>BCII01000001.1:4318176-5062651 GCA_001972285.1 Erythrobasidium hasegawianum | reverse complement strand
ATGATGGTGATCCTGGCATCTTCTGCCCAGGTAACATTATCGATACGGCATAGCGCCGGTGGTAGCTTATGAGATGCTGAGATGTTGAGCACGAACTCTGCTGTGCGATCATATACGCGAGTGCCAGGGTAGCGATTCAAGCGGAAGTTAATGAGATCTCCATATTTCTCGAGGTGTGTCTTCAGAGCCTCTATTCCAACAGGAGTTGGTGTAAAGTTCTGAACGCGTCCTGCAACACGATCTCCTCCAGCTGCAACCTGGGGTAGCTTGGAGATGACTGCTGTGATGCCTTTGAGGGGCAATCCGTCCTCGATCATTTTTTGTACCATTTTATTTGAATTTTCTGAGTCTTGAACGACTTGGAGTATGATTGTACCATCGTCTATGAGTGGTACGAAGTCTTCTGGGGCTTCTCCAACCTTTTCTAACGCTTGGGCTACTTCGAGCATCGAAACCATAGTGCCTTTCGGGGTCGTAAACGAGAGACAGTTTGCTCGTTCTGACGCGATATTCGCAACAGTAGATGCCACAGCGTTATCGTGCTTGACTCTTGTAGCGGTAGCGTACGATTTTTGTTTCGACATTTCAAGCATTCTCAAGCTCGAGGTGGCCACGGTATATATGCACATACTCAAAACAGGCTGGAATCCTTTCTGGCCTTTTGGTATGGTGTAGTTGCATTATTTTCCAGAATTTTGGCTGACTCTCTTTACAGGCTTAGATCAAGCAAGTCGAGTTCCGACCTCTTTGCTCGGGTGCCGTTCTAACAATCTTCTCCCCCCACAGGTGTAGTAGTAAGTTGGAGGCTCTGTTGATACTGTCAAGGACTCTACTGACATCCCTTACAGTCTGTTCTTAATAGATTAACATCTATTACAATCGCATAGCGATTGCAAAATGTTAAGAGATCTTTCTCGCCTGCATTCAGTTCAGTGCTTGCATTGGCTGTTTGCAAGATGGCTTCGGCATCACACTACTGCCCCAGCTGTCACGGCTTCCATCTTCTTTTGCCCCGGCAAACAAGATCATAGTCCTCTTTACATTTTTTTGCTACGTTCGTTTGTAGCATCATCTGTGGAAGTCCTTTTTGCGCTTGCTTCCTATCTAGGAGCCTCCCCTATTTTCGCGGGAAAATCTTGCCAGACCTCTCAAACACGTTCGCAACAGTGAGCAGGATATATTAACGCGTTCATTGGAGGGCAAGTAATCTATGTACCAAAGCGATTGGCTTCAATGGCTAATTTAGTCGCGCCGCAAGGTATCCAATTCCTGCCAGTACGGAAGCTTTTTCTATCGCTGCTAAGGTGATAAACGCGCTGATTCGGTACACCTCTACCATGCATATTGTGTTATTGCACAATGGCGACAGATGCCTGAACAAGCGACAAAATGGGGAAAAGTTGCCTGGCATCTTGACGCTGCTGGTGGTGGAAGCAGCATCACTATATGCCAGGCCACTCGTCTTTTCGACAACTCTGTCATTCCTCCGACTTGTTCTCCGAGAACGCCTTCTGCTGCACATTTCCCGTTTCCATCTTTAGAATTTCTCGCAATGCCATGGTAGCGTAGCTTGCTGTATCCAGGTCAAACTCCACTTTCAATGCCCGTCTATCTCCTGTTTGGGAATTGAGCTCCATTCCAAGCAGCTTGTCCTCGTCCGGTTGCAGCAGATCTTCATCGCGATCTGAGTATTGCAGAATCTCCCAGGTAACGTTCTTCGGCCTGGTGAGTATCTTGCGATATGCTCCACCCAATGAGTACTCCTTCTGTTTTCTGAACATCTGATCCGCATCCAAGCCGTCTGCTTTCAGCATATTGCGGTACAGAAGGCCCAATTCGCCCTGGGGGTAGGTCACGCTGTACCCTGGAAGTGGTAGCACAACGTCTTGCACCTCGTACGAGTCTAGATCTTCCTGACTGAGCACTCGCACCTTCGCGATCCGGGATGTTGCTCGAAGCGATTCTTGCGTGACCTTGTCTGGCATAGCCTCGTCAACTGCCCCTGCCGACGTCCTTTCCGCATCGATATCGTACACGAGATCGCCGGCGATAGGCTTGTCACAGCCAAACTTCTTGATGCGCTCCGAGACAGCCGAGTTCCAGATGTAAGACTGGTAGGCGTGCACATACATCATGCGGAGGTTCTTCGGTATACGCGAAAGTGCACCATTATGGTTCCCTGCATTTGACGCCTGCGAGTAGAACTCCAACATCGAGCGCTCCGCGACTGCCCAGCGCGGCATGCCTCGCAGAGCCTGTTTCGCATTCTGATCTACGTTCCAGGCTCGTCTAGCTACTCTTACGTCGTCGGAATCACCATCCTTCTCGCTGAGTATCATGCGTGCAGCTTCTTGCCAGTCACCTCGCAACAATGCAAGCCCGATGGCGTGCGTTGGGACTGAGGAGTTGCCAAACCGCTGCATACCGTAGTAGTTGATGAATCCCGTTGTTTGCAACGTATTCATCGCAGAGGCTATATCTTCATCCGACGGACCCTTCAACTCCCTGAAAGCGACTGTTAGCCACACTAAGAAGGTGGTCATAAAGAGCAGACCCACCGCAATGCTATACAGAAGCGGTTTCCTTGCAGCATGCCCAGCTCTAAAGGCTGATCTACGTACTCTAGGTCCGCAATGCGAAGGCCTCTTTCCCCTCTTTCGCTTTGCTTTTCTGCCTTCTTCCCCCTATCTCGCGAAGCGTGTATGCGGTCCCAGACATTTTCTAATATGCGTTTACCACGTTTAAGTGTGACATACTGCGTCGTGACTGCGCGCTTGTCTTTTGTGCCGGCTGTTGTCAGATCCTTGGGATCCACGCCCAACCGAGTCGCAAGATGGGCTATACAGTCTTGAGTCTCACGATTAGTCTTTTGGAGGGTGAATTGTATGTATGCTGGCAGATCGCGTTGATCCTGCTTGCTGGGCCGGGTACCTCGCCGGTCTAGATGGTTCGCATCAGTTCGAACTCGGCAAGGCGGCGTCAAGACTCACCTTGCCCTTTTCCAGTATTCCAAGCTATTGTTACCACTCCACCTTCCTCGGCGGTAGTCGATAATTTTCCTTCAAACGCAATACGGACAGCATTATGGAAGGCTTTCCGGGCATCCTTCGACTCAATGGGCTATTGACCAAAGTAATTAGCAAAGAAACACTGGAAGATGACATCGGCGCGCACATCTGACTGCATTTTAGCGTTTGCCGACTTGCCGGCATGCACGAAAGCTTGTAGTTCTTCCACTTTCGCAGGTGTCATATGATCTTCAAGATTGATGGTACTCTTATCATCTTTGATCGCTTCTTCGCTTGCATTGGCAGCTGAAGCCTTGGTCTCTGGCCTTTCGATATTTTCAAGCTTGACGACTTTACCGGACTTCGATATCTCCCATACCATAAAATCCGTGAAGCGGTGCTTGATGATGGCACTCTCGAATGCTGGAATGGAAGGATTGACATAGGCAGATATGCCAACTAGCTGTTCTGCCGAAAGCGTGACACCGGAGCCTCGACCATCTTGAGAAAGTCGATATTCCAGCGAGAGAGGGTCAAGCTGCTTGTCTGATGCATCTCCATTCGCAACTTCACTCTCGTCAAGGCGAACTCGTTTAGCAGGCGGCTCTTCCATGGTGGTGATGAGGTGACCCAGCATCATAACTTTCTATTCAACAAAGTTGGGCAGAGCACCTTTGAATGTACATGATGATGTCTAGCGAGCTGGCCGTATCATACAACCGGAAAGAAACAAATGTGGGTGCGAAAGATTACTCGGCTCTAAATGCTCGAGTGATATAGAAAGCTAAACGAAAGGTTACTACGCATTACTTCTGCCAGCACGATCTGCCTCCCGTCAACTCGATGACGACTTCTTCTCCCCTGCAGCTGCTTCCGATGCTGGCTTTTCAGGTTTAGCACCTTGACCGCCCAACAAAGGTCTGTTCTTGATAAAGATGGCGCAGAACATGGCGTAGCCTGCTAGCGGAACCAGTGCGATATACACCCATTTTAAGGAGTCGGTATAGGCATGTATGACGGCCTGAAGCTGCTCGCCAGACACGATGCTGCGGATGTCGGTGGGCGAAGAAGCTACCTTGGCATCCACGCCAGGCGCATATTTATCCAGGTTCGCCGACAGCTTATCGGCGAAGATAGCTCCTCCTACCGCCAGACCAATTAACCCTCCTAGCATTTGGCTGAAGGTGGTGACACCGGTGACCTTGCCGATTATGTGAGGCTGCTTAGCATACTCTGCTTGTGCAGCGAGCATACCCAACTGGAAGAATGAGCCGATTCCTGCACCTATGAGGATCTCGAAGCCAATGATCTTTCCTACCGAGTCACCTTGCTTGATTGTGAAGAGAAGGCCTCCGCCAATGGCGCATAGAGCTGGTCCCAGATACAAGAAAGGCAGATATTTGCCTATCTTCCTGACAGCAACTCCAGCAACCATGCTTGCGACTACTAAAGAAAGTATGAGACCAAGCAAGTCGAGACCCGACTTCGTGGCTGAGTGGCCCATGGCGGCCTGGAAGTGGATTGGTAGGTAGTATGTAGGTACCTGAAGTAGAAGAAATAATTTCGTAAGCTGAAAGCCTTTGCATAGGAAGACAATGAGAAAAAAAAAGCGGCATACCAGCATGATCCAACGAGAAGCAAACTGCTGAGCAACGATGCCACAGAAGGATCTGTTACGGAAGAGAGTCAAAGGAATCATAGCCTTGTCCTCGCCCAAGAACCATTCCCAGGCGATGATGCTTGGTGCTAATACACCTGCGAGGACCAAGCACTGCAGGAAAGGGTCCTCAGTCTTCCATTTCAACATTTCTGCACATTCTATACTCACAGCAATGACTGCACCATTACCCCATCCTTTCTCTCCCGAGCCCCAAGTGGTAGCCAGGGTAAGGCAGGTGACAAGGCCTAGAATCAGGACAGTACCAAGCCAATCGATGCTTATGAGGCGCTGATACCATAATCTCTCATCTCCTCGTTTTGTCGCAGCAGCTGGAGCGCGCTTTACAAGGAAGAGGACGGCGATAAAGGCGACAAGTCCGACTGAAAAGGCGCAAATCAGTCAGAACAAGCACGATTCGCGCGAGAAACGTCCAAACTCACATGGTAGATTTATGTAGAAGCATAAGCGCCATGTTACGCGATCTGCGAAGGCTATGGGAACCCTGTGTCAGCCTGCTGGCTTGCGCGTTAAGCCCCGACCGAAGATCGCTCACCTCCGCCAAGCAACGGACCAATGACTGACTACAATAGGATGCATGAGTAAGTATGCGCTTATATGACTGTTGTTGCGAGCTCTTGCGGCTGAATCGAGCTTACAGCGATCCCGAAGACACCTCCGAAGAAGCCAAAGTATGCGCTGCGCTTTTCAAGAGGCACGATATCGGCCATCAATGTAATCATTGAGACCATAAGACCTGCTGCGCCGAGTCCAGCAATGCAGCGACCGACGATAAGAGCATTGATGTTTGGAGCCGCAGCGCAGAGAACGGAGCCGACTTCGAAAGTGGCGATCGAGCCCAAGAAGATGGTTTTAGGTGGATAGAGATAGCACACTTGACCGAAGCTGGTCATGAAGGAACCCTGGGCGAGAATATAGCCTGCGGAAACCCATGTGATCGAAGACAGAGCATTGAACTGGGTCAGGATTTTCTGGGGAGGTGAAGTCAATCCTCTGTATACTTGTGAGTTAGAATAAGCAGGTTATGCATACTGGAAGGGCGGATGCGAGAATTGTTTGGTCGAGGGCGATCAGGAAGATAGAGAGGAGCATTCCGACGAACGCGAAGACGAGACTTTTGCCAGACATCTCATTGCCAGATCTCTTAGGAGCATTCGCTTTCTCTTCGTCTGCCTCTGCGCCGCACTCGACATCTTCACCAGGATTTGCTGCCGTCTCGGACGAGGGTGCCTGACTGAGGGTGTCGGTTTCTGCCATTGGAGGTGCGGGTGCCGGGGCAGGGTTGAGCGCCTGTTCAGCTGTAACCTTGACTTGCTCAGAGGTGGACATTGCTGGATGAAAGAGAGAAGAGAGGAGCAGAGTCATACTTCCCTTTTATCTTCACGCGACGGTCTATTTACAGGCCCCGAACCCGAACGTATATCCGCCCGATAGAGCCGACCAAAGGGAAAGAGCGAGTCGTGTACACACGGCGCGCATACAAGCATCGCAGATAACGTCGCATCGCGCATTCAGGACGGATGATGACCAATGCCAGTGTCAGCAGAACCCTAAAGGCGTAATGTCACGGCTGTCAAGCAAGTACGCCAAACTTTGCTGGCAATCGTCGTCATGTTTCCTTGCAAAGAAAGCGATGGGAGGCTGCATACATTACGTTTGCATCAGACTCCTAGACAATTTATTTGGCAGGCATCAAGGCCTCAGTCCTAGCCAGAAGTGCTTGCAGAATCTGGACGGAGCATCCAGGTACTTCATTTGCGCACCTTAATAGCATGAGTGAGGTTGCAGCTGGCTCGTGTTCAGCGCATACTTGCAACCCATGTCTTCGGGAGAGCAGGGAAAAAGGCACAATGACTTGTGAAACGCCGGCGAGTACGATACGCGAGCTTGTCAGCGATATATACGTCATCTGTTGTATGAGAAAATGTCCATCACCCGTATGAAATTAGCTGACGATGGGGGAAGAGGACAAGACACGGCTAGCTATGGACCGACAGGTAGGGAACGCAAGAACAGACTGTAAGGGATGTCAGTAGAATCCTTGACAGTATCAACAGAGCCTTCAACTTACTACTACACCTGTGGGTGGAGACGATTGTTAGAACGGCACCCGAGCAAGAGGTCGGAATTTGACTTGCTTGATCTAAGCCTGTAAAGAGAGTCAGCCAAAATTCTGGAAAATAATGCAACTACACCATACCAAAAGGCCAGAAAGGATTCCAGCTTGTTTTGAGTATGCAATCATATACCGTGGCCTCCTCGAGCCCGACAGATAGGCCGCTTTCTGCAATTCGAAGGAGCCTTCCGCCTAGACAAGTGATAAGTGTTGCATAAATAGCGTTCATATACATTGTCCGAGGAATTATCAAGTCATTCAGAGTTGTCCAAGCTACGAAAGATCGGGCGGAAGGTAGGCCCTGACGGCAGAGCCTGCGACTCGACGCCAGCCACAATGCCCTATTCCAGAGCTTGTGCTACGTCTGCTACGCGTTGATTGTCTCTGTAAAGTCACGGCCCGAAAGAGCAGAGGCAGGACGATTTAAGAGAGTCACAGGCGAGGGCTCTACGGGAGCTTGATAGTAATAACACGAGCGAAGCATATCTGCTTGCGTATCAGGCATCCTCGAATGTCTTGTCTCTTGCTGTCATGCGCGTATCGGCCAGGTAATCAGATATTGCCTTTGACTTTCACCATAATTGCATGCGTTAGACATCGATGCCCAATCGTACATTGGAGTTTGCAGAAGCTTGCTCGAGTCGCGGTGCTTCTTCATCAAGCGCGCCTCCTAGCGATGCTTTGCGGAAACGTCGAAAGCGCAAGCAGCTTGCAGCATCAAGCGAGTCGCCGAATATTAATGATCCAGATGTCGATGTATGGACGGTTGAAGCTACGCGGATAACGACGAGTATCAAGCAGCTTTCGACCTTCCTATCGTCCATCAGGCGGGCGTATCTCGACTTGTCGCATCAACATCAATCGGGCTCCTCGTCGCTGTACAAGGGGAAACAGAGCGCTGAGAACAGAGACTTGGACTTGAGTAAAGGCATACTGGAAGCTTGGAAGGATGTAAGATGGCTCAGCGACCGCGAGAGAGACGAGGTAGACTATCAAGCAAAGACGATGCTCAAGACCTGCATGGCAAGGGTCAAGGAGCTCGAAACAGCAGAGAAGAGTAAGTCTGCATGCCACTCAATACTTTTATGTTACTCATCATGCTATGCGCTCGCAGACCGCCATGCTCGAACAATGTCAACGCTATCGCGCGTGCCTACAAGCAGCTTCACGAAATACCTTGGCCTGCCTGCGAATCTTCTTTCTTCCTCCGCACAGCAGTCCGAAGAACAGCTCAATCTACATCGACAGCAAGTGACTGTGTTCCTGTCGCGACGGCTAGCGGACGTCGGCAAACTACAGCAAGAGCAGCAAGAACTACGCGTGAAACGACAGCTTGAACGTCAGAACCTTTCTAGTAACCTATCCATTCCAGTCTCTGCCATACCTTCTGCCAAGAATGCTACCAAAGGACCAGAAGATCCGGCAGCTATACCATCAGCTTTCATACCTGCCCCAATAAGCTACGAAGACGACGATCAAGATGGGTACGAGCCTATCGACTCCGTCTTATCAGCTTCCCAAATCCAGCAATTCGAATCTGAATCTTCAGCTTTGCTGCAAGAAGCCAATTCGCAACTTGCAGCGATAGAGAAGGCTCAGACGTCTCTTTTGGAGATATCACAGATGCAGACCGAGCTGGCTATGCATCTTGGACAGCAGATGGAATTGACCGATAAGCTATGGGAAGATAGCGTGCTCGTGTCGGGTAGGGTGGAGGAAGGTAATGTACAGCTGAGGAAAGCGAGGGAGAGAAATAGAGAAGGAAGAATATGGCTGCTTGTTTTCTTGATCGGAGCCAGTCTTTCTTTGCTGTAAGTCGACCCCTCGTTATGCTTTGCGTTGAAGCAAGAGCTAATCTCGATATTATAGCTTTTTGGAATACTACTAGCTGCCGGTTGAATATTAATAATCCCTCACGAATGTAAAGAGTATTCGTGCGATGTCACCAGGTAGTGCCTTCAGCGAGCGGGCAAGCTGCGATTTGTTCAAATGCAGTAGGGGCTTATCTCTAAGTTGTATCTACAGTATCTCTACAACGCTACGGGCTTCGAATGGTACGTATGTATACGGACAATTAGGGTGTTGCAGCATGTTCAACGAACAACACTCCCCCCGGTACACGCATGCTAAGCAAAAGCAGCGATCCTAGCGCTCTCCGGACAGCCTGTACTCCGCTATATAGCTAGCTCCTACACGTCGGTAGCCTCACTCCCGCTCATAATGCACACCATAGACTGCAGACCATAGAAAGCATTTCCCCCCACGGCTTCCCTCCATTAGCGCGTTAGACCGCCGTTCGATGCATCAGCGGCCCAGAAACAGTTACTTGAAGCCCCGCTGGACCTGCTACTTTTAGTCTTTGAAGTTCCCTCAGGACGTCCATTTCAGGTCCAGCCTGATTGGCTGTTGTGGAAGCATCGGGACTGAGTGCAATGAAGAAATGTTGCAGGGTCTTCAGTAATTGGCTTTTTACGAGTATGTCTACCAGTGCCTTCAACCCATCGTAGGCTAGGACTTGAAGACCGAGACTACCGGGTCTGAGACGGAGCTGTGCCAGAAAAGGCGATAAAAATTCGAATGATGCATCTGAAATGAAGAGCATCTTGAGATATACAGGAGGATGATTCGAATCCAAAGCCAGACTCGACGCGACTTGGACCGCACGGTTTCCTGTGTGACAGTCCCAAAGTGAGGGAGCGAGCGTAAGAGAGCTGTCCTTGTGTAGGAGCTTCACGACACTGTGAAAGTATCTGGTGACGGCTCCACTAGTCAAGGTGATGCGGCACAAAGCGCCCGATTTGCTTGGGAGACTTGAGCATTGCCCTAGAGAGAGAAGCTCACATAGATGGTCGATATGTAGACTCTCGAGTTTGCCGCATACTTTCGTAAGAGAGGCCAGTTGCGTATGCGTCTCCACCGCTATGTCAATGACTCGCTCAAGAGCAACATGCGGCGACTGCATGCCGTTTCCTTCTTCCGAAATTGGTATGCCCTCGAAGCACTGATTCAAGGCATCCACGTCGTTTATACGGAGTCCCCTTACGAGTCCAGCCAGATGCGGGTTCCCTTGGAGCAGCTTCAGTAATTGTTGGGATGCTGAGGACGGCGATGCCATGATGCCGAGCTGGAGACTTCGAAAGATGACTTTCTCGATGTAGGAGCCAAACCACGTAGAGACGAGTCTGAGATGCAAATATCGGCGCGAAACCTCCCATCTCGCACCAGCATCAACGACATGGTCAATGATATGGAAGATGACCTCGGTCGGGAGTCTAGGGGTGGTAGTGGTGGAAGCAATGACGCGTCGCTGTTCACTTGGGCTTGTCTCAGGACGTGTAGGTCAATGTTTGGGTTGAGCGAAGTCAAGAGGCAAAGCGCGCCATCTCGCTTGTCATCAGCTGGAGCTGACCTTTACGATGCATCTAGCAAATGAGTCTGACAATGCCTCGCTGCTAACGTACGAATCGTGCTAATACAGATACACAGCTGCCACAGCTGGCACGGGCCGCAGGTCTAGTTGTGTGATGAATGGTAAGTATCGTGTTGTGTATAGAAAGAGCTTCTGGAGACTAGATAGCTGTAGTTCAATGGTAGAATCGGGACAGGTATGATTCGTTCCCACATGCATTGTCTGGTTCTCCTGCTACTTGCAATACTAGGCGTCTGGATCCAGGTCTCAATAGATTTTCAGTTGCTACCCCAAGTTGCCCGAAGCCCTACTGGACTTGCATCCTCCAGCCTACGAAGCTCTTTCGCAATATCTATGGCTGTATAGCCACGGTCGGCGGTCTGCAGGCCAGGTCTGAAGCCCACGTAATGTAGGCTCTTGAAACAGGGACCGACAGTGAGGGCATCTACCAGATCGGAAACTCTCTCGCAGGTTTCGACGTGTAGGTACAGTGAGCGAGGCCTGAAGGGGACTCTAGCCAAGAACAGGGTGGTGAAATTGATAGGGGAATGCATGAGGAATAAGTGATCCAGATCATAAGGTGGTAGTGTCCAGTCCGAGGCCAGTCTCAGTGTGAGTGTTTCAGGTGTTTCTGCACCTTGTGGTACGAATGTCGGGGGAGAGATAAGTAGAGCTAAATCGCGCCGGCCCGTGTGCACGAAGTCGGGAAGATATGTGGCTACGGCTTCGCCTTGCAATCCGACAAGCTGCAATTTGCTCGATCCGCTCGGGAAGATAGAGTTTGGCGGCTTCACTATACAGGACCACCACGAAAGTATGGTGAGTCCTCGAAGCTCGCTGCATACTTTCAATAGCGAACGAAGGTATTCGTGTTGCATTGCCGTCCTTTTTACCAGCATCTCCCTGTACGCGTGCCATGCAGGCGTGCCAACTTCGGCTTCTACCCTATCGAGCTCGCACAATACCTTATGGTCGGTCACAGTCAGATTCCTGACATTTCCAGCCAGCTTGGTGTTGGTTTGCAGAAGGGCGTGAAGCTGATCTGATGCTGAGCACGGTTGACAGTCAATGTCAACGTAAGTGTGGCTCAAGAGGGCCTTCTCGAGGTATGAGCCGAACCACGAGGAGACAAGACGTAGAGGCAGGTATTGGCGCGAGATATCCCAGTTTGCAGATTCATCGAAGGCGCGGTCTAAGATACGAAAGAGGATCTCGAGCGGGAGTTTGGGAGATACAGCGTCCTCCATAACCGTAGTAGTGGTAGCAAAGGGTGTCCAGATCCAGCAGAAGACGAATGTTTGGCTTGAGCGAAGTCAAGAGGCAGAAGCGTGACCTCTCGCTTATCAACAGCTCGACTTGTCAGGATTTTACGATGAACCTAGTTGACGACTTTGACATTGCCTCGCTGCTGATGTACGAAGATCTATCGATGGCAGAAGCAAAGAGCTGACCCGTCAAGCACAGACATGCAGACACCTTTGGAAGCGAAGAAGTCCCTGTCGGCGTTCCTATCAGGTAGCAACCATGTCTATGATCAAGAGCCATCGAGTTCTAAATGAATGCGTATGCAAAGCACCTCCACGACCTTCCGGGCACCCCATCCGAAGTCACCGACGAAAGAGCTTCCGCTAAACGATGAAGGCCATGTTCCAACTGCAAAGAATGACTCAGGTGCCCACGAGAACTACATGGACCCCGAAAGACATGTATACTCTCGCTACACGCAGCCTACTTTGACCAGGGTCGAGAAGGTCTTGTCTGCTTTGCTGGTAAGGATCGTCTGATTGCGATACACCATATACTAATTCTCGCTCTAGAAATCGCATGCCATACTGCTCAGCTCTGGGCTGTCAGCGGTCTTCTGCGCGATGCTCCATTACCAACCAGAAGTGATCGCTATTCAGCGAGGCTATCATGGATCGCACGAGACTATCGCTCTATACACGCGAACAAGGTCGGATGTGAAAGTGATAGACCTGGAGGACGATTATGAGGCATACAAGGATAAGCGATTTGTATGTTGGCTTGAGACACCCGTAAACCCCGAAGGAACGGCTAGAGACATCGCCAAATGTGCGTATACGCATCAGAAACTTGGAGCCCAAATCTAATTCCTTGCAGATGTAAGCAAGACACGTGCGCTGCCTCAAGGAAGCATCGTTGTAGATGCTACCTTTGGACCGCCTCCCCTGCAAGATCCGTTCGATTTCGATGTCGACATGGTCATGCACAGTGCTACTAAGTGAATAAACTCACATGCTGTCGAAACTCGTCGCTGAAGCAATCCGCAGATACTTCGCCGGCCACTCAGACACTCTTGCTGGCGTTTTAGCAGTGAAAAGCGCAGAAGTCTGGCATCAAGTAAGACTCATCATGTATCTTCTGTGGATATTGCTTATCCCTCTATGTAGCTATGGAGCATTCGTACGTACAGCGGGATGGTACCCGGCTCGCTGGAATGCTGGCTGCTTCTACGGTCTCTAAGAACTGTCAATCTGGTAAGGCAACAACGAAGTGTGTCATATATGTCTGCTGATTATTACCCCAGCGCGTACCTCGTCAAGCCGAAACAGCAACAGCCTTCGCAAAATGGCTTGATGAAGTCGCTACGAAAGCTCCGACTCAAGGCTCTTCCCATGATGGCTGTCCAGGAGGGTTCATCAAGCGTGTCTGGCATGCATCTCTTCAAGCTGAAGAAACTGGCTTTGACCCATTGTCGCCATCTGGCGAAGGCAAAAAAGCGCAGATGACGATGGGTTCGGCCTGCTTCTGCATTCTGACAGTCGAGGAAGATTATGCAAAATGGCTACCACACACCTTGAAGCTGATGGTGGTAAGTTCGGCTGCCATTCGGGGTGGGTAGAGGCTGATCAGATCTGAAACAGCCTGCTACCTCGCTCGGAGGTGTCGAATCGCTAATCGAGCAGCGGGTTCTGTCGGATGCCAAATCGCATCCTTGTCAATGTAAGCTGATATTTGGCTGGGTGTAAATCGACCATGCTCACCCCCTCATGTAGTGCGCATCTCAGTCGGTCTGGAGAACATAGAAGATCTGAAGCAGGATTTCAGGCAGGGTATCAAAGCAGTATTCGAGAAGCTTAGCAAGCAGTAATGGGGAAGTAGTCAAATACATCTGAAATGTAAACATCGTTAGCCTTGCCTTTTGTACCTCTTGACCAGACCATGCAGCGGCCAAGTCGTAACCACGACGTTTGGCAAGATGGCACTTCACGCGGGATTAGGATAAATGACTGGTCTATCGAGACGTGCAAACGGCCTATCCTGAACGCCAGCGAGATTGACGAGTGAGGTACAATGCTCAGGCACATGGATGAGGATGCTCAAGGTTCCTTCGTTGCTTTCCTTGACAGAGCTGCAGGAAGACTATCTATACCCTTACCTGAGATCACCTTTGGCAACAACCTCGTCAGTCTGCGAAAGAGAAAAGGCAAAGAACGAGCTGTCGAAGGATCAGAAGATCAAGAAAGCGGCATAACGTTCAATGGCCTAGACGCTCTTGCACAAGTCGATACTACAGGAGAAGAGAATATCAAAGTCGCTTATGCAGAGAAATGGGCTCAAAGCCGCAACTTGGACGAAACGAGCGAGGTCATCGAGACTGTCAAGAACTTTGACTGGACGTATTCTACCGCGTACCCTGGAACATGTACAGGTGGTTTGGTTAGCTGCCTTACCATTCGTGGCAGCAGGCGAAGCTTGTTCTAATGCTTGCTTGCTTAGACCTTTCAACCGGCTTCAAAACAACATCCTGGAATACCGTTAGCGAAACTAGCAAGAACAGATGAACCTATTCTCTTCTTTGATGAGGTGGTGCTTTTCGAAGATGAACTGCATGACAATGGCATTGCCAATCTGAGCGTGAAGATAGTAAGTATCGCAATCTCTCGTTTCGATAATTGTCTGTGCTAACATGTGATACAGCGCGTCATGCCCTCTTCTCTCTTTCTGCTGAGCCGCTTCTTCCTTCGCGTTGACAATGTCGTTTTCCGGATCTTCGACGTACGCCTGTACTATGATTTCGAGACCGGTGAACTGCTTCGCGAGACGAAGGGGAAAGAAGCGGCGTATGCGGAAGTCAAGAAGGTGAGAGTCTTCGCTTGCACCTGTCAGAAGACATCCGCTGATCAGGAATTCTTGCTAGCGCCTACCTTTCGAAAGGCCAGACGATCTGACTCCGCTGACCGATGCGAACTGGGTAGCGAACATGCTAGGCATGCTAGAGAATGATCAGCAGCCATCGATAAGACCGACGCAGGGAGCTACAGGAGCTACTGCTGCACCGTGGGCGAGAGCATCCATAGACACAAGCCGAAGGCAAGTCGCACCTGGCGTCAGCGTGCCTGTCAGGTCGCCATTACCTCCGGTACAACCGGCCATACTTCCAGCTGCAGTCAGCGATGCAGCGCAAACTGGAAGTAAGAAAGCCTGGAAAGGTTTAGGGACTAAGTTGGAAGTCGCACGGATCTGACGAATTTTGCATGCTAAGAAAGATGAATGTTGTTTACACTACTGTACAAGCTTCCCTAGACCATCCCTAATTACAGCTTCCCACAGCGTATTCAGGCCTTCTTTCCTCGCGACTCCCATCCAGAAATCCTGTACATTGCCTGGCTTTGCGATCACTTTCAATTCATCTTCTGTGCTGATGCCCAGCTTCCTGAACAGATCTACCAGATTCTGCACACGGTCTTGCGGTATTGGAGGATCGCATTGATGCGTGAGGAAGTACGCAACTGCTCCTTCTGGCGGATCAGGTGCAAGTGGTGGCTCTCCGACACCTTCTCTGACTACTGCTGCCTCGGGGGGTGCTGCGTCCATCCTCGGCACGAAGATAACGTCTTCGTCGGGTTCTTCGATCTTTGGCCGCTTCATCGATGTAGGAGTTGGCGCCGCTTGCACTTGAATTGACTTCTTTCGACTCTTAGGCATTGGTCGATCGGTAGACTGAGGTTGTCGTTTGTAGGGTATCTCCACTACTGCATTTGTTCGAGATTGTGTTGGAGTGGGAACAGCGGGCCGACCGTGAGCAGCGAGCTTGTGTATTCCGTCCTTCTTGTTGACGACTTCTACATCATTATCTATTTCCTCCTTCACACGGACAGGCGCTCTGCCTTTGCCCTTGCTAGATGTGTCTCCATTCGGTGCTGGCGGATGACGATCAGGAGAGACAGGCAATTGATGCTCCTCTGATTCTAGCTTTCTTTTGGTCTGTGGAGGTGTATAAGGCACTTTCGAGGTGGACGCAACTGGCTGCGAGCGAGCTATACTAGGTCGGCAAGGAGACGGCCTTGTGACCTTCCGGCGAGAAGCCTGCTCTATCTAGAACCTAGTCTCAGCATACAGCACCTTCCAATATGCAGCGTGCAGTTGCTCACCAGGAGCTCATCTTCCGACTCGTCTCCTTCCGCATTCTTGACTGGACTTGCGCTTTTCGAAGGTGTGGGAGCAAGCCTGATGTAAGACGGAGCTTCTACCATCGTTCCAGGCGCTACGACTCGACGGCTAGCCTCTTTCGCTGGCTGGGCTGCACGAGCTTGCTTGACAGCTTTCTGTGATTGAGCATACCTTGGCGTCAGCTCATACGATTTGATACATCGTAGTGATGGTCAGCAAACCTCTATCAGCGGCGACAGCGGTACTTCTCGCTTTCTTTTCGAAGCTGAAGACATCCTGAAGAATGCCGCAAAATCGCACTGGATGTCAAGATGGACTCTTCCCGTGCTCAAGGAGTGCTTTGAGGACTCCAAATGTTGTTTGGATTACTTGCGTCTTCCATGCAAGCTTTAAAGACTTCAGAAGTGTTTCCGAACGAAAGCCAGAGGTATTATAGAAGCTGGATATTGCAAGGAAGAGCAGGGATACGTTGTGTCTTTCAAGTCTTGCAATACATTGAATGTAAATCTTGCACCTCCCAGAGTTGTCTTGTATTCAAGCTTGTTTGAGTTGCCCTTTCTTTGATCCAGCCAACAAGCAGGAACGATCAGAAACCAGGGAGTAGCGAGAGCACCAAGGGCGCAGTACGACGACAAAACAGATACAGAAGCAACTGTCACGATACAAGACACATAAGCTCAGCAGTCTATCTCGACGCTGTTTCGCTGGATCAAAGGCTGGCCTGAAGCGCGCTCCCATCGCTGTCTGGCTTCGCGGCATCATCAAACGAGCAGGTTTATACGATTTCAGTAGTAATACTTGCAGTGTAGACGCTTCTGCGACCCTTCCAACCATTCGCCATGCTGTCGGCGCGCTCGAGCAATCCTCAGACACGTAGACCGTGGTCTCTATCTACGTTCGCACTCCCTCTTCTACTCTCTCTTCAAATACTTCGCACATATGCACATACTATCGACATCCTCCCTGCGAGCCGCGAATGCTTTTTTGAGGACTTGTCGACAGAGGATGTACGTCGCGCTTTCCGTAAACTCGGGGCGCGAGTAAAGCCAGGCTAAACCAAGTTCGCACTCAATAGAAAATGACAGTCACGTACCAAGTGGCTTCGGGAGGCGACCTTGACCTGGACTTCTGGGTGACGGACCCGACCAATACTCCAATGTACAGTCTTGAAAAGAAGGATACAGGAACCTTCAGCTTCACGGCTAGTAGAGAGTATGTGCATGTCTTTACTTTTTCTGACGTCAACTAACGGTTGTGTCGTTCTAGCGGCCGCTACACATATTGCTTCAGGTGAATATCAGACTCTACACTACGATAGAGTCAGCTCTAATCACCATTCCAGCAACGAAATGTCCTCTGTGACAGGGAAGACGGTTTCTTTCAATGTACACGGTGTGATGTACGTCGAAGATGATGGCCATACCGCGCCGATAGAGAAGGAGATTCGGGCATTAAGCGCAGCTTTAGAAGCTGTAAAAGACGAACAAGAATATATCGTCACGAGGGAGAGGCTGCATAGAAACAGTTAGTCTGGCCTATAAGCCATTGGAGAAGGAAAGGCTAACGTGCTCGACTTCAGCGGCCGAATCGACGAATGACAGAGTGAAATGGTGGTCCATCATTCAAGCGGTTCTTCTGGTGACCGTATGTGCATGGCAAGTCTACTACCTGCGTCGGTAAGTCTAGTTCAAATCCAGGCTTTCGCAATTGGGCTTACATCGTTTCATCATGGCAGCTTCTTCGAGGTCAAGCGGTGAGGGCATCATCGAGCGTTACGATAAACCATGGAAGACCTAGGCGAAGCGGACTTTCATGCACGATTAGTTTGACGAGACGAAGACGAGCGCGGAGAGTATCGCTATGGCACGACTTCCAAGCCAAGCGACCTATGTATGCAGTAAATGATATACCCACTACATATTCGTCGTAGCAACAGCTGCACATGTTCTTGCGACGTTGACCGGACACAAAGGTAGCCGGTGCTTTCTCTCGTCGCGAAATACTATCCGCGTCCTGGTCTGCTTTGTATCGACTTGTAGCATACAATGGGACTTCTGAAAGAGCCTACGCACCCTTATCAGCCCAACACGGCGTCGCCGTACAGCGCAGAACTCGAAGCAGCTCGCAAGCTCTTTGATGAGCAAATCGATGATCAGACCGGCTGGGAACGTACGTCGATATCGAGAAACAGAGCTTGAAGAAAGTCTGAAGATTTCATTTCTTGTGAACAAAGCTGTGGGCGACAAAGACGATGTGCATATGGAGAAGAAGACACTCAGCGCACAGGGTGAAGCTTCTGGTATCCCATTAGTAGGCGGCTCGAACAAGCAGGTAGACTCCAAGGCTGATTGATGTTCGCAGGTCAGAGGAACATGGTACATACCTATCTATCGCGATTAATCAAGACCTGTCTGAATCGATCTTACCAGTACTATCGAGAACGCAACGACCGACCAGATCGTTCCCATCATTCAGTCGCCAGGGTACCTTTGTTATTCATACGATACTATGTCTCGCTAAAATCATGCTCGACAGTATTCGAAAGAAGTGGGATCCAGTCCGTTCTCCCATATGAAGGTCGTCATCGAAACATGTCTCTAATGCTTGAGTTCCGCTTCCAGCGCTTCGATACAGCATGGATCCTACGTCGCTTCTCTGCTACTTCTTATGAGTTCTACTCACTCGGAAACTCACCTCCCGGAATGAGCTGGATCATCAACCCCCGTGATTTGTCCGGTATTCATCAATCATACGTTGGCGGTGATAAAGATGGTGGTCTAGGAGAGAACAAAGAAGTCATCTTGATACAGTCCGGTGTCGTTGACAATGAAAGAGCGCCTGAACAGCGTGGCCGGACTCGAATGAAGCTGTGAGGCCGCTTAAGCAATATCTCCGGAGTTAGGCTGACTTCGCTGGTCTCATAGAACACTCTCAGGCTGGAGACTCACGTAAGGATAGTGTACTGATATCCGACTCGAGTACCGGCTGACCTTAAGGTTTGTAGTCCGCAAGGACAGGACGTTCGCATCACCTATCTGTGCAAGGTAAAGTCAGATTGAGCAATGTGAATGCAGCAGATTCTGAAGGCATCGACATCATTAGGTCCATTTGGGCGGAGCCATCCCTGAGAAGATGGTAGCTACCGTCATACAGGACCTCCCGGTCTGCGCTGGCAAAGTCAGAAACACATATTATGAATGTGAGAAGGATCAGCATACCCTGATATGATGAATGCTAACGTATCGCTCGGTCTCGCAGACGGATATCCTCCCTACCTCGTAACAAGCGAGTCCGCAAGCGAGCCACAGGTCATCCAGCAAACCGAGTTCTTCCATTTCGGATCTTCAAAGAACGGCGAGCATGTGCCTTTGAAGAACGACAAGCACTGGCATCTGCACTTTACTGGCAAAGCAGGAGCTCGATTCGAGATCAAGTATGATCACACGAGAATGTATGCTCAGGAAGGAGGTGTACATCACCTCATCAAGGGAGACGGTAAAGATGGTGTCACTGCAGTCGATGATGCCAATGGAACAATCTCGATACAGCTTGGACAGAATGCAGATGGCAAGAATATCGAGTTCATCATACAACCTCACACTGGCAGCGCGAAACAACGCAGATAGGCTTGAAGACATTTAATGTAGCGCTCATACGTAATTCACAAATCCTTATGTATATATACTATTTCTTGTAATCCGATCTTGCTTTCCGACCGGTACGAGCTTGACATGAGCTTCAAGCCTCGAAATTCTTTCTACTTGCGTATATCTGCTACAACAGTACTGCAGCTGCTTCTCTACCTGGACGCGCGACATGTCGACTTTATGACGGCCGACATCCTCGAAAGGGTCCTTTCTGCTTTGAAGCCTCGAATCGTTCAAAAGCTAGGCGCTGAGTTAGGTAATACAAAGAACAAGAAGCGAAGAGAAGCAGATAGCGAGAAAGTCGATGTCTTTCGAGGTGGTGAGCCCGGTATAACACAGTTTCTAGGCCAAGCAGAAGATTGATGACTCTTCATTTCAGCTGGTTGGCAGATGGTACATCTTCTCGCATATAATTCATGATCATATACAAGCTCTATTTACGCCTTTCTGTAGGCCTACTTCTTCCGAAAGACGACCCATAAACACGCTGTTCTTTTAAAGGTGAGTCGGGTCAGAGCGCGCTTGGACAGCGTGCTGAGAGGATCTACAGGACAAACAAATCACCTTCGAGCCTATACCGAAAGCTGAGTCAGTAGCTCCGGCGCCTAATCGCAATGGTCGTTCTCGAAAGAAGCGGAAGGTACATGTCCTGGAAGACGATGATGAAGAAGAGCAAGATGTAGGAGAAGGAACATCTCAAGCAGCGCGTCTTCAAGCCAATACTTCCGCCCAAGTCGAATCTACAGACCTTACGCATCTCGAGATGGCCGAGGATACAGAAGCGCTACAGCCGGAACCGCAAATCAAAGAAGAGCAGCAAGACGATGATCTGCAGCTACTACATGGCTCAGATGGCTTTCCGGGATTCCCTTCACTAGGCCAGGAAGACGAAGAAGATGTAAAGCCCGAAGGGAAACCAACATTAAGAGTGTCATATAACGGTTTCTCGTCAGTTTGCCTTCATCTGCGTCAAGCAAGTACTGACGAGCCGAGCATCATACAGCATATTCGGGCGGACGCTGATAGTCATGTAAGCTCCTCCGTCGCGGGCTGGCGCCATACTATGACTTCTAGCTGACCAATATTCAGCGTCGAGCCTTATATGGCACCGGGGCACGCACGCGGGTCTGTAGCACCATCGGAGCGCGAGCCCTCTGAAGCGCCGAGCGCTCGCGAGACGCCTGGACCGAGGGATGAGCGCTCTCGCTCCCGCTCGACGAGTGTTCTACCTGCAAAACGATCTGGGCGACCTCTCTTCAGGCCTGAAACACCGATAGGAGAGGATGACGAGGAGTTGCCTGATTTACCGATAGGCGAAGTCGACGAAGAAGAACTGGAGAGATTCAGATTACGCAGTCAGAGCATATTCAGCGTAGCGAATTACAGAGATGAAGACGCGGAAGAGCAAGGACAATTTGCGCGTCCGAAGTAGACCATTTGTAGCATAACATCTCTTTCTATCTGCTTTTGAAGTAGGCCATGCACCATGCTCATCCATCTGCTCCGATATACTTCTCTCAGCTTGCGTGACAAAATCATATCTCGAAAGTATGGCTCGCTATGAAAGCTTGGCTTCCGGTCAACCAGCTCATAAATTCGCAAGACGTGCATATGTACCCACCATGAATGCTGGACGAAACGCGAAACTTCAGCGTATAGCGACTTTCGTTGCGCAACAATATACAGCACACAAGCAACGGCTTTCGAATGACCGGCCTATGTTTGTGGGCATACAAGGCCCGCAAGGGTCCGGTAATTCATCACAGGATCGCATATAGCAGATTAGAAACTGAAGCCGATACTTCCAGGCAAGTCTTTCCTGACGGACCTGCTGCCCGAGGAGCTGGCAAAGAATCCATATAACCTGCGGACGGCGACACTCTCCCTGGACGATCTATATCTTAATCATGAAGACTTGACGACTCTATCTGCTCGGTTTCCTCATAATAAGCTGCTTCTTGGACGCGGTCAACCGGGTACACATGATCTCGCATTGGCAGTGGACAGTCTGGAGAAGCTCTCGAGACTGAACAGCAGTCAGAACGAGACTGTGCACTTGCCGACATATGACAAGAGTGCGTATTCCGGCAAAGGCGACCGAAGTGCACGTACTATCGCAGTGAAGGGTCCTATCGATGTGATAATTTTCGAAGGGTGGGCAGTCGGTTTTCAGAGCTTACCTCCGGAAGATCTAGAGAAACAATACAAGCATGCGGCAGCGGATCCTTCTGGTTATGCCCAATCTCATTTCGGCTATGAAAGTCCGTTCATGCTAGAGCACACGCTGGCCGATCTAAAACATATTAATGAGCTGCTGCAAGAGTACGAGACTAAGCTCTGGCGATACTTGGATGTCTTTGTCCAGCTCAAGCCAGAGTCGATGAGCTATGTATGGAAATGGCGTCTTGAACAAGAGCATGCTATGAAGGCGAGGAATGGTGCTATCGGCATGACAGACGACGAAGTCAAGGCCTTCATAGGAAGGTAAGCTGGACCTGTCTCCCATTCGTGCTTATCTAACGACTTGTTCAGATATATGCCTGGTTATGAATGCTTTCTCAGCGGTGTTACATCGTCCGGTACACCTTGGTCTGGAAGAGGACTACAATATGTACTAGACCCGAATCGCGATGTTGTGTCAGAACATACATTTTGAGCTCGGCCGCCTGCTTGCTTTGTCCGATGGCCCTTTGATTAGGTGCCCATAGCCTCGTTTCTCGTCAATGCTTTACAGACTATCTCTTCTAAACGAGGATGGTCGTGTAAGCCAGACATCCTTGCTACTTAAGGTGTTCAGGCGTAAAGTACCTTCGCATTGACCGTTTTCTTACAGGACTGCCGATGATAGCAAGGCTCTGTACAATGCCTCTGATGGGTCGCAACTCTTAGATGAAGAAGAACATGATGGGGTTCAACAAGTTGCGCCTGCCGCCGATGCAAGCACGAGAAGCGATAACGCGAATAGCCAAAGTCCCGGGAAACATGCAGAGTCGCAAGCACCCAGCAGACCGCTCCCGATAACTGTGACAGCTGCAGAAGGCCTTGTTGGGGATCCGGAAGCGACGCCTGTTGCCAGAAGTGCTTTCCCGGCGTCTACATCTACCGCGAGAAGTGCTTTCAAGAACACATCCATTGCCAGTCTCAGGGCAAAGACATGCAGAGCAGCTGCCATTGGCGACCTGCAAGCGCTTCTGGCTCTTCTACACCCGGAAGACCATGGTGCAATAGATGATGATTTGGTCGACTACCCCAGCTCGTTCGCTCTCGTCAATTCTCCCACCCTCTCGGGCTTGACACCTTTATTAGAAGCTGCACAGCATGGCCATTTGACCATTGTCAAGCATTTGATAGAGGAAGAAGGTGCTGTTCAAGATCTAGAAGATCTGGAGGGCGAGAATGCATTTCTCAAAGCAAGCTATCGGGGTCATTTGGATATCATGAAATATCTAGCAGAGGGCGAGAATGCTACAAGTATCGAATCCTCCGATAGAGAAGGTTGGACAGCATTGCATAATGCAGCAGGAAGAGGGTATTTGGAGATAGTAATGTGGTTGATGGAGCGAGGCGCTTCCGTAGACACTCAAAGCCGACACGGATATACTGTGAGCAGCACCTACCATGACGGCCGATTGAACATAGCTAATGCGAAGTCGCCGTACAGGCCCTGATGAACGCATCATCCAAAGGCCAGCTGCCAGTGGTTAGCTTCCTGCTATCGCGACACGCACCATATCCTTTCCTTCGAAACGCGTACCGGGAAACAGCATACGACGTAGCTGTTGCGACTTTCGAGCTGGGTATTGCAGGCATACTAGCTTCATACGAAGAGAAGGTCTGGACAGCGCAACATTCTGGTGTGCCATACAATCCTTTGAGCTTGCATATCACCATACCAGTCATTCTGTATCAGAATCAGCGTCTCGATCTGCGGTGGCATACCCGAGCCAGACGCTCTCTGGCCGCCGCCTCGACTGTCACCTCGCCAATTCTTCAGCAGTCGCATGCGCCCACCTTCACGTCTGCAGCTCTATCGCAACGCGACGGACACGCCTCTTCAGAGCTTCCACCGACATACACTGGGGTTAACGGGACCGGCAGGTATATACCGCTGCGAAAGGAAGATATCTCCTTACCTACACAAAGAGAACCCAATAACGTGCCAGTCGCGAATCGTCCTGCGCTGCGTCGGATCAGTAGCAGCTCCTCGGCAGCTTCTGCATCTCATAGAGCGAGCTCTGATGGCGAGCCAGCCTGGTACTGGCTTTCCGAGTCTTTCTTTGTGGATTTGTCATCAGCCGAGACCGAGCCAGAGCAAGGTTGGCAGTATGCATCTTCCTTGAATGCAGGTATATGGACAGCCGAAATGCCAGAACAAGTTCGCAGTCTGTTAATGGGGTCGCCCGCGGCCACTGAAGCCGGCGCCAAGCAACACAAATGGGTCAGACGGCGACGTTGGGCACGAATTATGCGAAGACGGCTCGATATTCCTGACTGGGGCTTTGCTGATCGCAAGAAAGGCAAGTCGCCGGACAGAAATGCTGTATCAGAGGGCAAAATGTCGCAGCTACAGGAATCAAAAGCATTACCTGAGCGCGAGGCAGAACCTTCTGAACTCCAAGATTACCTGCAGAGGGCGAAGTACTTTGCAGGCTCACGAGTGCCAAAGCGCTCACGTCCAATCAAGGGAGAGATCTCAGAGAAGCATGAGCACGACAGCAATGCTTCCGAGTCTGAAGATATGGATGACAGTGCAAGTGTCATATCACAGCTCACTACGGTAGAAGGCATGAAAGGTTCTTTGTTGGATAGAGGCGTGGCAAGACGAGTAACTGCCAGACTGGAGAGGGCGATAGATGAGCTAAGCGCCGGCATGGAAGGTGAGTAGCGCTCGTCCATGCCCATGCCTGGCTTGATCAGAGACTGATCCGTATTCCTAGCCGACACTAACGAAGGCCGGAAAGGCGAAGCCTACGACCTCTTACAGATGTTTCAGACACGATTACGACTTTTACGAAATCAGTACCCTTCGACGACCGCCGCCGAAAATGACGAAGATCACTTCCAATATCCGGGTGCAGACGATGATGACGATGACAGCGCATCCACCTCTACTTCCCTCAGGTCCGCTTCCATCTACTCGCCGTCCCTTTTATCGTCGCCTTCGAGCCCACCTTTCAGGAGGGGTAGCAGCTTCCTCGCCTCTCCCACAAGTTTTGAGAATCAGCCATCGATATCTCAGCAGCTTTCCTCGAATCCTTCTTTCCAAGTCCCAACCAATGAGGTGCCATTGGCTGTCCAGCAAACGCCAGCAGCGGCTCTCGCACAGCCATCTCTGCGCACAGAAGCAGTGTGGGAACCAGATGATGCAGCCAACGCGTGTCGTCGGTGCCAGCGCAAGTTCACCGTAGGTCTATGCCCTATTTCTTGTACTGCGTGTGGACGGTGGTGCTGACCAGTCTTTCCAGTTCTTCGTGCGAAAGCATCACTGTCGAAAGTGTGGTTTGCTCGTGTGTGCACAGTGCTCCAGCCATCATGATTATCTCGTATCAGCAGAAGTCGTGCAGGAACCAGGGCAAGTTGATCCTTGGGTGGCCTTCGGAATCACTGACACAGGCGGTTTCTACCGTACCTGCGATGTGTGTCATATGGAGTTAGTCGCACAGCCAGCTCTCAATCTAGCTGGGCCGAGCACAAAGCCCACTGTGGCTGGACCGCCCCAGATAGCGGTAGAGCAGACGCAAGAGGCGACTGGCTCGTCTCCCATGCAGCGGTCCATCTCTGACCTTAGCGAATTGGGCGACTGTCCCGTTTGTGGTACCAATCTTTCTGAGATTGGCGATAAGCCAGAGCAAGAAGCACATATCCAAGCCTGCCTGGAATGCGGTCCTACTGAGCTTCGCCAGGATTCTCGTTATCTGGGTAAGCACCTAAGCTCGAATGTGCTATAGCTAGAACTAAGAGGGTGAATCAAGTGTTTACGCTGCCTGAATCCTCACCGCTCGTTGGGCTGGACTGCTTGATCTGCTTCGAAAGCTACGAAGTCGGCTCTCAGATAGGTCGGCTGAGCTGTCTCTGCCACTTCCATAAGACTTGGTGAGCATACATTTCTTTGGCTACCGAGTTTTGCTCATTGCTGTTGGATTAATCAGCATCTCCAACTGGCTATCACGAGGAAAAGCATGTCCTGTCCATGCTCGATGACCTTCTTGTCGAATTCCGGCCCGTATTTTTGCATTCGTAATCGTTCAGTCTTCTAAATGTATGCGTACGCGAAGGGCTGTTATCAGCTTGGTGTTATTGTGTATTCTCATTGCTACAAGCAGTAATCGATACATTCTGTGTGGGCTCGGAAGGGCAGGAACCGACTTGGAACACTTCGCTCGACATTGAAGCATATATCCATGATTGCAGGAAAAGTGTTCAGAAGATACTGGTGGAATGAGACGCTATGGTACAAAGGTCGATCTGCTACATGTTCGCTTATCGTGTGAATTCGCCGCTTCCCTCGTGCGAAGTGAAGCTTACTGGTCCATATTGGGTGTCGATTGAAAGCCTGCCTTCTCCTCCTTATTATCGCCAACAAATATATCTGAACTGATGATCGGTCGTGCAGGTTGCGCCTTCAGTCTAAAAGGGCTAGGCGACCCAGGTCTAGGTACGCCTCCTACGATATTACTGGTGATACTCTCACGGCGTGCTTGATTTTGCGCATCTGCTGAAGAAGGTGTGGAAGATGAGACTGGACTGGCTTGTCGAGGAGTGTCGTCATGAGATCGTCGAAGAAGTGTGGATGGCTCTAGCTGTAAGCCGGCTGCATTGTTGCGGAAGGGACGCATGCGGAGCACTGATGAGGGAGCTGAAGATACATCGTCTTGCGTGAGAATGTCCGTGCCGTCCACATGAGGCGACTCTGGAGAAGATCGTGCTGTAGGCGAACCCTGTCCCTCGTCGTTTGCTCCTTGTGTGAGGTAAAGAGGGCTACTGAACGTAGTTGTTTTCCTGGCCTCTAATCTTTTCGCCTTGGATGATCCTCCAAGCAAGAGATTACTAGCTTTACTAGCCGTCCAGCCAAGCAACGTTCGATTCACGCTATATATCGTTCCAAAGAAGAGCAATCCTTCCAGAACAGCTTTGACATCGTATATATCCTCATGCTTGACTATTCTGTCCGCTTCGTTGAATTCAAGCCGCGTAAGTATCTTGATTGAAATATTCGTGAATTGATGATAGAGATTCCATGGTGATAAAGAGGAGATTCGTGAAAAGCTCAGTAGCGAATTTGATGAGGCATGTGACGGGTATTCCCGCTGCCTGGGTCGGTTCACGCTTTGTTCTTGTTGCTGCTGTTGTAAGAGGGCAGAATGCGTGGGTGTGGCCTGACCATCGTCTCCGTCTGTATTCGTAGGTGGAAGACTCGAATATTGCCCAGGGGGCGTGGTAGCATAGCTAGTCCATCCTCCTTCAGTCGCACTCTCCCACCCATGGTAGAAGCTATTCCACGAAGCTGCTCTGGTCTGCAATGCTGAATTCGTATAATAGGCAGGATAAGTCGCCGGAGGAGGAGGAGGCGAAGAGAAAGGGTTGAGATGCAGTCGGAGGTGAACAGTATGGGCAAGAAGGACACTGTGATTCCCTGCGAAGCTTTGCGACTCGCATACGTCTTGTATTTCGGAATATATCGAGCCGGGGAGTCTATGATCACGATGTCAGCGCAGTCTCTCGTTTGACAGGAAGCAGTACCCACAAAGCTGTAAGGCTGAGCTGTTCTAGTATATGCTGTCTTCCAGCGACACTCACTACCGGGTTTTCGAATACAGCTTCCGAGCTGCAGGTTTCGCATCAACATGCGGATCACGATATGGTATGCTCCTTACTCACTCGTAACACTCCTCAAGCAGAGTAGCTATAGTCTCCCTTTCTTTGCCTTTTGCCGTGGAATTGTAAACTGCTGTATGCACTTTGGCGACACTCTCGCGGTATGACGGTCTGCTGCTCGAGGCTGCGAGGGAGTGCACGCTTGAAGGCGCACGGCGGCGCATCGAGGCAGAAGCAGGACCAGTAGGCGTGTGAGGGTAGCCAGACATCTTCAACAGCTCAAATCACATCACTCAGTGCGTACCGGCAAAAGCCATAAAGGGACAACCTAATAGTTGTTTCCAGCTGTAACAATGCGAAGCAGGACAATTCAATGCATATCCTAGGTCTACACTGCTGCTACACTCCAGAAAGCTAGCCCTGATTCTCCTGACACGTTGAAACAAGCCTTGAAAACACAGTCAGAAGGGAAGAAGCAGCTGAACTCGAGATATCTAGATGTGGAGCTTCACTTCAATGCAATGTACAGATGTATACTGTGATTTCTTGCTTTGTTTGCACTTCTGTGCCTGACTTGTCGTCCCGATCGCGCTGCCCCTGAGAACTAAGAACTGAGTGCAGGGTAACTCCGGCTATTTCACGCCGTTCATGCAAGAGGAACGCAGTTATAAAATAGAAAACAATCAAGTTGGATGCCTCTTTCCTTCTTACCATTTCATCCTCTCTTCCCAACTGACTCTGACACTGACCAAGACTAATGCTACTGAGAAGTGGTGGAGCTGACTTCATGGCCTCCCTCATACCATCCACCAGCAGCATGAATGCTGAACCCCCTTCTTCCGCTACTCATGTCAACTCCGCTCCAACTCCCTCCTTCCCCGCTCCCAGATCCGTCGCAGACTTGCACGCAGTACAGCAGAATGCTATCCGAGTACATGCAAAAGATCTGCTATCTACCCTGTCGGAGCAGCAAGGGTTCACAAGGGGCACTGGAGGCAGATTGCGTCTCTTTCAAATAGCTGCAAAATCACCTACTGCAGCTCTCATCGGAGTAATCATCTCATCTGTCTTCTCTCTCATCGCGGCTCTACTCTCCAACCCTGCCCTGCCATTCACTTCACGTATGTTGATAAAACCCTTGGGACTCTGGACACAAGCTGATGTGAGTTGCAGCCATCGAGTTCTGGTACAGCCTGATGGCCATGTCGCTCCTGACTGGCGGGCTTATCTTGTGCGACATTGGACTCTGGACATTCGAGAAGCTAGGAGGCTACAATCTCGTCAGACTCGTCTCGAGCAAGCACAGCGACAATTTCTCTCTTGTCAACATGGCCGATCCCGGAATGTTTTCCCGACCTGATTCACTCGCAGTTATCCATGCTGCCAATGATGTTCTCTCTTCTACCTTCCGAGAAACACACCATCATGGTCCTTCCGGAGGCGATACTTTACAGGCTTCGCTCAGCGGAGCCAAAGTCGTTAAGATGAATCTGGATGTCGCAAAGACTCTTCTCATCCTCTCTTCTCTCGTCTATGAAAGAAAGGAAGCTCAGGTTGCAGATGCTGCCATGTTTGCGCAGTGGTCTATGCAAAGACTCTTTGCGGCCGAGCAGAAGATCCATGAAGTCGCAGCTACCTACAACATGCGATTCGCTTCGATGTCCGACTTCACAAGGTATGTTTAGCTCCTCTGCTTGTCAAGATTGACCCTGCTGACAACCATTCTGCTCAGCGTCTCGGGATCCTACGCTGGCATCTTCTATCCAGACACAGGAAAGGCTTGGATGGTTATTGCCATGAAGGGCACCACTCCTTCGTAAGTCGTTGGAAGACCTTATCCAAGGGACCATTGCTGAATTTGACCTCTCATCCGTTCAGCAACTTCAACGAGTTTCTTGTAGATTCCCGTATCGCTCAGGAGGACACTACTTCCCATCTCTTCGGAGCTTGCCACGAAGGCTTCTACAGCTCTCTCTTCCCTTCTCAGTCCAGCGGCACCCACGTCAATCCGCACCGCCGAATCTGCCAGATCATCCACTCTGTCTATGACGAGCTGCGAGTAAGAGGTCAAGTTAAGAAGGGTGAGAAGGTACCTCTTTGGATCACTGGTCATTCGCTTGGTGGCGCTCTAGCTAGTGTCCTCTATGCTAGATTTCTGAATGAGCAGGAGGATCTGGGTGATAAAGTCCAGCTCAGAGATGGATATGTCTTCGGATGCCCAAGAGTCGGAGATGCCAAGTAGGTATAACTCGTTGCTTGAGAAGATGTAGCAAGCTAACATTGACACGTCTAGATTCTGTGCCGAGTTTGAGAAGCTTCTTGAGAAGCCGAAGAACGCTACTAGATCCCTGTGGAGAGTATGCAACGGTGCAGATCTCGTCAGCAAAGTACCTCCTGGTCTGGCCGATGTTGAAGAGCTCAGACTAACCCTCAAGCCAGGTAGGTCCCTTACTTTCGTTTGATGGGCTCAGCTGACCATTTGCTCAGCTTCTCTACTCAACTATGGCTTCATCGGTACTGCCATTCATCTCGATAAGAACGCTCCTTGCTTCTACAAGGTTGGGAACCGAGGTACTCGCGTTGGAGATGTCGTTCTCGTCACCGAAAGCGGCGCTGGACACGCTCTCGGTATGACCGACATGCCTGGAGAGATGCCCGGTGACAATGGCGTTACCTTGTCTTCTTCCACTCCCTCGAACGTTTCGGCCAAAGTCAACGTAACCAAGAAAGCCAAGCATAGCGATGCCGAGTTCTACGCTTCCATGTCCAACGATATGCCTCCTGTCAAATTTGGAGTCATTTGGTTAGCCTCAAGCTTCCTCATGTATTTCGCTCCCTGCCTCCGAGATCACTTCCCTTCTCGATACTTTGCTGGTCTCTCTCGAGTCGATGGTCTTGTCATGGGACGAGATGACCTAGCTCTTGATGGTGCCTTTATGGCTTTTGGAGCAGAGATCGGAGTTCATCAGAGACGAGGAAGTGCTCAGAAAGCTATCGAGGCTGGAACGCAGACTGCAACCGCTCCTGTTCATCACGGACATGGTAAACAGGGTAAGAACAAGCAGCACGCTCAGGCCAATGGATCGGGCAACCACGATACCAAGCCCGAGCAGCAGAATGGTGACCAGGCTGTCGAGCATTAGACCAAAAACAGAGTATCAGCAAACACTCTAGCAAATCAAGTCAGCAAGCAAATTATCGTTTTCTACCTATTCTCGTTCGTACCCGTTTCACCCACTCGTTTTAGACCTTCAATTTAGAGAGACAAGACCTCGCTCCTTGTAGCCAATCAGTACCTGCAATTCAATCTGCTTATTCATGCTATATTGTACGAGCTTCCAGGTTGCGAGGCATCGTGCGGTTGACTTCCAGAATAGAGCTCGTCCTTTGTCCATCAAACCGTCTTGATTGTATTTCTACGAGATCGCGCTTCTGATGGTGCTACGGTAGCATAAGAATAAACGAGAAGGATGCCGACCTATGCAGACTACCACAATGCGCGGACGACGTCGAATGGGCCTGGGTCGGACGCGCCTATCAAGCTGGTAGGGCAGAAGTGTCGCAGCATGCTGTTCATCTTGCAGTACTGATAGTGTTCCATAGATTGTCGACCACAATGATGATGTCGTCGAAGTCGTTCAAGGCATGGAAATCGACAGGAGCGACCAAGTCGTGCAGGACATCCGCAATAGACGAACGAGCGTAGAAAGCGAATCCGACAAGCACGAGATAGATCTCAGTAGCAGTCATTCTATGCAAGATGTGCCTAAAGAAGCCATCCTGCTCGTCATTGGTAGGTCCGGACGTGAGGGCCGTCAACTTGGCTGACTTATGCGAATAAAACAGACACGAACTGGCTGCTATCTCATCTGGATATCTTTGAAAAGATCGAAGATCTAGTCCCACGCAATCCGGCGACTCTTTATGCGCCTTTGATCTTCCTGCTCCGTTAGTCTGGCCATTCTTCCCAGAGCCTGATGAACATCGACTAAACGGATCTTTATTCACTGCACCAGCTAACCGAGTCTTGCGCGAGCTGGACGGTCTCAAGAATGGGTCAGGCCAATTAGGGATGCTAGCTCGACACGCCGCCTCTTTCATCCTAGACAAGCTCTCCGAACGTCCAGATCTCTTCAGAGGACAGAGAATAGCAGAAAGTACTATGAGTCGCATAGAAGCTAGGATCGTAGATAGCGATGATGCGATTATGGATTGTTGCGTCTATTTCGCAAGTGTCAAGGGTATACAGGTCGGCTTGCTTAGCGATGATAGAGTGCTGTGTAGCAAAGTCGCAAGTCAAGGTACGCGTGAACACCGTCACAGGTCCGGAATATGCTGATAAACTCGCTAGGCCTCCATTTTATCTCCTATGCTGCCGAGTTTGCCGATCCCTCAGCTTTCCTACAGAAAATACATCCCGACCTTCCACCTTACATACTCTCACTGCGAGCCCATGTCTTGCAGACTCACGAAGATTCGAGCATGTCAAGCATCAAACCACCTCGGAATCTGCCTTCAATCGAAATCAACTATCCTCTGCAACCTCCTGAACTTTTGGAACTGATACAGAAGACCATTTCCGTCATATTAGCACCTAATATCTTCGAGGTGCTACTCAAGAATTTGGCGAATGGGAATCGGGAGATGTTCCAATATATCCTCGAAAGACATCCTGTTTTTCGATCAAGTAAACACAGAGGACTTAATGCATTAGACTATAATCAATGGACTGGTAGTATCTGCTTATTACTATTAGAAGATAATTGGTCATTGTTCGAAGGAAGAGCTAGTCGGAAAATACCCTTTCCAGGAGATAAGGATAGACAGCAGCAGGTTAGTAGTGGGCAGACTGATGTTTTTACTTCTCCAGAACGATCGGCATCACCTTCTACTTCTTCTAGGTGGGCTTCACCTTCGGCTTCGGCATCCTCGCGCTGGGCGAACAATTCTCCAAGAACACGATCAAGATCGAACACAAATACATTCCACGACAATTCATCAAGCATGACCTATCAAAGTAGCAAGTTGAGTCCACTAGCTTCTGCCCTCGCTTCAGATGCATTACAAGTGTCAAGGTGGTCAATCACAAGATGGAAAGTCATTGTTGAAGATTTGGAAGCTTTGTTGCTAGGTACTGCGCTGTTAGACACGGACGAGAGACAGTGGTTGCACCAGCATGTAGGAAACTGGAAGAGTAACATAGAATACTGGAAGGCACATAAGGCATAACGTATCATTATCGCGACAATGATGTGTAGTGTAACCATAGTACAGGTAATTTGTTGTGGTAGATGGTCCGCCCCTTACGTTAAAGACGTACGTAACGCAGTTTACTCGGTCTGTTTCTGTTATTCTGCAACACTTTCCTGCCTAGTCCGAACATTATTCGATAGCTTTGGGCTGACAGTGAGGCTGGTGACCCGGCAGAGTGCATCCTGACTCTGTGGGCCTTGTCTAAGCTGGTCTGCTTTCTTTGACTGTTGACGAAGTAGAAGCCGACAAAATTGCTAGGCCGACATATAGTCGGCGCAGGAGACGGCTGCTGGCCTTTATAGGGGGATTACTTTAATCACTGTGCGCATGTGTATTGGTCGACTCTGTATTTCTTGCGCGGTCTCGATCAAGCGACTTCTTGAGGTAATGCCCGACAACCAGACTTGCAGCTAGTACGACTACCCAAAAAAGTCAGTTGGGATCATCATATACCGGAGTCCTAAATTACATACGCCAAGATGGTGCTTGGTTATACAGCTTGAAGACCGGAATGGCGTGTAGCAGGACAGGGTAGCTAGACAAGGCAGATAGGTCAGCCTGTACAGATAAGCAGAGTATTTCATGAACATACACAAGTCCACCTGGCGCTAGAAGCCCGCTCCAGGGTTTTGCGAACGTCTTCCAGGTGTTGGACCGCAGCATCTGCCACAAGCGATCTGGGCTATTTGTAACCCTGCAAGGAGCGTCAGCTGAGGTCAGAATACTACTCTTAGAGCCACGACCTACTCCGCTGAGCCGAAGTGATAGATATCTTTTCCATGATTGGCTACAAAGACGAGCGCTGGACTTCGAAGCAGCAGCCATTTCTTGAATAAAGGTTGTGTATTAGAGGTTTCTTCTAGGATGGCGTAGCGATGTTCTGGCGGAAGGTCTTGGCCATTTGCATCTATCACGGATGTGAACGTTTCGCGATGCAAGCTTGAAGCCTGCAACTTTCCTCATCAGCTCAAGCTATACGTATCTTTATGTAATCAGCGTGCCTGGTCATCTTTAGCTAGAACTAGGATCACCCATGTATCGTTTGCTCCGAACTCCGGTCTTGCATCTGACAAAGTCTTTTCGATGATCACAGCAGGTTCCTTGAAGATTGTGACAGGCCTTTCAGCAGCAGCAATGACCAGGGTAGACAGGAGAGTCCAGAAGAAAGCAACAGCAAGAAAGCGCATTAGTTACGGAAGTCAATAGGAAATGCGAGTGCTGCCAAGCCATCCATCCATCCTATCCATCGTCATTTCGCACAAGTCCCTCCAGCCGGCCCTGATGTAGCCCTAAAGTGCTAAGTCCGCGCACGTGACTTTTTCAAGTTTGCAGTGCGTCAGATGAGCAACCTGCCGGATTGAGCTCCAAGTAAGCGCTGTTTGTCATCCTTAAGTTCTGAGTCTTTTCTTTTTCTCTTCGTTCTCTTGCTTCTTTCTTTCCTTCCTACCATCCATTCAGATCGTCGCTAGTTCTCAGGATGACCTCGTTCAGGCCGTCGTTGCTGGCCGTGGCTCTTTTGCTCGTCCAGCAAGCTTATGCTCAGCAAGTCCAAGTGACCACATATGCTCCTGTCAACGTTACATGTCCTTCAAGATCGTTGCTACGTGCTGCTGGAACTACGCCTCAAGGTAACCAGACCATAAATGCCGACGAAGCTCTCTACATCCAAACAAGAAAGCAAGGCCAAGTCGCATCAGCTTTCGAGACTTTCCTAGCCAACAACATCACAGGATATGACCTCTCTCAACTTGCTCCAAATGCTTCTTACTGTGAGTTGCGCCGCTTCCTCTCTCTCGGTGATGATGTAGTGCCGCCTCTGACAAAGCAAAATTTTCCTTTCCCCTAAATGCAGGGCCCACGGTTGGACTAGCAGTTTCAGGAGGTGGTTACAGAGCAGCACTCGTTGGCGCGGGCACTTTCAATGCCTTGGATCGGAGAAATAGTTCGGCGGTGCAAGCTGGAACCGGAGGCGTATTGCAGCTCGCAAGCTACATGACGGGTCTTAGTGGTGGAAGCTGGTTCGTATCAAGTCTGGCAGTCAACAATATCCCTCCTATTCAAGATCTCGTCCTCGGCGGGAATGGATACCAAGGGTGCGCTTTCATTGCAAAACTTGGATCGGTGGCATTTGACTGACTCGGGGATAACATAGCTGGTTCCTCGAATACAATCTCGTTCTTCCAGATGGTGTATTGAGTTTGTTCGAGTGAGGATCGCTGAATCTCAGCATGAAGACCCAGCTGATTCCCCCAATCTGCAGCAATCGCAACTACTACAACAACCTAGAAGACAACGTTGATTTGAAGAAGAATGCTGGCTTCAATACATCCATTACCGATGCGTGGGGTGTTGCACTCGCCTACCATTTCGGTCCTGGAGGAACCACCTCAGACAATTTCTACGAGCAGAGCGAGACGGAGCACAATACCGGCGTGCAATGGTCGCAAATCAGGACTGTATCCAACTTTGAAGGCCAGGGAATGCCTTTCCCAGTAAGCCACTCAGCATGTATATGACATTTCTGACTTGAAGCTAAGACTTGCGGACTCTTTCTAGGCCATCGTTGCGGACTCCAGACCACCAAACTACTTCCCAATCGAACTCAATCTATCGACCGTCTATATCCCACTCAACTCGACCGTCTACGAATTCAACCCTTACGAATTCGGTAGCTGGGATCCCGATCTTGCGCATTTCGTTGAGCTCGACTATGTCGGCACGAACTTATATAACGGACAACCATTCAACTCCACTGGCTGCGTCAATGGATTCTCAAACGTAAGTCCGATATCTGTTTTATAGGGGGCTGAGTTGCTAAGCTTCATGACAGTTCGGCTATTCTATCGGCACTTCAAGTTCCTTGTTCAATGCTATCGTCCAGACTGCAAATGCTACGCTATTGGGACTAGGCGATGGCGACGGCATAGTAGAAGGCTTGCTGGATGACCTTTTGCAAAATATCGGAGGTGACCTTCGTAACTCGGAGGATGATCTTGCAATCTATCCAAATCCCTTCAATGGTATCAACGAGGGTACATTCCCTAGATCTAACGATAATGGACTGCAGCTAGTCGACGGTGGAGAAGCTGGTGCAAAGTAAGTTCAGCACCCCCTTCATCGGCAGGCTCGGAATTTAGATGATCTTGCGCAGCATTCCTCTTGATCCACTCCTCGTCAAGTCTCGTAATGTCGATACTATCGTCGCTATCGATGGATCAGCCGACACAGACCAAAGCTGGCCAAATGCTACCGCCCTCCGCGCTTCCTACGCTCGAACGAAAACACTTCCCGAAGGCCAGCAGATCCTCCCATACTTCCCTTCCGCTCAGACATTCGTGGCGGAAGGATTGAACAGACGCCCTACGTTCTTCGGCTGCAATGCTTCTCAAGCTGAAAGAGATGATGGAATGCCATTCGTCATCTACCTGCCAAACAGACCTAACACCGGAGGATACTTAACCAACGTCTCAACCTATACCCTCGAATACAGTCGTGAAGATACACAGTCTTTCCTAGACTCGATGTTCACGACAATGACGCGAGGTAACCCTCAATCTGGCCAGGACAGAGACCCGGATTGGGGTGCATGCTTTGCTTGCGGGCTAGTGGAGAGGAAAAGACAGGCGCAAGGTATGGCGAGAAGCTCTACCTGCCAGTCGTGCTTCAGCCGCTACTGCTATGACGCTGGTCCCCCGAACGGCGGCGCGTCAACTGTGTCGATGCTTAGAGAAGTAAGGACAACTCAACTACACGCAGGAGATGACGCTGATGAAGCTTACTGTCACCAGATTCCCGATGTCGTTTACAACGACGACGAGCATTTGCACGTCTGAACCCTGACAAATAGGCAGTAAGGAAGGACACTCAAAGTAATAGAAAGCAGAACACAGTGCTGTACATAGTAGTCGAAATCGCATAAGCATTAGACGCGCACTGCAACTCGTTCCCTGGTACTTGATATTATACGCGTTCGCGGATTTAGCATGCAAGCTATCGAGCCCTAAGAAAGTGCTTCTGGCATTGTTATCTTGATGAATTACTAGCTAGGCAAGGCGACTCGGCAGTCAGAGTCGTTGAATTACTTGTCGAGCTCAGCTTGCATCCTTCGAACTTCCTGCTACATTTTGGCCCATGGCAGCCCGGCTTGACGAGGCGTTTCTTCTGTCTTCGTACAGTCTCGAGCACGCTCAGCAGCATCAGAAATCGAAAGGAAGCTCTTCGACGTCGCCAGCGGCCATCACGAGCGTCGTCTACAGCGAGGAAGGCTCTTCAGCGACAGGACATCATGGCATTGCAGTATGCACAGTCGACGGGAATGGCATACATCTCGTAGATGTGCGTTCACAGAAAGAGCCGGCTTTCGAAGTCGTCGAGTTGCGAAAAAGCTGAACCTTTGATGGTCATTTGCAGCTCACTGATCAATCCCATCTCTCGTCATTCACCGTCAATCCCGCTACCACCTTCACATGCCCTACTGTCTCCTACTCTTCCTTCCAACAACAAGCTGGCGAGATTGTCCAAGCCCAAAATTCTGGACCGTCGACTTCAGCACTTCCTGCGCAAGCTTCCAGGTTCAGAACAAGGAAGACATGGGCTGCAGTAGAACGTGATGCTCAGTATGAGCTCTGGTGCTATACAGAGCAGGAGCAAAGCGATGGCACGCCTGTCTGCGAAGCTGCCAAAGTTGCGAAAACAGTCAGTCTCGCTCGCATCGCTCTATTTACATGATATAATGCTAAATAACGTTGTCCTTGATCACAGTACGACTCACGGATCACATGTATCGACGTTGCAGCCATTCCGGAATTCGCTATCGTCGCTTTCGAGAACGGTTCAGTAATTCTTCTGGATGCAAACGCTCAAGAGACCGCACAGATAAGCTTAGGAAAGCGCACGTAAGCTACTGCTATCCTCGCGCTCCTTCAACGATACGCTTACCCGCCTTGTGTCTCACTTCTAGTGCGCAACATCAGATAAAATGCTGCAAGCCGCTCGCGCCGAGGTTGTATCAAGCATTTGGTCTCTCTGCTACACATGCGTATACAGTCATACCTATGATACATCTGACGGAGGGACTGGATGTCAATGCAGAAGCAACAGGGAATGACCGGCAAAGGAGAAAAGCAAAAGCGAAGAGCACTAATGGTACAGAGGTCTGCTGCCTGGCTATCGATCCCTCGCGGCAAACTATCAGACGGGTGGCTGTCTGGAGCGAAGGATTAGGCAGTAGTAGGGAAATCGCGCTGCTTCCGAACTGTGCGCGAGCTGTTACGCTTCGTGAGTCTAGCAATCCGTGGGTTCCGATAAATATACTCGTACTGAATGTGGATCTCTACAGAAACTGATGGATGCCTCACAACATACGAATTGGCCTCAGTTTCGAGCGCATCGCAACCTATCGACCTTTTCTTTAGCAATAGTCAGCTTGCACCAGTCACGATTACTGCCAAACTCGTCAAATCGGTACAGCTGTCGGCCGATGTCCTCATCATCGGATCCATATCCTTCTTTCCCCTCACACCTGCCAGTAATGGTCCCTCTTCTTTCCTCCTCATGGCAGCATCGCGCAAGCAAGCTTCGGAAGCACTTGTTTTCCTGATGTGGGATGTCAACTTCGGCGTCATTGTGGCTAGCTCCGAGATGGTCTCTTCTATCGCGTCTTCGCCTTCCACAACTTCGTCTCAACGTAAGGTCGCCCTATGTCAGCTTGACCAAGGCAATATTGGCTTGTCAATCGCGCCCTTCTCGACAGGAGAGACGAGTGCCGATCGAGCCTCTATGCATGCCATGCCATGCAATATACCCGGACAATCGACTTTGGCAGCGGTAGTCGGGCGGCAAGCTCTCACGGAAGAGTACATTGTCAGCAGTCGGCAGAAGCTTTTAGCTCCAGGTCAGGTGAAGAGGGCAATGATCCACGATGGAACGCCAAACGTCTCATGGAGTACAGAATTCCTGGCGGAGCTTGAGAAGCACCTTACTCTGTCAGGAGAGACCCGGAATATTCAATCTGCGGAAGCCCTATACAAAGAGCGGCTAGAAGCGATTACAGTCTACCCGCTAGACCTGGCGACGGGGATCTTGAAGCTGGCTCTTCCACCTGCGAGCCGGTTGGATCTGAAGAACTCAAGCCTCATAGTCGATGATATCTTGTCTCAGCCTGGGCCGAATACGCAGTCGTCTACATTGGTGACAGACTCTGCCGTCTATGGGGGAGTGACAGCGTCGCTGCTAGCTAGAGAAGCGTGGTCTTCCCTTCGGATAGTCATGGGGCGCTTCTCGGACATACCAGAAGAAGTACTCATCGACATACTCCGCCACGCCATCCATGCATCAAACCACAAAGAACAGGATCTGCCATCTGTCAGGGAGGTGCTTAGATGCATTTTGCGCAAACAGTTTAGCGAATCATCGATGAAGATTGCCATCAGGAAAGGACTGGGCGTTCAGGATCTTCTGCCCATCTTGGATCAGCTCACCGCCTGGATGATAGCTGACGTTGATGATCCAAGTTTGCCGTCGACGAAAGCTGTAAGTCATCATTCAAGGCCCTTGTGGGTAGCATGCTAATTTGTTTCGGCGGTCTAGGTTGTGCTCTTCACACAGGCAGTGCTCGATGCGCATCTCATCAATATACTACAGCATACAGAGCTGCACAGGCATATCCGTGTTCTCTCTGCGTCCCTCTCCCTCCACCTCGCCTACTCTTCAGAAATAGCAGCACTTCGCACACCCATCAACAAGGTCGTGCAAGTACAGAAAGAACAGAAAGGCGAGTTGCAGAAGAAGGTGCCAGCTCAAGGCCGGACAAAGTACAGTAGGGAGAAGATCGCAGCTTTGCAAGTTCAGGACCTTGCTCTTGGTAAATATACAGTCGAGAAGTACCATCTATAATCCTGTGCTTGTCTACAAAGCGTTGTTGTATCACTACTGGCAATACCGCAGGTACCTACAGCTACATTCAGCGCGCACTTCCTTTACATCTGTGCAGCCAGTCCTGTCTGGCAACCGCCTTCAGGTTGCTGATAGACTAAACGGCGCGACCATCCGCGTGACGTGCGAGTGGCTTTCTTTCGTGTGCCTATCGCTCAAGAGGCAGTAGCTCCGCTTTGTAGACGATGCGTGCTGTTTCCCCACTTGCCGACAGCAGGACAGGTTCACAGAATGTATCGTCCCCGAGCCTGATTGCTTCAGCGTGATCTCCGATGCCGGCTAGGGCAGTCTGTATAAACCATTCTTGAGTGGCTTTCATACTATGTCGCTGCGCCTTGTGTACCCAGTCTTGGTATGGTAAGATATGCATCCGTGCCGCCGCCATAGCTCGAGTATAGCTCAAGGTGTCCTCCAAAGTATTCTGCCATGACTTTGCACAAGCCAAGGCCCATGCCCAAGTCATCTCTTTCGCCTGGTTTACCGAGACGAACATCTGCTTCTGGACCGATTTGCTCATCCACGGTCGCTCCTATTCTATCGACTTGTCTCAGTACGGGAAGAGCGGAGTAGGTGTGCGGGTGCGAGAAGGATAATAAGGCTGATCTTGAAGACTGCGTTAGGGTCGGTGTATTGGGGTCATAGATATGTGGAGGTATCATATCCGGGCTTATACCGCCAGCTGTGAGAAAGTAGCTGATTCAGCTGAGCGCTTTGTCGAGTAAGCGGAAGTGTCGCTCACATTCGTCAGATATCCTAACACCTATAGTCTTGGGACTATCCGCAATAGTGCATGTGATCTTTGCTCTTTTCCCAGCATTTCTTGCGCCCAGTACACTATTCTTGAGCATCTCAAATACGATGAAGCGCAGATGTTCTTCCACAAATGTAAAAGTCACGTCTTTGTTGCCGTCGATAGTGATTTGAGCATCCATGCCAGTGACGAGCGGGATGAGAGGGGCAAGCGATGCTATGGCTGCTGCCGGTGATAGTTCCGTGTCGATGATCCCTATATATCGCGAAGCATCTTCCACGGGGCCATGATCGTGCGCATCGTGGTATTGAGAGGTGAGAGCGATGTGCTGTTGCGCTAGAACTCGACGAGATATACGGGAACGGAACATGCGCTAGCAAATACTGTCATCAGAAGTGTCTCTCTGCTCAGTAGTATGTGTGCATACCGTCATAAACTTCTCCCTAGGAGCTGCAGGAAGATGCGGAGCACTTTCTAGCAGTCCAACCATCATTCTGGGGATTGTAATCCAGTGTATCTCCAGCTGATTCTTGAGGAAATCGCAAAAGCTGTCGTTTTCCTCCAGAGTCCGAATGAGTGGAAACTGGCGTATACGTTCGAAGGCTTCCAGGTAGCCTATATACACCCTTTCCAGCGATGGATTCAAGCCAACTACGAATGGCAAGTTCTGGAGGTCTCGGACGCGGTGTGCGATGCGGACTGGTAGTTCTTGTCTGACCTAGACGATAACTCAGCTAGATATGTTGGAAATATTGAATCCCCTACGAAATCTGCGCTTTGCAATAACCTATTCTTGTCTATATTCTTGCCATGGGCAACCATCTGCTTGAGCGAGATTGGGACAGCCGGCTTGTTGGAGAGTTGGGCAATGGACTTGTTCCCATAGAAGTGCTGCGACTGGAAAAGCGAGTTTGGGTTGGCCAAATTGCGTAGCCGAGGAGTCGACGTTCGCTAGTTTCGCAACCTAGTCAGCTTTTGCACAGACTCGACGATACTTGTAGCATACATACCATGATTGGAGAAAGCTAGGAGGTATTGGCGCCGGCCAAAGAGCGTGTTAGCGACTGAGTATGTCCAAGTCACAAGAAAGGGCCCGAAATGCCGGAAGGGATGGGGCAAGCGACAGAATGAGGTGCAGAATGGAGTCAAGGTAGCTGTAAAGTGTCAGATGTGCCCTCAATGTTGTCCATGAAATGTTAGAAGTTGCGAAAAGGTCAAAAGCCGACAAGTTCAGACTGAAATGCTCCCTCTTCTTCGCTCAATCTCGAGAGCAAATCCAGGCTGCTACAAGATTTCATAAACGTTTACTCGTGCATAATCTGCCCATGGACTGTCGCCCTTCCGGATCTGTGGACGGTAGTTGATGAATGCGGTATACGCCTTGGCTGCCGCAGTCACTGGAGCTGTCTGAGTTCGCTGCAAGACGGCTCGTGCTTCTGCTGGCATACCGTTATGACTGCTGGGTATCTTGTTGGCAAGCATCTGGCAGCTTCTGAGTCAGCGTTCAATCCCTTTGATACCCTTCAAATGTGACCACCTACATGCTGCTTGATGACTGACGGGTCGACCAGATAGCATTTCGCTGTCCCGTCACCATTATTGGCACGGATCTGCACCTGCACGGCAGCCTCCTTCATGCCCTCCAGGTCATACAGCCATCCTTTGTCCAGCCAGGAGTAGTATGTGGTCGCTTTGTCTGCACCCTCGAGATCAAGAGCAAGCTTGGCATATCGATTGTTCACCTTACCACCGGCTGTCTGGGATGGGTATGAGACACCTGTTACCCTTCCAGACCAGATCTTGCGGACGACGGGCCCTCTGGCTGCAGCTGCAGCTGCTTTTCGTACGGCTGCTTTTCGTCTCTTGGCTGACATGCTGACGTCTGTGATTGCAGGAGTGGATTGGATTGCTACCGCTGACATACTGACTCAAACTATGGATGAACAGAGAAGACATCGAAGCAAGGCGCTCGAGGAGCTGGTCACCTGCAGCACAGCCACCCAAGCTCGACGTAGAAAGGCGAAGGCTGCCTTTGTTCACAAAGGCAGGCATTTGTAGGAGGGTGGCTTGGTCTGTAACCTAAGCTCTGACGCTGAAGCAAAGGGCGAGGCATGAATCTGGGTGGTAGGTTCTCTTCATCTAATACTCCCCTTATCAAATGCTATCTATGTCCTCACTCGTCTACTAAACGAGCCCGAAAGTACTGTCACCTAGACACCCCAGACGCGAACTTGTACCAGTACCGTTTAGTGAGGTCTCGGCCATGCGACTGTGGGAGATGTTTCTAGAACACAATCGTTGTATTTTCGAGGTCAGGCTGTATACCTAAGCTTTCTAGCTGCGACCGGTATCTTCTTTGACCAACTCGACCACCATTTCTTGCCCTTTGATATGCGTCACGATGACTGGCAAGACGCAGCACTATCTCAACGTCACGTCCACAATCGAGTAAACCGATCTGGCGGTAAATCCAAGCAAGGTGCTTTTGATGCAAAGAAGGCCTTCGGATCCTACAAGCTGGACTGTAAAGCCTACCTAAAGCATGTTGGCAAAGAAGACACATCTCTGCAGCCTACTCTTGAACTGTACCGCTTCACCGATGATCAACAAGGCCTGGTTGGATATATCTCGTTTCCAAAGTGCTTTGAAGGGACAGTCTTGCTTGCAGGAAGCAGGAAAGTCTTGAATAAGATCATCAATAGCTTCGGTACGGAAGAAGAGTCAGATGAAGCAAACTCTGCTCCTCCTCCCGATGACGACAAACAAGTCCCGAAGCCATCCGCAGATGCTGCAGAAGGAGAAGCTGCAGAGGACGACGATAGTGAAGAGGAAGAGGAGCAAGAGGAGCAAGATGAGCTAGAGCAGAACCGCATCTCCACGTTCGAGAAGAACAGCTTCCGCTCGCCCAAATTCTGGCTTCGATGGCAAGCGGACGTATCGTCTTCACTAGACAAGGACAACGACACTGTACAAGAGACAAACTCTGGATATCTCGTCTTTGCAGGCAATGACTGCCGCAAATTTACGGGAACTGTCAGCTGTGAAGGTCTTGGCTGGAACAATGCTAGCGTCACGGGATGGAGACTGAAGGGAAGATCAGAGCAGGACTTTGCTTTCGACTGGAAGAAGGAGGAAACAACATAATGATGGGTCTGTCGAGGTGTGCTAAGCATGCTCGATGTCCGTCGCCGGTCTAACTTTGCATACAGCATACCGTTCAATAACATGACAAATCAAGATCAAGACTTGTTACTGAAACGCCAAGTCGATTTGCGCGTACGCGATCGCTCGCTGCCCTCACTCCCAGCCTTACCTCCATTAGAGGCCAGCAAGGAGAGCACGCCTCAGCCTGCTCGCAGGCAGCCTGTATCCTGCACAAAAACTCGCTCACGGAATCACAGCGTAGTCCGTGTGTGGACACAGAGCCTGTCACAGCCGAAGTCTTCAACGCGGTCTGGCGGATCTCTCTACTATTCGCGTCTGCCCGCAATATCCTGTCATTAGTAGCCTTGATGTTCTTGATGATTGCTGTAGAGTAAGAACCAGAAAAGCTATCAATGCAATCTGTTGTCTCGGCCACCGGTTATCAGATCATCCTTGATCTTCTTACGACTTCAATGCATTCAGCGCGACGTTCACTTCGCAAGGCCATTTGCAGCCAGACTCGCCAATATGCTCAGGTGTCAAAAGCCGTGAAAGCTCAACCTGTTTCCAATCCCCGGCTAGATGGAAGAAGCGAGGTCCCCCCTCCTCCGTCAGTGACTGTCGGTACCAGAGGCGGACGAAGCATTGCAGTACCAACATCGTCAACATCCGAAGGAGCTTCTCAGCTTGTTACCTTGACTCTGCGAATCAAGGCCCTTGACATCGATGCTCCGTCGCTTGGCTTCGATAAAGCTTCTTTCCCTTATGTCTGGCTGCGCGATGTATGTGATGGACCAGAATCTGTAGAACCAAGTAGCAAGCAGAAGCTCTTCAAGACGGAAGATATTGACGTTGATGTCAAGCCGAGGAATTGTAAGGTCGATGAGCAAACGCATGAATTGGGTAGGCGATTAAAGCACTGTTAGCTCGACGTGACGCAGACTGATTCAAGGTGTCATTGCACAGTGATAGAGTGGGACCGGCCGTTGAAGGGCAAGAAAGTCAATGAGCGAGAGCAGAGTCGATACAAGCTCGACTTTCTGCGGACGCACGCGAACTATGCGAATTGGCGGAAGAGATATCGCGTGAACGACATGGAAAAGTACAAGTCTTGGGACGCCCAGGCCATAAGTAGGCCTTCTTCGCTGCCGAAACGTATGCCTCGCTAACCGTTACTTACTTGATTTGATTCACCCAGAGCAGAGCATGCTGAGTATACCTTGCGACAAGCTGCAATCGCCTGAAGTCGTCCAGGCCGGCATACAAAGTCTTTTCCGTGATGGCATTGCTCTTGTCAAGGATGTTCCGACAGAGTAAGTCAAATACTGCCTAACTTTGTGCACGGTTGGAGCTCACTGTCTAATCTCTAGAAACCGCACTCCGGATAACTGCGATCTAATCAGGGTCGCGGAACGCTTTGGAACGACGGTTCAGCGGACGTGGTACGGCGACAAGGTGTTCTCCGTAAGATCTTATGCTGGCTCAAAGAACATCGCATACACATCTCTCAATCTCGATCTACATATGGACCTCCTGCATTACGAATCACCTCCGCGGTGGCAGCTCTTGCATTGTCTGCATGTCGATCCTGAATTGCAAGGCGGCACTTCATACTTTGTTGATGCATACAAGGCTGCAGAGCAATTGAAGGCGACCAACCCAGAAGCATATCAAGTGCTAAGCAAAGAGAAGATAGCATTTGAGTATCGCAACGATGGGCACTGGACCTTCGCCGAGCGGCCGACTCTTCAACATTGTGCAGAACATCCCGACAGACTATCTGCAGTCAATTACTCTCCTCCTTTCCAAGCGCCTCTGCGGCTCCATCCTTCCGCAGACAGCGATCAAGATCCCTCAGACCGGATAAGAAGCATACATTCCGCACTCTCAGCTTACAGCAAGTTACTGAACGACCCAAAGCTGCGGTTTGAGATACAGCTGTCGCCTGGCGATTGTGTCATATTCGATAACATGCGGGTTTTGCATGCACGGACGGCCTTCAGTCTTCCTGAAAGCAGTCAGGCATCACAATCGACTGAGAAGAGGGAGTTGCGGTGGCTTATGGGCTGCTATCTAGACGAAACAAGTGTGAAAGACCGCTTCCGGGCTCTTGGAGAGTTGCATGCTTTCGCGGATACGTAGGGTTTGATTCGAAGAGCAACAAAGTAGTAGCTGTAGAGTCAGAAGCATACAATCTTGCAAATGCCTGTTGTTATCTTACACGCCTCGATCGTTCATGTCGCTTGGACTTGTTCAACTCGGCTACTTTGTCACAACTATCGCAACTTCGACTTTTCCGAGCCTCATTACTTGCATTCCAATCTCTGGAATATGGCTTCAGAGCCCGTATCGCCAAAGCGAGAAGCAAGCCCAGCGATGTCATCGCCAGGCGAGGAGGAGGACGAGGACGACTATGAAGCAATCCGAGCAAGTGTCGCGATGGACATGGTAGAATAAGGACACAAGGCTTACTTGGTTGCTTACAGGCTGCTCAGATCAAGACTAACCAGAAGCTGATGGCTTCTTTGGGTCTACTCAAGGTAGCTTTGCCAGGACGTGTTGACAGCGCACCGGCTCACTGCGAATGACAGCCCACCATCAAGCGAGCAGCTTCAGAAGACACAGATGACGCTGATACAGCAGCCTATAAGCCGGCAAAGAAGAAGAAGATCATCAAGCCCAAAGTAGAAGCAACGCGTCGGTCAACACGCCTTATAGAAGCGCCAGAAAGCAAGACGGAACATATCTCGCTCCCTGATGACTTCTCAGACACCGTCCTGCAATCTGGGAAGCGTAACAATGCCTCCCTGATGCAGATTCGCCAGCTTCCTGTACCAGCTATTCCAGAACAGCCAGAAGATGACCCAGACTATGACCCAGACTATCGCGCGCCTTTACCTACACGAGATGCCGGCAATAGCGGCTATGGAAAGCTGCACTTCGCAGATATACCTCATTTCACCCCGAATCTCACGCCTGAAGAGATATTGCGACTAGGCTCATTCGGTGGTACATATTGGAGACCTTTCAAGTCGAGAATACTACAGAAAGAATTGGGCGAGGAGTATACCGAGTTTCCGGAGGAGTGGTGTAAGTACAAACGGCTACACCTTCTGTGCTATGTTGGCATTACTGAGCAACTTTATTCCTAGACGCTGGCATAGACGCAGACACTTACCTGATAAGCCAAGATTATGACCCAGACATCAATCAGTGGGTAACCTACTCAACAGTCTATATCTAATTTGTACTTATCTTGGCGCAGGTACGGCGTAAAAGCTTCGCAAAGCATACAGGAATGGGAGAGTGCAGGCTGGATCGTACCTCAAGATCCTCGGGGCTGGATGCAGTGGTACTTCCGCTTCTACCTCGGTAGGCGTACGCGAGACGACGATCGTCAAATTAAGCGGCATTTATCAGCTGTTGGTCCGAGAGGGAGGTTCAAGACTGGCCTGGCGAAGAAGGTTGCGCATGGAGGTGGCGTGGAGCATTGGGATGACAAGGAGATTGCACCTATCCTGCGGCAAACTCTGCAGCATTGGGCTGCGAGGATTAGTCGTGAAGACATGCTTGAATATATGTCATGAAGTGCCACATGAAAATTGGTAAATACGGATACATGGAGGGTCCTCAGAAGAGACTGCCCCGATATTCACCCAAGAAGGCAGGATTTAAGCGGATCACAAACTACCTGTAGGAATTGCGGGGAGTCATGCTCACTGCTCCTTCGGTACGGAGCTGCTAAACTTGGCTGCGTAATGGTCTATCTCGTCTCCAGAGGACACATCTCCTCCCGTGGCTTTATCGTACTGCAAGCGGAGTTTCGGATCTTTCAAGACAGCGTACGCTTGCTTGACAGCAGCAAGGTTGTGCGAAGCCTCTGCTTTCAGATCGGGATTCCAAGCGGTTTTTCGCATATCGCGAAGCGTGCCAGCCTGTTACACATCGTAAGGATTCGCCTGCTGAAAGGGCCTCGAGCGTAATTAGGGCTCACCGCTTCTTTGTATGCAGCTTCAATAGCTTCCGGCGGAGCATCGCGAGTAATGCATAAAAGCTCGTAGAAGTCGGTGCCTGTCCCGCCCGCAAATGCTGTTGTCATCAGACCGCTTTGAAGCGCGACCCTGATACGTTGCCATGTCAGGTCGAGCAAACTTTGAGAATATGAGATCTTACGCTTCTGCGCCCGGCCCTTCGTCTGCTGACAGGTTGCTTCCCGCATCTGGATCGTCGTAAAACTTGTCATATTTCGCACGGACGGTAGCTGTGAAGCAGATCAGCAATAGGTCAAGCGATAGATAGCGTGGGTTGCTTACGATATCGAAGTAGCTCATAGGCGTCTTCTACTTGTAGTAGCCGTTTGAGGGCAGCCTCGCGCATATGCTCAGAACCAGCTTCATCGGCTCGAACTCGTAGTCGCGAAGCCTTTGCACTTACATCAGCTTGCAATCGTCAACTTATGTCCAGGGCACACCGTACCAGTTCCTTGTACACCGCCTTGATCTGACCTTGAGTAGCCGTCCTTGACACACCAAGAGTCTTATAATGCGGAGGCACGTCTTTCTCGGACGGCATGGGAGCCCTTCTGCCGACATACGATTCGCTTTTCCGACGTTCTGATTTGTCCTTTGAAGTCCGGCTCTTGCGCTTCTTCGCCTCTGAGGTACGATGAGTACCATCACCTCTAGGATCTTCACCGTCAGTGTCGCTGTGTGACTGTTCTTTCTTGTCTTCTTTGCGACTTCTACGGCTGCCTGCAGCCTTTGAAGTGCGGGTATGGTCGGACTTTAGGGAAAAATTATCGCTGGCTGTGTCTTTTGCGTTTGATGTTGTGGACATCGACGCAGAGCGTTCTGGTCTAGGTTGCGGGTGTCCACTTGCATCTCGCCGCCGGTCCTCTTCAGGCTTTGTCTTCAGAACACTCTTCAAAGATCGGCTACTCTCGTAAGATTCGCGAGGACGAGTAGTCTCTCTAGCACCAGAGTGGCTTGCATGACTGTGCCGTCTTGAAGAATGCCGAGACGATGCAGGCAGAGCAGAATCTGTGATGTCCATTGACTGCATCTTTTGCGCTGCTTCAAGAATGCCAAGCCTTCGCAGTCTCTCCTTCGAGCCTTCACCGAAGAGTGTGATCGGAGCCTTGGGATCCCTCAACCTCCTCTTGACATCCTTTTCGCTTCCAGATCTTGAGGTCGGTGCAGACAGAACCGAAGGTGACTCCCGTACTGTATTTGATGATGGTGATGGCCTAGGTGGAAGTGGTTGCTTCCCAAAGTTCAACGCCAGTGGAGGCGAGACTGATGTCGAAGGAGATGCAGCGCTGACTGGAACATTCAGAAACGCAGGCTGCTTCTGCTTGTTGAGGTTGAGAGCGGAGTCATCTGGCTTGAGGAAGGGGAATGCATTGTTTCGACTTGCTTTGCGAGCTGCTTGCAGGCGGTTGCGGACATCCGCAGGTAGTTGAGCCTGGATCTCATCGGGTAAGTCGAATGAGGGAGTCGCTCCCGCTCTGCCTGAGAAGTCCATAGCAGGTAACGCTATCGAGCGGTCATTCATGCGTCCACCTCCGCCAGGTCTCATCTAGCTATCCCATCGTGTCATGATAAAGATGGAAAGAGGTAGAAGTACGAGGAGGAGCGGAAATAGCAGGTCTTGGCTTGACAATATCGACCAAGTAGGTAGTTGCGATGTTATACTCCCGAGCATCCACCGATAGACCTTCTCGTGCGGAGCAGAGAAGCATCAAAGTCTCGAGCTGTGCTTGATTCCTGTGCGGCCTCGGACGCCCACGGAACACACTACGTACCGATTCGCTCTAAAGGAGCGGTACGGCGTCATGTTCGAGACCATCAACGATCCTTCGCGAGGCTCTTGCATAGCCGAATCGATTCTGGTATGGCCGTTAGACGGTCTGTCAGAAATTCGTAAAGGAACGACGTGTTCGCTGTTACCGTCCACGCATAGTTATCTCATTTGACAGGTTCTTATCTTGTCAGAAAGGTTTGATGAGAGTAATAAGCAGCTTTGCAGGATGGAGGTGTACCTAGTGGTATCAAGTGATCCGGCGCCCAAGCACGCTGGAAGTGGAAGGCGCGTTCTTGGCCGGTGCTGTGGTGACGTGAGCGATGGGGCTGCTGTAAAGTAGCAAGCTGTCAATGTAGCTCAACTCCTCGGATTGCATCTGGATTGCCAGACCCGTTGTCCCTATAATTGGTTCAGATCACTGATGGACAGCCAACGACAGTGGTATGTGTTGAGATCGCGGTATACTGTAATACTGAAGTCCAGAAGCCTAGTTTCCTCTCCCTCTCCCTCTTCCAGAGCCTCTCCCTCGGTCACCTCCTCCTCTTCCTCCCCGCCCTGCAGCTTCAGTCAGCATTGCATTCAAGTATAAAGTAGATTAGGTATATGACGCACCTCTCCCACGGTCAGAGCCGCCTCGCCCGCTTGACCCTCCTCTGCTTGCCATACCTTGACGCCGTTGCCGGTCTTCTGCTTCTGCTGCTTTGACTGAGTCGATAATCTGTACGCAAAGAGGTCAGCATAATGATAAACGGAGGCCAGTTGGACAGGCTTGCGTCTTCTGCCACTCTGATGTATTTGACCTGTTTGTCAAGCATCGATGTCAGCTTTTTCGACTACGCTGTCAAGCAGACGTCTCACTCACCATGCTCCCTCTGAGATAGCATTCTTCCATCTTCCAGAACTGTTCGCCGTCCTGTTCTCGCCAGTCAGCTCTTTCTTCGACATCCAGACTTGGACCAAGATTGCCGGCTGGCCAGCTTACGGCGCTCGTTTCGTATGCTTCTTTGAGTGTCAGGTTCATGAAGTTATCGCACGCTACGAGATGGCCGTTGAATGTTTCGCCATTCTTGAGCTCGACCAGCTGCCGTCACGCAGAATCCGTCATCTTCTGGCTTACTTTGTAGCATGTAGCCTGCTCTGTATGCTTACCATCGGCTTGCCTTGCGCAGCGTGAAGGAGTGCTAAAGGTAGCATGTTGAAGATGTTAGACGCGAGGCAAGAAGCAAGTAACGATGGCGAGGAAGTAGAGCCAGCTGGAATGGCTGTTACTATGTTTATTGCTGCTTGACATAACATATTACGCTGCTACAACTGCTACGAAGGTAAGGGTATGAAACGATGGGAATAGGATGACAGAGAAATAGAAACAGCAGACCCGCTGCTCGGTAAACAAGATGATAGTATCGTATAGTAGAGGGAGCAGATGCTTCGTTCAGTCTCCACCGCTTGCTGCTCCGCTGAGATAAGCGATAAACTCCTGCATAACACCTTTGTCGACGCTTCCCAACCAATGCTGATCGAATGTATCGCCGTTGATGGCGCGAGCTTCTTCTAGTGCTTGTCTGATAGCCGACGTCATGACCGTTGAATGGACAGGATCGCTGCGGATAAGCTGAAGTCAAGCCGACTACGGATCAGTAGGCGAACACCCAGACACTTTCAATATTCCTCACTGCGTGCAACCTCTTCAGACCAGGATCACCCTCCACCTCGCCCCAACCTAATTCGAAGGCCTCTACTTGTTCGTCGTTTTCATAGTAACCGTCCGCACTGTTAGAGTCGAAAGTGGTTTTGGTAGGAGAATCGGGATTGAAGATGCCCCAAGCAGCATTAGGATCATCGAAAGCCGCCGCATTATTGGTAGGTGTGATAGTGAAAGAAGGTGAAGCGATAGTATCAGTAACGGGCCAAGCATCGGGCCCAACGTCTTCCCCATCCCAAGAGTTGTCTGTCGCCTGGTGCATCATCATGTTTTGTCCGCTAAAGAGAATGTTGAGGCTTTGCGAAGGAGGTATCTCTGGCAAGTCTACATTGCCCAACCAGATAGGGCTCATGATAGGCGAGCCGGTAGACGTTGTCGCCACGCTGTTGGTGCGTGAAGAAATAGTAGCTTGGCTACTGTAGCAGTAGCCAGCGTCCGCAGTGCCTTCTGGCCATAGCTGCTCTTCGACATAGTTTGTGTTATGCTTGTTGGCGTCTGAAGAGTTCCAGCTTGACGATGATGATGATGACCAAGGCGCAGCTCCCTCCTGAGTGCTGGGAAAGACATCGGGCCCTTGTAAGGAAAGCGCGACTGACTCTCCACGTTCATCCTCTCGGGTCTCGCTCAAAGCCGAAAGCCAGACACCTATAATCTCATCCATACGCGATAGAACTGTAGCATTCGTCGTTTTGACCAGGCTTGTCAAGCCCAAAGCAAGCATTTTCCGTTGTCCCGAATAGGTTTGGTTATCGTACTGCAATATGGAGGTCAGACCCCAAAGCATTGCAGGCAAGCTTGTTTCTCTTACCCTATTCAGCCATTGATTTGTGATAGTATTGAGCAGTTCATCTTCCGATACGCTATTCTTGGCAGCTGCGCTAGATAGCAAATGGTTGAAGCCTGCACGACTGAGGGCAGCAATTCGAGCTATAGAGTACAGGTAGCGAGTGATGATGCTTGATGAAATCTGTGCACAATAGGAATGTAAACGTGAGTGAGCAAAATTTGAATTATCAGTGTTTGTGCGGACATCTGGCAGAAAGCCAACGATGTATCGAGCATGTGAACTGAAGAACCAAACGTACATCGGTATGCATGAGGTTGAGAAGACCGGAGAAGAGGTTGGATTGCTCAAGGGCGCCAACCCAAAGCTCGAGCGGAGAAGCTTGGACAAGTAGATCTGTCGTATAGAGGATTGGTTTTGCTGCTTTATCGCTAAGACTGCCTAGCTGAGTACTGAGCGAGGTGAAGATAGCAGGGAGGTGTTGAGGGATGAAAAAAGAGGGGTCGAGCAGCGCATAGCCTTCTACCAAACGCAGGACTCGCTCGAGAAGATCTGAGCCGCCATTGAGAAGATTGACAGACAGAGAAGATAGGGCCATGAGCTCTGCTGACGGGGCGCTTGCCCATTTCAGTGTGCTTTGCCATAAATCCAGCCCGTCATCTTGCATGATGCCGTGGGAGGGCTGGGGAAATAAGAGTTAGAGAAATGCTTCAGGGTAAGTTGTCGCACGTACCGAAGCAGGGTCACAGCTAATCTGGATGAATTGACATATGGGTCCATGCAGGACTTGACTATCAGACTGAAGCGCTTCTACCAGCTTCTTGAGCGTTACGACGATGCTCATCTTGAAATTATCATCATCTTGAGCACTCGTCCATAGGCGTGGCAGGATCTCCATGAGGAGGGTGAGGTGAGGAGCAATCTGTTTAAATGAACTTGCGTCAGCCGTTGCCCAGCACAATCTGATCGCGTGCTTACGTTCTGTCCGGCTCGATGTATGATTTCGCCAAGAATGTCCGCAATCTTTCGATGCGTTTCTGGCAATTCGCATTCTTCTAGCAAGGATGAGAGATTCCGCATGATTGGGTCGAGGAAAGGAAGGAAAAGGTTGACGTCGAACTGCCACGAGTCTGCCATGCCTATACTTCTTGCTGCGCTCAGTCTGACTGCCAGATCTGAGTTCTCGTCCGGGCTCAGTAGGTGTGAGAGCAGTTGATAGAGCTTTGTCTGAGTTTCTGGAGCAGAATCTTCGACGATCCAATGTCCCGTGAGCCAAGCTATTCGATGTCGAACTATCCGAGCCAGAGGAAAGGCAGCTTGACATTCGGGGATCAGGGTATTTGAAAGCCAATCGCCAAAAGGCATGACCTTGTTCAGAGGTGTACCGGCATTACCGCAGGCTGTATAGACGGCTTCTTTCGATACGACTTCTTCGAGGGTGTTAGCGGCTGTTCGAAAGGAATAGGTGAGACTTGCTACCGGTTGAAGGAGGGAAATGAAGCCTACGTCTTGTCTGCTCCAGGAAGTGTCTCAACATAGGGATCACCTCGTCCTCATACTGGGCGATCAATTCATTGAGGAAAGCATGAGCACAGGGCTAGTTCAGGCGAAATGGTTAGCTGGGATTCAAAGGCTACGGCTAGAGCTGCTTGTAAACTCACTCTGAGATCAAATTGCCACTTCTTGTCATCTTCTTCCTCTCTCCACCATTCTTCCGGGTCCGCGCTCCATTTTTCCAGATCTTGCTGTCTGAGAGGTAGCAGTTTTGTGATGATGACGGAAGCGGCTTGACGAGCAAGTTCGGGGGAGCGAAGATTGGGCGATGCGGTGGGCGACTGGGTGAAGAGAGATTTGACCAGCAAAAGCTGTTGAACCATTAAAGCTTCGGGATATAGTGCGAATGGATCGTCGGCTGCTAGGCAGAGTTAATCAACATTCATTAACAACTGAAGTGTGCGTCTTGGACTGCAGGGTCCCATTTACCTGAAACCAAACGAGACAGATCCTGGCTTGCCTCGCTGACGAAAGTCCAACCCAGCTCTATCAGCCTTTGAGACTGCCCAAGCTCGTGAAAGACGTGATGGTTCTGCAGAAGAAGCATTCTATGGAACTTGCTCAGGTTCTTGACCAGTTTATTGATGTTCTCGATGCCTTGCTTATCGGAGCCTTCTCGTTGTGTCAAGTTTGCAATCTTTTCTTTGCGGACATGGGATATCGTTACTATGTCGTTTATAGATGAAGTAAAGAACTCAGTCTGAGTTGCTGTGAACGCAGCTTTGCCTTCAGAAGTGGAGATATGGCCTCCCCAGCCGTAGACGGTCAGGCGCGTGAGAATCTTGAGAGTCAGAAGACAGAGGATGATTTCAGAGTGAGGATCGGCCTGCGCCTGTAGGCTGCTCGAGGATTGTATGTTTGTGTTTGACGAATTGAAGAACAGATGGTAGAGGTGTACAAGCGGCGCCGTAGACTGTTCCGCAAGCTGAAGCGGCGGAAGAAGCGCGTTAGCACATATGGAGAAACCCTCCATAGCTGCACTTACCCTTCCGATGATCTCTTTCCCGCGTAGCATTCTGTTTTCTGATAACTTCTTTACGGCTTGTTGATAGTATAGAAGGCATCTATGTAGTACCAGACGTGCCTCTGGATGGCCATGTTTGGCTGAGAGCGTTCCATATGCATTCATCATAGTAGCTTGCAGGGATTCGAAGAGATCCGGCCTATTGAGCAGCGCGGCGGGAAGAAGAAAGTATGCAATAGACTCAGTATATCTGTCGTAGATCTGGATAGTAGTTTGGGCGAGCTTCACTTACCAGTCCATATTGTATTCCCATCTTGCTATTTTGCCTACGCATAAAGCTAGCGTTTTGGCGATCTGTTGAAAGAACGAAGACGACGCGTGTTGATAGATGGTAGAGGATATGTATTTTATCAGTGCCGTTCCATATCCTCCTAAGGCTCTTGAGCCTTTGCATTGTTAACTGACCGCTCTATCTGGCTCATCGACGAGCTGGAGCAGCTTTGCGCGTATGATAGCCTTATTAGGCTTGTCCAGAGCACTGTTATCTCGTTATAAGCCTGTTTGCTCAAGAAATAGCTATCGAAAGCTGACCTCGGCCCGCCAGACTTTCTCCAGCATCTTTCAAGCGAGTTCTTGAAGAACAGGACAGCTTGCGTCCGTATTTCTACTGGTAGTGCACCTTTCTGTGCAACTATCTCGATAAGAGCCGTCAAGAAGCCCGGTAAAGGCTGGCATTGCTCGAGGTAGGCCGTAGCGGCTTCGCGCTCTGCTGCATTGTACGATGTCGCGCTTGAGAGAGCTCCTACGAGCTCTTGGCCTTCCATTGACAATGGAGGTGTGGTGTAGTTCAAGAGAAATCAGAAGTAAGAACCGGTTGGGAATGTGCCAACATGCAAAACAAATTTGGGAGACTGGAAACCAAAGAATTGAGGCAGGGTGTGGTTTGTGGTTCTCTCGTAATTTCACGTTGATTTGTGGCTTAAACATACGATTACGGACGACAATGTCAAATACACAACTCCCTTTACACGGATATGGCCCTCTATAGCTCGAGAGAAAGCTCATTTGGGCATCTCCGCTTCATATACTCCCTTTCTCCCTTCCGGTCCCGCTGTTACAGAAGACATCGTGTGTACTGGTGCATTATCGCCTTTGGATGAAGCGCCGAGTAATCCTTCTCTTCTGGCTCTCCATCCTCAAGTATCACTGGCGACTGTCGCTTCGTTGCCAACGCAAGCTTTTCTACTGTCCCCCTTCTCCATAAGAAGCTTCCTGTGTTATGTATGAGCCTGTAATCTCAGTCGTAGACGATAAGGTCGGTGCCCAAGCTGCCTGTCTTTGTTCTAGGTTCCTCTAGCCGTTCTTGTATGCCTATGGATGTCGCCAGCGGTGGGAGTAGCGTGCGCGTTGTGAAGTAGCGTCCGCGATTCGAGAAGGTCGCGACGTGTATTCTACCATCCGTACCGCTTATATACTGGCTTTTCGGCGTTCTTCAACTTCGGACAAGATCGCGCAACTGCAGCGCTTGCTGATCGAGAGTTGAGAATCGCTTTCGAAGCTGTAAAGTAACAGATAATACGGTACTTTTTTCAAGCTTTGGCTTTGAGGTGGTCAGAGATGACGCCCAGCACTCTACCAAATCAGGGAGCAGGGAAGCAAGAGCTGCAGATCATGAGCAGCAGAGATAGTGGCAGAAAAGAAGGTCTCGGAGAGCCGTGTGTTGGAAAGTCGCATGATGAGAGGGGGTTGTTCGCGTCAGTTTGTTATCCCCGAGATGGTCTAGGGCCGTGCATAGCCAGGCTGCGCAACATGACCGAAAGAGCGCTTTGCTTCTTGCTTCACAACGCTGTGTATCCAAGATGAAGCGCATCACAGTAGCCGAACTGCTGCCGTTGAAGCCTGAGGAGATTCCAGTCATCGAAGGGACGAAGCTGCCCAAGATCATCCACCAGGTCAGTTCGCGGGTGTTTCGCATCACTGCGATAGAGCGTCGATGTCCTGATGCATCTTCGCGGTGTTTCGACAGAGTTGGAAAGCGCCAACCGTGCCGCCATTCTTCGCGAAGTTACAAGACAGCTGGGATGAGCAATATCCAGACTATCTACATGTCCTCTGGCAAGATGAAGACAATCTACAGCTCGTCAAGGATCATTATCCAGATCATTTGGATCTCTTCAAAGCTTTCCCAGCGGAAATCTATCGAGCAGACTTCTCTAGAAACCTATACATGCACAGATATGGAGGTATATATATCGATCTCGATTACTCGTCCTTCAAATGCCTGTCACCGCTTCTTAGGGAGTATTGCGCCAAGAATCAGGATTCGGCTTTCGTAGGTGTCATGCCTTTAGTGAAGCCAGGTCACGATGGCTACACCGAGAGAACGCTGTATAACGCAATTTTCGCATCAACACCCGGCCATCCATTCTGGAAGTTCCCGCCTGAACAGGCCAAGCAGAGCTGGGAAAGTTCGAGAAAGGTAGAAGAGCAGGAAATCAAGAACATAGTAGGACAGGTCACGGGACCTCAAGGCTTGACACGAGCTGCGAATGCATATCATGCGCAGAGGAAGAGCGTTGAGGAACCGGCTTTGATAGAGCTGCCTGCAGAGTTGATCTATCCGTACGCTTGGTATCCTAGCGTCCTGGATCCACCTGGAGATAGGATAGAGATTGCAGTACATGCAAAGCATGAATTTGATCTGAAGGCGGCTGTCCAGACGTACAATAACGGCACGGCATACTGCTCAACTTGGTGAGTTTTCCCCTATACCTTAGCAGAGCGAGCTTGACTGAAGCATCTCGTAAGGTGGAGCACGACTTGGATGTCGCAGTGGATAGAGGAGAATGAGAGTAACGGACCGAAATTTGTCAGAAAGGTCAGCGAGCATATGTAGCAGTCGGAGTCCGAAACGCTGCGGCAGGAAAAACAGCATATTCTTGGTTTACGACATAGAGGTGTCTTGAGAGATGTTACAGCATCCAGTTTCAGACGTTTAATTGAGATGCTGGCTTTCAGGATTGGCCTTTCTTCCTCGGATTTTCGAGAAGACGGAGTGCTTGTGATGGGCGAAAGATTATACACCATAGATACTAGTTGTGCTCTTGCTATCTCTGCTCTTTCTTGCTGTGCTGTGCGCTCTTCTGGAGTGGTCTCTCCAAACTTTCCAGTCCTTGAGCTGCTGAATTTCTTCCAAGTTGAGGCTCTCTTCACCTGCGAAACCTTCAAAATGGCCAAAGTAAGTGCAAAGCGCAGAGCGAGCAAGCAGATGTAATAGAATACTTACGATGCTGTTCTTGCTGCGTCTCAACAGTCAAAGAACCATACCAATCACAACCAGTCAGTCGAGCGAGCGAGCAAGCTGGCCTTTTTTCCAGCCAGCGAAAACCCGGCAAATCAAGCACAGAAGGACAGAATACTGACTGCCATATGTTCTGTTGGTTTATAGGAACAAGAAGGCCCACAAGAATGGTATCAAACGCCCGAGGTCAGCATCAATTTCGACTTGTGTTCGAGCACATGGCAAGTGCTGACATGAACTGCGCTACAGGACGTCAAAGTACCCTTCATTGAGAGGTGTACGTATACAAGACATTCAATAAACATCTTAGCGGCCTTCAAGATTGACGATGCCAAACCTTTCTCTGTCATGCAGGTCGACCCTAAGATGCGCAGAAACTCCAAGTACGCAAAGATTGGAACAGAGAAGGCGTACGTAGACATTGTTACAAGCTACACATCTGTGAATTCTGCTGATGCATCTCACCTGTCGCAGGACGCGAGAGGCACGTCACGCAAAGATGGAAGAGTAGACGCAAACTCGTTTCTTTCGCATGCTTCTGTATGGCTTGAGCTTTAGAGATAGGATAGAGGAGATATTGCAGTAGCTAGGATGGATGTTGGGACAGAGAGAGCAAGGCTTATGGAGTGACAGGCGGACATCTGAACCGGGCAGACCACGGGAGTCGCAAAGACGGTAGATGCGAGTTAAGACCGTCACAGGATAGACTTCCCCGTCAACTTTCGTCTGGCAATGCATATCTCGCTGTTTCTTCTCTCTCCTTCTGTCGCTGGCGTGGTCGCCTTTCGCCAGTGCTGACACTATTTTCCCAAGCTTTTGGACAATGATACGCTCAGAGACAATGATACTCTCAGTTGATCGTAAAGCATTGATTTATTGCATGGCTACATGACCGACGAGAAGGAACAACACTGACTTTAATGAGGTTGCGAAGCCCGATACATTTCTGAATTTTGGAAATGGGCGCTAATAAAGAAAGGAGCGACTGACGATGAATTGAATCTAAACTGCATGTGAAGGAAGTAACGAAGAAGAAAGTGAATGAAAGCAGGTGCAGAAAGCATTAAACGGGTAGGGCGAAAGGTTAATGAATAAGGAAAGGATTGTCACGAATCTCGTGGTCGATTCTGGTTTATGCACCCAACCATCCTTGGGTGATTGTGTTCTGAAGAGTGTCGATTTCGATTGTCATTCCAGGCTGTGGCTTGATGTACTGGAACAAGTTTGTGTTGGCTGGGAAGGAAGGATCGTTAGCCTAGCTCCACAGTTCCGAAGCATGCATAGACTTACGAGTAGTAAAGCCAATCTTGGTTTGCACATCAGGCTGTCCAATAGGAGCGAACGGTCCTTGTTCATATACGAACAGGAACTTGTTCGGCTTGGAGACATCATAGATGACTTTGAAGACGTTCTTCTGCACGTCTGGGTTACCTCTGTCGAACCAGAGAATGGCCTCCCATTCAAGAACGAGCGTGGTGGTTGTCCAAGCGTAGGTAACGGCTTGCGATACGTCTGCTAGGTATAGATCGCGGTTGAAGGGGATTGCTGAGACTCCTCTGTTGTCTCGAATGAAGGAGAAGGCCTGCATGGACAAGGTCGATTCAGTATCTGATGAGACAAGATCTAGGGCTGAGTATGGACTCACGCCGTTGACATCGACAATCAGGTCAGAAATGGAGTATGCATCATTGTTGACAATGATATCGAAAGGAACGGTGAAGGCAGGTCTCTTGCTGCCAGTGTCGAGTGCCTGGCCAGGGGCCGGTCGGAAGATATCGCCTTAACCAAGATTCAGTCAAATCGAAGTGCAAAGATGAGAATGTGTTGCGACTCACCGAAGCCTGAAGTAGGAGGTCCGCCAGGTGCGGGTGATGCTCTAGCTTGCAGCGCGCGTCGATGTGGCCCACCGCGGTTCCTAGATGCAGCGATACTATCCTCCAATTTCTGACGAAGTTCAATCTGTCTTCGACTAGCTTGTTTCAAGGTGCGTTTTGATAAAGAAGGAGGAGGAGCGTGGGTAGGCGATGACATTGGTGCGCCTGCAGCTGCACCTGGGAGTGCGAGAGAGGTCGAAGAAAGGGGCGAGGTTGGTTCGAGAGCACTTGGCAGAGTTGCTACTCGGCGCTTGAAACGGAGAATATCGCATTGAGCGAGTAATGGCAGGGAGAGAAGGATGATATTGGTTGCGTGGATGTGCATGTTCTGCGATCAAGTGAGCGGAGTGTCTGGAAAGACTAGTAAGGATTATGATAGGGAAAGAGAGTGTATGTGTGAGTAGATAGTGCTGGTTGGGTGTAGATGCAGGCAATGCAAGGGCAATGGTTAGGGACAGGAAGTGGTCAGAAATCAATGAATGAGTAGGAAGGAAAGGAAGGGAGCAGGCAGACAAGTGAGAGATAGTCAGAAAAAGGAGAAAACGTCGGCTCTCAGTCTCCGGCGTCGGCACTGCATGAAGTCGGATCTCGAATTTCACCCAGCTCGCAAGGGGTCAGACGTAAACAGGGACTCCGAGAAGCCAGGCAAGTTCATCACGGAGATACAGCTTCGTAGAGTGATTCGTAGGAGTTTGATGGCAATGAAACATCAGAAAGATGATATTGTCAAGAAACAGACCTGCGCCGGTCTGTTCTTGACCGAAACCTCAAATCATCGTCACTGACTGTAGGCTGCTCTACACAATCAACATATCTGAAACAACGTATGAGTCCCTGATTGTTACTCTATCTCGGGACGTCTTGCTCAGAAGCAACGTCCCTTATCCCGTCCCGAAAAATGCTCCCGAACTGCATACATCGCAACATCGTTCAGTATACAGTCGAAGATGTACACTAACAAGTATTCTATACAAGCTTGGCTGCGATGCGAGGGTGGCGCCCGGTCTATTAGGCTTTGGACGTTCTTTTCTCCTTGACAATGCCTCCCGACGTCCACCAGTAGCTTCCTTTCTGCATCCTCTAACGTATATTCTACCGCCCGTACTATACGCCCGCGTCCCGTACCCTCCCGTTGACGTATATCCCGCTGTGGACCTGAGATGTACCTGTTTCGGCTCAATGTACCTGGTCAGTGTCTGCCCGGTACCTGTGAAGTCTGCCCTCTCAAGCAGGCACGTAACATGACGTACCCGAGGTGCTCAAACCTGGAGGAATCTGGAAAGCACCTTGCTATGATGCTGCAGGCTCGTAAGCGCGCAGTCATCCCAGACACCAGGCTGAGTATGCTCTTTGTTGGCAAATGTGGATCTCTACCCGGTATACTGTCAAAGCAGTGTTGACGAAATCTCAGCGTTACAGCTACTTTAGCGAGTCAGTCAGCGCATCACTATCGCTAATTTCAACATCGCGTTAAGACTAACTTCCGCATTAATATAGATGCTGACTTATACAGAAAGTATCCCTCAGCCGGCACCAACGTATGCAACTTGCATTCCCACCTCAAATCGTTTGAAGTTGGCCAAGCCTGGTGACCTGATGCCGTCAACCAGCTTAATTCAGCATATAGACAAGTGCAAAAATACAGTCCTGTTTATGTAAATGTAAGACTAGAAGCATTCACGCAATTGTTACTTGCTGATCAGAGGTCAATATCAAGACCTCGTACTTTCGCGAAACGCACCAATATTTCAACGGATTGCGTAGATCAAGCATCGTCCTGGAATGCGTGTATTACACATAATTGAGTTATCCCACTTTCAGACGTGTATATTGGGCCTTTGTTCCTGACACGTCGTCACGCTTCCGGCAAAGAGAGCTTGGATTTCGAGCACTCTTTCACTTGCTCCCAAGTCTTTCGCACAAGTAATGGCTGGCTATCAGCCTGTACAGTTTGACGATGATACCGCTTCGGAACCCAATCTTCATGCACCAACAACGAGCAGCTCGTCGTCGTATCCACCCACTTATTCTTCAAGCTCAGCTTCAGGCGCCGGTCTAGCCTGGCAACAAGGTGTAAACTACATCCACCGCGCTACCAAAAACATACAAGGGACTTTCTATCTTGATTCGGACATCCAACCTGAACTGGGACGGTTTCGCAATGAACAAGAAAGAAATGAAGCTAAGAATGCATACTTCGTGACGAGTGGAAAGATGGAAATCATACTCTATCTAAGAGGACAGAAGAAGACGAGCATAAAAGTAGAATGCGAAATGGGCGAGCCGGCAGTACTCGATATCGTATGTCAGAAAGCTCTCTCGAAGGCCTGATACTGACGATGTAATTTATAGAGAAGTGATACTTCAGCGAATGGTAGCGTGCGAATGCCGCCTATCGACCTTGAAGTTGTCCTGAAAGGCCGGAACATGACGATCATACTACCTCCAAGCTATCAAGGCGGTATAGGAGGGGCGTGCAAGTTATCCGATGCATTCGCAATGCGTTCAAAAGTGCTTGTAGAAGACAAAGCGCATCCCGACAAATGTCGACAGCTCATACAAGCGGAACACCCTCCTCCACATCCTCCCGTTTCTATTCCCTCTGCATTACCTAGTGCTGCTATACCAGAAGAAGAGACGTCATTCATCACTATCACATCTACTCAGATATCGTCTAAATGCTTCATCACGACGTACGGCGAACACGAGGATAAGAAGCTAGAAGAAGAGGAGAAGGTAGCGAGGATACGAAAGAGATTCGGGCTGCCTGGATTATGGGCATATAGGATCAAGAAAGAAGCACCGCAGCACAAGAGGGCTATGCTTATCCTGATCATCTTGGGATCATACCTTCTCTTTATGGTTCTTTTCATAGCTGCTTTGGCATATATAGCGGATGAGTAGATGCCGCCGAACTGGTGGTATCAATCAGTTCTCTTCCATCGACGAATGTATACACGCTGGCCTTTCTGCACAATCTGTAGCATAAGTATTTCCATTAGCATGAGTATGTTGTTGTGGTAGTGCAGCGGCGGAAATCCCTCGGACACCATTTCAACCATCTAGCATTCAGTCTAGAATGTCCATTCCTCTTACTCTAAAACGGATAATAGCCAAGGCCAAGTCAAACAACAAGCAATGAAAAGATCCCATATACACTGAATATACAGTCCTCTCTACGCACTGAACTTCCTGCCCGCTCTTCCCAAGTTGCCCTCCTCTTCCGAATCATACGCTTCTTCCTCTTCTTCATCGTCCTCACCTACCGAGAACAATTCTTCTCCCTTATGCGACAGGGTATTTGATTCCTGTCTCTTATGATGCATGGGTAGCAGTTCATTCGTCTCTTCATTTGTAGCGTTCTCATCCGTATCCACTTGGGTGCTTTTCCTCCTCCCACCACCGCTGGCAGAAGCATGTGAATGCGCACCACTTGATCGATGTCTTCTATGTGAATAAGGTGCTCCTACTCCTACAGAAACGTCTGCTTGTCCATTACTGTTATTCCCAGTCAGAGAAAAGCCTTTACTGAAGATAGATCTCCGTCTTTTCCTCTGTCGATAGATGAAACATGACCCGAAAGCCACTACGATCAACAAGACCAGCACCGCTGCTCCTATATTGTAATAAGCGTCCGCGACGGGTGATTTGGCGGAAGTGTCAGAGAGTGAAGAAGTGGAGTTTTCAAGCAGATCGTCAGAGTCGGATGATGAGAGGGGGTTGGAAGAGTCGAGCGCGGTACCATTCACGTGCGTCTCGCCCACGATGGAGGCTTCTTCGTTCCCTATCCGAGATGGGACGAGTGCGGCGGCGCCTGCTGCGCTTATATAGTCTGTACTCAAGAATCGGGAGAGCATGTCATGTGCGACTACGGGAAGGTCGAAGGGAACCTGTGCGCGTCATAGCATCAGTGCATGTGTCCAAAGAAGCAGAACGATTGCGACCCACCATATGCGAAGCGTTATGGACCTGAACATACGTCAAGTTCCTATCTACGGTCCACGTTCCCGCCAATCTTCCATCGACATACCAGTCCCTCATCTTCGTATCATTTCCAAAACCCTTTCCATTTGACCATTCGAGGTTCTCAATCAATTTCTCCGTTCCAACATGATTACAAATGAGATCTTGCATCCCACTAAAGAGCAAAATTGGGATGTTCCGTTCTAGTAATGAAGGAAGTAAAGAGACGGAGGGTTTGGTGCGCGCCCAGAATGATGAACTGACGTGTCCGTTGCATTCGACCCATTTGGATGTCTTGGAAGAGGCGTGGAAGGCGGAAACGACGTCGGGTCGGGGAAGATAGTCATACATGTCTGGAAGGAGATTAGGCCAATTCATGCCGCATGCTGGATGCGTGTCGGTGAGTCTGTAAAGATCATATGCGTCAGTTACGCTCTGACCAGCAAGACAGGGAGGAAAGGACTCACCGAATATCATAGTTGTTGACACAATACGTCACGCCATTCACGACCTGCAGCGTAGTTTCCGTAATACTACTAAGGATTCCCTCACATATCCCATTATTGATCGGGAAATCATCTTTTCCAATCCTTCTCCTTTCGCGATCACAGTTGCTCACTGCTTTCTCTACATTCTTAGCTGAGGTAGTGTCTTTCGTAAGTAGTTTGGAGGAATAGGCGAAGTCGAGATAGGCGGGATATTGGTTGTATGGATCAATCCATCCGTTGCCTATTAATAAGCCGCGGAGGTTCACGTTTACTTGTTTCGTTCTGAGTAGGGCATCGGCCTGCAATGTCGCATTGAATCGATGAACTCAGCTTGGATGCATGAATCAGTGAAGCATGCGCTGAACTCACGAGGTACGGAATCCAGATACCAGCGAAAGACTCTCCAGCAACATACAAGTCCATCCTCTCATACTCTGGAAAGACGCTATAGAAGTTTTGTAAAAAGGTGACGATTTGAGCGGCTGCTTGTTGGCCTGAATGGACGTATTTTGAATTCTCGACGTATGAATAGCCTGTTCCTGCAGGCTGGTCGACTGTGAAAGCATTTACACGATTGTACAATGTTAAGTATGGTCTCTCGATGAACGCGTGAAGGGCGAGAATCTCGCTCTGGGACAGGACTCACGGAATAGAACATTCGCATATTCATTCCATGCTCCTTCTTGTTCCATCACTTCTCGTCCCTTCTTGCCCTCCACCATGCGTAGTGGTCCAATCTCCATGAGAGCTCCATCGAAGGACGAGCATCCGGGGCCTGCCTCAATCGCATTAGCAATCCCTCCATTACTATACTATACTAAGCACAGTAGTAAGTATATGCCTACCTCCATTTAGCCATATCACGAGCTTCTCCTTCTCTGCTATATGTTTCGCTTTGGCCAGGAAGAAGAAGAGATGAGCGTTGCCTGTGTCCTCGTTTTTACTCGATGTAGAGGTAGAAGTAGATGCATCCACATCTGTATCTACAGGCCCATTCGCGGTGATTGTGCTTGGGATATGCCCTCCGAATAGAGTTAGGGTGCTGCTGCTGTCCAAACCAGGCAATGATGGGATGTAGTAGCTTGCAGCTGAGGGAGGTGTCCATGACAACTTGGATGTATCGCTGCTGCTCCCTTTTGTTGCGCGTTTCTTGATCTTTCTGGATGACTTTGAGCTCGACCTTGACCTTGACTCTGCTCCATCACCGTCAATATCGGTGTGAGTATTGCGCAGTGTCCCATCTGCCAGCTGCCGCTTGTAGCTGTAAGAATGCTCGTGGATGAGCGAGGCGACAGACATGGCATACACCCTAAGATGAGACGGAGTCAAACATCAAGCAGCGGCTACCTTACCATCTACAGCTACATCGACTTGCTACATGCTTCTAAAAGTGCATCAGTCAACACGAAAGAATGAGACAACAACGACGCGTCTAAAGCACTCTCGAGCTGGAAATCATCTGGATCTGCATTCTGCGAGGAAAGCAGCGCTGGCCTCTTGCTCGGAGCTGGCTCACCTCGGACCCTGCTTCGCAGAGACTTTCTGAGTTACTTTACTGTATTCACGAGAGTGTCCCTACCTTCCAGATTGCACAGCACAGTATTCACTCTGCACTCCATCTCCAACATCGCAGTCCGCGCTTGACACATGAAGAAACAGAGTTGAGTGAGGCCCGATAGGAGGGAGGAGGAAGAGCAGCGGAGTGTGAGCTGGGCTGCGAACAGGCTGACCATGGATTGAGGATTCTCGACATGGGTGTAGTCGTATACATACTATGCTACTTTGTCGCTTTGACATGATCCTGTCCAACTTAAGCTTGCTCGGATTGCCGAGCTTTGACCTGGCTTGAGCTTGGGCTGAACCGAATGGGACTGAGATTAAGAATGACGAGCTTGATGCTACAATCATTGGATATATAGTGTTGTTCCATGTTATTGATGTATGCATTTGTCCTAGTTTGCTCTGCTTGTTCTGCTCAGGCCAGGCACACGCCACGTGGGTGTCGCAAACTCTTTGTTAGAACTCCGGTAGGCCCGAGCGGGTGTAGAGAGGCCAGAGAGAGGCCAAAGAGAAATCTCAAGTGTTGAAGGGTTGAGCAGAGAACGACTTTAACACTTTTACAATGGAAAGGAAACACTGATATACATCAACATAACACTTTACATCAACTCTGCCATCCCTACGATCCTGCTGGAACACCCGCTTAAACCCATCCAGTAGTCCTGTCCATTTCAAGCCATTCGCATTGATCCAAGTTTAACGAAGCAACCATGGCCAACGCAAAGCAGTCATCCTCATCACATATGCTCAAGACGGGCAAGCGTGGTAACCCATTCTGCAAGGTAAGGCAATCGCATCGAGAGCAGAGGCGCGAGAACTGGGCCTCGGAAAAGCGATCAATGCGCTGGGCTCTGGTCGAGTCTGAGCAGCAGCATAGACAGGCGCATATCTATATGGTATGATAGTGATGCTAATGTCTCGCTTTATTCATTTCAGGACACCCACGATCTGTTCGCAACCTTGGTCGTCTCGCTCAACTTGGGCAACAATACCCGCTTCTTCCGCACCTATCCCAACACATTCACAACCGACGATGCAGCACAAAACCTATCCTCGTTACGCTTCTCTCAATCGAATCGATCCAGCGACCCGAATGACCCACAACGGATCATCACCACTACTACTACAACTACTTTCACAATGACACGCGAGATCGCAAAGGGGATATGTCAACAGTTTATGGATGCTCGGTTGATTGAAACAGCCACGGACACCACGGCGACTGTTTTCAAAGATAGAGGGATATACAGTATCACGCCTAAAGGACTACATATCCTCGAACGCTTCATCACCAAGAATGGAATAGCAGCAGATCATCTCGTTAGAGTATTCACTACTCAACCTATATGCATGCGGTTATTACATCTGGAAAGACGGTCTTCGGACGACGATATCATCGTCTCGAAACCTGTCTTAGAGGTAGTATTTAAAAGGTTTATTGGGATTAAACAACCAAACTACATCACGGAACCTTCCGACATTGCACGGTGTGCAAACCAAAACATCGTGAAACCCTTCGTCGAGCACAACAATGGTACACCACGGTCCACTCCTTCCCACAAACCGAATTTCGAACGAGCAAACGGGATAGAGATGCAAGACATTACAGAGAAACTCAAGAATGGAAGTGTTATTTTAACACGACATGTCTTCAGTTCAGCAGGTGCTATAGATTGGTTATGCGATCACTCTACATGCTGCTGTAGAGATGAAGCTGCTGAACTATTAGCGCATTTCGTACGCTATGGTTTCATTACATTACATTGGGACAAGACGCGCTCGGACCATTCTACTACGGTGCAACAACATTCGAAAAGTTCAGGAGCGCTAGCGAAATTGAAGAATAGTATGGGATCAGGAGGAGAAGGTGGAGAACATGTAGAAGCGGAATTCAGATGGGGTCCGAAAGTCACGTATAGAGTGTCGGACGAAGGAAGGAAATTGGCAAATTGGGATGGACTGTCTGCTGCAAACTCGAAGCAACAGCAGTCAGATATCAAGAAACGCTCGAGTGACGGGACAGAAGATAGTCATGATCCTCATTTGACAAGGGGCGGTTCATACACTTCACAACACAACAATGGATCTACGCAGAGCTTAAATGGAGGAGGAGGAGCGTTCTCGTCTACTACAGCCGGTGCGATAGGCAGTAATTCCGCCGGTGGAGAATGGTCATTAGCAGGAGGGATGGGCATCGGCAACATGCTGGATTCTCAACTCTTATCCAAAATGACCCTAAAAGATATCTTCGAAGTGGACGGAGCAGGAAATGCTACGGGCGCAGGAGGAGGCGAGAATTCCTCTGTGTGGAATAAAGAAGGCCAACATAGTTCTACTACGCGCTTACGTGCGATCTTGGAGGATATACGCTTAAGAGCTCTTTTCAGAGAATATCTAAGGAATAACTACTGTGAAGAGAATTTAGGGTTCTGGTTGGATGTGCAGGATTTTAGGAGGAGGTTCTTTACGACTTCATCAGCGATGGGCGGCTCTGGATCTTCGACAAACCAGCCTTCTCAACAGTCTGCTCCACAAGAGAAGTCTCGCAAACCTCTATTAAGAGGTCTCACAGCAGGACTTGGTTTATCTTCCAATTCGAGTGGAGCAGCTTCGAACGCTATGGAATCGCATCAAAACGATCTCAACATTGCCGCCGTCAATATCTATCGCTTATACTTGGCACCGCAATCTCCTTCGGAATTGAATATAGATCATAATCTACGAGCAGACGTGGTTAATTTCATAAGTAAATGCGCAGATGAAGCTTCTATACCCTTATCTACGCTCCAAGCACCAAGACATATCCTTCCTGGAATGTCGGCTTCTTCCCTATCCGCAAATCCAGCTCAATCAAACCCGGCAATTCCGAATGGAACGACTGGATCGCCTTCTTCATCAAGTCCAGATCTGAATAGCGGAGCGGAGAGCTCGATGCACATGGATAGAACTATGGTCCTTCCGCTACGGGCGACACAGGTCCAGACTCTTCTGAGATACTATGAGAGAATACAGGATCATATCTTTAGATTACTGGCTACGGATCAGGTGCCTAAGTTCATTAGAACTCCAGAATTCTTGGTTCTGCTTAAAGGCGGTAATCCAGTGAGTCGCGCTTACATCGAAGCCAGCTGTTGTCGATCAGTAGCTGACATTCATATTTATTGCTGTGTTAGGCAGAGCTGAAAGCGTAGACTCGATGCAAGTCTGGCCGCTTCTACCAAAGTCGGACAAACACTATAAGCGGAGGTGCGACAGCTGGTCTGCTCTGCCTTCTCTTCCGTACTCGACCTTCCTTCCTCCTCGCTGTCCCTATTCGGCATCACAACTATTCTTCCCCCGTTTTCCTTCATCTATGATCACCGTAGTTGCTCATACTGCACTATCGCAACCCTATAGCTTGTTATGCTAGTATATAAGTACCTCCTGCATCTCGTCAAATCTCCATAGCAGCAGTTACGTGACCTCTCCAACTCTAGTCTGTGCGTAGCGTAGCACATTCCACACTTCATATCAAACCATTTTAATCATCTTCCTTCCATCTTCTTAACTCACTCATTTCACATCGTTTAGTGCTAGTCTAGTTCTTTTCTTTTTTTATGTTCTCTTCCTGTAGATTTTCACTCTTCCTTCTTTCTTTCTTTATTCTTCATTCTTTAGTGGGTCAGTCCGCGTGCAACGTAACCTTCGATCCGGGTATCGTCATCTTAGGTAGCTTTATCAGACAAGCAGTACTGCAGATGGGCGCCGTCTCTTTTTCTTTATTTTTTTTCGATCAGTAGAATGGATTATCAGTGTCTCGTCAGCAGCTAGCTTCTGGGTGGTGTATGTGTTGTGATACATTCAGTGGGTCTATCGGGTCAATGATGGAGTCTGGCTATTCGATCTTTGTTCTCTTGCTGTTGCTCCATTCAGGCACGTGCCTTCAACGCGTCGATGCGTTTTTCGCCAAACAAAGCTTGAAGCTTGACGATAGAACAGAGGTAGCAGCTTGACACTGATATTGCAGATGAAAGATTGATGTTGATGATGTTCAAATCGCTGCAAATCGCTGAGCTCTACGTCAAGGCATGCGAGGGTACTTTGGGCAATCAACAAGGAATGCGAGCCGCACTTTCAAGTCTTGCACAAACCACAAGAAGGAAGTCAGGATGTCGATGTACCGTATATGACTATGTAGATGTATAATGTATAATGTAGTGTTTCAGCTTTGTCCTCGTCTCAGCCCGCTTGCTCCTTCCCTTTCAACTTCGCCCATCCTCCCCATCGCTTTTCTCTCCGAGCATTCGCAGCTTGCCTTCAGACTTCGCTCTATCCCCTGTTTATTCCCATTTCAACACTTTCAATACTTTTCAATCAATCAATCCACACTCCTTTAAACCACACCCCACCCCACACTCGTTTACACACCCCCAAGCCTCAGCTCAGCAAGCCAGTCCAGTCCAGTCGCAGTCGCAAGCAAGATCCAGCCAGAAAACACGGCTTGAAAGAGGATAGCGTAGGACGACAGCAGCGTTATACACATCAAAACAAGCGACATTGTCGTAGTACATTCATCAAGCAAAGCCCGAGCGAGCGCCGTCGACCAAACAAAAAAAGGACGAGAATAGGTCCGAGCGAGGGAGCAGCGAGACAGAAAGGACAGTCGCAACAGCAGGAGACAGCGATATACTTCCACAGTCAGACGACAGCAACATGTCTAGACAGCCTGTCCAGCCAGGACACGCTCAGCAGCAGCAGCCGCAGAGCAGAGTCGCAGCGGCCCTTCAGCAGTCGAGACGCGGCCCACCTACTCAACAGCCGCAACAACCTCAGCAAGTTCGCACTAGCCCTCCAAGACAGAATGTCAGTAACAATAATGGAATGCGACCATTCCAACTCCGACAATCTCCAGCTCAGCAAGGACAGCTCGTCCAGCAGCAGCAGCAGCAACAAGGCCAGCAGCAGCAAGGACAAGGCAGGCCAAGGCATCATGGACAAATCCCTACTCTCCAAGTAACTGTCCCACCTCCTACCCATGCTCCATCGCAGCAACAGCAGCAGTATCAACCAGCATCACCTTCTCCACTAGCTGGCGGAGGTAACAGAGGCGCACCTCCACGAGCCGCATATAACAATGCAGGCGCCGCACCATATCAGCATGCATCGTCTCCTACTTCTCCCTTCTCAGGCAGTCAAGATACGCTCATCGGGTCTTCTGACGGGCATGGCAACAAATACGGCAGAAAATTGTCCTCTTCGTCTGATGGCGCACACGACAACACCTGGTCACCTGGTTCTTCCATCAACGGCGGCAGTGGAGCACCAGGCTCACCCTCCATTCGTAACTTACAGCTCGTCACGAATCACGCCATGATAGATCGAGCAGCCGATCCAGAGAATGATCGTTTAATGCCAGCCACGCCTTCTCGCAATGATTTCTGGAAGAGATTCAGTACAGTCATGCACGAGAATGAACGAAAAGAAGAAAATGCAGAAAAAGTTAGCGGTGGGGGAAAAGCTAGTGCGAAACAAGAGAAAAGAGCGAGAAGCTCTTGGCTAGGAAAAGAAAATCATAGACAGAGAAATTATAGAATATGGGTCGGTGTCGTCGGATTCTTGATCATTGCGGCTATTGCGGGAGGTGGTGAGTGCCAGCGCGGCTGTTCATGCATTCAGGGAGGACACCAGCTCATGCAAATGTCCGCGTATAGTTGGCTACCATTACGCTACAAAAGGAGAAGATGAAGTGACCACGAACCCAACAAGCCACAATTTCGGGCGTAAGTTCTATGTACTCGCGCGTCTGATTATCTCGCCTGTAATTAATATATCTCACTTCCGTCACAGTCGGACCAGACGATACGACAACTGCCGCTGATCCATCCAACGCCAGTACTGCCCTTCTCTCCGAAACCGAAGCATCAGATCTTCCAGCGCCCAGTCTTGTACAGCCCGGTGCGACACTCGACAGACGATTCGCTCCTATGGCTCAGATTACAGATGCACCTATCGTCCCTGTACGAATGGGAGTGGTGCAGGTGCATCAAGGACATTGGAGCAGACATGCGGCTTTGGGACAGAAAAGAGCGGCGCTGGAAGAAAGCCTCCACCATATGGATTAAAGTCTAGTCTGTCAAGCTTTCAATGACCCGCTGCCTGGGTATTTCATCTTTTTTTCATTCGCCCATTTCTTTCGATCTTCGATCCTGGACGCCAACACGACCTTCGTCATCCTGTCTTACCTCAATCAACTCTTTTCAAAACGGACAATTAGTATTTCTTTCTTTCTTGGTCTTCTTCTTTTTCGTCGCTTTTTCATCCAACTCTTTTCCCCTTGTTTTATCTTCTTGTCTTCCACTTTCTTCGAATCTTCCTCTTTCTAGCTACTCCTTCTTTCGACATTTCTTTATTATAGTACTAGACTCTCTCCCACTTTCTTCCTGGCGCGCTTTTTAATTCCGCCTTTCTTCGTTATATCAGCAGTAGAACGTCAATAGAGAGCTCTTCCAACCCACATTCCTTTCTTTCCTCTCTCACTTACGTTATGCATACAAGTGTAATACTGTACTCACACAAGCAATACTTTCCATCCAAGGGGCAAGCCTGCTTGCTAGGTTTCTCCAATTCCAATCAGCACACGTCCAGCTGATCAATCACATTGTCTATCCGCAGCTACCAGACACCTGGCCTACTGTTCCAGGCTTCCTCCATCCCGCTTACTGAAAACTGAAGAATCTGTCGAGGAGTGCACAATTGCCCAACCTCTCCACCGGCTTTTCTGACAAGTCTCCTGCATCTCATCAACGCGCCGTACTAGTACTCTATCTGTACACGACACAATGCCTCGTTCTGTATCCAGCTCGCGCTCTACGCGCTCTGCTAGCTCCAGGCGTTCTAGAAAGCCGAGTCTAAGCTCCTCAGGCTCAGATTCCTCCTGGGCAGGTTCCTCAGACAGTGGAGCTACCGCAAGAACGGGCTATACCACCCTCTTCAACAGTCATCCGTCTTCAGGCTTCTTCGGAGCGCCCAAACCGAAACATGACAGTCCTCCTAGACCTCGAGCAGAACGTAAGCAGCACAGAAGTGGAAAGCACTCAGCTGCGGACAAGGCCGCTCTACGCCGACGGGAACAGGGGTGCATCGATGCCATCGCCACGGCTGAAGAGACCTTCAAGAAAGCTGTTGCGGACGCCAACATGGCTTGGTATACGGGCAAGATAGATATCAAGACCGCTCAAAATCTAGAGAAAGAGGCCAAAAAAGCTAGAGACCGTCAAGTAGAAGCTTTGCAAGCCGTCTGGCGTGGATATCGTAAAGACGCTCGAAAGGATCGTAAACTGAAGCGCATTCCCGTTGATCCTGTGCAGGCAATCTTGTCAGAAAGGTTAGCGGAGGCTAGAGAAGCATATGAGGAGGCCAAGTCAGCAGTTGACGCCCAGGTCCGCGACAAAAAGCTCGACATAAGTGTGCGCTGGTCGAAGGGACTGCTCAGTCTTGATGCCGCGGATAAGGAGACTAAATCGGTGGTGAAAAAGATGGAGCCTGAATATAAGAGAGTCGAAGATAGGTACGAGGAGCACAAGAAGTATATCAAAGATACGCACTTCTACCCTGAAGCCATCCGTAAGAAGCTCAATGGCGAATGGAAGAGATACATGAAAGAACTGAAGCATCTCGATAAGAAAGCTGAAAGAAAGAAGATGGAGATGATGGTGAGGTGGCACAAAGGACTATTCTCACTCGAAACCGAGATGAAAAAGGAGGAAAGGATACGGAAAAGATTCGATAAAGAATGTCACGAGGAGAAGAGATGGCACGAGAAGGTCGTGGAGGACATCAAAGAGGGAACTTTCGTCATCTAGTCACGATGGCTTGCTTTTCGTTCGAAGCTGCCCAAGGATGTACACCATTAACCGTGAGGTCTCGATTACAGCTTCAATCTTTAGCAGCATGTAAGCCGAATGCTAGATGATGTAACCTCGTGTCCACAATATAGCCAAGGTCTTGGTATGCTCGAAGAGTGTCGTATAGATCTGTGTCCACCATTTGTGACACGTTCTCAGCATGGGCACACCACTTGTGCGTGGTACACATTGATACCAGTATCACACTCCGATCTTCGCTCACCTTTGATGGCTACAATGCGCTTTTCGATCTGAATTTGTGATATCGGTTAGCTCCATTATGAGACCATATGAATCAGCCAAACTCACAAACTCTCCTTCGTCCAGATTCTGCTTTGGTTCTGGGAAGCTTGTATGAGACTCGTCCAGGTCGACTCTGATACTAACAAGGACAGTCGTTTCAGTGGACATGCCTGCACGAAGAAGCTGTCAGCCTATGAACAAGATGGTTATAGGGTTAACATACCCGGAGAGTCCGCACACACTCTGCTGACATCCGTCACAGTCCCGCTCGTAGAGGTACCAGCCTTGCCATAGCCTGTTTCTTCGTGGAGCTCGCGAAGTGCAGCCTGCTCGGGTGTCTCGCCTTCGTCGATGAGACCCGCTGGAAACTCAACACTGATCGCATCGATGGGCGGCTAGGACATCGTCAGTCTAGCCTCATTCTATGTGAGATCGACAAACTCGGAACTGTAGGACTATGATCGTGGAATGAGGATGTTTGGGATGAGTGATACGTGTGAAGATGTCCACAGCTGGCGTTGTACATCAGAATGGTCAGGAAGGCGATGTCTTGCGAAGGTACCATCTGCGACGACTCCTTCGGAACGGGTCTTGCGATTAGTACTTTCCCAATGCCTCTACAGAGATGGTATCAGATTGAATTGTCGTTTCCTTTGAGATCGGAACAGGTCGAAAGCACCTCGGTTCCATTGCTGGCCCGGTACTTGAGCTCGTTCAATTCGATAAACTTGGCATCCTGCGCATTGAGTGGAGTGGAGCTCAAGACTTTGGGTGACCCCAGAGTAGCGACCGGCGTCGCCAGAGTCGTCATGATGCTGGTCAGTTCTCTCAACGCGGAATCGACGTGATGGCAAGGAAGCTCTTCCAGCGAGGAAACATCAGACCCACTCTTCTATCTGTCTTTCACACTTCTGTCTGCTTGGAGCGACGACATGGATCAAGCAGAAGCTGATGACCTTCAGCTGATTTCGGCTTACGGTTGACGCCCGGTGTTTGGCGATGAACATCCACCCAGACCGTTGCAGAGCGTGCTGCACAAGAAGATCCTTCTCTGCTTCGCTCTCAGTCACCTCGATCCTTGTCCCCTCTCCTGCGCGAAGTCAGACGTTCGCGACATGTCTGCAAGCGATAGCTACGCGCTGCACGCTCGACTTATCGGCGCCGTCCCTCGAAGAGAAGAAGATCTATTCGTGTTCGTCTGCAAGATCTCTTGATCTGGACAAGCCTAAGTGTTATAACTCGTACAGGTCTATTGGAATGGGATTCCTCTTCTGGGCTTTCGCGGCTGGTGCTTTCTGGCGTTGGCGGACACCGCGAGGAACGAAAGAAGATGTATGTCTGGTGTCATGGGTAGTGTTAAATCAGTGCTGATACTGGACCAGCTTATCTACCCCTACAAGGTGAAACGGCTACTGTTCCGATTGGATTGTGGCTGAATTGACGAATCAGACGGACATACTTCTCGGGTTGGCGATCTCCTGCGTCTTCTTGGGTCTCGGATATTGGGTCAGAGCTGGCTTAGCAGGCAGCGATCCAGCTGATCAGAAGCGCCCGACATACATATTCGAGCAGCTTTGCTTTATCATCGCATCCCTGATATGGGGTAGGCTTTTTGACCTCCGCACACAATGAATGAGTACCTGAGCAGTCTATACAGTCGATCTACCAGCCATGACTATCACACGGGACGAGATAATGTTTGAATTGATTTCGGAAGATGCGCGCATAGGCAAGCTCGAAGTGACACGCCCGCTTAAGCCTATTCGACATTGGATACAGAAAGTCATTCTTGGATGCCGTGTACTATGGATATTGGCAGGCCTGCTGCTCGTCATTGGCTTCGTCCAGCTTCCCGATCCAGCAGATGCTCGGCCAGCGGCCCGAAGTACCAATCTACGACTAGCAGGGAGCTTGATTGTGTTTCTGCTCCTGTTGTTCATGGTATGTCATGGCGCCTTTGCCAGTCGCTGCGATAGCTGACGCTTGTGCTGCAGCTAATGCTTTTGGGGTACGTTCGACCCCTCCCGATAACCTACTAACACCCGCTAATGCTGCCTACAGCTATGCAAGCTTGAGAATGAAGTTGCCGAAGCTGCTTATCTCGAGACTTATCGTTCTTTGGCTCATCCTATGCGCAACAATCCCTGCTCTTTACGACTTCCTAATCGTTGCAGTGACGGATGACTCGATCGACCTCATCCGTAGCAAAGTCTTCTTCTACTTCGCATATGCTTTCTTCCCGGCACTCATGGTAAGTCGCGATCCGAAGAGATAGTTCCGCGACCAACAGCTGATCTGCAATCAGCTCGCAACATGTATAGCTTTGGAGCTGAATCTCGTAAGTTCTGAGATAGCAATAAAGCACCAGGCCTTGCTAATAATGATGTCTGCACAGAATACCGGATGTAAGTCAAAATCGAACTTCTTCCGAAGGGCGAAGCTAATAGGCTTGCACAGCTGCGGAGTTCAAGTGGTTTATCATATAGGACTGAGAGGAGCGTCTTCCTGATGAATGCGACGCTGTAACATAGTGTGTAGAGTAAACGACTTTAAGCGACGGCCGCCCAGAAGCGACTGTATGCATGCGATTTGCATCAACTCCGATTCATGTAGTCGTAGCAAGCCAGTCTTGAATCCCTACAATCGCTCTTCGTACCTCTACCTCCCTCGCTGTCGATGTCGGGCGTCGCGCCTGTCGATGTGAAGGAATCTCTCAATACTGAAACAGGCCCGGACGTCAAAGAAGAGCAATCCACATCGAAGTCTGCTCGCAAGCCGATTTTCCTCGAAGTTCGCAGTCATGTGCACTTCATTACACTCGTAAGCTGGCTTTATACAACCTGCATGCGAAAGATGACAGCTGATTCTGAGATTGTTAATTTGACAGGTTGTCGGCTTTGGCATATTCTGCGATTTATGCAGTAAGCTGCAACCTGCTATATTGCATGCTTGTAATAACAGTTACTAATTCGTTACGGACTAGTTTACGGGATTGCGAGCCCTGTCATACCTTTTCGCCTGGAAGAGCTTGGGTATAGTAACATCAGTGCTCTAACAGGCTGGCTAGTAGCAGCGTATGGAGGTGGTCTGGTCGTATCTAGCCCCATCATTGGCTACCTTGGCGAACGGATCCAAAATCGACAAGGTCCTCTCCTGTTCTGCCTGCTTTTCATGGCAGGCTCCCTTGTCATGTTTATGCTATCCAAGAGTTTCGCTCTACTGCTGGTCTCTCGGATTCTGCAAGGCGTCAGCGGGACCGGAGTGTTCTGTTTAGGTGAGAGAAAAAAGAGGATCACAGGACGATGAATACTGAAAGACTACGTGATTTGCCTAGGTCTTGCTCTTCTGGCAGACTGTGTAGACGAAGAGAGAATCGCCTTAGCTATGGGAAACGCCTTAATTGGCATGTCTTTGGGAGGCGTGTCAGGGCCACCCATCGGAGGTGCCTTATATCACAAGCTGGGCTATTACGCTCCATGGATCTTTTCGATAGCAATTGTAAGTATTCTGAAGTGCTTCGTAAATGCCGCCTGACGCAGATACAGATCGCAGTGGATTTTGCGCTTCGGTTGGTAATCATAGAGCCGCATCGTGCTTGGAAATGGCGGCCTGGCTCGAAGGCGCCTGCCGAACGGAAGCCTACCACGTTAAAGGCCTACGCTCAGCTCCTGTACCACCCTCGCGCTGCAGTATCGTTCTTCATCAGCTTCACGGTCGGTGTATACTATGGCGGAATTTTGGATTCGGCTATGACACTCCGTCTCAACCAGCGTTACGGACTTGATTCTTTGGGCGCAGGTCTGGTTTTCATTGCGAATGCAGTTCCTGCAGCTGTTACAGGTCCAGTCGCAGGGTACTATGTCGATAAATATGGTCCGAAATGGGTGGCTCTTTTCGGTGTTCTTGGGACGTGTCCTGTTACGGCACTGCTCTGTATCGATCGTATGCCTCTTGCAGCATTTGCAGTAGTCTTGGGAGCGGTCGGTGGGTTAATTGACTCTTTACGGGCGCTTATATACATCAGCTAACCATGGCGTTTGACTCAGGCCTTTTTGCAAGCATTCCGGCGCCCGCTCTAACTATGGATCTGGCCATGGTCGCTACTGAGACCGAGGGCGTGGGCTTTGCCCATGTCTTTAGCATATTCAACATGGCCTTTTCGATTGGGGCTTTTATCGGGCCTATCATAGCAGGGCAGGTGCTTGAAGGACTAGGCATAGAGAAAGGCTGGTACACCATGATAGGGATCTCTGTCTTCTTCTGGATTCTATGTATACCAGGCATTCTCCTTAAGTTTAGCACCAAATCGAGGATACCGGAAGCAGTGGGTGCCGCTTGAAGCATGGTCGTTTAAATCTGTAGTGTAAACAGCCAAGGCAGTATATAGAAGGTATAACCGTGTACGGGAGGCCATGGGGATTATCTGTATTGTAGATTGTGCTGGCAAAGGTGTATATCAGGCGCATGTGGAAGTTGGGATTTCATGCTTGAGCCAGCAGCTAGTCGCTTCAGACAGGAGAGCAGCAGACCATCGCTATCTGCGTCATATTGTATCAGACTTGCGAGTGAAAGGTATGAGAGGGATGCCCTTGCGCCTGAAAACTGGATAGCCTTTGCTTGCAATCGAATCCAGTCAAACATGTCAGTCTCGGATCCCGAAAGAGAGACACCTGAAGCATCGACCTCCACTGCCGCACCTCCATCGAAAGAACCAGCGTCTGATGCGCCCAAAAATCCTGATGCGGGTGACGACAAACCGGTTCTTTCGAAGAACCAGCAGAAACGGCTTGCAAAGCAGGCGCAGCGAGATGCGCTGAAGCCAGAAAGACGTCAGAAGGAGAAAGCAGCGCGTAAAGAAAAGCAAGCGCAGAAACGAAAGCTGGTCGAAGAGGGTGCCGACCCGTATGAAGTTGGCCTGCTGAAGAGACCTCGTACTTCGGTACAGACACCGTTCGCTTGTAATGTCATCATTGATCTTTCGTTTGACGACAAGATGATAGACAAGGTAAGGGTGAAACGAAAGAGAGCGTGCCAGAAAAGAACGCTGACTGCGATCCACTCCCATAACGCTATAGGAGCTCAAGTCTATGTCAACGCAACTTGGACATGTCTACAATGTCAACAGAAACGCCATTCATCCCGTGACCATCGTCTGCACTCCTCTGAATGGAAGATTACAAGAACGCATGGACACCGTGGGCAGAGGTGTGCATAACAAGTGGAAAGGAATGAACTTCCTGCACGATAGTCTGGAAACCCTTTGGAAAGGAGGAGAAACCTCAATTGCACCCCCGATAGCAGATAAAACCGATGCAGACGGTAAAGATGCCGGAGCTGCCGTCTCGCCAATCAAGATCCAGCAGGAGGATGCTATATATCTCACCGCGGACTCCCCGAATACCCTTGAGAAGCTAGAGGAGGGCAAAAGCTACGTGATAGGCGGCATAGTGGATCATAATCGCTACAAAGTGAGCTGCGCGCCATTCTAAGAGAATTTTAATAAGTCGCTAAGACATCGACTAGAACTTATGCTACGATATCGCTCAAGAGCAAAAGATCGGTCACGCAGCCTTGCCTATAGGCCAGTATATCGAGCTAGCAACCCGAAAAGTCTTGACAGTGAATCAATGCTTTGAGATTATGTCGAAGTGGTATGTCTTTTTGACGCAAGCCTTCACATAGATGCGCGAGCTGATCACCGGTTGTCTCGTTCAGGCTCGAGTCGCATGACTGGGAGAAGGCCTTTTACGAAGTGATACCGAAGCGCAAGTTTGAAGAGAAGGGGAAGAAAGGAAGGAAGGCTGCGCGGAAGGACAAGGCTGCAGGTGATACTCCTGGAAATGGGTCAGAAGGTGAAGAACCAGACGAGACTGGAACGAAGGACCAAGATGATGAAGCGGAGGCCGAGCAAGTCGATGCAGAAAAGCCAGTCAGTACGCCAGTCGTAGCTGAAAAGGTGTCCGCCGCATGAAAGTCATACAGCTTGGCAAAGCATACTGCATGGCGCGAAGACGTTGTAACAATCGGAAATAACGCCAGCAATGAGCGACGTGCAGCTCTGCATGAGGTAATGACGTTGATTTTGCTGTATTGCTGCCCTAACCCCATTCACGCACAACGGAAAAAGGTATGATGAAAATGATGTTTTAAGGAAGATTTAGATGCTTAAGGAGAGCCAGACATTTGATATTATGAGTTGATCTGCAGCTCTAACATTCACTGGTCTATTCCAGACAGAGGGAGAAGGACATCGAAATCGAGAAGGAATGATATCTTTACTCGTTGAGGAGAGTTGTTCTAACCATGATCTCGGTGACTGTCGACATTGAAAGTCAGTTCTTTCTGATGCATCGTATTTTCTTAAGCTTTGATGCGACTCACCCTCATAAGGATCAATGTTGGAGGCTGGACGTCTGTCCTCGAAGTAACCTTTTCCGGTGTGACCGACTGATCGAGGAATTCGGATGGAAGCACCTCTGTTGGCTACACCAGACGAGAATTGACCAATGTGACCGGTCTCATGACGACCAGTAAGACGGAGGTCGTTGTCATCACCGTAGACGGCGATGTGCTCCATGTGTCTGTGGGAGAGCTTCTCGATAGCAGCCTCGATAGCCTTGATACCGCCCTCGTTTCTCATCTCCTCGGTGGAGAAGTTGGTGTGGCATCCAGCACCGTTCCAGTCACCCTTGAGAGGCTTAGGGTGGAAGGAGACCTTGATACCCCACTCTTCGCATACTCTGAAGAGGAGGAAACGAGCCATGGTAAGGTGGTCACCCATGTCGATACCTTCGCAAGGTCCAACTTGGAACTCCCACTGAGATGGCATGACTTCGGCGTTGATACCAGAGATGTTGACTCCGGCGTACATGCAAGCTCTGTAGTGAGCCTCTACTGCATCTCTGGCGAAGACCTTGCCGGCACCGACACCACAGTAGTATGGACCCTGAGGACCGGGGAAACCACCCTTGGGCCAGCCGTATGGTGCACCATCGTTGTTGAAGAGAGTGTACTCTTGCTCGATACCAAACCAAGGCTTGTGCGATGCGACTGCATCCATGGCCTTTTTGCAGGTATGTCTACCGGATGAATTCAGTTAGCCGGTGGATATGCACTTCCAGTAGCTTGGTACACACCTGTGGTTGGTCTTGACTGGGATACCCTCAGAGTTGTAGCACTCGGCGAGAACGAGGACGTTGCTGCGGAGACATTCGTGTCTCTGGTCAGAACGGCGCGCTCGCAGAATGCGTACAATGTGCAAGAACTCACTCTCCACCTCTGAAAGGATCACGGAAGACGGCAGCAGGGCGGAGGTAGACATCAGAGTCGTGGCCCTCGGCTTGCTCGGTACTTGATCCATCGAAGTTCCATTCCTTGTAGTCCTGGACGTTCATGGAAGCTTTGTCGCATGTCTATATACACACACGTATGAAATAGTATGAGAGGAAGGGAGGACAAGCAAGGTCAGTTGACGTGTTGCGGGAAATTTACCCGGTGCTCTGCGATAAGGATGGTCCCGCAAGAACAAGGGGAACACAACCGGGCACCAAGAACGAAGGGAAACGTACGGTGGTCTTGCATCTCTGTTGTAGGACACACCGAATCAGCTTATACTCATGTACTGTCGACTCTTGACGCACCATTCCGCCAGTTCCATCAATCCAGACGTATCTTTTTTTCGCGGCTATCAGCGGGTGTCCAGCTTTCTGCGCCAGAAGCGACTACTCACTCTGCCTGGATCTTGCCATGCTGAGGCAGCTGGAGGTATCTGTATGCGTTCAAATCAACTTAGTAACCACAGACTTGCGCTTGCCGAGAAGCTGCGAAGAGGGGAGTGCCCAAACTGACCGGCCCAGGATAGTTGGGTGAGCGACGTAAGGATCAAGAGACATGGTTTAAGAAGATATAAGAAGAAGTGTTGAAATGGAATTCAAAGGTCTTTAAAGCAGAAGATTGTTGAAGAAAGACAACCCAAGCTTGAGCTCCCAAAGTTCAGCCAATCCCCCCGGTTGATCGGACGGACGGGGAAAGACGGCCTATCCTCTCTTTCGCAAATGCAAGCAGCTTTTCGTTACTCCAATGCAAAGGTCTGAAATCTATGTTCACTAACGTCCATGTGTCCTGCTTCTCCCTCCAAAAAGCCCGCTGCAAGAGCGACAAAACCCGCCTACGTCTGCCCAAAGTCAACTGATAAGGCTATCCCTCGGTCACTGTGCCTTTTCGAGCTCCAGAAATGTGGACAGTCTCACTTTCATCCAAGTCCGCATCAGCACATGAAAACCGCGTTCTCGTAGCATGCTTCGCTGGGAAGAAACGGCTGCTCCTCATCAGAAAGTCGTTTCTATCCCTTATGATCAAGAAAATCCACCCTTTCTTAGATTTCTACTATACACAGGAGCTTCTGACGCGATACAATCACTCATCTATGTACAATGAAGCCATTCAAAGCTGGTACACACGCGCTTGAGCCAAACAGTCACCCCGAATCGATTTGATCTGCTCGATTTCGAACATTGGCAGGCTTAAATGGCACACGCTTCCTTCCTGTACTTAAGATGTTCTTCGGCCCTTCCTATCTCCGTCGCTACCTTGTACAATGTTCGAGCTGCAGGGTTCGCGGCGCACGATGTCCCGAAGGATTGTCGTCGCACGTACGGAGACACCTCTTACATCCACGACTTTCCTTGCATTCTAGGAAGCAAGCCTGCCGAGCAACTAAGGACGGCTTTTAAGCGCCTGCCGGGCCTTGTCGCGCAAATCTTTCGCAGAGGGTTTCGACGAAACCTTGGTGTTGTGTAGCCAAAACACGCAGCATATATTGGACATCACCCGCGCGATACAAAGGTCATCGGTACACATGCTCCCAGTACTGCCTTTGAAGGCCCAACTGAGAAAGCCCTTTGTCGGGCAGTTTGGCAGCTCCCCTTCTCCTTTCAGCTAGTCCTCTCCCTCCTCGACAACCCTTTCCTGCTAACTCTCTTTTTACCCTGCTAACCATAGAGCTGGCATCTGTACCTGTAAGGCACAGCCTGGCGTCAAACCCTATCCTGCCCGTCCTCCTCCCTCCTCTATCGTTCTACCCTCCCGCTCTATCATTCGAGCGAGCAAGCAAGCATGTCACAAAGTCCAATCTCAAATCGGACCACGCCGTCTAGGACAGTGATCAAGATCTCGCGCAAATCGATTCCTGCCAACCTCACCTACGAGGAATTTGTCGGCGTGTACAGACAGCTTCTGCTATGGCTCAAGACTATCACCTTGTCTGATCCTACTCATCCTGCCTATGCAGCTGAGCAGGATTTTCTTGCCGACCATATCAAGCTACAAAGGTACGGGTGAAAAGTCTTTCTGTGTTTGACGACACCTATCCGTCGTCACTGCCTTGACCTGACTGACAGACAGACCTCGTGCTCACTCTGCAGATACCTGAAGGTCAGCAAGGGTAACCTTGCAGGCGCGCAACGACGACTCTGCTCTGCTCTTTCACGCCTCAGACGCATGCTAGGTAGACCGACTCCCATTCCGTTCCCAACAACACTTCCTGATATCCAAGCCACAACAGCTAGCCAGTCAGGTACCGATAATAACATGGTGGACTCGCTTACACAACAACTCGAGACCGATATCAAGCCTACGAAGCTTGCGGTCAAGAGTGAAGACATGGATGAGGACATGTCTGCTGTCGCCGACTCGGCACACGATACCTCCAATGCAGACGACGAGTCTGGTGTAGCAACACTGCTCATGATGCGCCGTCGTAAGGACGCAAGTAAGCAGGAGCTGCCTGCACCCTTGAAGACGATATCGACGACGACAACAAAGGGATCTGCAGCAAACATTCCCTTACCGTCAGCCTTTCCTAGTTCACATCCATACTATCGATCAAAGTTCGTACTAGCAACTCCCTCTACACAGTCATCCACTATGAGGGATGAGCTCAAGACTCCTAGAGACGCTGCTATCCGCTCACCGAAGAAGATAGTTACAAGCACTAAGGAGCCTTCACTCCCGACTGGGCTGTCCAACCTTCGGCTCAATACCTCAGGGCATCACAAGAGCCAGAGTACATCAGTCATCGAGTCGATAACAGCACCGTCACCCAAGATCTACATTCCTCCACCGCGCTTCTCTCCTCACATGAGACGCTTAAGCAGTCATCGCCGATCCATCTCTGACGGAACGCTCATTCCCCATAGATCATCGGAGTCACAAACACCTTCGTCTCGCCTGCGCTTCATCCCTCCCCCTCCTCTCGCTTCTCGCAACACCCGAAAGTACATCTCGCCTCCAGTATTCACAGGCTCTTCACAGCGCTTCCATGATTCTCGGTATTCGCCTTACGAGAGCGATAGACGGCATTGGGAGCCGCCTATGCGATCACCAATCAAAGAGAGCTTTGTGCGAACGCCTTTGAAGGAGACATTCGCTGAGCCTCATTGGCCAACACCTGATCGCAAAGAGGCTACCTACAAGCCTTGCGGTAATGTGGAGACGAGACGTCTGCGATCGACCAGTCCTTCACAGGGTGATCAGAAAGGCAAGAAGATGGTCAAGCCCAAGCTTCATATGATTCACCCTTATCAGATGCCTGCAGGGCACATGCGCACACCGTCTTTGACACATAGCGGAGGGCCGTCGTCATACGGTAGTGCAAAGAGGTCTTATGAAGATGCTCAGTCAGGTAGTGCCCGCTTCATCGAACCTCAAACCTTTAAAAGACCTCGGTATGATGCACCTCAATCAAGCGGAGTCCCACCCGATAGCGCACGTCGCTATATACTTCCTTTAGCAAGTGCAAGAAGGAGGGATGAGACGCCAAGCTATCCATCAAGCACGATCGCAGGCCAAAGCACCACTCCTCCCAGTCTACCTCCCGCAAGCGCAAGCAACGGCCCAAGCATACTTGAAGCTCTTCTAGGTGAGATCAGCAACAAGAGCAGCGAAGGTGGAACAGATGAGTCTGCTGCGAAGGCGTTGGAAGAGGTAGCTGCAAAGCTCGCCATGGTCGCTAACCGTCTTCGGACGCGTACTTAAGCATGTCAAAGCTTTCATATCGTCCTGCAAATAGGTTTAAAAGTCTCAATAGTAATCTTTTTCCGCTGTATGTGCCTGAGTGTAAGGATCGGCATGTACGAATCAATCACCTTTTTCCATAAGCATAGGTAGGTAGTATGGCGGAAGGTGAGAAGCTTGCACCTCATGATTACTACCGCAGAAGATATTGCTTCTGAGGGCGGAGACCGAGATCCGAATAATTTACAGTGGATCTTCTTTGCCGCTTGGACGGACTCTCCTTAGACCCTAAGGCATCCTGCTTAAAGCTCTCGAGTATTCAGATAGGCTTTCAAGACTGGCTGCGATAGCGATCAGCGATGGGAGAAGCGCGCGAGCGCACTCCGCTGCTCAATACGCCTGGAGCAGTCTCTCAGCATCATCGACTGGCTCCTCCGGCGATTCGCTTTCCTTCGCAAAGCATAAGACCTGGCTTCGCGCATCAAGGCAGCTATGGCTTCCCAGCGTCGCCCGATTCTACCAGTAATAATCGCCAAAGTCAAATGTCAGTGGATGGCCAGCTGTCAAAGGGAGCCGGTAATCGGACGAAGCCTCGTAGGGAGGACAGCAAGGTCTATACGAGTTTCCCTGTACCAGCGAGCAGTATGTCATGCGTGCATCAAGTCACGAAAAGCCTTGCCTGACTGTGACTGTCTTCTTCAGGTCCTTGGGACCGGCCAACGTCACCAAACGAAGATGGCAGCAGATCCAATGGCCTCTTCGCCCGGCTGCTACATAACAAGCAGAAAGACTCTGCTCATGACTCGGAAGCTCAGTACGAAGGGCAACCAGGTCTTCCCAAGGTCACACGCGCTTGCTTGGCCGCCGAAATCCAGTGCTGGGGCAAGTCTATCTGCTCGGTCCTGCTTGTCTTTGGAGTCCTGGTCCTTCTCATAGCTCTGGGGATATACTTTGCGCATAAGACGTAGTCCGACTCTTCTTCCATTATTCACGGACTCCGCCTATCTCGTCACCCACCCTTCTGCATATAGCTCTATAACTCCCTGCTACGATTTCTAGGAGTGTTCCAAGCCAAAGTACCTGTTGTCTCAACTATCAACATACCGCCAATACGCTGGCGTTTTTTTGTAGCATTAGGCCCACTGAAGCCTCTGTATACCATCTAGCCGGGCGCCTGTAGTATTATATCGAGTAGATCATGCTGCAGTTAATAAGTCTTGCATGTAGTAACTGCGCAAAGTAGTATATGAAGACAAATCCACTCTACACGTGCACAGCTCTGCCTCTTGCGTATGCTCTAGCACCGCTGGATGGCCTTTCATGGCAAGCGACAGCAGCGGGCCTTCCAGCAACGCAGCCAGGACGATAATCTACAGAAAATATGATCCATCTGTCAAGAATCGACGGGTTTCCCAGCTCTCGAATGGCGCCAGTCCTGCATCAAATGGCTCGGGATCATCTACGACCAGAGTCCTGGGAGCTGTCAAGCCTGCAGTGACTGTCTCTCCTGATCTGCACACTCACTCACCACGTTCAAGCATCTCGAGCCAGGATGGGGTACTAGGCTCAGCTTCGCCGTCCGGATCATCGTCCGGCATATACCTTGCTAGCAGCGCAACTACGACTCAGGGGTCATACTTCGATCGTGCACACAGCGAGTCAACAGCTCCGCAGATCAGTGTGCGGCAGCGAGAGCGAGAGAAGCTCACTTCAATCCACGGTGGTCGGCCCGAATCCCTAAGGTCACAGAACAGCTCGCACACGAGCTCGACGGCTCATACGCCTGTATCTGAAGCATCATTCGTTGCGAACGACACCTACGATAATGCGAATCGCTCTAAAGCGCATGCAGCAAGCTCAAGCCTCGACTACGAAGTCTACAGACCGATAACACCCCCGCGGCTGGCAACTCACGCTGGTACAATATCCAATGGCAGTAGTACATTGCATCCGGCAGCGAACGTCAGTTCAGCCAGCCTACCCAAAGAGCCGCAGTTCATGAGGTCCCAATCCGCCATGGCAGCCTTACAACCATCTTCGTCTTCCAGCTCAGCAGGCATCTACAAACCATTTATACCTCCTTCAGCCTATGTCACCAACCCTCACTCAACCGCATCATCACCAGGCGTTGGATCGATGGGACAGCAAGTCGCAAACCAACTCTCTTCTGCGTTCGCAAAGGGCATTAGCAACGTCAATGGAGTAGTCAACGGTACTGCGCCTGTCCGACTACCTCCTGCTGCGAGCCAGGTCGCGAATGCCGTTTGGAATCGTCTGCCACCGGCTTTTCAGCTTCTGCGTGACGACAGCTTCGACAGCTCGACTTCATCAGCAGCACCTCAAATAGACGCTGCAAGATCATCTACGCCGCCTTCCACTACGCGAAGCCAGAGCATGAGTAATCTGGAAGGTCCGGCGGGGCGGCCATTTGATAGCAGACCTGGCAGTAGCTCTGGCTCGTTCCAGGATCGGCCACAGCATCTCTCGCCGCAACACCCTACTGCACTCCCGCTCGCTGCGCAGCTTCGGCTGGAAGTCGCGAACAAGCAGCTAAACGGCACTGGCCCTCCGCTACACTCGAGAGACAGCAGTACAAGCAGTTCCGTCCTTCAAGCACGACCGATAGCGCCGTACAAGCCAGGATATCAGCCCAAGAACGGAGTTTGGCGGACAAAAACAGACGACTTCATGGAGGCTAGACGGCGCAAGATCAGTTCCTCCAGAAGAGGTAGCAAGGAGCTCAATAGTGCCGGCGCAAAAGTAGTCCTGGAAGAAGAACGACTATTGCGAAGACTCGATAAGATAGTAGAACTCCATTTCCCAACTGGGGAAGCTGCGAACGGGAATCCTACATCACTTACCAGGTCGGGATCAGACATATCCATTACGTCTCGCTTGCAAGGCGCTCCGGCACAGAGACAGACCGCTTTCAGGCGGACCAGCGGTGTCTTCGGCAAGGTGCTCAAAGGCGTGACAAGGAGTCCCGACATACGAGGTACGCTCAGCATGAGCTAAGATCCCGAGAAGAAGCTCACAGACGTCACTTCAGGTGCCGATCAAACGGTCGTAAAATGGCAAGAGGACTCAGAGGTACAAAACTGCCCGATATGCTTGTGAGTGACCCTTGAGGTGAGTCAGCGGAAACATGCGTCTGATGATCGGCTTCAGCGCCCCATTCAACCTTATAACGCGGAAGCACCATTGCCGTTTGTGCGGTCGCGTCGTTTGCTTCCTGCCACCGAACGCATCTGGATCATCACCCAAGGCAGAACCCACCCATACAACCGAGGTAGCTCCTGTACCGAGCAGAACGCAGCGGTGCTCGACTTTTCTCATGTTTGACCCGCTGCCTCCCGCAAGTGGATCAATCGAAAAGATGCAGAGCTCAGCTTTGTCTAGCGGATACCTGCGCGAAGTCGACCTCGGCGATCACCCTAGCACTAGCTTGAGTGGTACGCAACGCGAGAAGGACATGCTAGAAGCCCAAGCGGAAGCCAAGAGGAACGAAGAGATGAAGAAAGGCGTGCGGGTCTGTCGAGAGTGTCTCGATACGGTCACCAAGCGCCAAAAGAAGCTTTTACCACAGCGGGTAGAAGCCTGGATGAGGCAGTACCAAGTTAGTCTTTCAATGTCCAAGACGTATTGATTTAGGCTCATACGCTTGTCTTCAGGTCCTTCTTGAATTGCAAGATGATATAGACGCCGGTATACTGGATCTTACCGAAAAAAGAGCTACGACACCGTAAGCACCTTCCCGGCTAAGTATGACTTGATTGCTGATGACATCATCTACAGAGTGACCATAGAAGTCGTTAAAAGCTATAATGCCGCCAGAAAAATAGTCCTGCAGAACTTGGCCTCATACGATCTGATAGCCAAGCGTATCCGGGACCTTCCTACCCAAACTCAACTTGACAACATCAACGCGAGTCCATCTGCATCAAGCCAAGACCGCTTACAAAAGGCTATATACAGTCGGGCCGCCATGTACCTTGGCGAAAAGATGGCTCTCATCAAGACGATGGGAAGCCTGCAACCCGATCCAGCCACGTTCCCCACACCAGAACGCCCTGCGAAAGGCCACACAAAAGACATGCTTCAAGATGACGATACACCGAGCGAAGCTGACAGAATCAAAGATGAAGAAAAAGCTGCTCGCCTGGCAATCTTGTACGAACAGGAAGCATTGGTGTCGGGCTATCTCGACGATGCTACTGCAAGAAGGCAGTTCGAGGACGCCAATGCGCTCAAGACGAGCTTAGATGATCTGTCAGTTAGGCCCCGATTTCTAAGCAACCTTAGCTAACGCTTTGTCTCTTTAGACGGCAAGAAATACAGAACCTGTTGCAGTAGTGATGAAAGTATGAGCTTGTTGTTGTTTACACTAGGCTGCTGACGTCACGGAAGTACATGGGGCTGTAGCTAGTAGATGAGGAAACGAAGGTGTACCGTCCATCTTGCCGGTCGGCTCTCCAAACAGCGGGATCCACAGCTCAACCATTTCGGGCTTGTTAGGCCAAGACTCAGTTGCATTAGTTACGCCAATCAGGCTGCTGAATACATCCTCCAATTAGATTGCTCCTGCAATGTTGCGGTCTAGAGCTTGCACCTTAAACGATATATAACGTACTAATACAGCGTTTTCGATTTCGATACTACTTGCTGATCTTGCCGTATCTAGCCAGCAGCCTCTCCTCGACATCGTCTCCTACCCACTTATGCAACTCCGGTAATACAAGCTCTAAGTTCTCCTTCTCTGCAGTGTACAGCTTTGTAAAGTCCTGCGCAGGTGCACCTGGCATGCCCATACCGGGCATTCCAGCATTCATGCCTTGCATATCCTTCGTACCGTCAGCGGCTGCGAGCAGAAAGGGCGAAGCATTAGTTACGCTTTGTCGGCTCGTCGTAGAGTATCTAAAGTACCGTTGTCGCCTCCCAGTATCAAGGAGTATATGCTGTTCAAGCCGAACAGATTGAGGAAGTACCACGACAGAGAGGATACCCAAGTCACGTCCAGGTCGTGGGTTTCCACGCCTCTTTGCATCATAGACTTGAAGCGAAGCGTAAGTGGGAAAGGTAAGCGCGCTGTTTAGACACGATGTTAGCATAACCTGCATGGGAATCTGGCAAAGCCGCTTTGCGACTCACTGAGGACAAAGCCTGAAAAGAACAAGTTGATCCAGCCCATAAGGATAGATTGAGGGATAAACATGACAGCCTGCTTCTTGAGCATTCCTATCATTCCCTCCATGGCAGCAGGATCCAGAGGATTGGGAGGTGTCTCTGGTTCTGACGTTCCATCTGCACTGGGCTTTGGTTTACTGAGGTACGTAGCATTCTTGTATGCATTCATCAACCATTCTCTGCGCGCTTCAAAGTCGCTCCTGGTCAAGTGTCGGCCATTGCTTCGAAGCAGCTGTCCGCGCATCAACGCTCGTTGTTCGCGCAGAGCCCCTCTAGCCAAAGGTTTGTTGGGCGAATTGATGAGTGTAACAAGGTAATGCCTCGCCAGTCCAACGAGGAGCATGCATATCGTGATGGGAATGAGCACCCAGCGTGCGATCGCCGGATCCAGCAGAAGAACTTGCTCCATCGCGCTGCCAGGCGGTAGTATAACTTCGATACTACTTGAGCAGCTTTGCTGATATGCCGTGTGGAGCTCAGATGAAACAATGAAGTCGGTTAGGAACAAGACATGCTATACTACAATGGATGCTGAACTCAATAACATGAATAAGGGCTTACTCTGACATAACTGATTGAGCTACTTCTATCTGGTGCTACTTCTACTTGCCTCAAATTCCTCGTTCAGTGTAGTGTCCCAGTCTGGCTCGTCGTCCTCGTTGTGTCTTTCGGCAGCAGCAGCAGCAAGCTTACTTCTTGCTACTCGTAAGGATGTCGTATTTGGACCTGACGCTCTACCTTCCTCTTCTTCCTCCAGCTCATCCTCTTCCTGCAGGAACCGCTCGACTTCATCTACGCTCGCATCGGCTTCGAGCAGAGCTACCTCGCCTTGCGATACGTAGCCCATAGTGAGACGATATACGTATGCTCCGACACCGGCGCCCAGGACCATGCTTATGATGATCGAAATAGTATTGAGCCAACGCGTGGTCGAGTCCATCTCTTTACGCGGTTCCGGGTCGCTAAACAGATAGAGCCGAGTACCAATATAGACATGTAGGAGCACTGAAGGGAAGAAGCATTAGTAGACATCTGAAGACAAACACACTCGGCGTACCCTTGATGCCGAGTCCGCAGGTCGCGATGAAGAATTGCCCAGCAGAAACTTCGCCAATGCTCGCGAAGAAGAAGTTTGCATATGAGAAAGGGAAAGGACATAAACGAATCAAAGTAACGAGACCTGTGCCGTGCTTCTTGACGGCATGTCCTAATGCTTTCAGAGCCGGCTGAGTATCCAGCATCCTTCTAGCGTATCGGCCCATCAAGAATCGTCCAGTACTGTAGCGAAAGTATCAATCATTGATACTCACGGCAGTACGATAAACCTACACGAAAGCGGCCATCGCGCCAAGCAAGGTACCAAGCATGGCCAGCAGGAAGCCGTTTCGCAAGCCAAAAGCGAAGCCACAGGTCATTTGTGTAGTTGTGTATCCAATCATGGGAGGAAAACTGACGACCACGATGACCGCGACAAGGAGGAGCCATCCTAATCGACTATCGCGAAGTCCGTCGGCCCAGCTTGCGAGGGCTTGAATATAGAAAGAAGAGGAATGGGATTGGGATTAGAGAAGTCAGTCTTTGAGCCTTCCTATGCCGGTCCAGTATTCTTTCACCTTCGAAGATACGCTTCGGAGTGATGTACCAGAGCAGGCCGAGCAGCGCGACTTGGACGACCAGCCAGATAGCGAGAAAGGTGCGGGCAGTCCTGCTTAGGCCATCGTAACGCTTCTGTATCGAGACCGAAAGCGCTGTGAGGCGATTCATGGCTTGTTGAAGCGAAGCAAGAAGCCGTGCGCAGTCGTGTCGCGTCAAAGTAGCATGACGAAAACAAGTTATGTTCTGGATATTCCGATAAAGTGCATTGTTGCGTCTCAGTACGGTAGCTTGCTAGAAATGCGAATTGCCAATGCTGTAAAAGATACACTGCCTGTCGCTTCTCCTAATGTGAACAACAACAAGATACTGCTTAGGAATAGAAGGTCGTTAAATACTGTAGCCGAAACTATGTCTTCTCTTCAACTGCATCGGCCAGAGCCATCAGTAGTGTGCCAAATGACCCATAAACGTCCATGTCGTCGCTATTGACGTCCGTCACATAGACGGAGCCAACGCCATCTTCTTTCAGCTCCTTGACGGTGTCAAGTAGCGTATGTTTGTCCCCTTGCGGGAAGCTATGTATAAGAACAGACTGCTGGTAAGCATAGTCTGGATGAATATGTGAGGGGCTACGATACCATGTCAGCGATGCTCTGTAGACTATATAGATTGTGATGAGGCTTACTCGAAGTCGCTGAAGGGATCTTCGAAGGTTACTATCTGGTCGGCCAGTTCGTAGTACTCCTCGATTGGCGTCTTGCCCGGGTTGAGGATGATCTTGACAGGCGAAAGATCAGTTACAATTCTGGGGACATTTGTAGCATGGCTTACAGTCGCGTCGAGATTCCATTCCATCATGACAAAGTTTGTCAGGCCATAGTATAGCGACATGTTGTCATCTTGAACCTGGTCAAAGTATATGCCATCGACGGCATGCCAGTCTGGCCAATCCTTGTATATTCGAATATCTCTGCGGACCTCTGTCGGGTTGCGAAGGCCGTGGTAGGTTGTGACATAGCCGAGTAGCTCGACGTTCGCATTCTGCTTGAGCCGCACTATCTGGGCTGCGTATTCGTAGCTGAGACCGGCCTGTACATCAAAAAGCAGTCAGTATTCGAGTTCTACTACACCGACTATGGCGCACATACCTCTGACCCCGGTCCCTCGTTTGGATTGACAATGATGTAGAAAGGAAGGCGTGGATGTGTTACAATGCTATATAGACCTTGTATCAGTATATATTCCTGCTCAAATGCGATCTTCCCGCATGAATAGACCGCTTACGCTTCGAGAAGCGGATCCCACGTCGCATTTGATGCAGGAAAAGAGTACAGCGGCACAACGAGGCCGGTCGCGTCCCAATTGACAACTGGAGTAGTAGGTGTAGGAGTAAGTCCAGCTCTGACGCTACAGCGCACGCCGAGCAGCAGGAATTGGGTCAGGATCCCAAACAAGAGCATTTCGGCCGAGAAACTTGGGAGAAAAAGAGCGTGGGCACGTAGGTATCTTCAAGACGATGTGTTGCGCGTCAAATGTGGTTGTTTTCAAGCAGTGACGGTCATTATGGCTGCTGCTCGTCCGGCGAGCTAATAAAGTGAGGAATGGGAATTGAAGCAAAGAGGGTTTGCTCTGCTCTGCTTTGAAGAGGATGTAAAGCGCTTTCAAGATGGACCTGTAGAACTGACTACTAATGACTTATACATATTCAGTACTTTACCGCCTATTATGATTTATGACCCCTTCTTTCTGCTCCGCGCGAGATCACCTGCCTGCGCCTGTCAAACTAGCTAGGACCTTGAACCGGCAGTATTGCGACTAGAAAGACGACGACTCCTCTGACTGTTTATCTGCTCTTGACATCCCTCCTATTTTATCATCACTTTCACAGCCATGACCTCTAGCGATAAAGACAGTCTCTACCTGCTCAACGGCGAGGACTCAGAAGTCAAGCGGTGAGCTAAGTGCGGGTCTTCCTTAGGTGATCTAGGATTGATAGACAATACGCCGACAGGCTCAATGTACAGCACTGGCTCATGAAAGAGGTGTGGTGGGAAGGCAGAAGTCAGCTTTGGGCTCCCGTGCCCAAACAGTCCGATGGGAAGCCTCTGCAGATTCTCGATGCTGGCTGTGGAACAGGTAGACTACCCTCCAACAAGTCTCCCCCTCCTGCACGATTGACATGTTCGCTTTTACCAGGCATATGGTCCATGGATACCCGCGACGCTTTTCCGGCTGGAACGCACTTCACACTAGTCGACCTCGATACCACAGTCTGCGAGCGAAGCTACCCTACGCTCCCTGACAACTTTGGCCTTGAACACTATAATCTTCTCGAGGGCTTGTCCGAAAAGCCCAACTGGCAAAACCGTTTCGATCTGATCCAGCAACGCCTGCTATTCTTTGCATTTACGACTGCTCAGTGGGAAACACTCCTCGAGCATCATCTGGATATTCTCAAGCCCGGTGGCTATCTCCAATTATTCGAGTTTAACGTAGAGAAACTGAACATCGGCCCAGCCTTCAACTGGGCTAGAGACTGGGCAGTCAAGTTGGGGTCTAAGGCTTCTGTTGATATTGGAATCGCTTCCAAGCTTCCTGCCCTGCTCGAGGAATGCGGCTACGAGATTGTGTCGACAGATGAGAAAGGGCTTACTTTCCCCAAAGACGCGGTGCCAAGCGAACCTTTCCCTGGTGCAATGAAGTCTTGGTATGTCGATACTGGAATGGCAGTATGTAGGAAAGGCTTGGATCTCGGTCTGATCCCAGAAGCCGAGTATGCTCAGAAGCGGGAGGAAATGGACAGCGAGTTCGAATCAATCAGAGGCAAGGACACCGGCTTTAGAGCAACTGTGGTAATAGCTAGGGTGAGTAAAGTCCTGACACCCCTTTAGTGCTATCTTGCTGACTTTCTAACGGTAGAAACCAACGTAAGAGCGCTACGAAACACTGCATTAAACGCTGCTATCTGCTTTGTTGTATCTTCTGTACTATCATAACGTCAAGTAACTATTTTTAATTAGAACGCGTACCTTATGCTCCTCTCTTCTGTCACGACATTTGCCAACACCACAGTCAAAACAGCCGATAAACATGGTAAGTCTGGAAGGACAAGCGAAGATAATTGACTAACAAGCCACGCAGAGTAACGTTCCCGATGCCAGCACCTGGGTTAGCTATAAAATCTTGCAGAAAACAATGCATGACGTCTCGCGATGTTGACCGGGATTTTGCATGCAGGCTACAGGCAAAGATTCCATGACCAGCAAGCAAGAGGTAGTGCTACGAGACGCGTAGAATGACACTTCGATCTTGACTGAACTTGAATCCCAGGGTTTCTTACAAAGTCTCGCCGAGCAAAAAGGAGTAGATGTAGACACTGCTTCTCTGGACAAGGGAGGTGCAAGCAAGAAGATAGAAGAGCTCAAAAGCATGGAAGCTTCATCTGGCAAGGGTGACACCACGTCCGATGAGAACAAGCAGGGTGCAGCTATAGGTCAGGACGCGAAAGACTGGACTACAGGACAGGAAAGCGCTACTCAGAAGCAAAGAGGATACAGTAGGTTATGGGCAATGGCTGGAAAAGCTATCAAGCTGACGCTGCTTTGAAAGTCGCCGCAATGGCCAACAAAGCAGGAGAAGACGTCAACCTGGGTAGTCTAGACAAGGCTGAAGCAAGTAACAAGATAGAGGAGCTCAAGAGCAAGACTGGAATGTAGTAAGAAACCGTTTGATAGAATTGTAGCAGTAATATAAAGCCAAAATCTTAGGACCATAGCGATCCGCTTTTAGTCTGATGATGAGAGACTAGGGCTAACGAGCTGAGAACAATGCTTACCATTGCCTCACTTTCTGGCGCGTCTTACACCAGGCAGTCTTAAGCCATACAAAGGCCGTCCACGACCGGGAGCAGCGTTTGCGGTAGGCTGAGGAGTTCCTGTAGAGCCTAATTGAGTTCCTGTAGGAGTTGCTTGAGTACCAGAGGGTTGTGAACCGAGTCTAAGTCCGCAATCAGGGACAGGGAGGGTAGTCTCGACAGCGCCGACTGTGAATGCTTGTGGGGTTTTACTGCAACCAAAAGGAACGCATTGTTCACCTATGACTCGTTTTGATGTACATACCGACGTCGTGTAAGTGCTGGCGGTACCAGTTGCAAAACTAGCGAGGTCGCTAGCGAATTGCGTACCGTTTATCGAGAAAGGTAGATTGGAAGGAATGAGCGTCATCGGATTGATGTCGGTCGGCAGGGCAATTTGACGCTTTGCGTTAGCCATGGTAGTAATTGATGGCAGCACGGCAGTTGTTCGACTTGGAATGCCTGGGACAAGTGCCAGCAGTGGCCATCAACAGAGTGACATATGCAGCGTATGAAGACGCACTCACCTGAAGCTGAGCCTCTTCTGCGCTGTGACGTTGCCTGAGCACCGACCAGCCCAGAGGCAGCCGCTCCGATGAGTACTGAGGATCCCTTGACCATCGCTATTTGTTGGTGTCTTCTAGATGTTATTAGCTGCTCGAGCCTGCAACAGGAGATCAGTGGTCAGGAGTCAAGCTGGAGTGCTTGCAGCTTTCGAAGCCATACGTCTGGTACAGCCCCCTTGAGCTGGCCCTCTTGTCAGCTCACTGCCCTTGTCACGACATCTTCAAGGGTACTGCTAGTGTATGCACTTTGTTCGTATGCTTCTCCGAACTGAGCTCGAAGGAAGCTGATAGCACTTGTGTCGGATTTCCGGAACCTGCTAACGTCTGCAGAAATGCACGCACGCTCCGTGGCCGTGCTTGTTGCTATTAGTGAGTAGTCCCCCAAAGAAGTGATGAGATTAATGAGTTGGCGGTCAAATGCTTGCATGCGCTTCTTCGCCTTCTAATCATCGACCATTCTTCCACGTCAAGATGTTCACCGGACTCATAGAGGCATGCAACGCGAGGCATCCAGTGAAGATATCAAAGCTGATGCAGACCAGTAGCGCAGCATATGGGCCGCATCAGCGGAATCCGTCCAAGTCCGACATACGAATTGACGATAAGTGACAGCGGCGTCATTCTTCAAGACTGCAACATCGGGGACAGCATCTGCGTGAACGGAGCATGCTTAACCGTCACAGAATTCGATGCCAAAGAAGGGTGGTTCAAAATCGGGTTGGGTAGGCATTTGTCAAAGAAGCTCTGGCAGCATCGCTGACTACAATGTTGCTTTCCCAGCGCCTGAGACGCTTAATCGGACGAATCTTGGTACGCTTTCAAGCAAGAACCGCAAGCACAAGCTGACTAATGGCTTTCCAGGCGAACTCGAGGTCGGCAGCCGGGTCAACCTTGAACGAGCAATGGGAAACAATGCGCGCTACGGTGGTCATTTCGTACAAGGGCATGTCGATTTTACATGCACGATAGTCAAGATCGAGCCCGATGGGTCATCCCTGCGATTCACTTTCCAAGTTCCGCAAGAAGCGCGTCAATTGGCAACTGGATTATTACCTAAAGGCTATGTTACACTGGACGGCACTTCCCTGACTCTCACCAAAGTGGAAGATTCGCAAGGGGAGTTCGGGGTGATGCTCATCGAACACTCAAGGAAGATGGTTGTTTTGAACGACAAGAAGGTCGGAGACAAGGTCAATGTCGAGGTTGATACCGTCGCCAAAGGTATAGTGAAGGTGGTGAACAGCGTGATGGAGGGCGAAGGCGGACCGCTCAGAGATATGGTCGAGCAGGTCGTGCGGAAGGTGCTTGCTGAGAAAGGCTTGTAGCTAGACCGTGTTATTGAGCAGAATGATCTGATAGCACAGTTTCCCATATCATCTATTGCAGAGCACTCAAAAGTGCCCTCTTCACTCTAAACGTACATACTGATATAGTCTTTCGACTCAGAAGAACGAAAACGATTACTGGTACAACAACCAATGATACTGTCCGTAAGAATATTATTCGCGAGCGATTCGTTCTTCTATGATATGTTCTGCCGCCACCTGCAACAAACAATGAGCCCTCTCGAATGTTGACAGCATCTATACGCTCATCTAGCTTACCGATCTACAGAATTGAGGAGCTTGGGGTCTGGCGGCAAATTCAACCCGACTGTACTGCCCATCACTGACATAGGCGGAGGAGGTGCCTGCATATAACCTTCTTGCATGCCAAGCTGAGATTGCATGGCTGCGACTGGAAGAAAATCGAGAGTCAGCGCACTGTCATGAAACAGCTATATCGGGTCTACCTTGCTGCATAGCCTGAAACTGCATGGCCATCTGATTCTGATACTGCATCTGCATCTGCTGTACAAGCATCATGTTGTGCATCTGCTGCTGTTCCATCTGTTGTGCGATAACGGCGGTAGGATGAGCTTGACCGAGCGGCCGATCGTCGTCTTCTCGCAGAGCTAGAGGAACATCGTCATCGCTACTGTCTTTATCTTCATCCTGACCTGCTCGTGCTGCCATATTGGCCTTCAAGCGTTGAATGCCAAGCGGAGTGTTGTCCTCTTCGTCTTCGCTGTCCGGAGGCGAATCAACGGACGTTGCATCGCTGTCATTTCCATCTCGAGCCTTCGTTTTGGCTGGCTTCTCGGCGGGATTGTCTTCGGTAAGGCCAAAGTCTGCACCCAAGTCCAGCTGGGGGGCTTTGAAGGCTACTTTTGTGTTCTGCCAAGCTGCACTACGCCGTGCTATGACTTTCGAGATAGGCTGCTCCTCATCCTCAGAATCGCTGTCGGACGCGGTCCCTGTCTGCTTGGACGGGCGAGCCCCGTTCTGCTCGCTTCCACTGTCTGAACCGCCGTCGTTGATGCCGAAGCTTTCCAAGACTCCCGAGAAGCTGTCCGCTCTGCTAGGCGTGCGTATCTCTGGCATACGCGCGAGTATTGCAGTCCTCCTCTTGCTAGCTGCATTGTTGTCTTCTTGAGTGTCCTCGTCGTCCTCATCGTGTCCAAAGTGTGTAAGGCCAAGTCGACTTGCGCTGCGCACCGGCCTATCCTCTTCTTCGTCATCAGAAGCTGAGTGCTGAGAGCCACTTAACTTGTTGTCCTTTTCTCCGAACCAATCTCCAAGCGAGTCCTTTGCAGTGTCCCCTCCTCCGTCATCGTCAAGTCGGAAGTTCTTGGTACTTGGAAGGAAGTTGAGGTCAAGCGACGGCGCGATACTCGAAGACCTTGGTCTTGCAGTTCCTGATGGAGACATGGTTCCTGTTTCCTCGCCTGAGAAGGGAAGAGTACTGAAGCGATCAGATCCTCGCTGACCAGGCCATATTTCCTCTTGCTCTTCGAGGTGCTGATCTTGTTCATGACCAGGAGGAAATTCGGGGTATATGCCGGTCGCATCCGGATAAACGCCTGACGAGTTGAGCGAACGTTAATGAGAGGGAACTTCGCGCAATCACGTACGACTTACTGATACGCGGATCGGTCGCATGCTGCTGTGGTGACGTTTCATCTGCAAGATGAGAAGGCACGATGGCCTGAGACTCTCCGCTCTTGTCCTTTTTACCCTTCTTTTTCTGCTTCTTTTCCATTTTTTCTCTCTTCTTGCGGTCTTTAGCTTCCTTCTCTGCATCTCGTATACGTTGTTTCTCAGCTTCAATCTTCTTCTCAGCTTCTTCTATCTTGAGTATTTCTTCCAATTTCTTCAGCTCTCGAGCCATCACCAGATCTTGTCCGAAGACAGAAGCGACTGGTTGTTTGGCTTGAACCTCGGATTGCTTCTTGCCTTTGCCTTGTGGTGAATGCAGTGCCTTCTCGGCCAAATTCGTGCGTCGGGTATCGAGTGGGATATCATCGTCGGAGTCAGATTCTTCGGGAGCAACTGGCGGATTGGTTATGGCTTGCAAAGACATGCTTGAGAGATATCGAGAGTGCTTGTACTGTTGCTGCAGTTCTTTCGTAGACATAGACTGGCGGAAGCTATTATCTTGACCTGGAGGCGTTAAGCCCTGGGGCGATAGCAAGCTCCTAGAAGAAGGTGAGACGGGAAGGGGATTGTCCGATGCTAGTGCTGCTAGAGAATTTCTCGATGCATACTTCGCCCATGGATCTCGCCCATCGTCCTTCACGGGCTTGGTCACCATCAATCCTACTGGCGAATTCAACTTCTGTTGAGCAAGCACTTGCAAGGGCTTATCTTCGTCCTCATCATCATCTCCGCTTTCCATCTTACCGGAAAGAGGGCTGGGCGCTCTCTTCATCCTTTCCCTATTTGCTTGAGAAACAGGATTGTCCATCATTGCCCGCCTACTATCACCTTGGAACGTCCGCGTCTTGGCTTTCATCCTCATCTTTCGGGAAACGAGTTCGTCCATCAAGCTTTTGCCGTACAGCTTGCCCGCTTCTCGCTCGATGTGAGCTTTCTTGGCTTCTTCTTGCGCTTGAGCAGCTTTCTCTGATTCTGTAGGAGATGATTCTTGAGCATCGTTCTCATGCATGAGACCAGCCAGAGGCGCAGGCATGATGAGAATTTTCGGGTGCAGAGAGTCTGGGAAACGTAACCGAGAAGACGTATGCTCGGCTTGCGCTGCTGCAATAGCTTTCGGATCGAATCTAGATACGTAGCCGGTGGAGCCCGTCTCTTGTGGTGTTGACAGGTCTTCGCCAGAGGGCGACCATTCTGCATTATCTTCGATGTTGAAGTTGGCTGGAGGAGGGAGGAGACCTCTTTCGAAGTCTAGAGACATTCGAGAGTCCGGCCGCGCGACTGCCTCTCGAGCATACGCGGCGGACGATTGTTGAGCTCGATCTGTGCTACCTTGGAAGTCGAAGAGCGAGGGCGCATTCATGCCAAATGAGGATGCCCGACTTCTGCCACCGCCAGCATTCGACAGCGCATCTCCATCGCTCTCGCTGTTGAAAGCTAGCTCGAGTTCAGTCTCCAGGCTCGATTTAGCTTTCTTTCCCTTGCCTTTCTTGCTGGTAAAGCCTGGCAAGCGGCCTGGCGCACTCCTACTTTCCAGTAAATCAAGATCCTCCACTGTATCCTGGTTGTCTGCCATCGGAGATGCAAGGGAGGGGCCTAGCATTTCGCTTTGTGCGAAGCTTTTCCGCGGTCTGGCTTTCTTAGGTTTGGCAGATGAGGGGTCGTAGTTTCCGTTATCGAACTTCGACATGACAGTCTCCAATCCCCATTCGCTTGCTAAATCTGAATCATCCAGCTCTTCAGCGCGTGATAGCGGTCGCGTTGTTTCTGCTCCATCGTTTGAGTTGTTGGCTACACCTCCGCCTAAAAAGTCAGAGAATAGAGTAGGAGCAGCACTTCCTGCGATTGATAACGGTCTAGCACCAGTCGCCCAAGATAGTTGCACTGCGGATCCCTGTGCCTCGTCGTCCAAGGCCATGGAGTATCTACCTTGATAGGCTTCCTGGTAGTCCACATTGTTAATGTCTTCAATGCTGGTACCATCGCGATAGGGTGCGAAAATGGCAGAATGCTCTGCCAGTCTGCCAGTGACATCGGTATCGTATTCGACCTGCCGGAGTTTTTGGAATCGACAATCTCAGTTTAGACAACGCAGAATGTTAGATATGTCATGCACACCAAGGCTGCACATAGAGCAAGTCGAGCAAGCGTATCGAGCTGAGCCCGACCATTTTCGGGTGTTGCAGTCGCGTTGGCCATATCGCCGGTCATCACAGGTGTTCAGGAAATGCATTAGGATCTTGTTGGCATCTTCTTGTCCTCGTTCTCGTGTTTCAGCAGTCTTGTCGCATCATCAAAGGTTTCTGCCAACTCTGCGACATTTCGTTTGTCACGCTTGGTTCTTTGCTTGGTGTCGAAGCAACAAAGGAGACGGGACTTATAACAATTTCAAGGCCTTTCCTAGCTCTCAGAAGTCCTTGAAGAACATCGTGGGACTTCACGATGATGGGCCGTACGCCTGCTGTATCGCCTATTCCTTCGCGTTCCGCAACACCTAGGATTCAACTTCATAGCAAAAGCTCGAGTTCTCCCTTGTACAGCGGGCTAGGTAGTGGTCCATCTACACGAATAGTCAAGAATGCACGTCCTCGAACAAAGCTGGCTTTCGGGGCTGGTCTACTCGCTGTCGTGTTGCTCTGGCTCGTCACGCCTACTCCGAGAAAGCTCTATGATCCCAAAATGCATGCGAGTGCAGATGAGAATTATAATGCTGGAAGTGACGATATAAACAATTCTATCATCGTGCCGAGCTATAATGAAGCTCCAAATATACCGCCGCTGTCAGTATATGCATGTTTCTTAAGCAAGATTAGCGCGTTGCAAGCAGCTCCTGACAGTATTCTATCTTTCTTCCTTCCGTCTGCGAACTTGACAGAGTCACCCGGATCTTCCAAAACCTGCCTGCTTCAGAGCTCCGGCATACAGAAGTACTTATTATCGATGATAATTCAAGCGACAATACAGCCGAAGAAGTCGAACGACTACGAGAAGGCGGGTACAATGTACACCTACACATTCGGAAGACCGAAAGAGGACTTTCGTCTGCGGTATTGCATGGATTCAGCTTGGCGCATGGCTCAAAACTAGTCGTCATGGACGCAGACTTGCAGCATCCTCCTGAGAACGTATACGACCTCTTATCAGCGCTGCCGGACAAGCCCGAAGGAGCTACGATACACCCTCCTCAGTTTGCGCTAGGGACGAGATATGGCAAAGGTGTGGAGATAGATAGAGACTGGCCAATGTACAGGAAAATCATCTCGTGGGGCGCTCGAGTACTGTCGAGACCTTTGACGAATGCACAAGATCCGATGGGAGGCTTCTTTGCTTTACGGAAAAACTTGGTATGCCCTATTCCGCCGAGCTTCCTGTTTGTTCACTGACGGTCATGGTATGTTATAGTTCTTCAAATCGCAGCCTCTCAACCCGTCCGGCTTCAAGATTGGCCTGGAGCTCTTGCTAAAGACACCTTTACCTGCCGACCAACTAGTCCATGTCCCATACGGCTTCGCCAAGCGGCAGTCCGGCTCATCTAAACTGGGTGTCAAAGTCATCATCAAATATGTTGGCCAGCTACTAGCCTTATATCACTGGAAGTATGGGATATTCTTCTATATATTCGTTGGCACACTTGTGGGAAGTGCTGTTTATGCACTGCTCATCATAGCAGAATGGGCCGTCCTTCATGCTGGCTATGCAGATACTCAAATGGGCAGAACATTAGTTGGCGAACGGAAGAAGAAGCGGAGGGTCAAGAGCGATGTCTAGGAGACGCTAAACGGTCATTCCGACTTCAACGTAAGCATATGGGATGAGCGGACACTCGATAAATGTTGTTGTATATCTAGACTATGCCTGTTGCAGCAAGTTGACAGCCGCGAGACAGTCCAGGCACGCGGGACCTATCTGGTTCGCCCTGCAACCGTGCACAACAGAGGATACTGCAGCATTATAGCCATTATTTGTATGGCTCCTTTCATACATCACCAACGCCAACGCCAAAGTAATCCAAACCTTTCCCTCCGGCCTTGTTGACGGTCTTTCTTCCACCTATCGACTGCCTTGACCCAGTATAAACCAATACTTCTACCATGGCTCACCAAATCATCCTCCAAGCAGATTCAACAAAGTCAGTACAATCTGCAGTAAAGCCTTAATTTCTGCTGGCCAGCTATCCTATGCAGATGAGACCTAGTCTGGTCTGGTCTCCCCTATGACGCTGGCCAGCGAAATCCGGGCGCGCAAAAGCGTAGGGAAAACAGCATACTGACTGCGAACCATGTGCGACAACAGGACAGACACCTTCTGCGTGTACATTGACGATACTACCGAGTACACCAAATGGCTCGAGGGAGGTGCGTCACAGCCAAACTCCAAGGCCAAGGGTAACCGCTCGTGCAGTAGCTGATTTCACTTTACTTGTACTACTGCTACTGTACACAGACACGTGCGTCGCCGTTTCCCTAGGACTCGCATCTAAAGCTCAACGCTGATTCTACGTTGTTTGGCAGCTCCATCGCTTTGTCAAGCTTTGTGTAAGGCTCGACTAGCAACACCTGAGATAGACATAACCGAGACTAAATGGATGGTCGTTAGCGGCCGCTTCGATGTCTACCACAGCGCGACCGGCGCACAAGGCCAATGGGATACCGCCTCAAAGTCGATGCTTGAGAACGAGCTAGGCGTCAAGAACAAGGACGAGGCTATCGAACTTATACTTAAAAAGGGTGAGAACAAGACAGCAAAGGCTCTTGGCAGACCAAAGGAGGGTGCTACAAAGAAGTACGTCTTTTTCTACAATGGGTCAGATCGGACGGCTGCTGACACATCTATGTTCGCGTCCGCAGTGATGCTCAGGAAGGAGGCTTTAGCGTGTCGTCTGGAGCCAACCAGGGAGGTCACCGAGGCGGTCGTTAAAGAAGGGCAGCCTGACAGGAACCCAGTTGGAAAAGTAGCAAAATGAACACACAAAGCTGGAAGTTAGCAGTACACCAAATGCAAATCAATCAGTTTTTACTTTGAATGATACACTTGCCATGCTCTGCCTTATATTTTGACATCTGAGATAAGTTGATCGTTGAACTCTGAAACCATCCGTTTCGCACCTTTAGGCAGATACCGCAATACGGCAGCAAGGCGCAGGCCAAAATCTGAGACAACTTTCAAGTCGAAAAGGCAGGCTGTAGATAGCAGAGAATCGTCGATACATCTGGCGATGGAGGCCGTCTTCGGCGCGCTGCATTCGCTGGATCCCTCGAATTTGGCCCAGGCAGCTGTCGCTTCATCTGGAAAAGCGAAACAGCGAGCGACGTACGACGAGAACGGCGACGAGCAAGATGTCGACAAACCCAGAAAGATAGCCATCGTACTCTTCCGGAATGACCTGAGGTGAACGAGCGAACTTGCGAGAACTCCAGCAGTAAAGATACTGAAACTCCGCTGTGATCCCCAGGGTGCACGACAATGCTGCGCTGTACTATGCACAATATAAAGATGAAGAAACTACACATATACTGCCCGTCTACGTCTTTGATGAGCGCCAGATCGAATGCTCTGGACTGCCTGGCTACAAACGTAAAGGCCCTGAAGCTCGTACAAGGCTATGCAAGTTCTGGCGAACAGGCGTATTCAGAGCGAGGTAATGCATACATTGTTAGAAGGTTCGATATCAGAGCTGGCGCTGAAAGATGTGGCTTGCAGACTCGTCACCGAAGCAGTATTTGACCTCCGTCATCGGTTGAAAGATAGAGGCAGCAATCTGCTAGTACGGTACGGCTTTCCTGAATCTGTCATTGAGAACATCGTCAAAGTCCTACAGGCCAGAGGAGACGAAGTTGTCGGGCTACATATTCAGAAGGAAATCTGCGCCGAAGAAATCCAAGTCGAACGCCAACTTCGCAAGCGCTTAGCCAAACTTAACGTCAATAGAATACACTTTCACGACCTCAAACATATGGTCGCGAAAGAAGATGTGCCTTTCGAAGTCGGCGAGACGCCGGATGTCTTTACGCCTTTCCGCAAGAAAGTAGAAGCGCTAGGCGACAAGATGGTCAGGCCGCTTCTAGAGATGCCAGACAAGTTCCTACCTTTCCCTCATTCTGATGAGGATCCTCTCGGCGATGATGAGAATTACGGGCGGAATCTGGAGAAGGAGGGACTGGAGACCGTCCTGGCTTACTTCTTCAAGCCCCTCAGCGGATCATACGAAATCAAGTATGCAGATCCGAAAGCTGCAAAGCATGCAAGTTCGGCATTCCCTTGGGCCGGCGGCGAGACGAGTGCTCTGGAGCGGCTGGAATGGTACTTCATCACTGGCAATCCAGCGCCTGTAGCGCATTACAAGGAGACAAGAAACATGCTTGTTGGACATGCATACAGTACCAAGATGTCCCCCTTCTTGTGCATAGGCTGTATATCGCCTCGCGCCATCTACAAGGCACTCGACGACCATGAAAAGAAGTATGGATCCAGTCAGAATACGTACTGGGTACGCTTCGAGATGCTATGGCGAGATTACTTTATCTACATCTCGGAGAAATACGGTAGTCAGCTATTCCAGATTGAAGGCTTTGAGAAATCGACAGATCCGAAAGCGGCGGAAGCAAAGAAGGACGACTGGAACAACTGGGATCCCGATAATTACTTGGTAAAAGCTTGGTGCAGAGGAAGGACGGGCATCCCGTTCATCGATGCGAATATCATCGAGCTGAGAGAGACGGGCTTCATGAGCAATAGAGGGAGACAGAACGTAGCTAGTTTCTTGACGAAGGATCTATACTTCGATTGGCGGATAGGTGCAGAATTCTTTGAATCGCAGTAAGTCCTGACCAGTTCATCGCTAGTTGAATTCGCTTAGCCAAATCATCTCTCTTTCAGCTTGGTCGACTATGAGCCTACAGCCAATTGGGGCAACTGGCAATACGTCGCAGGTACGTCCTGTAGACACGCTGGAGGGAGTATACATCGCTGATGTCGTAATGCGGATCTACAGGAGTTGGTAACGACCCTCGAGCTTCCAGACAGTTCAACCCAATCAAGCAAGCTCGGGACTACGACCCAACGGGTATCTACGTGCGGACATGGATCACTCAACTCAAGAGTGTGCCCAACAGCAAAGTCCACACACCTTGGTTGATGAGCGATGAAGACTGGAAGAAGTACATGCCTAGCCCGGACCAGGTAGCTGAGAAGACTGCGGGTCCTACCTCTGCTAGACCAACATATTTGATGGACCAACATCGTAAAGAGCATGAGTCACATTCTAGCAACGGTCATGGGGACACCGGTGAAACATCGTCATCGGGAAAAGCTTCTACCGGAGGCTCGTCTGGAGGCTCTATGCGAGCCAGCTCAAATGGATCTGTGTACGAGTCTGGTTCGACCTCTTCGACGACCGCATCAGACGAGGACAATTCGCCTGGCGCTACCAAAGACTTGCTAGAAGCGCCTTTCTTTGCACCTGGCGGGTCGAAGAAGACATCTGCTTTCAGACAGAGTCTGAACGAACCTGGTTCCGAGCATCCCGATGTCCCTGTATATTCGTACGCTCCGGAAGCGAACATGCCGAATCAAGCGACTTTCGAATCATCACAACATGCTCAAGAGATCCGCGAGAAGGATGTGCAAGCGCTCAGAACGAATCCTGTTCGTACATTTGACCAGTCGGCGACTCAGCTCACAAAACGCATGGATGCCCTGAATGATTATCTGTCTGGAACACCGTATCCGAGGAAACCGCTCTTTGAGCAGCAGAGCTGGAAAGCTCACTACTATCGGAAGGACTATGGACGACGAGCAAATGGTGCAGGAGGAGGTAACAGCAGAAGACTCATTCGCGCACCAAAAGGCGTCCCAGAGCTCGCAAGCCAGACTGCCGATTAGTTCCTCGCTCGCTCGCTCGTCTCCCGCGCATATGCAAGCTGTACAACGCCATGTAGTATGTAGCAAAACGCTCGTCAGTCTGGTAGCAGGGGTATCCTTATCGCATTGTTCAGGTAGTTCTCCCAAAGTGTAGCAACTAGGAAATCTCGTCAAAGCCGCTTCAAGCGCTGCAACAATGAAGAAGAGTGTTCGGATACCTTGCAAACGTCGCTATCTTAGTGTGTGCTTCTTTGCAACAAGTCTGTCGCTTTCGTCCAACCCAACATGTCGTTCACGACTAGCCAGGCATGCTGTTTATGCACTCGAAGTCTACGCAGAACTATCCAGCGACAGTCCTATGCCTCCTCCTTCAGTACCTCAGCTCCTTCATCTGCCTTCTCGATGATCCCAGGCAAGACGTCCAGGCCTAGCGCTGAAGGAGTAAAAGCGATACGAGGTATCCTCGATGAAGCCGCTCAAGACGGACCAGCTTCTGGAAGTGTGGTGTATAATATCCAGGGTATGAGACAGGCCCGTCCAAAGGGCAGCTTGTCTAAGAAAGCTGACCTTTCCTGGTCACAGCCAAAAACAACGATAGGGCACGGATAGCAGCTGGAGATGCTAGACAGAGGCTTCTAGCTGAAGCAGAGGTGAGACATGCTGCCGGCTCCCTTGGAATGCATGTTGACTTATGCCTGAAAACCTTCATCGTTCGCAGACATTACGACCCAGCGATATCTCAGCCCGGCGGATGTTTCCTTCAAACGCAGAGAAGCATCGTTCAGTATTAACGCAAACTACACTTGGACCCAAGAAGAAAGACGCTTTAGAGCGCGACTATTTCATCCAGCATGGGAACCTAAACCCACTAGATTTCGCCATGAATGCACAATTACTTTCGAGATTTGTTACGAATACGGGAAAGATTATGAACAGAGCACAGACGCAGCTTACGTGGAAGAATCAGAAAAGAGTTGGGAAAGCTGTTAGGAGGGCGAGAGCGATGGGCGCTATGCCATACTTTGGAGATTGGTCGGAGCCTATGATCAAGAATACAAAAGCTAAACAGCGAGGCATGTGGGCGACCGGAAGGAATAGCACGGGCTAGTAGACGGATCAGCCTCTACGGTCAACTTTTGTGCAGGTTCTCGTGTCAGCTTGTTCAATTGGGTCATTGCAACGTGATTTGCAAGCAAATCTAGTATATCGAGCTCAAGAGAATGTTATATTTCTGTCCGATCCGTTCGCATTTGTGCTTGCTACATGCGTGTTTCCCTGTAAGTTTGTGTTATTGTGCAGATCTGCTTACTTCTGCATCTACAAGAAGTAGCTATTCTTTCCAGAGTACCACTGGATGAGAGCGAAAGCAGCGACTTGAAGAGCTACTGTGGTGAGGATTCTGACTGCAGCACGCTTGCGGTGTCCTGGTCCTTTAGCTCCCGCTTTCTCAATAGCTTTGATATCGTCATGAGTGAGTTCGAGGTCGCCGGCCATTACATAATCAGAGAGACGTTCCTTGCGAGTGGAGGTGCTGCGAATCCACGAATTGTCAGTTTTAGACATCCATATTGAGATCGAAAGGTGCAACTCACGTCAAAGCGATGGCACCCTTGGCTTTGACCCAAGCGAGCAATACCTGCTCTGGCTTAGCATTGAGTCGCTCAGCAATCTTCTTGAGCGGCTTGTCGAGTGGGCCTCCAGGGTAGGTGGTAAGCGGCTTCAATGGCGAGTAGGCCTCGATAGCAATGCCCTGTGAAGAGACGTTGAGATCGGCCCTCTCCCCTAGTGCGAAAAACTTACATGCTTCTGGCAGAACTCTACGTTGGCCTTGGACTGGTGCCAGTTGTAAGGGTGCAGCTCGATCTGCGGGGGTCGGTTGTCAGCACATACATCCACAATGTGAAACTCTGCGCACCTGGTTGACGACAGGCTTGATCTCTGGTCCCTTTTCACCACTGTGGAGGAGCTCCTTTACGTCGCTTAGTGTAAAGTTACTGATTCCGACACCCTTTGTCTGACCAGATTTGACGAGAGCTTCCAATCGTGGCCAGCTCTCTTTGATCTTTCCAGAAAAGAGACGAGGAGTGTGTACGAGGTACAAGTCTAGATGGTCTAGACCGAGCTTCTCCAAAGACTCGGCGATTGAATCTTCTGGCGATTTTGATGATCCGTCACCCCATGGAAAGCCAGACCATTTCGTCTTGCGAAAGCTGTGTGAGCCCATAGACGAATCTGCTGATCGGCAGGAACACTTACGGTGACCCAGATCTGCTCGCGAGGCAGGGCACTCTCCTTGATGGCTTGACCGACTTCCTCTTCGTTTCCTGTATTGCAGGGAGACGCTACATCAGTTGCCGATCTTGGTGGATGATCCCAAAAATACGCACGGTAGGCCTGGGCAGTATCGATGTGTGCGAAGCCGCACTCGAAGGCAAGCTCTACGTTCTCTGCAGTGCTGTAATGCAACGGGGACAGTCAGGATGGGTAGGGAAGCTGAGAACGGGGGAAAGTCAAGGCACTTTGGTTTCGGGATCTTCCAAGCTTCGTAAGCAGTCAGCAGGGGTCTGAATGAGCACAGAAACGCACTCCCGCACTTCCAAAGCCTAATGAAGGCAGCTGTGTGCCGTTGTTGAGTCTGCGATGCGATTGAGGTCAGTCTTTCGGGTACTCGATGGCCATTACGCCGAAGGAAATCGCCCAAGATGGCATATGGATAGACTTGCTCGACAGTGTTCCACGGCATTGTATCTTGTTGTTAGGTGTTAGTTATTGCTTTACCTTTCGCTGCTTTTTGTGCTTCAAGTTGGTCTCCGCCTGAGCTACCTCTGCTTTACATTGAGTGTTACCCTATCTATAAGGATGGCCTCTTCTCGCAGTAACAATCCAGAAACACTGTTCAATGCAGACGACGAGGAAGAGGAAGACTATCAACCTGCAGTACTTCCATCTGCGAAAGAAAGAGCGGAAAGAGCAGCGGCAGCGGCAGCAGCAAGAGCGAGGGGAGAAGCGCCGCCATCTACATCAGCTACTTCTTCTACTGCAATCCCTGCTACCACATCCTCGACCTCCTCGTCTTCGTCCCACCCTGCTGACGCCAATGCCCCGGCTTCCGACACCCGGCAGCCTGCAGAACTGCCAGGTGGTGTAAACGGTGGTTCGCAAGCTGGATCCAGCAATACAGCTGCATCAGCAAGCACATCTCAAGTAGCAGACGCCTTAACCAGCGCACCCACCGAAAGCATCAATGCCGTCACCCAGGCTCTTGGCACCACGAGCTTATCTTCGAATACTCTGGCTTCTTCGACGCCCAACGATCTCGTGAAGTCGCTATCAGAGCAGTTGGAGTGCTGTATGTGTTGTGTCCCTTTCGGACTGCCCACAACCCAGGCTGACGGCTTCTGCGGGCGATAACAGCGATATGTCGAGAAATCGTATATCAGCCTGTTTCAGGTAAGCTTGACCTGAAAAACATTATCGTATACTGACTGAAGTGTCTCGCGCCAGTCCTCGACTGCCTCCACACCTTCTGCGGGTCGTGCCTTATTCAATGGGTATCGCAGCATCCAGGCGAGCCAGAATGTCCAACATGTCGATCTCCAGCACGAGCTACCAAAGATTCTCACCAGCACAACAGTTTGCGGGATGTATTAGTCCGAATGGATCCATCTCAAGATAGGACCGAGGAGGAGAAAGCAGAGATGCGAAGGATATACCATCCAGGCTCAGATATCGATCTCGTCCAGACGAGCAGAATGGCAAGATCTTCTGGAATGGGTGCGAGTCAAAATCAGAATGCTCCTCAAGATGGAACAGTAGTCCGTCAATTACAACAGCCGACTACTGCTCAACAGCAAGCAGCATTTTTCCAGCCTCCAATGAGAGTATTGATGAATCCCATCGACGAGTTGAATCTATTACTACGCTTCTATTTCCCTTGTCCAACATGCGAACCTGGTAATCCATACCGCTATTTATGCGAAAGACCCATTCCAGATCCTAGAATCTTGATGGTCATGGGTGGGGCAGGTGGATTACGACCTCTACCAAGAATAGGACAAGCTTTCCCAACGGGTCATACGCAATGTTTTAATTGCAAAAGACCAAATCTTATGCCCTTGAGAGATCGGAGACAATACCCACAAGACTCTTGCGCAATCTGCTCAGAGCACTTCTGTCAGAATCTCTTAGGCTACTGTGGACCTATCAAGCGTGAGTAGCTATTACCTTGTTATCGGTCATGTCAGACCTTTGATTGATGTTTCTGGTGTTTTGCAGAGGGCAAAGCACGACACTTTGACAAGCTCGACTCATACGAGATGCCACCTCGACAAGGATTGATAGCATCAACCTTCTCCAACCTTTTCGGAACAGGTGGTGATGCAGACAGTATTGGGACCTTCCTTCCTCACTTGTTCGGTAATGATGCAGAACGTGTTCGTTCATTCGACGTCTGGCTCCAGCAGTACAGGAAGATGACCTTGAACGACTTCTATCACGCTGTGGTCAGAGATGCTGTAGCTGCTTCACCACAGCCGATCGTAGTAGGAGGCGAAGAGCAGGGTATACCGAGAGCTCCTTGGCAAGGTGTCCCTGGTAGACATATGCGAGGCAATATCCGGAAGTCAGACTGGGTCTGCATAAACTGTGCAAAAGACCTGATTGAACGACATGCAGCGGAGTGGTATAACAGACAACTTCAAATCGAATATCCCCCACCTACATCTCCTCTGTTCAGAAGACCAAATGCTCGAAATGCCTCTACTACGCCAGTAAGGCAGCAACAGCAGCAGCAGATACAGACTGCTCAAAGCGGAAGTTTCTTCTCTTTATCTACGTTGAAGAAAGGATTCAGCGACATAGGCGAGAAGTTCAACGAATTTACGGCAGATGCACCAAGTGCTCCACCTCCTTTCCCAACACCTATACTTCCCAATCCTCCAGTTAGTAATTTCTCAGACCGGCATGTCTTGCAAGGTAATCAACTTCCTGGGTACCCTACATTCTTGGCTACAAGCAGAGATTCAGACGGTCATCCTGTCTTCTTGGCTATCTTCCACCATTCAAGCGGTGCTATGCTTCCTGGAAAGATCTGTCCGAACCTTAGAAACCCAGTCAGAGTCGCACTGGAAGGCGCGGAATATGCTTTGACAAAAGATGATAAATACGAGACATTCCTGGAGAACCCGGAAGTATATAAATGGGTACGAATGAGCAATAGTGTCATGCCTGCTACAGAAAGTGAGTTCATGATTTCGGCTCATATCATCGATATCTTGGCTGACGCATCTTTGATGCAGTACCTGTCGCTGCTGGAATGGAAAGAGATGGTCGCACGCCATTATTTTTCGCCTGTGCTTGGCATGAGGGCCTTCGTGTACCTGGATACACTGGTCCTAACACGAGAGGCGCTCGCATACCATTTGGCGGCTCGGAAGTCACGATAACAGACGATTACGAGGTACTCGTTTGGCGAAACAATCCCGATAGACTCGGTGGATGAAGCAATGATACGTATATCTGCTATACGAACACAAGAATATAAGAATTGCGATCTGTATGATCTAGAGCTACACTATGTACTTCTAACGATTCTAAGAAGACTGAAAAACTATTTGGGTTGTTGCGCCTTGATAATATCTGCTTCTGTGATAGTGGACTGCAGACACATACTCCTGAAAGACGAACCTTCGGTATTGAACAGCGCTAATGGGGTGTCGAACTCCAAGATTTCGCCTTGCTCTAACACTAGAATGCGATTGTATGCTAGAATCGTCCGCAGACGGTGAGCTGTCGGTGCGGAGACATCAGCATGAGCAGCATAAGCAGGCGACCACAGCGCGTAACGCTTACCTATGCATAACAAAGTCTTGTCAGCCAGCTCCCGTTCGATCGTGAGCTGAATCTTGGAATCTGTTTCAAGGTCGACCGACGCTGTCGCCTCGTCAAGCACGACGATGCGACTGTCTTTGACAAGCGCCCTTGCAAGCGAAACAAGCGACCGCTCGCCAACTGACAAATTCTCGCCAGAGTCTTCGATCTCGGTATCAAGATTGAAGCGCGTGATATGTTCTCGAGAATGCTTTTCGAGGCCTTCAATACCTGCATCATCGATCAGGTAGGCGCGCTTCATGGCAGAGTACAGATCGTGATCAGGATGTTCGGAGAAAGGATCTAAGTTGCTGCGGATGGTTCCAGAGAAGAGTTGCGGGTCTGTCACGAAGACGGACCATGTCAGCACATTTGAAGCCCTTGCAGCCAATGACCTGACTAACCCTGAGGTATAATAGCTATCTTTGACCTCAGATCGTTTAAGCCAAGCTTTGAAGTATCGATACCGTCGATCATGATCTTCCCGCTCGAAAGCTCGACCATCCTGAACAAGGCCTGCATGATAGACGATTTGCCGGCTCCAGTTCGACCAACAATACCAATTTTCTCGCCAGCTTCGATTGTTGCCGTACTGTGCGATAAGCTCAGTCACCGCATGTCCACCCAAGTATACGATACTTACATGTTCTTTAAGACGGGAGGTAGATCAGGCCGGTATGACATGGTGACTGAGGAGTGTGTATTATTAAGCAAGAGCTCGGAACAGCACACACACATGCATCTAAGCGACATACTTTGGTCAAGCTGTATCTGTCCACGTGCAGGCCAGCCCTTCTCAGGCTTCGCAGTGGGTATCTCGTGAGGAGCCTCTTGTGGCAGGCGATCCGAGCTATAGAAAGTGATCCTCTCGACACCGTTCATCTGTGCGGAAACAGTTAGCGTTGACAATAAAAGCTGAATAGACAGTCATACGTTGTTCTCAACTTCGGCAGATTGACGGGTGACCATACCAAAAGCCTGAGTAGCTCAAGTCTGAGCCCAAAGCTATTAAACACGTCGTGCGGCGACGTACCTGAGTGAGACCGATGCAGAAGGCAAGTACCAATCCGACTTGCGATGGTGAGATACCGTTCACTCCGATGGCACACATTAGAGCGATTGCAAATGTCATCAGAGATCCCATAGCATCGACTCGTATGGCAAGCCAGCGTTGATTGACCGCAGTAAGGAAGTATGCTCGATCTTCGAGATCCATGTAATACGCGTTCTCTCGTCGGAAGCGCTCAGATTCTCCGTAGGCTCTGATAATCGGTAGTCCAGCTAGCGATTCGCTGAAGTGAGCGTAAAGGAGAGACCGTAGCATCGAGTCTAGTCGTTTCACTTCGCGCGATGAGGAACGATAGCGCATCCCTTCGGAGGAGTCATCAGCTAGGCCCGGCACCGAAGTAGCTCTTTGACCAATACTTACAGAAGAAAGCATACCCGAAGAGCACTACCACCACGACTATGAGGAAGTATTGGAAGAAAATCGAGACCAGAACGACGCTAGAGATGACATTGCCCTGGAGTATAGATCAGTCGGCGTTCGGCCGTAGTGACGAATCGCTTACGAGAATCATGACAGCCATTCGCAAACTGTCACTGAGCTGGTTGTCCGTGACCTGATCAAGGCAATAATCTTAGCTAGACTTGGCCTGGCATCAATGTGCACTTACGTCAATGTCCTTTCCGAATACTCCAAGGATGCGCCCTAGAGGTGTGGTATGAAAGAAAGACAAGGGCTAACAGTGGCTTCAGCCTGGCTCGGAATGAAAGCAGAGGGATCGAAACAACGTACAGCGAAGAAGATCTTGCGTATCGATGTCTCGTGTAGCCCAGCAGAAGCGTGGTAGGTAAGCCAGCTGATCGCAGCGCCCATCGCGAAAGTGAACACTGCTTGAGTAATGCCAATAGCCGCGTAAGATCCCATGTAAACGCCTAAGGGAGCGTTGAAAGTATCGTTTTCCCAGTAAGTGAGCCATAGTCCAACAAGGACTTGTGCGCCTGCGGGAAGCCTGTCAGCCTTGTTCATTGACCTGAAAAGCCCCGACACTAGCCTTGCATAATCACAGAGGAACCTACGACAAGTGGTAGGGTATACCACGCTTTGCCTGCCTTGAGGTAATTCTTGTATACCTTGAGATATTGAAGAGGATTTCAGCTTAGTCAGACAGGTGTTTCTTTGACAACGTACAGCCCAAGAAATGTTGCCTGTCACTCTCTTCTCCTGTGCGATGAGGCGCCCTTCCAGTCTGCCTGTGCCAGCTGCTAATTTGGCCGCGCTCTTGTCCACTGCTTCCGTCTTGAGATCTTTGGCTTCGCCTGCATGAGCTGACTCGCTCTCAATGGCACCTTCTTCTAGACCATCTTGCTCTTCGCGTTTGTCCTCCTTCGCGCCGCCATACTCTAGCATAAGATTGCTGAAGGGGCCTTTCCTTTCCAGTAGCTCCGAGAAAGTACCTTCTTCCACAACTCTTCCGTCTTCGATAGTGTAGACGTAATCACATTTAGGAAGAACGTGGAGGGCATGTGTGATAAGAAGGACGGTCTTGCCTTTCCCCTGCAGCATCTTTACCATCGCGTTGTCGAAGATGCTTTGCCCTACGTGTGCGTCTAAGGCAGACAGGGGATCGTCGAATAGGACGATGTCGGCATCATGGTATAGAGCGCGAGCTACGTTGACTCTTTGCTTTTGTCCTCCAGAAATATTTATGCCTCTTTCACCAATTTCAGTAAGGTCTCCATCGCCAAGCTGAAGACAGTCTGGTACGAGACATGCTGCTTCGATGCACTCCCAGTATCTCGTTTCATCCCACGCTTGGCCGAAAAGGACGTTGTCCCGTAAAGTAGCGTTCTGGATAAAGGCAGTCTGCGAGCAGTATGCGATTTTCCCGCCAAATTTGACATCGCCTGCCAGACATTTCATTTCGCCAACTAGTCCTGCTAAAATTGAAGATTTTCCGCTTCCTACAGCACCGACAATGGCCACAAGCTGCCCTCTCTGTATGCTCAGATCCAGATTTGTGATTTTGAAGGGTTCGCGCATGACAGGAGTGGCCGATCCGCTCTTTTCGCCGTGCTTGTTCTTGGCTTTCTTTTTGTCTTTGGCGGTGCTCGCCTCCGGCTCGGCAGTTAACCACTGAAAGGACGCGTTGGAGACTTTGATAGCCTCTGCCTGTGACGGGTCGATCTTGTTCCGCTCGACCATCACTTCGGCCTCGAACACTTCTTGTAACCTTTCCATTGCATTCCAGGCGTCCGCAGAAGCCGACAGACTTCGCGGCAGAAACATTAACTGCAAGCGCAATATATCAGTGATAATCGACAGACTCGCGTGCGGTAACACTCACTGGCTGCCTAAGAAGCTGAAAGAGTGACAGTGCAGTGAAGAGCCGTGCAGGGTCCAAACTATGGCCGACACCGATGTAGGTCAAGAACGCGACTACAGCCGCCAGCGTAGGCAGACTCAATGCCAGAGCTGGCAAGCATATGTCAGAGAGAGAGTATGTCTTATCATTGCGCTAGCTTTGCGAACCTTGATTACCAGCCTTGATCAGGGAGATCTTCCAGACGCCCACGAGTTCAGTATCTCTGGTCTTTCTAATTCGCTCGAGATAGGCGTTCTCTGACGTAAAGTACTTGATTATTGAGAAACTGGCAAGCAGCTCTTGCAGCATTCTAGACCTTGCGTCGGTCCACTTCATGCTCTTCTTTCGAACATTGATTTGCCAAGACATGACTCTCGACTGAAGCGGGACTAATGCCAGGAAGATGGCAAGACCGACAAGGGCTCTGTAAGAAACCAGTTTAATCAATCTTTGGCGTGCAGCGCAGTGCATATCAAACATACGATGGCCCGATCTGGATGATCAGTAGAGCGGCACAGATCTGTAGGCGACATAAAGTGTCAGCAAGGCCTAAATAAGGCATGGAAAACCGCTACTCACGGCTACTTGGATCGGAGCCGTCCAGATTGCACAAAACCACTGGCATGCATAGTCTGTATCGCACAAGCCAGATCAGATGATGCGTAGTCGATCTTTGATGCGAAATGGAGCATTTACCGATTCGAGAAATGTCGGTAGACAAATGCGCGAGGAGCTTTCCATTGTTGAGCTTAACTCGGGCTTGTTGCGAGAGCACCAGGCTCTTTTCGTATACCACAGTGGTTAGAGCAGCTCGTAAAAGGGCACCAGAAGCCATCGATCTTGGGTTAAGGTAATCAGACCGAGTCGACAATCGGGATTGGGGACCATGCTCACCGATAGAAGAAGAAATGCTGGAAGATAGACGCCATACATGTAAGAAGAAGTAGTCCTATAGCGTCGCCAACTCCTCTGCCAATGTTCGGGCCTGGCTGTCCCGCCGAATGAGCGGCTGCCCTTTCCTGCGCAAAGCGAATGAGGTCTCTCGATACGAGAGGGCCCATAAGCTGAGCTGTATCTCCAATGATCTTTGCAAATCCTCCGACCCAGAAGAAAGCTCCTACTACCGAAGACATGGTCCAGAAGACCGATGCTTTTTGGCGCTTGCTTTCGCGCCAGTGTTGATACCGCTTGTCCTTCTTGCCGCGTGACAGAGCCCAATAGGTTCGTCTAAAGATGCCTGGCTTGATCTCGCCAGCATCAAGTCGGCTGTTGTATGCATTCGCAGCTGCTTGTCGCTTATCGTAGGCGGCCTGAAATTTTTTCGCGAGCACAGCTGCAGTCCGCTTTTCGTCCATCTTCCACAGATCAGTTGCTGAAGAGTTACGACCAAAAATCTCAGCCGCAATAGACAACTCCGCTCGCCAAAGCTCACCTTGCAGCGGTCTCTGATAACCCAGAGTCATCATCGGATTGATCCATAAGTACAGCAGCTCGCTGAGCCAGCTGCATGTTGCCAGAGGAATGATAGGAGCATCATCTAGGCTGCTAGGAGGTGGTTTGGGGGCCTTTCTGGGTCGCCAGATCTTGTAAAATCGGTCGCGATATTTGCCCTCCGCATAACCTGGTGGTGGATGCGACAGATCATCAAGCTTGCTGAATTGATGCGCGCCAGTATCAACGGTCTTCTCTGGCTCCTTCAGCGTAGGTCCATCGGCTGTATCGGCTGCAGCCAATCTTTCGCCAGCCTGGGTCGCATCTGCGGCCTGAGCATTACTGGAAATATCCATGAGTTGTACGTATCATAACTATAGCAAAAGGCGAGTCTGCGAAGGCCAACAAGTCAAAGATTTGAAGAAGCCGAAGACTCGACCTGGCCGGCCGGAATGATGCCTGCCGACACACGCTGGCACCTAAAATATGGGCAAGACGATGTACTACTTTGCTGGCTTTCCCATCGCGAAAGTTACGTGAAGACTGCAGTGTGATTGTCGTGCGGCCATTACGCTGTGATAGCAGAGAAAAAGCTGTAAAGGTTACATACTATATGTAAGATCGCCTACGGTACAGATTATTCTTTTAATGCATTAACGAGGATTAGGCTGTCGTACTACAACAAAACTTTTACCACTGGAGGGACCAGCCGTCCCTCCCTCTTGCGACGGCTCCTCTGGCGGCGCGTCTCGCCAGGCTTCCAAAGCGCGCTCTTCTTCGTCTGCTTCCGCCGAGGTTGGTTGTATGTTCTGTAAAGACAACGCGCCATGGGAAGATTTGCGCTTATTGCGCGAGAATGGCCAACGGCGATGCGATCGTGCTAGCGTCTCGACATCTGAATCGTCAGAGTCCGACCAGTCGTCCAATTCGCCCTCCCCGCTTTTTGTATTGCCTCTGAACAGGTTGTGGAAGAACCCACTGCCTGCGGAAGACTCGCGTTTCCAACCAGATGAAGCGATGCCCGAAGTCGGCCGGCGTGGATTCTGTGGTGACGATGGGGCACGAGGAGAAGCAGGGATAGGAGCAGACTGTCTTCTTGTATCTCTTTCCGCATTCGAGATGGCGGGATTGGGGGATGTCTCGCCTTGCGCAACAAACTCGACAATCGCTGATTGCGATGCGGCTCGCGCTCGACGAACAGGATTGCGACCGTCGTTTTGGCTTTCCAGAGTGGCGAAGGTATCAATGCCAGCAGGATTGCCACGAGAAGTGCCAGTGTAGGACATGCGGGAATCGTATGTCGGGCGAGCGGCTGCTCCAGCCGGTAATGCCGGGTCTTGTAGCAAGTAAGGATTGGTGTCATTCGCACGACCGCCTCGAACGACTGAAAATCCTGGCGCGTCCTGCTGTGTATGGACCGCCGAGTAAACGCCAGGCGCCATGTAGCCTGGAACTTGTGACTCGGCTCCGGACCCATGCCACGCAGACATGATGTAGCCTGCATCGTCATCATCCGCAGCTTGATTGTATCGGCCGGCGCTTGCTGCTCGGTTGTCTGAAGACAGGAAGCCAGATTGTGGACGTAGCTCGCTCGGCCTTCGAGTTCTTTGTATAGCTCCCAGGTTGTCTATATCTGACTCTTTGTGCATATGTCCAGGTCGAGCTTGATTGCTTTCGCCCGTTGTGTTCTTCGCACGCCTAGATTGCATATGGCCTCGTTTGAAACCCAAAAATCCCTTTTTCCTGAAAGCACCGAGCAGACCCCCAGATTTCGAATTCCGGCTTTCATCGAAGGGCACTCTTGCAGCTACTCTGAATATCAATTCGACCAACTTGCATAGAAGAACCAAGATGAGAACGAGGATCACGAGCACCTGTAAGACGACGATGACATAGCAGATCCAGCCTCTTGCGATGGACCCAACCGAGACACTCGGTGAGATGACTATCAATAGAACCGCTGTTATGATGCGAGAGACGCTTAGAATGAACTGTAGAGGTCCTTGAGCAGCACCTTCGCCCCATGGCAGCCATATGGACTGTGTTCAAAGTCAGCTTTATTCACATGTGAAGATCGTTCATTTGTCCCACTTACCGTGACAAGGGTTTCAACTATCTCGACAACCAGAATGATCGCCACCTGCACAGTCGCACGGTTCTGTGCCCCTCCCACCACGCATCCCTCGACAAAGTTGGCGGTAAATCTGACCATTGCGAAAGTATAGCTGTCCTGCGCATAGGTATTGTAGGCTGGTCCATATGCGAGGAGTGTATTCGTATCGTCTTGCAGGTAGCGCGTCAAGGTCTTGCGAATATGGAATACCGTGTAGGCAGGAATGCCCAAGGAAAAGACGACTAGCACGCAGCTGGCAAAGACGACTGTGACCATTGACGCCGATGTTGAGGCATGTGCAAGCTGATATACTGCAAAAGTCGTGATGGGTAGATGAAAGAAGAGTACGAGGCGGACGACGGATCCTTGAAAGAATGCGAACCAAGAAGGAATACTGTGGTAGATGGAAAGTGACGGTGGTACAGTTTGGGTTGCGTTCTGGGAGGAGCGACGAGAATGATCGGCAGAACGGGGGTGCCGGTCCTTGTCGCCTGCCCACCAGCGATGTATACCATGCGATCGACCTTGGCGAGTGGGAGCTCGCACAGATGGAAGGTATCCAGGAGTTGACGGTGTACCCGGACCATCGCCGTATTGACCGCCTGCGTGCTTCAAATTGGGATCGTTAAGCTCTTTCGAAGAAGATGTACCAGATGCAGCAAGAGAGTCAAAGCGACCACGGGAGAGGTGGGTGGTTGGGGCTTGTCCATACCCCTCCTCACCAAAAGACGATGAAGAGTACTGCTGAGCATGATGGCCTCTGCCTAGAGAAGGACTCCGGTTATCTGGGACTCCGAATGCTCTTCGAATAAGGAGCCATGCGACCGGTAGCAGAAGAGTGAAGACCAACGTTGCGAGCAGGAGAATCGCAAAGAAAGTGAGGCAGTTTGCGAACAGATCTTGAGGCTGCAGACCGAGGTGGGCAGCAAAAGATGCCATGCCCTGTGTTTCTGATTGAGCAGGATATATTCCAGAAGATGATGCATTGCCGTTGTTGTACATCACGGTCGATGGCACATTGAGCAGATTGCTTGTAGAAAGGGGTGCAAAATAGAATGGCGAGTTGGCATCGGTGAAGAGGTCCACTGAATTGAATTGGAAATCGGTTGGCGGATACCTTGCGACCGAGGATCCTGGATCGGTATGATTTGCGGCTGGCGTGACTAGCGTAGTGTCTGAAGCATGACTTCTCAGCTTGAGATGTTTTAGTGACTAAGGGTGAACCTACTGAACAAGAGCATGCTCCAGCCAACTCGAGCGAAGATGGGATAGGCGAAGCCTTGCCATCTCACGCTACACATGCCTACTAGAGCCATCCATTGCAAGATCCACAGCACATCGCTTACTCCTGGAGTGACATAGCGTGTCAAACTCCTACTGCGCACCACGCTCCTGCCCGTCGCGGTCTCGGACAGGACCTCTTTAACTCTTTGGACGAAGGACAGACTAGCTAGCTTGCCGCTCAGGGAACTCGCCAAAGCTGCTTCGCGATCTTGCTGCGCAGACGTGTGAGCTGCATAGATGCGTGCGATTATGTTCACGACCGCATATGTGATGAAGAGAGCGACCGGTAGCCAGCGCACCACATCGTGAATGATTGCACTAGCATCGTTCAGAGCCTCAGGATCGTCTTTTGAATAGTATGGAGTAGTCTGAACGTCGACACAAGCCAGTTGCAGCGGAGGATACGAGGTATCGAGCACTCGGATTCGCGTTGCCAAAGTCGAAAGTGGATAATAATCTTTGTCGCCCAAACGACCCAGAGGTATCTGATACCCTATGAGAAGAGGTCCAGGCCCATAAGGACAGCCTCCAGGATCAGGATATGATGCAGCAGTAAGATTGCTGCGTCCATCGGTAAAGACTTGGCCGGATGTGCTGTTGTCTAGAGCGGCCGTAAGGACAGCAGAGCACAAGCTGGATTGATTCGAGTATGGTATGAAGGAAAGCAAGGACGTTTCGACAATCAAGGTCGCTGCAAAATACATACATGTCTGTCAGCCCACGGCCCACTTAAATTGGTCATTTTGAGGAGACGTACCCAAATAATTCGTTACGTTGGAGAAACCATCCGACTGCACGCCTGTATCTGCTTCTGCGACAAGCCTAAGAATCGCTTGATTCTGGAGTTCGGCACTGTCGTGATTTCCGCTAAGGTCGAGCTGGGCGAAGACGCTCGAGACGTTGAGCAGCTGATCACTGGGAGCTTGCGGGACAGATCTGAGGCATGGCGTGAAGCTCGCGCTGAGGATTTGTCCAGCGACCAGAGTACTCTGCAGGATCACGCTGAGAATCGCTGTGACCACCAGAATTGGCGCGGTGCGCAGCGAGCGCGCATTGAGACGATGTTGGCGACTGGGTCGCTGCATTGTACTGATGCTCTTCATTCATAGCATCGTCTGCATTCTGGGAAGGGAAAGCTTTGGTTTTCCTTCGAGCTTTGGCTTTGGGCTTGAGCAAGCTGAGATCCCTTTGAAAGGTCGGTAAAGACCTCAAAGTTTCGAAGTAGCTGTTCTATACAGTCTACCGAAAGTCGCAAGGAATCTTGCAGACAGGAAATTTACAAGATTTGATACTGAAGACAACCTCTTTACGCCCCGTAAAGGACCAAGACACGTAAGGAGCGGGGACTTGATTAACAGTACACCACGATCCATGTAGATTCAGACATCTGAAGCATATAATACTGTCTGCGATAACCTCTAAGTCGTTCATGAGGGTCGCTGCTGCGAGACCTTGTGGACCTCTTGGAGCCTAGGGTTAATTATGCCTTCCTGCTTGAGCCAATCGAGCACAGCGATGCTGTACATCCAACACGAGGTATTTTATGTTGAACAGCCTAAGGCTTCATGCGGTTGCTACCGGCGTCAAAGTCGACTGATCTGTTTAACGTGACGGAGCCACCTCTTCAGCTTGAGGAGCTTGCTATGCCGTTGAGGAGTCCGTAGAGGTGGTTCCATGGTATGCCTGGGTCTTGAGGAGCCGCTGGGTCACTTCGGACTACCCTCTTCTGCTAGACCGTCCACCATCTCTAGCTTGCTGCGCAGCAAACATCATCTGTTGCTGCTGTGCTTGAAGTTGCTGATACGAACTAGATGCACTTGTAGGCGTTGATATCTGCCTATTGTTCGCATTGGCCCCACCGGCGCCGGCTGCGTTGTTGCTGTTATTTCTCAGAGCTGAGCAGTCGGGACAGTACCATTTTTCGTTCTCTCCAGGTTGCTTCGTTACACTATCATAGCGAAGACAAGGAGGTATGATTAGGGATCGCTTGCAAGGCGTCATGCCTATCACGAAGACTTACTTGACACAGCTCCAATGGACTGTAAAAACGGTAAGCCATGTGGATCAGCCACACGATATCAATGGTTAACAAAGTCCCTACTTACACCACTCCAGATGACAGTTTGGATTGTCGCACGCGATCATCTGCAAACATTCGACCATCAGCCTTGTCCCGGCATTCAGATATAGCGAAGGCCGCTCACATTGCCATAACTGACTCTCTGACAGAGACAGTATAATGTAGGATCCTCAGCGTTCGCTTCCTCGTTTGCCCAATCCTCTTCACCCTCTGCATCCGCTTCTTCCTCTTCATCGTCTTTATCTGCCTTCTTGTTGCCTGCTGCAGAAGCAAGAGGTCTAGGCCGACCTGCGCCTGCTTTGTTTCCTCTCGGTCCAGCAGCGCCAGTATTTCCTGAAACATTGAACGCTGCAGAAGCGGGCGTAGGTACAGCAGACATTGGTGTGCCTCCTCTTGAACTGGTTCGGCCACCTGCACCAGGTCGTCGACTTGTTTTATTAGCATTCTCGCCGGCATCATAGTCGATAAGCATGCTTTCATCGTCGAGATCGCCTTCTGCATCCTCGCTTGCCCCTTCTTCAAGTAGAGATTCTTCGTCTGATATAGTGATGCGCTTCTTCTTCTTCTTGTTCGTAGTACCACCTTGCCCTGTCCCTGCTGCGCCTGCTTGCCCGCTTCCAGATGCGACTGGTCGACCACGCTTCTGGCCAGGCGCACTCGAGGTTGACTGATTGAGCGAGCTCGACAAGGAAGAAGCACCTGAAGGACCTTGCGATCCGGCCATGTGGGCAGCCGCAGAAGACGGCAAGATCTGCACGCCTGGTCCAGCGCCAGTGAATGAAAAGGATGAAGAAAGTCGACTCGGCCTGAGTGGCCGTGCAGAATTGCCAACTCCTCCAGCGGAAGTAGGAGACGCAGGTGTGCCGGACCCATTCATCTGTTGCGCTTGGAGCTGGTTGATAGCTGTTGTGTATTGCTGCTGGAAGACCTGGTTGAATTGGGCCTGCTGGCTGGGCGACATGGCCGACATGTTGAAGTTCGCCATACTTGCAGCTTGCTGGACTGTCATGCCAGAGGTGTTGACGGAAAGATTGCCATACATGCCAGGATTGTTCGATGTACCCGAAGAACCCGCCTGGGAAGTTGGCGAATACGGGTTGCTCGACTGCAGATGGTGATACTGGGTGCTGTTCATGTTCATACCAGCCAGTGTGGAAGCTTGCGAACCAGATGCGAAGCTGCCATTTGCGCTAGTTCCGCTGCCGCTTGCTTGCAGTTTACGCTTCTTGTTTGATCCAGAGTCCATCTGCATTGCACCACTCAAGCCAGGCATGTTCATGTTGATCGTATTTGCAGCCTGCTGGGCCGCAGCTTCTGCATCTCCAACGTTGTATCCCATATCCTTGAGTCTATCAAACTCGCCATCGAGCCTGCTGACCCATTTCTCGAGCAATCGTACGCCCTTCTCTGCCAGTGCTACCTTCTCATCTGCAAGTTTGAGCACCTTCTTCTGATCTGTCCGGATCTTGTCTACGAGTTGGCCCTCCTTTGCGTTGACTGCGAGCAGGCCATTTGCCTTGTGATGTGACTGGATACTCGCGTCTCGCTTGCTGTTCTTGTGTCGTAGGTCTGCATTGTAACTATCCCATCAGCTCTGTGCTCAATTTCCAGCTGATATCGGCAGGCTGACCCTGCGCTCGCTCGTCTTTGTAGGCGATTTCCTCGAGCAAGTAGGCGACTTCGTTAGGCAGATTCTCGATACTCCAGATGAACTCTGTCAGTAGAGCGGTAGCGTCTTCCTGGGACATTGTGCAAATTGATCTCTGAGCGAGAATCGCCCTAAAGGAAAGCCTTGAATTGTGTTTGAAGTGTTTCAAGCTTGCATTGAATCCTTGAAGACAGAGTATTATAGATGGTTCAAGCTTCCCTTACAGATGATGATAGGGATGTACATCTGCTGGTCATAGTGCGTCTTAAACCTAAGAAGACTTCATCAGTCAAGCTGACGTTTCATCAGATCCACGGCCTCTGGGGCTCGTCGCAGCATGTATCGCAAATCGAAGAAAGCATACAGAAACACTTTGACAAGAATCAAGACAACTATGACCACCAGCTCAGGGTATGCCTGCTTGACCGATGCCAGTTCCTGTCCTAAATTATGTGTCATCTCCGACGCTCGCTGTCGTAGACTTTGAGAACATCGACAAACGAGTCGGACTACACTTATGATGGTGTAAGTGAGCAAGCTTCGTGCTAAGCCGGGTCCATTCCGATTGACAGACTGCCCAGATCGACATGTGCAGTTTACGCGCCATGGAAGAGATAGACGCATACATCGAAGACCTTCTTCCACTGCGCGTTACGCGATTCAGTATAGTGTATGCTATACGAGATTTCACAAGCCGCTTCTTACGATACTGACGCTTATGTAATAGAGGCTACTCGCTCGGAGGCCTCATAGCCCGCTTCGCTGTAGGCGCGCTGCATGCCAGATCTCCTTCCTTCTTCGAAAACGTCGAGCCTGTCAACTTCACCACCTTCGCATCCCCAGCGATAGGCATTCCCAAATTCCCTTCCATCTTCTCTCGCATCTTAAACTATTTCGGCGCAAGGCTTCTATCAAGAACAGGCGAACAACTATATGCTTCCGATAAGTATGTGTCTGGGAAGCCTCTGCTGGAGATTATGGCGCAACCAGATACAAGCTTCTACAAAGCGCTTGCGTTGTTCAAGAAGAAAGATATCTTCGCAAACAGCGTCAATGATAGGACCGTACCTTTTGCAACAGGTTACTTTCCCGAAGACTACAAAGACATGTTTGCGAAAGCCGATAAGATAGGGCGGTCGATCTCGGATGATCCTGAAAGTGTCAATGCTCAAGTCGAGAGAGGTGGTCTTTCTCTTGAATTTCAAGAGGACTGCCCACATATCATCAAGTCGATTAATACTGGGAAAATTGCACATCCGCCGCAGCGTGCAGGCTATTGGCCACGACTACCTGCTCTTCCTTTCTTCTTACGGCCGAAGACATTTGCGGGGGTGCCATACAAGCTGGGCTATCTATTACCCTTCTTCATGCCCATTCTCATTCCTTCATTCCTCATTTATCTGATGTGGCGATTCACAATGCAAAGTATGAAAAGTCGGAAGAGAATCAAGGCGATGTTGGTTGGCGATCTATCAACGCTTGATGGCCAACTGCGGCGAGTCGGTCTAGCGCTTGAGGACACGTTCGAAGAGATCGCAGAGGACGTATTTCCAGTTGATGGTGGTGAGCGGGAAGGATCAAATACTATAGAAGATACGGATGCCATCCTCACTGTTGCACAGAAGAGAATGACGGATAATCTGAATGCTCTACCTGGGCTAGAGAAACATTTGGTGTATCTGCCGCAGGAAAGGAATAGCCATGGAGCTATCATCTGTAGAGATGCACGCTGGGATGGGCACAAGAAAGGCCTAGAAATCCTGCGGTGGTGGAGTGAGAGATTTGTCATCTGAGCCGTTGAGGCGGATTGATGGTCTAGATTGCATTCTCATCTGCGTAGATACATTTCACATTGCTGTAAAGTCAGAGAGATACAGTGCAGTACACGGCTCCTTGTCGTTGTGTATAAGTGTGTAATCATGAATGCGATACATGGTAGCTATCCTGAGAGTCTTGGGTCACTGTACGTTGACTACGACCTTGCCTTTCGCTCTTCCACTCATGATTCGCTCATACGCCTTCGGAACATCCTCAAATGAATACTCTGAATCGATGACTGGCTTGATCGTTCCTTCTTCTAGCCATTTGGCCATTTGTTGTAAGGAATCGGTTTCCTGTGTAGCATCTAGCCAACAAAACTTATATGGCACTGGTGTCCCACCCAGCCAAGTGGGTTGCAGCAAACTGCTTCCCATCTGGAAAATAGACTGAGATGGCGGAACAGTGTCAGAACAGAGACTGATTCCAGCCTATCGCACACATACCTTGACAGTCGAGCCGACGGTACTTGATGAAAAGGCAATACTGAGGAAAGAACCAGTGGACTTCGTAAATCCAGGTGAAGCTTTGTAGACTTCGAAGATGGCAAATAGATATTAGGTCATGCTTTCTCTCTGTCTACGATGTCAAGCTCACGGGCGGGTACACCGATAGCCTGGATTCCAAAAGTAAGCAAGTATCGCATATTAGACGTCACCTTTGACTCACATCAAAAACAAGATCAAATCTCGAATCTTCGCTACCAAACTTCTTCTTGAGAGAACCTAGGAAATCCGCCTGTCTGTAATCAATGATCTCGTCTGCACCCAAGTTCTTGACGAGTGAAGAGCTTTGTTCCGAGCAAGTAGCGACGACGTATGCTCCGACTGCTTTGGCAATCTGGACAGCCATGACGCCTACGCCGCCGGTACTGCCGTTGATCAGGACCCTCGATCCTGCTTTCATACCGCCTGATTTGATCAGAACGGTGTAGGCTGTAAGGCCCGCTAGCGGTACTGAGGCAGCTTCCGCAAAAGTGAGGTTGTGTGGTTTCTTGGCCTGCGACAATATTCAGCTACCTTGAATCGCGTTCTTGACGCTCCTTGGTGCCTTACGATAACAGCTGAGGTGGCATTGGTAAACTCGGCCATGGAACCGACGCCATTCTTGATCTGCTCAGGGGCCTAAAAGCAAGAAATGCGCGCAAGTCAGATCTGATGAATTAATTATTTAGGACTCTAGCTTGATGTACCGGGAGTGTGCCGAATACCTCATCGCCTGGCCTGAAGCCACTGTCTTCACTGCATTCTTCTACTATACCTGCAAAGTCCTGCTCTGGCACAGCAGGTTTGCGCGTAACGAAGCCTGGAGGGCGGCATTTACGTAAGCGAGCGGGAAGTGTAGCAAACGAGGTCTTTTGTAATTTACCAGGCATTTCTTTGATGGCTTTGTATCCCACAGGGTTTAAAGCAGCGCTCTTGACGCGGATCTTTATGGGCAGATGCGACACATTTGAGAAAGCATAATCTTGCTCAAGCTTCAAGACTTCGGTAGGGTTTCCGCTCTTTCTGTAGACCCAGGCGCGCATGGTATGAGATGTCTTGAGTATGCTCTAAAATCTAAAGGCTCTTTCTTCTGGCTGATCTGATGCGACCCCTAAGATGACGATGTCAGCCTGTCAATCGCCTGTCACCGATACGAGCCAAGCAAACCTGCGACTTACCTGTTTACAGTGTGTTGCGTAGGGATATAACTTGCTACTTTGCTATCTGTGGATGAATAGAAGTTTGAGAAAAGCCAAAAGAGTGTTGAAGCTGAAATCGTCAATTCGCCTTGCGCGGTTTCTGATCTGATCAGTCCTAGAAATTATGGCTTCAATTGCGAAAGACAGTACGCCATACAGCTTGAATAATGTAGCAATGAATATGATCTTATGCCTGCCATCATCACCATCACTCCAGTCGTAGACTCGATATTCTCCCCAACGACAAAGCCGCAAGCTGGTGTCGTCAAAGTCATGAACTGGTCCTTTTACGGTGTGGCTCTACTCTCTGGCTTGATCTGGACTGGACATTCAGCTTAGATTCTGACTTCCAGGACTGTTTCTGACTCTGTTCGGGCTGGCCTATGCGACGAGCTGGAACCTCCATGTCCTGGCGCTGACGGGCGTTGCAGCTGCGCTGTACGCCAGCATATCGTGGTGGGCGAATTACTCATTGAACAATGGGCATATACTGACGGCCATTCAAGGTTCATATTGGAACTCGGGAAAGTCGAAGAACAGAAACGGCAGGAACAGCTGTCAAAAGGCAACATAGAACCTAAGCAAGATACTTCCATAGCAACTACATCTGCGCTTTCGCAGTCTGGAGCTGAAGGAGATACAAGAACGCGGAAGACAGGCTCTGGGTCCACGTAGTAATAATCTGTAGTATCCACAAAACATCGTTCACAAGCAGCAGTAGCAGTACAAGCATCACGCCAACAGCAGGCTTAAGCAAAGAGTGCCATTGTCGCAACGCTCCGTAAGACACTCGAGCCGCTTTAGCATTCAGGCCTTCAGAAAGTGACTGCTCGACAGTCCTGAAACTTCTAGCAGGCTCAATTGCGTGTTTATCAGCAGGAGAGGCTAAGCGGGAAACAACGAGTGCTGATATTTCGTATTTTCTACATACTAACATGCATACATGAACGAAAGAGATCGAGACGATAAGCGTAATGTGTAACAGAAGGTCTCGGAAATAAAGCCAGAGAAGGCTTTGACAATATGGTAACAGGAAAAGGGCATGAAGGAATGCTGCGTAAGGCGCTTCTTGAAGAGAGAAGAGACCGCCGACGACGACCAGACTAGCTGCTTTGATGTATTGCGCTTATGCGGGTGCCGTGTGTCCTGCTCTTCATAGAGGCGCTGGTATACAAAGATATGCCGGAAACGAGGGAACTTCATCTATTAGGTTTGCCTTATAGGATCGTTTGGTCGTAGAAAAGATGCTTTTATTGCCTCATTGGACTCTGTCCGCCAAAGGCAGGGTTGCCAGCTAATGAAAGACCAGGACCTTTGTTCTGTCTTCGACCGAGAAGAGTTGCATTATCAAGTTTGAGGTCGAAGCCAGCCCCTCTTCCGTTTTGCTTGTTACGACCTCGGTCTCTTGCACCTGCTCGTCCATCGTAGAGGACAGCTTCCGCTTCTTTGCGGTTCGCACCTCCCCAACCGTGGTACGTCCCTGACGATTGTTGGTTCTTGCCAGCGGCAGCGGCTGCAGCTGCAGCAGCACGTTGATCCTCGATGACTTTGCTCACGCTCGCACCGTACTTCTTCCTCGTCGATTCGATCTGAGCTTCCTCATCTTCTTCTTCGTCCATCTCATTCAGGTCATTCAGGAAACCTCGACCACCTGCACCTTTACGAGCGCCTTCTTCTCCCATTCTGTGTACAGCGTACGTGATATCGAAAGCCTCTCGCATGTACGCAGCAGGTGTCTGACCTGGGTCTCTCCTGATTCTCTGCTCGGCAAGCATAGGAGAGTCCATGGGAACGTTCGAAGGTGCGCCCTGCAATCGTTGAGTAGCTTTGGGCAGAGGTTGCGGGGGAGCTTGTTGACCTCCCATGATCGACTGGATTGTCCGCTTGTCAACGTTCGGTTGAGCAGGTTGTTGGTTGCACCATGGGTGAGCAAGGAATTCGTCTATCGTGTATCGCTTGTCCGGATCGACAGTGAGGAGGTTTGTAATGAGGTCCTTGGAGGATGCTGAGATGTCGTCCCACCATGGCGAGAGGAAAGTGTAGTATCCGCGAGCAACCTTCTCGGTAAGAACGTTGATACTCTCGTCGTAGAAGGGTGGGAAACCACAAAGAAGGGTGTAAAGAACGCATCCCATGGCCCACATGTCTACAGATTTAGAGTATCTCTCATCCTTGACGATCTCCGGAGCTGTGTATCCAACAGTACCACAAGGCGTCATTGTCTCTTCATTCCAGACGATCTTGCTCAGACCGAAATCTGCAATCTTGACTTGTCCGATACCACCTCCTCCGATGCCGGGAATGAATTCTCCCTCATCTTCTTTATCTTCATCGTATGGTCGTGCTTTGGGATGTACAGAAGGAATGATAGGAATGCCGCTGAAGAGCAAGTTCTCAGGCTTAATGTCTCGATGGACTACACCTTTGACTTCGTGCAGGTAGCGGATACCATGTGCGACTTGTAAGATGACGTGACGCGAAAGGTCTTCAGAGAAGTAGGTCAGCTTGACGATTTGATGGAAAAGCTCTCCGCCCTCCCTGAGTAAATGGAGGAACTTTCATCAGCGTCTGACGCAGTCGCAAAGTGACAGCAGACGTACATGAGCTCTAGTACGAGGAAGTAGTGCAAGCTAGACTCTGTAAAGCTGACAAGCTGGACGATACCAGGATGATCCAGCCCTCGCATGATCTGCACTTCTTTGAGGATGTTTGCGCGCTGTGAAGGTGACAAGGAAGTACAGAATGGAGAAGTGATAGAGGATGTAGATTGTGTATGAGATTATTGTGTAATGGAAGGTCCGGAAAGGGGCCGAAAGGAAAGGCATGAAGTCAGAAAATGATCGATGACCAAACAAAGCGAAATCGGTGAAAGGCTTGGGAAAGGGATGAATGTGTGACAAGACTAACCTCTGTGGCTCTCGGCTGCTTCTTTACCTCCTTGCCCAAGTGTTTGTCTCCCTTCTACGAAGGTGCGAAACGGCATAGGGAAGATAGGATAGTAGCGAGTCAGACACAGAGATGTCGCGAATGAACAAAAAATAAAAGAATGTGAAGGAAGAGAAGAAGAGATAGACTGTGTCAGCGAAAGTCTTGTGCCGCTGTATTAGGAGGGGTAAGATGAGGGGAAAGGGGAGTATGGCTTCAGATGGGTGGGCGAGATGCCTGAGCTCTGCGATGATCCAGTGAGTATACCCTTTAGGCTGTTCGCAAATATTGCGACTGATGCGGCGATCTCCTCACCTATCATTGCGCGATGACCTCCCACCGCGAGCCCGGCCGTCGTTACGCAGGAAGGAAGTGGGATGTATAGAAGCATAGAGAAAGAACGATGGAGGCAAAGGGAGGTCGGAGTGGGAGGCGGCGGAAAAGAAGATGACGATAGTAATGGGAAGAATTTCGCCTCACCTGGCTGTGATTGAGTTCGAATTTCCTGACACATTTGATAGCGACCTTCTTGTTTGTTCTCTTGTCCAATGCTTTGTATACGTTTGAGAATGCACCACTGCGAAAGATATTGGGTTGTTCCGTAAGTCACGTGTCTATGATCTCACTTCTCCCCGATTGGGTGCAGCATTTTAAACTCACTCTCCCATCTTGATGTCCAAGGCGAAGTGTTGAGGCAGTCCCTCGTACACAGGCAGTCTTCCGCGTGCTTCTCTTTCGGCGTTGACCATCTTCTCTGCTTTGGCGCGTGTCTCCTCCATGTTGGCTCCTCCAGATGCCATTCCTGCAGCCAGACCAGGCGACCCTCGAGGTGCTTGTTGCTGTTGTTGCCCTTGTTGTGCATTGACTGCCAGGTTGTTGCCATGCTGTTGCGGCTGTTGTGCTGGATTTGCGCCTACAAACCCTCTGGCTTCGGATGCGCGATGAGGTTCAGGGTTGAAGGCAGCCATGGGCGCTTGCTGCGCTTTACTGGGTGCTTGCCCAGCTCCTCTCCCACCACCACCAGCTCCGGCAGATGTCGAGGGCATATCTCTTGATCTGTCGCGGTTATGCCTGCTCGAGGATGACGATGACGACGAGGCTGGGTCCTGGTTGCTCTGCTTGGGAGAATGGTGGAAAATGGCCTTGCTGTGAACACGGCAGAGTATGTGTTGTATATCAATCAAGATGTTCCACGTAGAATGCGCCGGGAAAGGAACCGATATGACGAGGGTATAGACACGGACAGCGATGCGATGCAAAGAAGGCGGGTTTTGACGAGGAAAGAGCAGTGAAATGAGGAGGTAGGATGTGAAAGAGTAATACTCAGTAATTGTGTTAACCTTTCCTTTGGATCTTTGGGAAACTTACAGCTTGTCCATGTTGGCAGAGTCGAAACGAGCGAAATGCTATGACGTTGAAGGGTGAGCTTTCAAACGTTTAAAGGGGGAAATGACGATCCAAAGACAGAAGATTAGATGTAGATGTAGATGTAGATGTATCCAGAGTAGATGTGTAAGTATCGCCTTCAAGTAGTTGATAGACTTGCTGCTCTGGCAAGAGTCGGGCAGACGCAAGCCCGCAGAAGGCCTAGGCCCAGGCCGCAAGGCCTGCGCAACTTTCGAGAGTAAGCAACTTATTAGCGGACGTCAGAAAATATGAGAGCGACTTCTAGATCTATACGCGCATCTTGTGCAGATCATCCATCTATAGCTCCTAGATACTGCTGCGAACACATATCATGCTAAAAAGGCACGCGAACTGCTACCAGTCCAGGACACTACCCCCATCTCTGCCTGCGATACCTAATCCACCTCTCAGTAGATCCGTGATGATCCTTCCCTTGACGAGCGTTTCCTCGACGATAATTTTCGCATCCACTTCCCTCACTCTCGCATACCATATATTGACGCCGTTGGGCAGCCAGATCATCACATTCCCTGCATATCTGTGACCTCCTACATGCGAGACTTTGAAGATACCAACAGATCTCTCAGAAGCTGAGGGTCCATGTAGAGCGCGAAGTTGCGAGTTTAGGGATTCAGAAGTGGAAGAGGACGTGATTTCTCGGTCGGCGAGTAGATGATCATCGTCTCCTCGTGTGTCGACACTCCATTCGGATCCTTGCGACTCGATGGCTGATGTGAGCGCGTGTATGAGAGGGTCCGCAGTAATGTGACAACGCTTGTCTCTCCGCTTGTGTGAGCCTGGAGGATATCATCAGGGCACTATCATCGTCTGTACTGAGATCTCGCTTACAGACTAGAATGACGGCGTAGTATGGCAGGAGGAAAGATCTTATGGAAGTGGATGACGGAGAAGGAGGGCTCAAGTCGGTAATGTGAGGAGAGAGGTGCTTCTCTACAAGCTCATGCGCATTGTCTGACGGCAAATGCGTTACAAGCTATGAACAGCAAGCGCATCAGCGTTCTATGCCTAAACTTCGCCTGGACAAGCAATCTCACCTTATAATCAGGAAAGACAAGCACGCTTTCCATCTTATCGTGCCTCGAATGATCAGGTTCATAAGGCTGCTGACTCCCACACAGAATCGTAATACTCCTCAACCTCTCTTGCCCATCTTCAGAATACCCATCTCCGAAACCTGTGATGCCTTGTAAGCATCTTTTGCGGCTTCGACTTGAGCTTGATGCGCCGTTTGTTTGAGTATCTTTAGGTAGTTTCGATAAATGCTCGTCGTAGCTTTTCTGGATCTGATGGGTGTATAGATGCTTCTCGTCCGTTACGCTGTGCGGCCAGTCTGGATGTTGAAACAGCGCGTAAGAAGAGGCAGATTGATGGAAAAAGCACAGCATAAGGATGCTCACCTGTTTTCCCGGTTGCGACTATGACTGTCCTGCCCGAGTTGCCCTTCAGACTACCTAACAGTGTACTGTCCATGTCGATCTGCATACTTTAAATAAGCTTCTCCTTATTCACAGATATGATTCGATTACGTTTGACGCACATCAAGACCCTTGAAGGCGCTATGTTCTTCATCCTCGTCACATGGATCATCGCAGCTTGCGCAGGCATCGGATAGAGATATAACAGGTACACCAGACGTCTTGAGGATATCGAAATCCTTGCTGGCTGCTACAGGGCGCTCTGCGAGCATGTTTGGTCGTCGAGGCCGAGTGTCTTGCAAGTTATCAGATAAGATCGTCCTCTATATCAGCGGGCAGCAAGAAGTGATGGGCAGGGAGCTTAAGATATAGAGAGGGATGTAAAGAGAGTGAAAGGCTTTGTTTTCAGAATGTTGGAACAGGTGAAAGGTCATCTTCTGCTTTTCCGGCGGGAGGTGGGTCTGTTCTTAGCCAGATCAGCAAGACGATGCTGAATCGTAATCAAATGACACAGCAACGTCGCTATGAGCTTTCAGACCTGTAACGAAAAGACCATCCAGTTCAAAGCCGCGCTCGATTTCTCGACGAAGAACAACACTATGCAGGCTGAATGTCGTCAAATCGCTAAAGTCGCACGAGAAGGGCTGTTGAGATCTTGAAGTATCGACGATATGTATAGCAACGTTTCAAGGCTTTCAAACGCGCGAGTCCATCTACTCAAGTCTTGTCAGGTGGTTTGGCAATCCTGTGCATGTTCCTCCCTTTTTCGCAAAGGAGTCCAAAGCCGCCTTCTCTTGTCTTTCCTCTCTCTCATTCCTACTGATACTGATACTAACACCATGGTCGCGACGAACGGATTCCATTCGCCCAGCAGCACCCACCCTGAACCTACTCTGACAGCCCTAGGCTTGAGCGAGTCCGGCGTGAACGAGGGTATCCTGACTGACAGCAGCTCTAAGCTGTCTTCAACCTCCAAAGGCGACACCATCACCTCGTACTGCCCATCTACCGGCGACGCGCTCGGTCAGGTCAAGACGGTAAGCCGGCTTCAGTCACGTGTGGTGCCTCCTGAGAGCTGAACAAGTCTCGCAACAGGCCAGCGCTGAGGACGTCCCTGAACTTGTCAAGAACGCTCATGATGCCTACAAAGTCTGGCGCGAGGTGCCTGCTCCCAAGAGAGGCGAAGTCTTGCGTTTGATTCGCGAAGAGCTAGCTGCAAACAAGGAAGCTTTGGGTGCTTTGATCTCCCTCGAGATGGCCAAGGTGAGCATGGCAGCCATTTTGTACTATACCTAGCTGAGAAGGGTACCGTGCAGATCCTGCCTGAGGGACTCGGCGAGGTGCAAGAAGGCATAGACATCTGCGATTATGCAATCGGGCTTTCTCGTATGATTAGCGGTAAAGTTCTTCCTAGCGAGAGGGAGAATCACTTCCTTATGGAGACCCCTGCTCCTCTCGGTGTCGTCTTGGTTGTTACTGCTTTCAACTTCCCGCATGCGGTGAGCATAGCATCCACTCTTCCTTGGCAGCCCCCCGTTTTCTGATGCTTGACTCTCAGGTCTTCTTCTGGAATTTTGCTCTGTCGTTCATCTGTGGCAATGCTACGATTTGGAAGCCGTCCCCAACGACCCCGTAGGTTCCGCCTGCTGCTTACCATAACCATCTGACAGGCTTTCATATCCAGTCTTATTGCTATAGCTACAGCTCAGATCGTCAACCGTGTTCTCAAGCGAGAAGGCTATCCTACCGCTCTAGCAACTCTCGCTTGCGGCGATGTCGACTTATCTAAGGCTCTTACAGAGCATGAGGGCATCCCTCTAGTTTCCTTTACCGGAAGTGAGAAGATCGGAAAGATCGTTGGTGGAGTCGTTCAATCTCGGTGCGTCCGTCATTCCCTTTGGCAGGATCTCCACTGACTGGCAAGGCAGACTTGGGCGTCTCATCCTCGAACTTGGAGGAAACAACGCTGTAGTCGTACTCCCTGACGCCGACTTGGAGCTCGCTCTACGAACTGTTCTCTTCGGTGCAGTCGGAACTGCCGGGCAGCGATGCACCACGACTCGCCGCCTTATCATCCATGAAAGTGTCGCAGAAGACTTTGTAAACAAGCTTGTCAAGGCATATAAGCAAGTCAGGATTGGTGACCCGCTCGAGAAGGGTACCTTGATGGGACCAGGTAAGCCGCCTCCCCGAGCGCTCGGGATGTCAGGCTAAGATTGCTTTGCAGTACACTCGCAAATCGCTATTGATGGATATCAAGCCTGTCTGAAAGATGCACAGAAACAAGGCGGAAAGCTCCTATGTGGCGGAGAGCAAGTCAAGCACAGTCACGAGGGATTCGCCAAAGGCTACTGGGTACAACCTGCCATCATCATGCATGGCAACAAGCATCCTCAAGTCATGGAAGAAGAGACTTTCGCACCCATCTTGCGTAAGTTGACTGCATACCAGTCGTCAGGCCCATCTGACCTAACTCGATCCCGGCAGACGTGTGCACCTTCAAGACACTTGAAGAAGCTATAGAGATCAACAACAGTGTCCGACAAGGACTCTCGTCGAGCCTCTTCACGAACGACATGAAAAATGTCTTCAAGTGGACATCGGCCTCTGGATCCGACTGTGGCATCGTCAATATTAATCAATCTACATCCGGGGCAGAAATAGGCGCTGGCTTTGGTGGCAATAAGGTGCGTTTGTAACGTTACTGTGCATTCGTAGCGTCTTAGTGCGATTCTGACTTGTCGACTTTCGCCTCTCGGGCAGGCCACGGGAGGTGGACGCGAATCTGGCGGAGATGCATGGAAGCAGTACTGCTCATGGAAGTCGTGTACTATCAACTATGGCGGTCAGCTTGGCTTGGTGAGTTTCCCTGTGCGTGAGCTGCCGATGATCATCGAGCTGACAAACATTTCTTGGGCAATAGGCTCAGGGCATTAAGTTTGAGTAAGAATACTCTGTTCCAAGGTCCTCTCATCTTTCCTATCAAGCTCTTGTATCCCTTTTAACCCGTTCGTCGGCCTTTCGCGACTTCGCACGACGACATATTTGTGTACGAGTGCATTGGATTTATTCTCTGGCGCAGACATGAATGCAATACACACAATCAATATATAGCAAAGCACTCATGGCTGGAAACAGTCGACTCGCTAACGCTTGATCCGCCTAAGCATCTGAGCCGACCGCCTTAAGATCTTCGACAGCCATGCTATCGTCCGCGCCTACTCCAGCCATCTGACCAGTCGTGACTGCAATATTAACATTTGCGATGAAGTTTCCCGTATTTCCAGCCCAAAAGACACCGTCAATGTTTGTTGCGGGATTGTAAGTGTTCATAGTAGGTGGGCCAGCAAAGTCATTGAAGTCTGGAGAAGGGATAACTCCAAAAAGAGGATGCACATCACCAATCTCGGGCCCGAGACTCTTCAGGATATCCATAGCATGAGGAGATGGTCGGACCTGCTCTGCGAAAGTGACGAGGTAGGGAATCGACAGGGACGACTTTGAATCGTCCACGAAGGAGATGTCAACTGGAGAATCGGTGGATGCTGCTTTGAGCTCCCTAATTTCGTCCGTGACCCAGGTAACTCCGAACTGTTCTGCCTGTTTCTTGACATCATCATTAATACCGTTACTTTGATCTGCGGGACGGCCATTCGTGATGAAGAAGACTGGCTTGTTCTTGAGGTTCTGCCATTTCTTGAAGAACATGCCACCAAGCATGCCGTTTATGGCTTTATTGGCGGTAAAGAGAAGGCCGATGCCCTTGCCAGCTGTTTCTGTTCCATGACAGTAAACGCAATGTATAGCTTGTCTGCCCCAAATGTCTTGCAAGCCTGCGGAGCAAAGTAAATTGGTAAGTTGGCTGGCTTTCCTGCTAGTGCGCTCGCCCACCTTTGATATCCGTCAGCTTGTCCTCAACTCCCATAGCCAGAACTACTTTTCTAGCTTCGTATGTCTTGCCTTGGTCATCTTTAGCTGCAAAGCGGGTAGTATGGTGCGATTGGATTGGCTTGATGCGCTGAAGCTCTGTAACTCTACTCTTGATGAAGGTGCAGATATTGGGATAGCGCTTTATGAGTTGCTCTTGAGCTTTTGTACGCCATTCTTTTGGGTCTCCACCGTCTTCGCCGGGAACGGTATGGAAAGTCACTGCGTTCGCATTGCGGTAGAGACCAGAATCGAATATGGCCACGGTGCGCAAGGTTCTGCTGAGCGAGAGAGCAGCTGAGATGCCTGCTGGTCCGGCGCCTGTCGAAGAAGTCAGACTCGAGAATAGGTTCGGATAGAGGTTGCGTTTTCGCACCGATTACAAGAGCATCAAACATGGCAGGAGCAGAGGATGGTTGCATTGGGGAGTGATAGAGAGTATGGAATGTGTGGATAAAGGTGTACAAGCATCGCGAAATGCTTGTTGTTTCTTCATAGCGTCAAAGTACGCCGAGAGCGTTCGTCAGCAGAGTCAGTCAGTGCGGCCTGTTGACCGCTAGGGTAGCTTAGTGCACAGTGGTAAGCGTGTTCATGGTAAGCGTGTTCATTATAGTGTGCATAACCAAAGCTTCGGCAGGCGACACGCATACGGGAGTCAGGCTTGATGAGAATTAACCTAAGAAGGCCAACAATGCTTGTACGGTCAACGGAAGAGGCGCATAGTCTCTTTGTGCGAAAGGCATTTCTTATACTTGGACATGACGAAGATACATTATGCTAACTGCTTCTAGACCATACTACGTTCACCGCGTCAGAAGATGCAGCATCACGCCTAATGACTGTACAATCTGTTTCAAAGGACAGGCAGCTCAGTTCGGGGTTGCTTCTTATGAGATGCTCCGTGGACGTACCTGATCACCCATCGCATTCTCTACAGCATCCTCTAGATGTCTCTTTGGATCCTGCTTTCCGACATGACGAGTCTTGAGTTCCTGCGCTGACAACGTGCTCTCTTCCTGCACGCTCTTGACGTAGTTCTTTGCCAGATTAAGCATCTTCTTGACGCTTTCCTCGTTACTCCTCGAATGCTCCTCGAAGTCCTTCAGAAGCAGACCATCCGTCCAATTTTGCTTGTGGAGGTTCAGGAGCATAGTCTGTTCCTGCTCAGTCTTGCGGATACCAATGGCAATACTGTAGTAATGTCTGTTGAGACCGTGAATAAGGGCTTGAATCGCAGGCTTGTGCAAATGGCCAGTATTCGAGGTCGTTTGACGTGGTTCTTGCCCCATCACTTACCACACTAGTCAGCACTGAACAAGAGCGCATACATAGCACGACTCACTGATGCCTTGCGGGTTGATCAAGCGGAAAGCATCAATAACGACCTTGCCCTTTACAGATTGGATTGGGTCGACGACGACAGCTACACAGCGCGGATGTAGCCTCTCGAATGACTGACGCATGGTCGTGATTAGCTTGATCACTCAGGAGTACGGCCTTGTGACGCACCTGCTGAGTGTTCATATCTACGCTAGACAGCCAGCATCCAAAGCCGGGGTGGGAGTGGTACCAGCCAACGACCATCTCTGGTCTACCAGTCTGCTTAAGGCGCTCCATCATTGCTGTTTGATATACGTAGTCGACTGCTTCGACAGAGACGCCTGTACCGGATTGAGGCATCGCAAAGACATCCACGACCCGGCTGTAACTCATGCTTCAGCATTGAATACATATGATCAATGGATTCTGCTCGCTCACACCGTGTATTCGTCGACAAAGTCTGAGATTTGCGATAGGAACGTCGTCAGCTCTTTGCCAGCTCAGGTTGCAGCATCAGATTAGCTATGCACCTCCCACCATCAAGCCCATGACCTATCAACATCGTCAATGGTCAGCCTTTGTCTTGCTTCCTCGCTGTCCAAAATCGGCGGCCTACTTCGAGCGGTACTCCAGCGCGACCATGCTTGAGCATCTGCCAGCAGCATCAGCCAAACCGGTAGCCAGAGGATTCGCCTGGACATCGCACACCTTGAGCAATGCTAACGATGAGATGACTATCTGCTCTGCGTTGTCGTTAATGCTGCCAAAATGGTCGTTTCAGCTCTGGTGTTTTCCCTGGATCTTTCGCTAGGTCTACCTGTCGTCCACTGCTGGCCCGCCGCTGCTGCCACCACCGCCCATCCCTCCTAGCTGCTGCATTAATTGATCCATACTGTCGTGTTTCTTGAGGTTGGGAAGAGTCAAGTCAAAGATGACGCGCAATCTCCGAGCCGAGAAGCGTCAAGAAATGAATCAAGTACAACAGTTACACCTACTTGCTACTGATTACGGAATATAGACCATGGCGGCTGATCCATCCTACTAAAGCCATGTGGAACCGGCTGTTCTCTCCCGCCAACCCAATAGTGATTGCGTTGAGGTTCTAGAGTTGGTGGCATTGCAGGATTAAGAGTACGCAAGCGCGTCGGCGCAGCCCAAGGCCAGTAAACGCCTGGTCCCCACCCTGTAGGAAGCGGTACAGGTCGATTTGCTTCATCCAGATCCCAGAAATGGCCTGGCGGAGGAGGCTCGTTGAACTGAAGCCAATTATATCTGAAATGTGGATTCGGTAGAGGACGGGGCTCGTTGTGGTTCGGGTCCCAATACATAGTTCGTCCTGGATCTCCAGTCTTGTCGGCGATCGGTCCAAGACCGCGTCCATATGGGACGCTCTTTCGCATCTCTTCGTGAAGTCTGACTCTCTCTGCTTCTTCAGCGCGTCGCCGCTCTTCCTCTTGACGGCGCAAGTCTTCTTGTCGCCTCCTTACCGCCGCCTGTCTCTGTCTCTGTTCTTCGGCTATCCTGTTCAATCGTTCCTGGTCCAGTCTCTGCCTCTCCCGTTCCTCCTCCTCCTGTCGTAGACGCTCGTCCTCCTCCTCCTTCAATCGCTTCGCTTCTTCTGCCTTTTGCTGATTTCGCTTGATCTGCCGTGGACTCAGTCTAGAATGCCGCAAAGCTTTCTCCTGCTTGCTAAATGCACTTTTGAGAGACTCTGTATTGGCTGGACCAACTTCGCTCAGGTCCGAAGATTCATCGTCGTCAAACGAGGATGTTGAGAGAGTGCGCCGAGCTTTGCGAGTTTGGTCCTTGTGTTTCGGCGCATGTCTTACTATTCTTCCATACTCGTCTTCGTGTTCATTTCGTTCGAACGATCTTATACGGCGGTCATGGTATCGGATCGCATGCCTTGGAATAGACCTGACGGATACTTCGGATTCAGACCACTCAGGCCACTCTTCTCGCGGTGTCTATCATCGAAAAAGCCAGACACTTCAGCTAGCCATATCTTGCGGAAACACAAAACACTTACCAGGCGTCTCGCTGGCGCAGGTCGCTGTAGTCTGTGTGAGCGAATCGACTGGTGCCGTACCACTCTGCCCTCCTCACGAGCGTTATACAGATTTCGTTTTCGACCATGTACTCTTCTGCTGCTCGTCATATAACCACCGCCAGGCTTTCGAGAGTCGAACGTAGCTACGACCATTCGATCTCCATTTTCCGGGGAAATGTCGAGCTCACGTCGCTGGCGGTGCGGCGGCGTACGACTTGTCGTGATGACTTGCGTGTCTCTTGGTACCCTTCTACTGATATGGTGACCCTGTCTTGAGCGTCCCTTTTGCCTCGCCTTGGGACGGTTTCCAGTAAGCTTGTTCAAGCCTTTGAGAACAGCACCTCCTGCCCAGTCCATCGAACCTAGGATGCCTTTATGACGGCCGTCACGAGTCAGAGACCGGTTGGATCCCTTGTCATACTTGATGCTTGGCAGTATCTCGTAGTCTGAGCACACACTTGCATGTCAGCAGGTGGTTCCACGCTCACTGATACCGTTGGCTACTCACCACTTATGTCAGATGAAGTACATGCCCACCTATCAGCTCTCCTACGATGGCCTGAATGCCTGTGTCTGGAGGGTCGCTCGTTCTTGTCACGATGGCGCTGGCGAGGCATGCTATAGCTTGCTTGCTACCGGCTACTTCTGTCAGGGAGCTGTCTCATCGAGCGCAGGCATAAGAAGCTTGCCGTCTAGCGCGATAGGGAGAGGAGCGAGGCTGCGCTTGTGGTCTACCACTGGTGGCTGTGCCCTGGAATCAAATCCTCCTGTGGTTCTCCCAGAGCCCAGACGTGGCTTTTGCCTTGTGGTGTCAGGCCAAAATATTTGATCAGTCCGCACGAAAAGTAGTTCTGAAATCTGAAGACTATGCCACTTGGCCGCCTGGAGGAGCGGAGACCACCCTTGCAGTGAAACTCTATATCAGCGCATCTGAACCTAGTACCAGCCTACACCGCGCTCTGTCTACATTGTGCTGCGAACAGGCTGGCCGTTCTTGCTGCACTGAAGGATGACTGGCGAGATATTGAGGAACTTGCTTGGGAGGCATCATCCTGCCACTGTTCATGTAACTGCTGCGATGTGCTCTGCCTTCGACTACTTCTAGATGGCACCGTTCTGACTGAGTTTCGGTCATCCTCATAGGAACGGGTCTTGCGTATCTGCGCGCTCCTAATCAGCATCCTGCTAACTCTCCAATCGCACGGAACTTACCTTAGGTGACGAGCGCCGCGACATGACCCTGCCTGGTTCTGCTCTTTCGATCTGAGCGCAGGACGTAGGACGTCGCAACGGCTCATGCCTTGAGCGAGAGGCTACTCCCACACGCTTAACAAAGCGCTTGTGGCCCCGCGGACCTGATTCGATGCGATGGCTAACTCTGCCTGCTCGGGAAGTTGAGGCGAGATCCCGATCTGGACTTTCGTATCGAGGTACCTTCACTTGTCTCGGAGAGACACGGGGAACTTCATACTGTGGATGCAGCACCGCTGAACGCCGTCGCCTTCGCGGCCCTTCATGCTCGTCCTGTGCCTCTAGGGCTCTTCGATAGAATGACTTTCTTCGTTTGGACCGATGCGGCGGATCACGATGGGCTGACAAACTGTCAACTCGCACATACTTGATTTCCTCCTCGATGACCGTACCGTAGGGCTCGCGCCTTCGTTTCAATCCTGGCGGTTTAGGCTTCCGCCTGTAAGTCTCTTGCTTGCTATATGACGAAGCCTGAGAGTAAGCACTAGACTCCGTGGACTCTCGCGAACGGTGCTCTCCATCCTGTTGACCTTTGTGACTAGGTTTCGCTGTACGGGTGCGATGTTTCTGCTTCGCCAGATGCGACTCGGATCGCGAATGCGTTGAGCGCTTATAGTTCATGTCCTCGTATTTACGAGGTCTTCTGGTATAAAATGAGCCGTGATCTCTACGTCCGCCAAAGTCAAAGACACTTTGCCAGTCATCAGACTCGGAATCGCTTTCAGAGCTTTCATGCACATCCTGCTTTACATATTCTCCACGTTTTCTAGTCTTTGAGCGGGACCTGGCCTGATGTTTGCCTGATTTCGATTGCGCGCTTTGCTCGCCTGACCACCAATCGTTGCTGTCGAGAGCACTAGCAGATTTTGAGGAGCGTGATTTGTCTAATCTATGCCCGTCAGAAGGCATAACTAGTCTTTATTGTCCGCTGGAACCAGAGAGCCACTACGGTCGTTAAAATTTTGCCCGCCTTTCGCAGGCTGTGTATGAAGTCTGACTCTAAAAGGAAAGCAGACTTCCAGCGAAGCAGGAAAGATCAAGTCAATTCTCTGTTACCGATGTCAGCCGGATGCTCTTGTCTTGTAATGAAAACACGGGTAACGAGCTGCCTCGCTGTAGCATCTCAAAGAAGACTATCGGTACCAGCCTCGATGCTTTGGAGGATCATCAGGGCCGCGATAGTGTTGAGAATAGTAAGGATCATCATCTGGGAACTCGTGTTCCCGCCAATAAGGGTCATCGTATCGGCCATCTGGGCCCTGGTATCGATCGTCCCAAGGAGGAATTTCATAGCGAGGATCGTGTGGGATTTCGCGTGGACGCCAATGGGCGCCACGTCTACGTCTGCGATTTTCCTCCTTCTCCCGCCACTGCCAGTACTCGTCTTCGCTTCGCTCCCTCGAACTAGAGGTGTCTCTCCGCAGATGAGCAGGTTGGAAGGGGATATCGGTGTGACCTGGCGCTATAGAAACCCGCTTTTGTGATCGACCTGGTAGGAACTAAGCCTTGGACGGTTCTAGCTGTAAGAGCCCGCTCACCTTGCCGCAGCTGGTCGCGATAGGCCCCCTTCGCTATCTTGGCTTCTTCGGCCGCCTCCTGGGCGTTTCTTTCGAGTTCGGCGAGATAGGGACTCTTCGATTCTGAGTGTCCACGCTTCGACTCTTTGTGTTCGCTCTTAACAAATGAAGAAGAAGCATTAGGCCCTGTCGCCGTGCATGATAGGTGAACCTACCTTAGAAGCTTCGGGACCTCTGGCTTTCAATGCCTCCAGATTTTCCAAGGCCTTTTCGTGTGCCGCCGTTGCTGCGGCCAGGTCACGCTGAGCTTTCTCATTCCTAGCCTGGGCCTCTGCGTTGGCTGCTACGTTTTGTTGCAGGTACTGTTTAAAGTCGCCAGGCGGCTGGGTGCCTGAAGCGTGTTGTTGCTGATAGCCTGTTGTATGGGCTGTAGCAGGTCTGCTCCACTCTGCATTCAGATTGTTCTGCGATTGTATTCTCTCATAATGATCGCGCCATGTCTTTAATACCTTATTGAGATTCTGTTGAACAGGAGCTCGCATCAGAACGTTGTTATAAGGGCCTGGGAAGTTGTAGGCCGGCCCTTGAGGAGGCGGCACAACTACATGGCCTGGGTGCTGACCAGGAGGAGGCGGAGGAGGAGGAGGCTGGAAAGGTGGTACGTGGCCTTGAGGAGCAGGGTATGGTGGTTGGAAGACCTGAGGTGGGGGAGGCGGAATACCAGGGTGTTGCATCATCATCGGTGGTGGCACTGTCTGTGATGTTTTGGCCCCAGCTTTCTTCGCACCTTGCATCTTCTTTGTAGACAGGTTGACCGGTTTCGCGTTTAGCGTCGGAATAGGTAAGGTAGGGATTTTCGGTGCACGTTGCTTATCAGGCTTGTGCCTGAGCTCTTTCGGGGTCACAGGTGCCGCTACTCGGGGCTTTCTTACTCTCGGTCCCTTGGGTCCCTCGAAGATGTCCTTGAAGAAAGGATTGTCCCGGATATCGGCGGGGAATTCGTCCTTTGGTCGAGCTGACCTTCGCTTTGATTTTGGCTTGGAATGCTTACGCGGCTCCTCTGCTTCATGCCTTGAACCATGATCGCGGTCGTGGCCTTTGCGACTTTTTGACTTCCTCCATGGTTTGGGCTTAGGCTGCGCAGAGACAGGACGACAATCAGCTAAGGCGATTCCAAAGAGCTAGCTTGCCCTTACGGCTATTCTGAAACTGTCTGTCGAATTGTAGTCTCTATCCCAAGGTCCAGGGCGATTGGCTCTACTAGGACGGGCTTTGCGGCGACCGTATGGCAGAGGCGGCTGTAAATACTCAATGTGTGAGCGTGGTCTATCCGATGTCCCGCATGATACCACTTACGGCAACGCGGTAGCTATCCTCTGACCGCGAGGGATAGCAGTAGCTGTACTTGCGGCTAGGCATGGCAATCTGGGCGGAGCGAACGATGAGGTGTTTGCTCAGGTACTCTAGCCTAGCTGAATTGGTTGGTCGGTTGCAAGGCCAGCTGGATGGATAGGAGCGACCAGCTTGACAGAGGCCAGGCTGTGTCTAGCGTGGAACACCAGCAGGACGTATGATAGGTAAGTATATGCAGAATGAAGTCTGTCGCATTCAGTGTCGTAAACTGCAGACATATAATCACATCTTGCTCTCCCAACGATGGCAGAAAGATTGAGTATCGCAGCTCCGGCAGACTTTCGTGGGTCCAATAGATGGATCATATTCGCACAGACTGAGACATTGCGTTCTTGCAGATGTACATTTGCGCCAGGGAAACCTTTGCGAGCTCGTGACTCCGCATGTCGCGGCTGGCGGGATCTCGCTGGCCTATGTGATGCCGAATCTTGTACCTCCTCTAACGACGACAGATGCAGCAGTCCAGTATCGAGCAGAATTGCAGCGTTTATCGCCAGAAACCCACTTTCTCGTCACCCTCTTCCTCAGCCCAGAATTGACCGTCGAAGAAGTGAGGAAAGCTCATGCTGCTGGCATCAAGGGCGTCAAGAGCTATCCCAGAGGAGTCACCACCAACAGCGGCGCTGGCGTCGAAAGCTACGAGCTCTACTATGAAGTGTTTGGTGAGATGGAGAAGCTTGGCCTCGTTCTGAACCTTCACGGTGAGGTGCCCAGCTCGGCGCCGGATGTGAGTATATCTTGTTATCTACATACAAGTATGCAAGCTGATCCACACCGCAATCCCAGGACATTAGCGTCCTGAACGCCGAAGCCAACTTCCTACCCAATCTACACAAACTCCATGCACAATTTCCTAAGCTGCGTATTGTCTTGGAGCATGCAACTTCTGCTGCAGCTGTAGCGGCCGTAAAGCAATGCGGGCCCACCGTCGGCTGTACCATCACGCCGCATCATCTGGCTCTGACTGTGGATGCATGGGCAGGACAGCCTTTAAACTTCTGCAAACCAGTCGCAAAGCTAGCATCAGATCGCGAAGCGCTCCGTAAAGTGATTGCTGAGGGACATCCGCAATTCTTCCTGGGAAGCGATTCTGCCCCTCATTCGTTGCGCAAGAAACTGCCTAGTGCGCATGCTCACGTCCACGCGCAACTCTCCTCCAATGCACGAGCGTCCAATAACTCGGAATGTCCAAGCTGCGCAGCTGGAATCTACTCTAGTTCGGACCTGATACCTCTTCTTGCCGACATTTTCGAGGACAAGCAGCTGGGAACTGCAATTCCGTTTGAAAGGCTGGAAGGCTTTGCATCTACATTTGGTAGAGCCTTCTATCAGGAGCCAATTCGCTCGTCGGAGGCGAAGATCGTTCTTGAGCGCTCCTCAAGGCCGGTGGCACCCGGTTACAGCTTTGTGGGTGAAGATGGGGAGCAGGAATACGTGCGGCCCTTCTATGCTGGCAAGCAAATTGCGTGGACTATCGTAAGAGAGTAGTCAAAAGGTATAGCTACAGGGTAGACCAAGGTAGCTATTATACTAGAATTGGCTACCGTATCTCTTCGAGATCTCCATACCCCAAGCTATGTGCATCAGACGGGCATCAACAGTATAGCCCATCTTGTCGTAATCTAAGGAGCCATATTAGCTGGGGTGCGCGATCTGTCAGACGGGCTGGTTTACCTAGAAGCGTTTGGTACAGATCCTTGAGCGCGACGATACGCTTCTCGATGAATTCTCCCTCGTCTAGATGTTGCTCCGGTTCTTTCAATTCATCGCCTTCTTCCAGCTCGACCTTCACGGTGGTCAGACACATATTTGCTGATGTCATGCCTGGGAGCGAAAATTAATGGGCGTTGCTTGTATAGGCGAAGCTATCCTAACCTGGATCGGACACGATAACCGGGGACACCTCGTCTGTCTTGCCCTTGTAGCCTGTCTCTTCATATAGCTCACGCTCTCCAGCCTGAGCCGGCTGCTCATCTTTATCGACTAGACCAGCTGGCAGCTCGACACATATTGCGTTGACAGGTGGTCTGAACTGCAAAACGATCACGGTAGATAGTGGTTCTTCAGGAAGATTTAGTATTTGTGGAGATAGGAAGAGGAAACAAACGGACTGGAAGGATGGGAAATGAGAGCTAGCATTGCGACAGCGTCAACGCCAGCAGATCCTCGTGTCTTTCGTGTCGCGCATTCCCAGACTGTACGGTGGATTCATCAGTCTGCCGACGCCCGATCTTCACGGGAAGACATACTTTTCTGTCAGTGCTACGTCAGCTTCATTTGGGAGGCATAGAGCATGGTGCTACCTCTGTTCCATCAGGTTTCTGCCATTTGATACCCTCCAGATGGATCCATTTGGGTTCGGTCAGCTCTTCTTTGCCGAGAATCTTCGCGCTCTTGAGCGAGTCTGCAGGCTTTGCGAATGTCATCTTTGTACTTTTACTGAAGCTTCCTGTATTGAGTCTTGACCGAGCGAGCTTTCGCAGCATTCAAGACGATGGCAACCCGCATTTCCGTGCCTGATAATGTGTCATAGACAGGGGCAGCAATCGCATGAAGGTACTACGGAAATGACACATTGGCGATGGCCTTGCTGATACATTCTAGCTATAAGATGAACGGTGCAGTCGAGCATAACAATGCAGACGCCCGATCGAAGTGCTGCCATCGAAGACATCGATACACAAGCCCATTACAGCGGATTCTACGCGTTCAGATGACTTCTAATGAATAGTCAATCTACCAGAAGATACGCAGCTCCGACTTCCTCCCTAAAAAGTCTCGTGAAGCTTGGTCACGAGACCATCCGGCCCACCGCGCATCGTCTTAATCCGAACAATATCATCAAGAAACACTGGACATGTGTTCCTGTCATTCTTATCGTAGAATTGGACAGGATAGATTCCCTGTTCGAGGCTCCTTGCTTTCTTAGGCCTGTATGGTTAGGCTTCCAGTCTCATGGCTCTGTCAATGGGTCTGTGGACTTAGTGCATCTATAATGTCGTATACTGACACGTCAGAAAAATATTTACCTTGTTCCTGCAGCTACCTTCGCAAAGCTGCAGTAAGGGATCGAATAAACTTTCTGTCAATCCTTCCGTTGCTGACGAGCATACTTCGACAGCCCTCTAGCCAAAGTAGCAGCTGCAGCTGTACTTTTACCTCTCCAACCAACACAGAGCGTGGCTTCAGCAACTGAAGTTCGCTTCATATAGGTTGGTGGAGTAGCGCTCCTCGGCACACAGTCACTTTCTTCAGGAGCAAGCATACTCACATACCGCATGGATGAGAAGAAAGAGAAGGCGGAGCCTGCCAAAGCTTTGCTGGGGAGTGTGAGCTAAAATCCGACCGAGAGCTTTGTCATGTGGTCCTGACGGGCGCTACTGCCCTAGAATGTGACAGCTACCACCACATCATCATTTCCAAAGGGCTACTTTGCCAGTAGGCGGGAGGATCTGCCGGATCCAGTGCGTGCTTCCTCAACGCAAAGCCTGGCTTGATCCAGCTGAAGATTGACACAATCTACAGACCTTGGAGGCCCTGAAGAAGTTGTCAAGAAAGGATGCTGCAGAATTGACTGAACGGGAACGGATATATCTTCGAAGAGCTCGGGAGCTGAATCTGCTTGACCCGAAAGAAGACTCTTCACAGGCAGACGCGAATGATGCTAAGAAGTAGTGTTGTATGAGTATACATTGTCGCAGAAGAGGCAGCAAGCGCGGTAGAGGTTACGTGCATCTTTGGATATGTGGAGGACGTTGTGTAGCGGATCATTGTGATCCTGTCTGTCCGGGCGGCCTGAAGGATATCGACCTCTGCTGTATGCTAGCCGTAAGCACCACCGCCTGGTTCAGCGCAGGCGTGCGAGCCTCGAGATTTTAGCTGCCGCCTCGACAAGACATTGCGATGTAAGATGCGACAGCGGGCCTAGAAGGTCATCCTACGTGTTCTCGTTTGTAGATAGATATTGCTTCTATTGGGAACCTGTGCAGCCCTTACGCCAAGTCGACCTCGAGCTGATTGCGACTTCTCGTTCATGCGACATCGGTTTCTGCAGGTTATCGCGCGGAAGATGTCGAGCAGTACAGCGACCAAGAGTGGATCCAGCTCATTATGTCGGGTCGTGAATGCCAGCGAAGTTGCTTCTGGCTTCAGTCAAGAGATCAAGAATGCCATCCTTTCGAAATCTGAGACATCATCGTCTGCATCTTCATCTGCCTCTGGAAGGCAACCACCGCCGAAACTCGTTGGATTCCTCGTTGGAAGCAGAGATTCTCCTAGTGCTACCTATGCTTCTTGGACCGAAAAAGCTTGCCAAAGTGTTGGTATCGAATTCGAGCTGAGGTTCATCGAACCGCCGCGAGAAGAACAAGATATCCAAGAAGATGTTCAGAACGACAAGGATGTAGATAATCCTGAACAAAGTGGGCTGGAGATTGGCGCTGCTGATTTGGAAACTGCAATACTGGAAGCAAACAGTGATCCGTACGACATCTTATCTATATTCTTGGACCTATAGCTGACAAAGATTCATGAATAGTGCTGTCAATGGTATTATGGTGCGCCCACTGTCCCCAAAGCTGCAGAAGGTGTCTGATGAACATTTCCTTGATCCAGGTGTACTACCCTACAGGCGCAGGCGGACGGCAAGACTCTGTAGGTAGTGCGTCCAGTACTCACTCTTACGTACTTATCCTACTCTGTTTTCAGTACATCCAACAAGTAGTGGCCAGGGAAAAAGATGTTGAAGGTGCCGTAGCTTCTACCAAGCAATAGAACCGAAAGCGCGTATCTGATCTACATACACATACAACTAGGCCTCAACTTCAGCTACCTCGTATGTCTACCCTCTTTTTCCATTCGCGAGCGTGCCTTTAACATTCGAATTTATCAGTTCAATCTCTATCACAACATCCGCGAAATCGACCCAAGGACCCTCTCGTTATCTTTCGCGCATAGTGCCAAACGGAGCGCGAAGAGGTCCGCTAAATCATCGGAAGCCGAAGGGCCTCTTGTGAAGTGTATGTTGCGCTCAAATTCCGTAAGGTGCTGCTGCTTCCGGCTGAGACTCTTCTGAAACAACAGCTATCTTACCTTGCACACCTTTGGCGATTGTCAAGACGCTGGAATACCTTGGCGTGTACAACAAGATTTTGCCGTATGGGCAAAAAGCGTACGGACGCGTTATCACAGTCATCAATCGGTGAGGTCTCACCGCCAATTACGAGATCCGCGCAATGCTGAAGCTGGCAATGCAGGTCGGAAGTTGTCGGACGCCCTCTTGCAGCTCTGCTAGCCAACGATGGCGCACGTGTCTTCAGTGTGGACGTTGACAATATCCAAGAGTTCACACGCCGTCCACGATCTTCTAAGAACAGCAATACACCCTTCCTACCCCAGCATGTTGTCCGCACATCGAAACTCAGCCTTGAAGAATGCCTCTCGGCGTCGGATGTCGTCATTACTGGCGTACCCAGCAAAGACTACAAAGTAGCTACGAAGCATCTGAGAGACGGAGTCGTAGCTGTCAACTTTTCAAGCGAGAAAAACTTTGAAAGCGATATCAAGGAGAAGGTGAGTAGATTGTAAAGTGTCTATGTGCTTTGCAACCTGACCAGTATATACAGGCAAGTATATACATGCCTGCTATTGGCAAGACGACCATTGCTATGCTGCAAAGGAATCTGCTTCGATTGGTCGAGTACCAGAAGATCCTCGACGAGCAGCCATCGCTGGTCCGGTCGACTGGCACGTCTTCTGATGCTCCAAAAGACGAACAGTTGTAGATGCAGTAGTAGAATCGTACTACACGACACGGTAAGCGAGGCATTTGTCGATATTCTAGCCGAAGGATGGCTTCCACCCTGTCTCTCTCGGATTTTCGACAGGAATTAGATGCGATATAGAGAATAATTCATGTTGTGCAAGGCACTACTAACAGGATATAACCTATGTACAAACAAAGCAGGACCAATTATCGATGAGGCTGGCCTTGCCATTTGCGGACGAGAAGCGGCGCCACCTCTGGATTGCAGGCAGGGTCGGAGTACGTTGCTCAGCAGATGTGTGTTCTGCGTTGTCGTAGCTTCATCTTCATCGTCGAAAGAAAGTGTTGGCTTTTCGACGTCTTCAAACTTATTTTCTTGCACGAGCGCGTAACTTACGCAGGCAGCGTGCCAGCTCGAGCATTCCAGGGCAAACGGCGCGAAGAGGAAAATCGCAAATCGACAACAACGCAGATTTGACTGCTGCTGCATCAACACCAACACCTTACAATCTATCGTACTACTGCAATACTGCAGTTTGGCTTCAACATCTCTTTTTCCCGGGCCAAATCGACGACGCATAGGCCGGCCTAGGGAATAGGGATAACGACCGCGAGCGAGAACCCTTGCCTTTTCACCAACCCCAACTCGCAGCAAGTTTTCGTCGTTTCTTGTTTCTGTCGTTTGCAGCTCAGCGCAGGTAGCGGGCTGCTGGATCTCTGTCTTTGACATCCAACCACACTCCCTTTTCCCGCATCAGCCCAGCCCAGCCCAAGATGGAGGCCATCCTCAGAGAGAAGGAGCGCGAGGACAAGCTGCAGAGCGCAAAGAAAAAGGTGAAATAACATGCCCGTACGTATGTAGTGTATGTATATGGCTAACGGTGTTCTTTGCAGCTCAAATCGTATCGCGCGCGACAGTCAAAGGCCAGCTTGAACGGCCCAATTTCCCCAAATGACGGTGTTGGATCAAGCAGCAGTAGCAGCAGGCGTATCTCACACGCTTCGTCAATGTCACACAAGAGCAAGGCGAGCATCACCGGTCCGCCAGCGTCGCCCGTGCGCGCAGCTGCCAGGCAGCACGCTCATCGAAGGTCGCTCTCAGTTTCTGGAAACACTGCTGCTGGCCAGTCGCAAGCATCGTCACCACAGTCAACATCACATACAAGGAGGAATAGCACGCGTAGACACTCGCGAAACATCTCGATATCCATAAATTCCACACCCTCATTCCAGGCCGACTCTCCCCTGGCGACCTCCATTTCTCCCCAAACTAGCGCAACCATCAGCGGGGCAAGTCCTTCTCTTACTACAACACGCTTCAATACACTCTCTGCATCCGCCTCAAGCCCGTCCCTATCGTCCCATTCGCTCTTTGCAGCCCAACAACAGCAGCAACAGCAGCACGCATCGAGCTCGAGCCTCTCGACCTTTGGCACTCTCAGCACCACCAACAGGCAGAGTGTCCCTCACTTCACCACAGCGCCCAACGGCCGTATACTATCCCCTTCTTCGTCCCCTATGGTGCCTCAACACTCGTCCTCCTCGGCAAGTCCGCAGAACTATTCACCTTTTAGGCGCGCAAGCTTGCAGATGCCCAAACCAGTTTCACCTTCTGGCTTTGCAGAGAACACTTTCCCAACTCCCCCTCCTGCACCTTCTCATGCGCGTCGTCCGTCCAAGCACACTCGCCGGACAAGCGTTGCTACGAGACGAGAAAGTATGGAGATTATGGCGGGCACGCTCAACTTTCTACCTCCTTCATCTCCTGAGCCAAGTAACAACTACTCAGCAACGGGTGCTTTCTTGGCTGCTTCGGCGGATATGAGCAGGTCCTCAACTTGGGCTAGCTCGTCGTCTTCGTCAGATTCTTCTACTGTGAAGCAGCCATCACAGCAGTCATCTCCGTTCGATGCAGAAGTGACATTCTCAGAGGAGGATCAGCGAAAGGCGGCTTTGAGAGCTTTGGAAGGCACATTGACGGAAAAGAGCGATGCCATCGAACTACCCACAGAGTTCAGCCTGCCTGCTTTTTCTGGTGTCGTCTCTCCTACATCACAAAAGATGGAGAAGCGTGCATCTTGGAATGGCGCACCTCTGACGAATGCAGGAGGAAAAGGGGCGACCGACCTGGGAATGCTAGTTGAAGAGGAGGAAGAGGATGAAAGCGAAGCGCAGGATCTAGTCTCGTCATTAGGGCCATCTTCTACAGTGCTAAACAAAGCACCACCCCCCGCAAGCGGCAACAAGCGTCAGCGACCTTCTTCCCTCATTTTCCCTCCATCGAGAAACCTGCCTTTCGCATCTGCACGAGCCTTCCAGACACAAGCTTCTCCAGCAGCTGCAGAACCCATCTCACCAACAACGAAAGAACCTCCCACAAACATCCAGAAGACCGGTCCCCGTCCTCTTTCCCTATCTTCTTCAGTCTCTTCCCCTAGTCTGCACTCATCTACTACGCCTAGCTTTATCACTAGCGAGAAGTCTGCTAGACGCCTCTCTGGATTGAAGAGTCTGACGTTGACTTCGCCTGAACATGCTCTATCGGGAACAAACTCTTCAGCAGCATCTGCTCCCTCGCCTGCGAGTAATGCAATTGCCCGCAGAAGACTGTCTGGCGCCCCAGTACCATCTACCTCTTCCCCTGCATCCTCAACGCGCCCTTTCAGCATTGCTTCCTCCTCTTCTATCCTGAAAGAGCGAGATGGCCTCGTGTCGCCAGACGGCATGCGTTCCTTCCAACTAGGCGCTGGCAGCTCAACTAGGACGAAGAAGTCTTCTCCATCTCTCGGTTCCATTGCTTTATCATCTTCCACAAACAGCACCATGGGCGGCACTCCAGCTCGTTCGCGAGCAAGCCTATCATACAGGACTACTCCCTCTCCTATCGCTACAAGCGCAGCTTCTACTTCTTTCTCAAACATGACCAGTCCAAACACCACATACAACAACTCGAGAAGATACTCTGACCTGTCGTTTGCATCGTCGGCCGGTCCTTTCGGATTTGGCGATCTCGTCATGGAGGAATCTATTCTGCAAGAAGAGGACGAAGAAGAGGAGATCTGCCCTCAGGATGTCGAGAGTGAGGAGAAGGACGATATCGAGAAGACTGAGAGATTGGATCTGCTTCATGTAAGGTTACTTTTTAACACTTTCCTTATCAAAAGCTAATAACGTTTATAACAGGTCGAGCGCCCTGCTCTCAGCCGAAGCAGTTCTTCTAACAGCAGCGTTACCGAGGATCCTGTCATTCTTTCTATGCAAGTCCAGGCTCTTCGCTCCCAGATCGAGCATCTCCGCACCGAATCCTCAGCCCTCCAAAGCCAAGTCACTGCTGCAGAGCAAGCTCGAGCATCTGAGGGCGAAAGCCTCCGCAACGATGTATCACAGCTGAAAGATGCCAACGAGGAGCTGGAGATGGAGCGCGAGATGCTTCGTGAAGATATCGATGGATGGAGAACTCGGTGCAACGACTTGGAGCGCACTCTACAGCTTGAGAGGAGTCGAGCAGAAGACGAACGCAAAGAAGGCATCCTCCTTCGCGAGAAAGTCAGAAAACTCGGAGATCGACTTGCAGCTGCCCAGTCCTGCTTGCCTGGCGAGTCTAGCGGTGAAGATGCAGCTTTGGCCATCGCGCAAGCGAAGCTCATCTCGGAGATGAGGGATCAGATCTTCACATTAGCTGCAGCTCTTGAGCGTGAAAGACTGAAGAATGTGAACGGCGGTGAAGGCAACCATTCGACATCTCCTCTGCTCAAAGCCCTCGCAAGCTACCAGGGCAAGGTCGTAAATGTCCAGCCCATCTCTGGCAGACATAACGAGTCTGCAGCTGGCAGCAATGCTTCCAGCTTCAACTTCTCCATGTCTTCTGGATCTGGGTCTATTCGCTCTGGTCTAGGCAATGCTACAGAAGACACTTCAGTCGCCGATGACGAGTCCGTCTTTGGTCTCGGTAGCAAATCTCCTGTTTCGCCCGCTTTCGCTTCTTCTGGCTTCCCTTCTTCTGGCATCTCGATCCACCCTATGAGCATGCCTCTCCGTCATGTTGACAGCAATGTTGCCCTAGGCGGCTTGCATACGCTAGCTGAAGAAGAAGAGGAGGAGGAAGAGGAAGAGGAAGTCCTAGAGGCAACCATGTCTGAGTTGGATGAGGAAGAGGATAAGATTCCAGAATTGGTCCCAGATGAGTTCAGAATGCGAACCCAGTCTGCATCCACTGGCTCTACCGACACCAACGATCATATGCCGCTCACTCCCGCCAGAGAGTCTCCCAACATGCCTCATCAAAAGCCTACGCATGATCGCTCCGATTCCTTCCTGAAGCAATGGTCGTAAGTTGACCTTTACATTGAGCGGTCCCTACGGTACAAATGCTAATAATCATTCGCTCCAGATTCCCCAAGGGTACTGTTATCCGCAGCAGCTTCGATGAAAGCTGTGACAGATTCTGGTCTATTCGCCATGATTCCCTTCCACCTCTTCCAGTGTCTGACAATGCGTTCGAGACTCCCTTCTCGGCTGAGATCTCGCTAGACGAGGATTACTTCACCAGCGCCTTCTCAAAGAAGCTGAGCGTCGATAATGCTCCTACTCTCTCTATCAGCCCAGCTGCACAAGGCCCTCCTCCCAGTCGAAGCAGTATTCAAGCACAGCGAATCAGTGCTGAGGTCGAGTCTGCTCCTCCCTCTGCGACGAGCAGTGTTGGTTCTCGACTTTCCTGGATGTGGAGCGGATACCTTAAGCCTTCGCCTGTTCCTGCGGCACCTGCTCAGCAGATCACAGCTCCAGAAGGTGCTTCTCCATACTCTTCTATCTCTTCGGTAGCGTCCTCGCTCGCGCCTCCGGTTCCTCCCAAGTCTGCCCCAGTCAGACCAGCCGTCATCACGAGCCGCAAGCTGCTAAAGCTGGAGCCGAGTCCGTCTTCGAGACTGGACTTCTCACACAGCTGTACTTGTGATGGGTCGCCGGCGCGGATCATCCGTCTTTAAACGAATATTCCGTCTTCTTTCCTAGAGCTTTCTATTCTACGTATAACAGTCCATTTACGACAGCAATCTATTATCACGATCTTTTTTATCAAAGCTCATACGAGCAGTAGCAATAGTTCCTCTATATCGGTTTTCTTCTCCTTCTTCTACAAGGTGGTTTTGTCAGGCAGTGCCCTTTAGCTTTCAATACTGTCTTATCTAGCTTGTGCAGCGTACACCCGCGCACCTTTTGTAGGGGTTCTTACATCAGCGCAACGAAGCTTTATGCTGAACAATCATTTCTCGGCCAAACGCTGATTCAAAACGCTGACATATCCCTGCGCTTTTCTGGACTTCTCACCAACTGGCCCCATCTTGACTGCTGATTGCACGCTCATCTACTATCACTAACGCACTCCATAATGACCTCGTACAAGCACATCGCTTCTCTCGGCAGCTCGTTCGCAGCTGGGCCAGGAATAGAGCCCGTCAGCGAGAAATACGCTTGCAGATCTGGCTCGAATTATGCAAGTCTGCTTGGTACGCTGTTCCCTTTCCCTTTGGAACGCCCTTGAAGCCGGTTGACCGATAGCTTTTACCTTGAGCAGCAAAGCGACTGGGCGCTAAACATACGGACTTGAGTGTCAGCGGAGCGACGACGCAGAATATTCTCGATAAACCACAGCGAATTGGATTGCCGTTCTATGGCAGAACCTATGCGCCTCAAGTCCAAGGCATCCCAGAAGATTGCGATATCGTAACTGTGACTGCGGGAGGCAACGATCTCGGCTACTCTCTATATACTATCCGAAACGCATTCGCGGGTCGCCTACAAGCTTATTCTCCTATTACCAGTCCTCTGGGATACATATTGAGCAGCAACATACCGGACGGCTCGGAGCAGTACGTGGCGCAAGCAACGGAAGGTCTCGTCAAGGTCGTAGAGGCAGCGAGGAAGCGCGCTCCTAAAGCTCGTATCATCCTCATAGACTATCTCACTATGTTTGGATCGGAAGCGGTACCACATCCTGTCTCGAACCCTCTGTCCCAAGAGCAGATCACAGCTCTGCGAGCATTGGGCAAGGAATTGGACGGCGCCTTTGCAGAGGCTGCTCGAAGGACAGGAGCTGAATTAGTCAGAGTTTCTGCATTGAGCGAGACTCACGGTGTCGGCTCTTCAGAGCCTTGGGTGTACGGGTGGGAAGGATACGCGGTCTCAGCGCCCTATCATCCTAATGCTGCAGGAATGCAAGCAATCGCCGATGAGCTCTATCGAGTCATCATGCAGTAGCTTCCGCATCGTCCTACCGTGCACATCGCGCAAAGACTCTGCTAGCAGAGTTTTCAGACCCTGCCTCTCAGATCACCGAAAACACAGCCTTTTGCATCCAAACTCTTTCCTCTTTCCTGCACCTTCAGCACACTCTCTCCCATTCCTAACAACTCACAAAAGACGAATCACAGGTACCCTCTTCATCCTTCACCAAGTCTACCACAAGCTGACACAGCTTGTATCCTCTGCAGCAATGCCCAGCTACGGCCATGATCGAACAAGCTCCCGCTCGAAGAAGAGCAGCAAGCGTCACTCTGGCAGCCGAAGCGGCCATATTGAGGACTTGATAGACATAGACATGTCAGGGGCCACGCCTTTCTCTCGTGGCCCCTACGACCAATACGATCAGTATGATAAATACAACCAGCACGGGCGCCGCTCTACAAGAAGAAGAAACCAGGATTATCCCGGCGATCCATCCTCGGACAGCGAAATTTCGATATCCAACAGTCTCTCTAACGTGCCTGCCTTCCCTCATGGTGGTGCTTATGGTGGTTACGCCTCTCGTGATCCACGACAACGTCGCTCCTCTTCACGAAAAGGAGGCCGCTCATCCAGCCATAGACGAGCTTCATCCGATGAATCGGCCAGCGACAGCTCGTCCGACAGCAACAGCAGTTCTTCTGGCGCAACCGCCTTTTCCAGTGATGGTTCTTATGGTGGGTACGACTCTCGTGGTCCACGACAACGTCGCTCCTCTTCACGAAAAGGAGACCGCTCATCCAGCCATAGACGAGCTTCCTCCGATGAATCGGCCAGCGACAACTCGTTCGACAGCAATCTATCAGGAAGTCCTGCCTACTCCTACGACTATAATAATCCCTTGGGAGGGCTACCGAAGTCTCGCCGCCGGGAGAAAAACAGGGGACAATACAGCGACACCAGTGACAGTGATGCCGATTCCGCCACGAGCATGGGAAACAACTACGATTCAGACGAAATGGGAGGCCGTTCATCCAAAAAGTATCGCCAGAATCGGTCACATAGCTTGCCGGGCTACCTCGACCGAAACGACCGCAGCGATAGTCGCGAGAAATACGGCGGACATCAACACAATGATCAGAACCGTGCTTCTAGCCGACACATAGGCTCACGCCTGGACAATATGGCTAAAAACCTCTACTCTCGCCGATATGGACGAGCAGGATCTTCCAGTGGCAGTGAGAGCTTGTCGGATCAGAGCTCACGTCTGGGTCCACATGGTGTAGCTGGAGGGCATAGCATGCACAGTCCTTTCGCGGGCCCTTATTCAGTCACTGGACAAGCCTTCAACCAGGGGAACAGATACGGCAGGAAAAAGCGCTCTTCTAGAAATCGTATGCCGGGCGCCTACGAGAGCGACAGTGCCGTCTCTGTTGAGAACGACTCGCTCCATATAGGTCGTATGGGCAATCACTTCCCAAAATCCCAACGTCATGTGCGAGACCATACTGGACCTAACGGCAATCGCAGCTCATTGAAAAAGAACAGGAATAAGGTGCCAGGCATGCCTTATGGTAGACCTGCCTACGACAACCCCGGTCTCCCCCATTCAGGAATTCTGCCTCCTCTGGGTATATTCCCAGGTCAAACAGGCAACGCTGGCTACCCTGGTCAATTCGGCATTCATGGTCAAGATAGTTTCAACCCTCTTCCAGACTACTCGTACGAAGACGGAGCCGTCAAGTTTCAGAACCGTCGTTCGAGACGGGATTATCCTTCGGACTCTCGTGGTTCAGGACGAAGACGCGCAGAATATGACCTGAAAGGGGACTACGGCAGGAGCAGAGACAGACGAAGAAGCAGCAGAAGCCGAAGTGGAGAAGACCACGATCGCAAGAGACACCACAAGCGGGATGACGAGAGCGACGGTGAAAGCCGACGCGGTAGAAGCCACTCACGCAAGAAAACACATCGACGTAAAGGCAAGACCTACTCAGGCTAAAGAGTCGTCCATGCTTCATCACAGTCTGCAGCACCCCATTCACGCACACCTCCTAACCTCTCACAAGTTGTAATTCTAGTACCTCTCCTCACAGCTTACAATCTGAAATCGTCCTTCTTCCGCGTTGCCTGCAGTTTGTCGGTCCGGTTTGTGCTAAGTCAGCAGAACCCGAGCTGCTGAGCGATTTGGCGAATCACATACCTCAATAGGATACAAGCCGTCTCAGTCAGTATGTTTTGCATCAAACACCGCCATTGTCAGCACATCTTGCTTTTCGCGATACTGGTGCACTCGTCGGTTTACTCCTGAAGCTCGCTCGACAGCAAGACTCTCCCTACTTTGTTGAGCTGGATCCATCCTGCGTCTATGCCTCGCCGTAAGGATGGCAAGGACCATGAAGGGAGTAACGAGAGTTCGAAAGAGAAACACGACAGCAAGAGGCATAAAGCTCGACGTGTTGAGCCTCGGAGAGATGAAGAGGCCGAGAAAGCGCCTAAGAAAGTGAAAAGGGTCACTGACTGGCTAGCGGATCATAAGAGATACGACGAAGTGACGATAGCAGGCTCTGCCAAATGGACACACGCCCCCAACTCGGTCAAGCATAAGAGGCCAAAGGTTACAGTCAGTCGACGAGGACATATCGACAGTGACGTTGAGAGTGAGAGAGCGGAGCGCCGGCGAAAGCGACATGTCGACGATCACAGCGCGACCAGCCATGTCAAACACAAGAGAAAGCCCAAGAAGAAGTCGGAGAAGCGGAAAGCTAGACCTCGCAAAGCGCCGGAGCGTGACGCTCGGCCGCACAAGCCAGATAAGTCTCCAGACAGCGGTGGTCGCACGATCAAGATACTGTACTCACGGTCGGAGACGTCTGATTCCTCTGTTACTACTGACACAGACACCAGCGAGGATGAAAGGCAGAGAAAGAGCCCAACACAGAGAAAGAGCTCCGGGGATGGCATTTCTGTTGGGTTCCCGGTGGGACGTTGGGCTCTTGTTCTGTTGAAAGCATACCTTGCTAACAAGGCGAAAGGTTCAGGAAGTAAGGACAAGGAGAAGGAGAAGCGGAGGAGGAAAGCGAGGCACTTCTCGCGACAAGGTCAAACCAAAGAGCGTTGACCTGGGCAGAGCCCAAGCCTGTATCAGCCAAGTTTGCAGAGACATATGCATATGATTCTTGCAGAGCAGATAAAACATGATGATGGTGTCCTTGCGGGCTTTCTGAGCCCATTTGAGCATTTGTCTTGCGTCTTTACCGAGCATCAATTCGCGAGATCCCATACTGTTTCGTACTGACTTACGGCAGCTGAGTTTCACCATCAAGGGTCGCATACTGGTCGCTATCAGCCTAGCAGACGAAATCTAGCACCTATCTGAGCAAGGTCAAGCCTCGAATCGTCATCCGCCATGGACAAACTACCGTTCGCACACTTAGGCCGCGCAGGCATGCGTGCTGCAAAGAACTACACGAAGGGATACTCTGAGATCCAGACGAAAGTGTAGGCTCACCGCGAAGACTCGCCAGTCACCGAGGGACCCGCCGTATTGATGGTCTGATACCGTGGTGGATCCCAGGCGCGAGGCTACTTCAAACGATCCTTGGGGACCTTCAGGCAGTCAGGGTAGGCTTCTGTCTATGTTGGTGAACTGAACGGACCGGCGCTGATATGTATGTTTGTAATCGTGATGCAGTGCGGAAATAGGCGGTATATCGGAGGCGTATCTAACAAGCTACGTACAGATGAACATCATAGCACAAGCAACATTCAACCAGCAAGACTTTATCGAGATCATGGTACGGGAACCCTGCTGCGGTACCAGAATACCGCCCTGATGATGACCTTATGATCTGCAGGAAACGCTCGACAAGCGCTTGAATGACAAGGGAAAGAACTGGCGACATGTATTCAAGTCGCTTACTCTGCTTGACTACATCCTCCACGCTGGGAGTGAGAACGTAGTACTGTACTTCCAGTGCATTAGGTTTAAATACTTCGTACTATCATCAAAGCTGATAATTACAATATGACAGAGAGAACATATACATCGTCAAGACTCTGCGAGAATTTGTGTTTGTCGACGAAGATGGCAAAGATCAGGGATCAAATGGTATGTGCGCCGAAAGGTGCACAATGGCAAACTTGCTAACGTCACCTCACACTCGCGCAGTTCGTCAGAAGGCGAAAGACATTACCAATCTACTGCTAGACGATGCACGCATACGAAAACAGCGCCGCTCGCGCTCCGACATGCGAGATCGAATGAGTGGACGTAATGGGCGCGATTCTCCTGATTCCGAGGACGAAGAGCGAAGGAGAGCAGCCTTCAGGCGAGCGAAGGACGACGACAACCGCAACTTTGTCAAGTCTGGCGAAGATGATGAGCTTGCTCGTGCTCTGGAAGAAAGTCGCAGAATGGCAGGTATGGAGTCGGAAAGGGCAAACAAGAACCGAAGAGACAATGATGATCTTGAGGAGGCATTGAGGCTGTCTCGAGAAGAAGAGGAGAGGAGAAAGCGTATGCTCGCGGGCAACAATTCATCACTCTTCGACCCGGATGCACCGCAGAATAGGAATGAATTTGGATGGGACACCTTGGTAGACAACAATCCGCCACAGCAGCAGGTGCCTATGATCACCGGCTTTGCTCAGTTCAATCCATATGCACAGCAACAGCAAGAGGAATACATGCGCCAGCAGCAGCAAGAGGAGTATATGCGACAGCAACAACAGTTATTGGAAATGCAGCGACAGGTATATAGTATTCTGGCAGACCTAGTCGGCGGTAGTCTGACCATGCATGAATTCAGATGGAGTACCAGCAACAGCAAATGGCGCAAGCTCAAGCTGAACAAGATGCTTACAACGCAATGATGGCTCAGCAAGCTTATCTTCAGCAACAGCAGCAGTATCAAGCTATGCAGGCCCAGATGGCTCAACAGCAACAGCAACCTCTTGCACCTCAGCACACCTCGATCGGCTCGAACAATCCATTCGCAGCCTTCACACAAGCTCCACCTGCAGAAGACGTTCCGCCCGTGCCTGAGATTCCCAAATCTAGTCAACCTACTAACATGCCAAAACCCATCCTAAAACAACCGAAAGATGATGGCAAACATGCTCACTTGGCTGGTCTGCTGGCGAACAGAGACGACGGAATCGACACCTTCGGTAACTCGGGTCAACTCAGATAGTAAGCTCACATGCCAGGCGGTCCGAGTCAACAAAGCTGATGCATCATATAATTACAGTGGCCGTTTGGGACCGCAGCAGACGGGAACAAATCCTTTCCAGAGGCAGCAGCAGCAGCAACAGCAACAGAAGCAGGCAGAGCAGCCCTTCTTCGAGCTGTAGAGGCCTTGTCACGGAGAGGTTCCTCTTCAGCTCGCGCGAAGCAGCCTCAATCAAACTCCTTACAATATCATACAAGTATACTTGTGACTTCATGCCTGATGTGATGATGCGTCCGAATGTTGTGTCTGGACTGCCCTCAATGTACTCTGCTCCTCACTTTAGCTCTGTAATACGGATATGTCTGCAACGTTCTGATATACAATCGCACGCTTTACAAATTCGCTGGCTTGCTATCTTTACATCAAAGTACCCCTATCTACCACTGTGAATCTCAGAAGCGCTTGCATCGCTACTCATACGATCTGTCGAGAAACCTTACGGTACATCTCCCGATACAATTCTGCGCCTTTTCCTGAGGCTTCAAGATGCGCGGTAGCAATGCTGGAGCTGGACGAGGCAACATGCGGCCTCAGCAGCCAGGCCATCACGGTCACAGCAGAAAAGGCAGCGCAGCGAGCAGCGCGTCAAACAGCAGCAGCAACGTCGTCGCAAATGGAGGGCCAGCTGGCAGCGGTGGGCCAGCGACAGCACAAGCTTCAGCAGCTGTAGGAGCCGCGGCCAGTGTCAACTTGCAAGAGGTCTTAGGGGCAGAGCTGGAACTGGTGGTCAACAATGCTGCTGGACAAAGTACTAGCAGTAGCAAAGTCCAGGGCACCCTCTGGACGTACGATCCTTCTATGGGCTGCCTCGTCTTGAGCAGCGCTTCTTCCTCTTCCTTTCGCATCATTCGCCTTTCTTCCATCGCAAACATCACCGTCCTATCTCTTCCTTCCATTTCTATCAATAAAGATGAGCCTTTGCCGGCTGTAGACTTGTCTAGGGTCCGAGAGCGCGAGATCAACGGCGTGAAAGAGGAGCTCCGCGCTATAGAAAGAGAGGCGCCGCCAGGAACATCAGAGCTGGGAAGAGAACTATATGATGCTTTTGCAAAGACAATGAATGTGCGCTGGACGCAGGAGCGAACGATGTGAGTCCCCTCCGAAGATCGATGGCCTCTCGCAGAGTCGGTATGCTAACTTGATCTTGTCTCTACAGCATTGTCCTCGAGGAAGTAGTAGTGTCACCGCCATACAGGGCAGAAGATGCAAAGAGTCCAAAAGGCACGGATCCGCGGATACTAGAAAGAGTGAAGAAAGTGCTGCAGGGCGAGAGGGACAAACTATCTAGATTGAAACCAGATTTATTGAAGGAGCAATGTGAGGGATAACAGGTTTTGTAGTGGGCAGGATGTAGTGTCGCTAGATCTGGGCGCATACAATCCAATCTGGCGGATAAGGAGACCGTGGACGTCGAAACCAACTGGCATGTTATTGTGGACGTGACTCGCTCATCAAGGGTATCATACGACTCTTGCTCGCTCCACTGAGCCATCATCGTGTCAAACCTAGAGCCACTAGCTGACACCTTGGCTTGAGAGCCGTCGGAGCTAGGATCACATTGACAACTTCTCTCGAGTCAGACATACACTCTACTGAATTGCTGGAGTTCAGACTAATGGCCGTGTTGCTCAGGATCCCGTTGTACAGGTTGAGAAGACCTTCCCACTCTCCGACGATATTGCAATCCTAGTGAAAGGGAGACTATAGCTACATTTATAGAACGACATACTTGCAGGTACTGAATTCTTCTGAAATTGAAAAGTAGGATACGCTTTTAGATGTCCACATCTAACCTCTCTTTGGATCTCGCGCGAAAGAGAGTCATTATGCAGTGGTGTCCATCTTGACTTCTGCTTCTGGTGCCTCTGATGCTGTTCCTTCAGAGAACTGGGTCGCCTCAGCTGTTGCTGTTGGAGCTGGTTCCGAGGAAGGTTTAGGAGGGTCGACAGAAGATGGAGGCTGACTTGTAGACTCAGATGTTGGTATAGGTGCGGTGGAGGAAGGAGGAAGGGGAGGAGCTGCTGTTGCAGCAACAGTCTGATTCATAGCTTGAGGAGGTTGGTTTCTCATAGCATCGTAGCGAGCGACGGGGTCACCGAAGTCTGCACAAACATCTCAGTATATGCCATGATTCCTCTTGATACGCGAACTCACCTCTTGCATAGTCAATGTCGAGTAAGCGGTCCAGCGGATTCATGCCTGGATGACCATGGCCAGGGAGTATTTCTCCATCGTATGCATCATTACCGCGTCTCGCATAGTCTTGACCGTCTCTATGGCTGTTTGAGCGACCATGTTGTGCTTTTCCTCGCTTGTTGCCTGCTCCAGCAGCAGCTGGGTCTCTTCCATCGTGATCACCAGGCTGTCTGCCGCCACCACCACGAGCAGCAGCTGTACTTGTGCTTCCAGACGTCGCTGAACGAGTCACTCGTGTGCTTTTAGGCGAAACAAAGGTGCCTGAAGGTGGTTCCTCGTCGATGTCGTCGGATGCTGGCGACGATGAACGCGACGACGGCGTGAGAGGACGGCCAATGTCGACTGCAGCACTCTCGGGAAGGTTTACTGCCTCAGATATGGGTGCAGGAGCATCCATGTCGAACCGGAAGTGGAGTAAAGAAGAGATGTGTAAACTGCCGATTATGTAGTACAACAACCCTTAACTAATACTTCACTTCATGCACTGAATACTTCCTATGCAACTTCAACGAAAGTATGCTAATACGTAACGTTATCTATGCCCAATCTCTTCCGAACGACCACAATAGCAATAAGTTCCTTGATCGCTTCTTCCAAGATGATGACATTGTCAAGAAGCATAGACAGAGTGACAGTCTCATCCATCTGTCGTTTTTTCTTTGATGAAGCGGACAGCTGAGACGATATTGACGATTGTTTGGCGCGATGTCCCATTCTTCCGCTCTGGCTTGACGAACGAGCGTGTTGTGAAGGTTTCGTAGGCGTTTCAAAGCCTCCATCTGATCCATTATCTGATGAGGGTGACGCTAGGATATTAGGTGAAGTTGCTGTCCCAAGATGAGCGGCAGACGACAGCGGTGAAACCGCTTTTCTCGGAGTCACTCTTACACTCTCGGTATGGGTGTAGTGTAATGCATAGGGACTCAAGCCTTCTTGCGAGGTATAGCCACCGCTTGCGAGGGATGATATACTAGCTTTCTTGGTGTTGGCAATCTTCTTAGTCGGAGTCGAGAAGCTGCTGCCAAGCGTAGGCAGTCCAAGCCTAGTAGCAGTAGAAGAGCGAGACATGGCTGGAGGCTCTTCCTCATCTGGCGCATCCGTTGAAAACTCCAAGGCTTCCGCCAGATTCTCTACGAAGCTCATGCCTTTTCTCCTTTCTTCCAGATATCTATCGAAGTTTGTAATCTCGTTTGCATAGACTTGATCCACTGTATTACATAGCTGCGATAGGATGGCAAAAACTGGCATCTCGGAAGCGGCTTCTCCGAATTGCGTCCTTGATGGCTTCTTAGGCTTCTCAGCTGCAGTCTTGTCTGATAAAAGGAAGAGCGGTATAGGAGCTTTGCGAGCTGTGCTGCTTACGGAAGAAGAATCGCTATTGTTCGATATCTTGCGAGTACGGACGGCAGGCGTCCCTTTCTTAGAATCGATGAAGTTCTGCTTGACGAGAAGACGCAGCTGATCTTTAGGTGGCAGGATCCATCCTTCGAGCGATCTATACGGACAAGATGCTAGTCTAGCTATCAAAGCCGTAAGGAGGAGGTTCTCTTCCGGGGTGTTTGCGAAGAAATCGCACAAGTTATCGATTATAGAGGTAAGAAGATGTGACTGAGTAGGGTGAAGTGTATGCTGAAGCATGGGATCCTCCAATTGTACTTTCAATGCAGTCCGGGCCGATGAAGTACTAGATAATGCAGAGGAGACTGCTGTGGATGTGTCTTCACTGTTATCTTCCAAATAGCAGGCTGAGATGGATAGACCGCGTTGAAAACTCTTATCACTCTGCATGGCTAGTTCTGCATCCTTGAGGTAGGCAGAAAAATCTGTGCTGGAAGCGGTACTTCCTATCGACAGGGACAGACCGAGCAGTAGTGCGATCTCTGACGTGTCCACCTCTTCGGAAGCCTGTCCTTTGCCTTTTGCTGGACCTTTCTCTGTTGTCTTGCCTTCTTCTCCAGGATACACGAAGCTTTCGGCATCACTCTCCTCGTCATCCTCGTCAGATGACGGGTACTTAAAGTCTCCTTCATCTTCCGCCTTGTTCCTCTGTTCCTCATTGAGTGTCTTTCGGACATCGAAGGGAAAGTTCGTGGAGCCTACTTTAGGGGTAGCTTGTAAAAGATCGCTCGATGCCACATCGAACTGTGTGAATAACGCATGCAGTATCTTAAGAGCTAGGACCTTAATAGCAGAATTTATGTACGTGAAAGAAGGGGCCACCAGAGATGACGCAGCAGCGGGTAGAGGAGGTGAAGTTGCCAAAAAATGGAATAGCAGATCCCGAAGGTTGACTTTGGGCACGTGTGGGATATTTCGACCGACATCATCGTCGAAAGATGAGGAAACGATACTTAATCCAGTATGCCATCTCTTCAAGTTAGCAGACGTATGACCTGCGCTCTTCGATCTGTGATGCGTTGCAAAAGCGGATGAGAACCTTTTGGGAGTATGAGCTGCGCCATGCAGGGTAAGGAGACCGCTTGTCCCAGATGTAGAGTTGCGAGAAATCGATGGCGGCCGGACTTCATTGATCGAAGAAATGGATTGCGATACTCGATGGTGCTGCTTGGTGGAGAGAGGGGATCGAGGTGCTGAGCCGCTTTTCTCCTCAAGATTCTGTACGGTACCGCCCAAATCTTCGTTGTGATCCTTCTCTTTCGACAGCAAAAAGTCCAATACAGACTCTGCTAATCGCGTATCAGGGTCCAAAACTTCCAACAACCTCTCGACGTAGTATAACACAGCCAATAGAGCATAGTCTTTGCTATGATCGCCCGCTGCGGTCTTGCTTGGCGAAGAAGGGAATTTAGGGGAACGAGGAGAGGTGGAAGATAATGGGTAGGAGCTTCCCGTTGCTTGTGATTGCTGAAGGGGCGATACTTCTTGCAAGATTGGATAAAGGGTATTTTCTAGAAGAGCGGTCCTGCCCAATTACTCGACAGTCAGGCCAACTCAAGAAGGCGATAGGCAAGTTCCGACCTACTTGACAGACTTTATTATTCTGCTACCTAGATAATATCCCTTGTCCTCTGTAGGAGTTGATGAAGCCGAAGAGACCCTTTTCAACACATCTTGCGCAAATTCCACCAACTTGAGCAGAAGTGACAATCCACCTTGTACTTCTTCGTCGGTTGTCAGAGAGACACCATCTTCGTGTAGCTGTTCGACCAAGCTCTTCTGATATAGGGTATCAAAATCTGCTACTTTCTTGCTTGTCGTTCCAGCACGTTGTGTTTCGTTGTTCACTAGTCCTTCCAATGAATGACCTGGTGGAGCTATGTATATCCTTCGAGGAAGCGTACTGAAGACAGCACCCATTGAAGCACCTAATAAGTCCGCAAAGTCGCTCTTCGAGATATAGTCCGCCAGATCTGCCTGTTTGTTCGCTTGGCCAGTACTGCTGCCCTCTAAGATACTACCACCACTAGAAGACGCTAAACTCGAGTCGAAGCTCCAGTCAGGCAAGTTCTTCTTGATGTTTCTCTCTTCTCGCTTCTTGCGAATTTTCCGCCGTTGAGCTTTCAAGCTTGCACTCTCTTGACCTGCTTCTAGCTGATGTGCTAGCTCGCATAGGAATAAGATACCTTGCCGCGCAAAGTCGCCGATCTGGCCTGGTCTGGCTAGAAAGGTTAAGAGAATGGAGAGGATTGGAAAGCTATATGGTGCTGGAGGTGTTGACGAAGACGACGACGAAGGATTACCGTTCGTTGGGAAGGGAAATCCATCTTGCGGTTTTTGCTGGCTTTGCGATGTCGAGCCTTCGGATGTAGCTGAGGTGGCCGGCGAAGGTAGCGGTGAGTGTACCACATGTAATGTCTTGGAAGTACTAGAATTGTTCGGATCTGGAGGAGCCAGCAAAGTCTTGGCTGGGCCATTCTTCATGCTATTGCGACTGAAAAATATGGGCAGAAGTTCGGAGTGTGCTTTCAATCTTGCACACAACGAGCATAGGAGGCTTGCTAACTCCTTTTCGTATGCTATTTCGCGGAAGGAAGAAGACGACGATGCTGCTGAAGAGGGTTCCGACGGTCGTGCTTTGTATCCTGATGCGCCATTTATGAGAGTGATGATAGGCTTGTGAGAGCATGCTATGAACGTTTCTCCAAGCAGTGTAATCAGATTTCCGAAAGCCTTCAAAGTGACGCCCAGTGCGCCGGTCGGTGTATCTTGGAGAGAGGCCGTGACGATTGTGGACAGTACATCATGCGTGAGCTAACAGATCAATACATGTTAGCGATAGGAAGAAGAAGGCTAGACCGGATATGAGTACTTACTGTGTACTCCATGCACTCTCCAGTCGTTTCGGTTGAGGAAAGCAGGGATGCTTCAGTGACCAGAGTGTCTACTAGTGCCTCCAAGAGTGTATCTAGCCGTGCGACTCTGTTTTCTGCACTCTTGCTCTTTTGCGACTGTGTTCCGTCGAGGGTCTGTTGCCATGGCCTAATCTCAGCGAACTCGAACATCCAGAGCAAGGCTAGAGTATGTTACGGTGCGAATATCTGTGCATATCTGGACTACATGGTCTAGGCTGGGCGTGCTGGATTGCTTTGCTTTGCTGGACCGTGCGCCTGAGCCAGAACCCGAGCCAGAGCCGGTGACTGTTCGCAGAAGGGCGCGCATAATGGCTCTTGAATCATATAGGTTGTAACAGTGTTATTGATGCTGTATATCCCTTCAAAGCCATGTTAATCAGCCTTTAAACATTGGGTCAGTCTCGTGTAAAGAGTCAACGATAGGGGTAAGACTTTCTCCTTAGCCTTAGGTCTTAAGGTCTACCACGATGCCTCCACTAGCTGTCCTCTTTCATGCTCCTGAGCGGGATCCTGCTTATACGCCGACAGGGTTATCAGATAACAGCAGCACCAGCAACAGCAACAGCCCGGCAATCAACATCGGGGATCATCCATCTACCTCGTCTGCTCCTGCTTCGTCTGTCTCAGCTTCCGTCAATTCTTCTCCTGCCCGTTCCCTCCTTGCAGCGTTTCAGGCTGTCAGCCATGGCACTCCAGCCGCGACCTTCCAGAGCAGCGCGTACAGGGCTTTGAACGGAGTCGCAAGTGGTAGCCAACAGTCGCCGGGGCATCAGTCATGTATGCTCATTCATATAGTGATCTCTCATGTCTGACGCGAATAATGTGTGGATTCGCCAGCTTGGACAGTTTATCGCGACCCGCCAGAAGCCGTTCGCAACCAGGCTGGAGCAGTCGCATCATCCGACGAAGCAATGCCAGAAGACCTTGAACCTGACAACGAGCAGGAGAACGTAGCACCGCCAGTGACTAGATCGCAGGACCTCAGCTCAACTGCAAGCAGGCGGCGGAGGCGGACAAGTACGCTCGCCACGACCGACACTATTCCTATATCACATTCCACACCTCCATCATCGTCTTCTGTACAACACTCTCGCGACGCGTTCACTACGCCTTCGCCTCCCCAATCACAGTCGCATGGCCGAGCTGCGACGTCGTCAAGAACGCAAGGCCAGACGCAGGAGAGATATAGAGATGTTACTCCACCTTCTCAAATACTACCTGCATCAACACCGGTCAGAAATGCTGAAAGGGTTGCGAGGGAACAACTGGGATTGAACGATAGCGATGATGAGGAGCTGCTTGCGAACGCATCAAGCGCATCAAGGAGGAAAAGGGTAAGGCGCTCCGATATCCCATCCTCTTGAATTGCCGTTACATCTCAAGATCTGCCATCATCGGTTCTCTACTTGTGCTCAAGATTCATCCACTACAGCTGCTCAAAAGGCAGTCCGCACACATCCACACCATCTGCATACTTAATCACTTGCTCAAGCTCTCGTTATTTAAGCATGGATATATCGTAATCTCCTTTTGTGAACGACCACGTCTCACCTTCTTGGACGGGCAATCAGGCAGCAAGCAGCTGTTTCTCTATCGCTTAATCTAAGACAGCCACATCAGCGTTAATAGTAGAGCATCTAGTTATTCTATTTCTAGGCTTGGGAAAACCAGTGTTACGAGGCCTCAGGCCGGTTCTAATGCTAGAGCAGCAATCTATGGTTTGTATTTCTATCCTGTTCATGGAGATATAGTGTAGTGCGGGGCTTGCCACGCATCCTCCTCCTCCTCACCCTTGTTCAATTCTTCCCCGTTTTTCTCATTTTCTACTCCGAGTCCACCTGTCAACCCTCCTCTATATGCATACCAGCCCACATTCTGCTGCTCTGCAGCGTGTTCCTGCTCAGTCTCTGTCACACTCGCCACCTTTTTCCAATCCATTCTTTCCAGAAACGCCTCTACAGCGTCTATACAAACGTCCAAGCTTCCGCTATACCCAGGTCTTACGACGACGCTCGACCTAGAAGCATCGATCTTGACGACAGCGCCTTTCTTACTGCTTTCGTTGGCAATCTGGAGCAACCTATCGAAGGGCGCTCTGGGCAGAATGAAAGTATACGAGATCTGAGCATCGGCGTCATCCGAGGCACAGCGAAGCGACGACGGTGCTGAACGACCGGATTCGAGGAACGGAGGTCTTAGGAACTCTGCTCCTGCAGGCATAGAATGCTGTTTCGATGGCACCCTAGGTGCATGACCATCTGACTGCACAGGCAGGGAGTTCTGCCTCTGTCCGCTGCCATTGCGTGAAGATTTCGATATCCAACTTCTAGGGCCGGGGCCACAAGAGCCACTTCGTAGTGCGGAAGGGCAATGAGCGGATCTAGGCGAGAAAGACGCAGCCTGCTGCAGGAGTGGTAAAGCTGAAGACCCGCTGATTGGCCATGCCTGGATGATCGGAAGTGGAGCAGGGCAGCTTGAAGCGGTCATGTCTGTGTCCTGACAAGAGTCTGGCTAATCAGAAGTCGACCCAAGAGCTCATGCAGTCAATGCTTTGATGAGTGAGTGTGGAAGTGAGCTATCAAACGGGCAGCTTGGGAGCTCCGTCAAGCTGTCTTAGGGTTGACATCCCTTGTGAAGCAACGAGTAAAGGCATAGTTCCTTTGTCGCTCGAAAAGCGTCTGTAAGCCGTAATACGACCGTTGATGATCCACTGCGTTTTATGCGTGAGTGAGACATCACTTAAACAAGGCAAAACTCACTTCGGCCCAATGTAATACACTGGCCGGATGACTGAAGAACACGATTACAACATACACTGAGCTTTCGGCTTTATGATACATACATGACTATGCTATATGCATGCGATGAGGGGGAGATGCTGAAAAATGAGCTGTCGATTGTAGAAACGAGAGTAGCGACTCTCAACAAGAGAGTCTGTCTAAAACGTAGCAGGTGAACAATGCTTGATGAACGAGAGTAGTGATTCGAGATCGAGACGAGAGTTGCGGGCTTAGGTGGATCTTCTATGTTGAAACGAGGGTTGCAAATGGCAGAATGCAATGGCCAGAGACAGCCAGGTCCAAGTGAAAGGAAGCCAGCGCACAGGACCTGGATCTGGAAATTCGATGAGACAAGCTTGCGAGAAATAAGATTCTCCTAGAATAGAAGTAGAGCCGAGCCTCCAAGGATAGCAGTGAGAGCAGTGAGGACAGCAACGGTATACGGGACTTGAGGGCTTCCAACGGCCTTTCCATAGAGGTCATCGAGATTTGCACCTCCAGTTGCACCAGCATGTGCAGATGAGCTGACTCCGCTTGGTTCGTCTGCCCAGTCTTCGCATGATTCGTCCCAGTCGTCGTCCGTGCATTTGGAACCGGAGGGTGCAGGAGCGTTCGTGGTTGCAGCAGCTTCGGCAGTGCCGCTCGAAGTGACCGTAGATGCTGCAGAATCTGAGATAGTAGAAGCAGGTAAGGTTGTCGTTGTGCCGGACTGAGTAATAGTAACAGGAGGTGCTGTAGTACCTGGAGCAGTAGCAGTGGAAACGGATGTCTCGGTGAATTTCTCAGGAGGAGGAGCTGGACCCGAGTGTGAGACAGTGTAGCTTGTAACTGTAGTAGTGATAGGCTTGACGTCAGCTCCTCCAGTAGGTGTAATCGTCTTGACGCTAGTCTGGGTGATTGTGCTGTACGAAGTGACGGCTGTTTGAGACGGGACGACTCCACCGGACTGAGTAACTGTAGTGGCGGGTACAGTAGCTTGCTTCGTGACTGTTGAAAGAACGGTGGTAGTGGTCTTCTGGCCTTCGATGACGGTAGTAACCACGTTGTTGTAGATATTGGTGATGTTCTGCATAATACTGTATGATCGGAAGCATGTAGAGGAGAATGCGGTTCAGCGCTCAATACACCTGCGAGGTGAGCAAAGTTACTCACGTATAGCCGTATACATAGTTGTTGATGGCACCCCATGTGTAGCCTTCGTGTTCCTTGACTTTCACGTCCTTACAGACCCCAGACTGCATCTAGTCAAGCACAGATGGTTCAGCTCGATGTCAAAATATAACTCGATCTTCATGTAGACTTACGTTCTGAGTGTCGCCTTGGGTGTCCGGCTTGCTGCCCATAGGGAGCTTGGACATTCCCGAGCTCATAGGGAATTTGGGCCCGGCAGAGCTGAATGGTCTGTTCATTGAGGTGAGCCCAATGTTCGGACCGTTAGGTTTGCTTGGGGAGTTGGCGTTGTTGCTGTTCGTCGAGCTGTCGCTACTGCTGCTGCTTTCGGAGATTTCGAAAGAATCGGTGAAGAAGACAGAGTTCGATGAACTGACTAGCTTGTACTGAGCAGCAAGTTCGTCAGTCAGACGATCTCGAAGTCTGCAGTTGTTGTACACACATAGTAAGATTGGCCGTAGCAGGTAAGGTAGGGAGCCTGAGGAATATTATATGTTCCAGTCTCGGCGGACATATCGACATTGATGGCGATCTGTGCGACGAGCTGTCCGCTGCCTTGAACTCCTGTCATAAGACTGACAGTGGTTGAACTCCACTCGGAATAGTCGTTGTTGATATTGACGCTGTTGCTGTTGTTATTGACGTTGGTGTTGCTATTATTATTGATATTGGTATTGGAGTTCGGGTTCTGCTGGTTGTTAATGTTCTGGTTGTTCTGATTGTTGGTATTCTGGTTATTCTGATTGTTGACATTTGTGGTTGCTGGACCTAGATTGGTAATAGCTTGCGAAGCGCCCAGGCCCTCGGCTGTGTGGGAGTTGTAAATAGGCATAGACTTGCTTGGTCCTTGGGAACCATAATAAGGCTGGCTTTGTGGACCACCATAAACAGGCTTGCTTTGTGCTCCACCATATACTGGCTTGCTGTACCCGCTCCAGTTGTGGTTGTTGTTCGTGTCTGTGGGCATAGCCGTGTTGGTTCCAGTGGATGGCTTCGTGTAGTCTGGGGATGTGTATGTGCCTGTTCCTTGCGTGTAGTCAGGCTTGGACCCTGTGTAGCCGGTATCAGGCTTCGAGTAGTTGGGCTTCGTGTTCCCTGCACTCTGCGTGTTAGTTCCAACAGTAGGTCTGGTGAAAGAGCCGCCAGTATTGGTAGGAACAGTGTTACCGCCTGTGGGAACAGTGTTCCCACCTGTTGGTACAGTGTTGCCGCCTGTTGGGAAAGTGTGACCGCCTGTTGGCGCAGTGTTGCCGCCAGTTGGGACAGTGTTACCGCCTGTTGGAACAGTGTTACCACCTGTAGAAGGGCCTCCGTTGGGTCCGTTGGAAGGACCAGGCTTGGTGTAGTCTGTAGATGGCTTGTTCTGTCCACCTGATGGAGTGTTCCCCTGATTGCCATTACCATTGCCATTGTTACCGTTATTACCAGGCTTGGTCTGATCCCAATGCACTTGACATCCGTTTCCTGGAGCCACTTTCTCTGGCGTCGCCTTGAATTCGCATGCTAGAACGCTCTGCAGGGAACCGCTGAGGAGGAGTGCTGATAGCAGTAGCGATATAGTGAGTCTACGAGGGCTCGATTGCAGTGGCATATTGAGTGAGTGCGCTTAGCCAGCCAGCTTCAGGACTGGACTAGGATGAAGAGGGACGACCTGATGGGCAGACTGGATGAGAGTCAGTACATATAACAGATTGATGTCGTGCTCTGCCTCACTTGAAGGATGATGCTAGGGATAGAGTGTGCCGAGTCTTTCGAACGACAATCGGTACGGGATTGAAGAGGTAGCTCGCCAGAGACGCAGAGGTCGTGATATAGCTTTGAGGCGGTACAGCTGCATTATTCAGTGAAGGGCGGGTCCGTTCCAAACAACGTCCCGGATGCTTCCCACCTGCTTAGCCTTCCCTTCATTACAGGTGAGGGATGTTTCGGATGACATGCAGAACTCATGAACTCTCGGAAGTCATCAAGATTCTGAAGGGGATTGGGGCAAGCCCAGCAAGGCGTCCGGTTTCGCTTCGACTACCGGGAAGCCTGCAGGCTACCAGACTCACGCGCTCCCTGGACGCAGCAAGTAGGTAAGTTTTGATGTGTGGCAGGATTGAAACCAATACCCTGCATATAGCTAGCAGAGCAAGCAAAGTTCAGTGGTTTTTCTGAAGAGAGAGCAAAGCATGCGTCTTACCTTTAGGAGCAGCCCGCTAACGATGCCTGATAGCTTGTACTAGATCGGAAATGTTATTGTGCACCTGAAATGATGTCGTTTTCCAATAGATTCATTAGTACTTTTGCATAAGCATGTCAGACTTGGGAGGACGGCGAAGCGCCTTGAATGACAATACAGCTGCTTTCAAGAAGGCCAGAAGTGACTGCTGACAGGAGGCAGTTGAGTCTACGTATCTAGGCAGGAAATGGAAGGAAGTGACGCACGGCTTGACCAAACCTGCACAAGTAGGACGCTACGGACGAGAAGTGAGAAGTACTAGTAAGGGTAGGGCTTCATCAAACGACTCGCAAGCCAGTTAGCTCTTCATGTTGTGTATCCCGTAAGAACCGCTCTGCGGGAAAAGAGCCAATGATGGAAGGTCGAATTGGACGGGACTTTCGCAGCAGGATCAGGTCATTATAGGTCGCTGCAGTATAGCTATCTTGCATGTACAGCATGTATCGACAGTAAAGGCTCTGGCTGCGCAATCCCGTGACGGTCCAATCTTCCCAAGTACGCAGTGGCGATCGAAGTGGGCCAGATTTGGGTCAGCGAGCTCTTCTCTTCTTTCTCTTCTTCTCCCCAACTGTGCGGGTTTCCAGCACAAAAGATACAGAAAGCACGACTGGGACTGGCACATACAGGCAGCAAAGACCGTTATACCGCGACGCCTGAGGGCACCCCCAAGAGACTTTACGACCTTCCAGCCCAGCGAGCGAAAAAACGGAAGCTGTAGGAGAAAACCGGTCGAGAGAAGGACGCAGTCTCAGATAGTTAGAGATTGTGCATACACAAGCAGTACTGCTGTGTTCCCATCCTCCAGCAAAACCCGTTTGGCGTGCTTTTCACAAGCATATCTCAGCGGTTTAGTCCATCCAGCACCGTCCTCCCGATCCCTGGCGAACCGGTGCACGACATAGGCCAAATAGCACAGCATCAAGCAGGTCTACTTGCGATAGTATCACCTCACATCTGCTCAGTCCAGCACTCCCTCCGAATCAGCTCCGCTAGCTGTAGTCAGGCTCGCAAAACAACCCCAACATATAGACAAGCGCAATACCGTCACCCATCCTCATACTCTGCATCATGATCGCTCGACTGTAACCCAAATCCATCCTCACAAGGAATTGGAGACCCAGTCCCCGCGATAGAAACGCTGCAATACCTACCAAAAGGTGGTCAATCCGAAACCACCCACAAGCTCGATTTTCTCAACGACTTTCGAGCTATAGCATAGAGCCACATTCAGTATCTGCAGCGATTGATATACAGAAATGCTCGCAGAGACTTCTACAGGTGCAGGTTCTGCATCCGCAGCATGTCTGCCGTCGGAAGACTGTGGCGCAAGCACAGTAGAACCCGATATACCAAGGTTGAGCATACAACAAGAAGATAAGCCAACAAGTTCTGGACTCGAGCAACCTTTCGAGACCGAAAAAGAAGAAGAGGAGGAGGAAGAAGAGATACCCGAAGATGACGTAGAAGCCTCCTTCATCCGTTGCGACAAACCACCGTGCACTCGAACAAATCTGGTATCCTGTTTGTCGAGCAGGTCAACATCGCCAGGCCCTCTCTCACCTCTTCTTTCCGACGACGATCTCCCTTCCTCTGAACTTTCCTCGACCAACTCTTCGCGAAGGACTAGCGATTGCCATCCTAGCACGCGTGTGCGCTTCAAGCGAGGTTGTGTCATAACAGCAGTCAATCTGACCTGGGCAGCTACGTCCTACGACAGGGTTAGCCGGATCCGCTCCTCTGAGAGAGCACGTCTCACTGATGAGCTATTATACTTCAGGCACCCATCAATGTCGCTCAGTCGCTCGATATGAAGCGCTGTCATAGCTTAGACTGCTCCGGCGAAGATGCCGACGCAGATCCAGACAAGTGGATCTCATATGGCGACAATACTTTCGCCGCACCTCCTTCTCCGCCTCTACCTTCGTCACCATGCACTGCAGCCCATACTGCGTTCGCCTATGCCAGCACAGATAGCGAGCTCACTGGCGACGGCCTCAGCCTAGAACACTCTCCCGTTCCTGCTTTGTGCCACGAGGACTCTTCTGGCAGCGATTCCGACGAATGTCACTGGCTGAATCAATGCACATTACAGTCATACGGAGCCGAAGATAGACAGCTGTCGCCAATAGACTGTGATACAGACCAGGTCTCTTCGCGCCTTCAGCTCGATACAATCAACCTGAGCTTGAACAGCTACGAGCAAGAGGAAGGAAGCATGACACCGAAACCAAGGAGAGACAGCACCGACGATAGCAGCACTGCATGCACTGGTCGCAAATCCAGATACAACCTGTCGAGATTCTCCAGGAATGACGAGATGTTTGAGTGTGAAGCACTTGGCGGATTCTAGTCTGTCTGCCTCTGCAGGCGACAAGGTGCCACATCTACCCAATAGAATACCTAGACTGCCATATAGGCTTTATAGCTGCCCCTTTTCTCTTCTTCTCCCTCCCACCTGTTCGGACCTCGGCCTCCTGAATAACAGTATCATGACAATGAATGATGGTTAGAAGAGCAGTAACTCTGTCCGTCAGCGGCTGTTGTCATAGTCGATGTTTATAATGGGGATTTATGCCAACGCATCCTACGTATGCCTCTGCCCAGGATGAACCCATTTAACCTTCGCGGTCTGCAGTTCCTTTACAGTAGTAGTAGGACATCAATCTCCTGGCTTTCGTGGCTATCAATGAGAGCGCTGACCAGTCTAGGGCATAACCAAGCTACAAAAGCTGAATAGCAAATGCCTGGCCGCGTTCTCCTGGTCAGCAGCCTATCATGCATGCATTTGGAGAAGATTTGATAGCTAAAGGTGTCGCCCAGCATCTGTACCGTGACAATTTGCGTATCGGCATCCAGGTCCCGCCCAGGGCATACGAGCTGCGCCAATGATCATACATACGGTACAAAAGGTTTTCTCGAGTGTAATCAACTCAGATATTGATGCCAAGGTCAGCGGGTCTGCCGTATCAATCTAGCTTGCGAACAGAGGTCAGTTTGGAGTTAGGAGTTTCTGATGGTTGACAGTTCTTTTCAGATTCGGACATCAAACGCATCGTACACGATATGCTTTAGTTTCGACAATCGAGCAGCGGCCATCAGAGTGGAAGTCTCGGCTGGCATTGGTACATGTTGGCTCGAGCTGTTGCTCCTAAAGGAATACTTTGTCTGTCATGAATGACGATAGGGGATTCTTTGACGAGATAGTCTCCGCTCTCTTAAGTTGCTACTTTTCTTGATGTCTCTGGAGTGTGCTTCCTAAGATCACTGCCATGTGGTGTGCTTTGCGGACTTTTAGGCCGCCGGGTGTCACCATCGGTGTGGAGTGTCACTACATTTTTATGTAAAATTATCGTACGCTTGACCTCGCCCGCCCCGGTCAAAGCGATGCGTGGTGCTGTGGGTACTTGACAGGCCTCTTTTTTTTGCGATGAAATCCTCGTAGAGTCTGCTTGATGAGGTAGCTGCACACCCACCAACATTGCTGCTTGGCCTTCGCAAACTTCAAGAGCTCCACCTTCTTCGGTGTCCTCTAGCCGGCTTAATTGATCATTTAGCTAGCGTCTCTTTTGAAGCCATAACTTACGACTGGCACTGGAATACTCTTAAGTCCGCCTACGACAACGTATACGTACTGCGAAACGACATCGCATGTCTCGAGAGCTGGTCTCCCGTGTCACACTCTCTATCGCTCTGCTTTGATCCATCGTTATACCGCTATCACACGCTCATCAAAATCTATCGGACTTGTCGAAGCTTTGGCCAAGACATAGGTCCCTTGGGAAGACTTCTTCAGCACAATCCAGAACTCTTGCACTCCCAGTCGAGCTTCTTTCGTTCATCCCCCGAAAATCTGTGTGCCGTCACGTCCGGCTCTGAGCCGTTTTCGACGCGTAAAGTGTTTGGTCAGTGACAGGCTTCATTACGGATCTGACAGCTTGATTAAGGCAAGCTCGAGCTAACATGTATTATGCTTGCAGTACTAAGACAGCCAACCAATCGGCCATGTCTTCGGGATACGCAAACCAAGCTTTCAATGGCTTTATGTCCCATCCGCTCTCTTTGAGCGATTCACAGTCTTCCAACATGGATCAATTTGATATCAAGCAGTTCTATGAAGCCTTCACCAACGATACTGCCCACACGAGCGAACACTTCGACCCTCATTTGGCTACCTACGACAATAGCTTTTCACAAGGTCAAACAAATACCGCCTACGCTCAGCAACCTCGGTCTTCTCATACGCAAGCGTCGCTTCCATACCAACAGCATCATCAAGGGCACAACGGCAAGTCGGCTCACCAGCCTGATATGGCCAATTTTCCGCACTTCGAGGGGGGACTACATATTTCATCCGCCCAGGCGGACGGCCTGCAACCGTATAATCCTGCACATACACAAGAGTCAAATACTGTCGCTACGCTGGAAGCAGCTGCGGCAAGAAGCGCTGCGATGTACTCTCAGCCCTCCACATCGAGCAGTCACGCATCTTCCAGGCGATCGACATTAGATGGCGTTCCTCATATCGCTTCTCTCTCTTTATCGTCTCCGCGTCACTCTTTATCGACAACTTCGTCAGCTTCTTCCTCCCAAAATTCGCCGACAACACCTCTATCGGCTTATAGCGTGGACTCTGGCTCTTTCGCCCAGCAGCAGCAGCAGCAGCAGTATAGGCCGCCCTATCATGGACAACCCAGCAGCGGGTACGCTACTGGCTATGCACCTGCACAACATCCGGCATATGCTTATGCGCCAACCCCGCAACCTGGTACATCAGCCTTGCTTTCGATGTCTATGCCGCCTAGCATGGCAGGCGCAAGCCACGCACATTTATATCACGCTGGATATCAGCAAACGCCCACGCAGCATCCAGCTTCCAGCGTGAACAGGGCTCCAACCTCGTTTCCTTTGTCACAATCAGTAGGAAGGCTGTCAAGCGCTGGTTTGATGGACCAAGTGGTATCAACACGCAAACCTATGATGTCGCCGGATCTCAGCTTTGAGGCCAAGCCAGCGGTCGTAAGCGCCTCAAAGAAAGAGACGCGACAGCGAAGAGATTCGCGGAGTAGTCGGTCTTCCAGGAGCCGGACGTCGACACCTCCCTCAACACCTGCCAGATCTGCTACTCTTCGTTCATCTCGAGCAGCCTCGAATGCTGGACAAGCTGGAGAGGATCAAGGCTCGCAGACTCCATCGAGTGCTGGACCTCATCGGACACCATCGAAGCGGATACAGGCGGCGTTGGAAGCCAATCCTACTGCGTCACAAGGTTCGGGACCTCAAAGACCGGGCGGATTGAGAAGATCAGCTTCGGAATATGGTGTGGTCACGCCGAAGACTGCGAAGAAATCTTCTGGCACCACGGCAAGCGGTGGTTTGGGTAGCCCTGCAGATATGGACTCTGTCATCATGCGCCAGCAACAGTCGCAAGAATATACTGCGACCATGTCGGCCCTGCAGCGATCTAAAGGTGCGGCTACTCCTACAGACAGCATTTCGTTAGGCGCCAGTATGATGCGGACGAGGAGCAGTCCGGGCTTTGCGCCAACCCTAGCTCGACCGTCAAGCTCCGCCGAAGTGAGCACAGCAGTGCCAAGACGCAGCAGCACGCTCTCCGGTCTCCAGATGTCCCCTATGCCACGATCTACTCTTGCTGCTTATCCTCTACAAGGCCAGGAAATATCCTTTGAGACGGCAGCAGCGGCACTGGATCAGATTGCTCTCTTCCTCAACCAACAAAGTATCCTGCTTGCGAAAGCTCCAAATCAGGATGTCCGGCTGGTACTGGGCACATTTGAGCAGTCGCAAAGCATCGAAGATCTTCGCGCGCGTGTTCAGGCCAGGTCGAGCAGTAGTGCGTTTCTTGGGCTCACATAGAGGATTTTGTGTATAGATCCGCTTGTAGACAATGTAGGACAAGGACATCATAGAGGTCCGCTGACCGTCATCATCGACAGCGGTTTCATCACCTTGAGCCAATTACTCCCGCAGCTGCAGGACACAGTGACCTACGAATTACAACAACGATCAAACTTTGTTCTGCCTATCGTCATCAAGGTAGCGGCTAATCGCAACCAGATGATCACCGTTGGCAGCCTTGAGATATTGTGCCAAAATAGCCGGGTCCGCCTGAGGCAAGATATCTGACATGGCAGTCAGAGTCTGCTGATTAGCATTGGCTTCACTGGTATGACTTTCTGCTACCGAGCTCAGCGATGACAGTGAAGGTCGCGGCTCAGCAGGAGGATTGTACGCCATTGTCGCGTGGTCCACCTCAGAACCAGATGAAGAGAACGATGGCCTCGGCCCCGAAGGTCTCAAAACGTTTGGCCGGTTGACAAAAGTCTGCAGCTCTCCAGAAGGTGGAGGTAGCGGACCCGATATCGACATCTGCGAAGGTGACTCGCCCGCTCGAGCGCGCTGGGACGAGCCGATGCGTTTGCTCGACTTGCGGCCGAGCCCTAGGAAGCCCATGCGACTCGGTAGTCCAGCGGCATTTAGTGCAGCGCTAGCTAAGGATGGAGCATGACGAGCTGAATGCTGCGAACTCCCTCCTAGAGAAGCAGTAGAAGCATTTGATGTTGATAGGGTCTGATTTGACGTGTAGACGCCAGGATATGGTAGGGTCGACGGGATCATAGTACTTGGCGCGATTGAGGGCGCTCGCTGCGTGATGTCCCTGGCCTTGTAGACATCTTGGCTGCCTCGCCGAAGCGGGAATGGGGCTTCAGACATGTTGTCTTCGCGCAGCACATGACTGTACTGTGATCGCGACGCTATGGAGCTGTTATTTTCGATAGTTGGAGCATCGGAACCTCTCCTATAGCCATTGCTAAAGGTGGAAGGCCTGGGTGATATAGCTTTCGACCCTCACTATCAGTGACATGATTACCAATGACGAAACAATGCTTACCCGCATGTGCTTGCTGCAACTGTGAAATCCAAAGGTCTAAGCCACTCTCGCACGCAGAGAGGGCATTGATCTTCTGCGCATACATTTGTGCACGTTCGCCTGCAGAGCGGCAATTCTTCAGGTCATCTCGTAGAAAGACAGGCTTCGGCAGTGCTTTATTCCGTTTGAGCAGAACCCGCATTTTGTCGACATTTATGGCCTGCGGTACTCCTACTTGACTAGGAGGGCTTGATGCCCAACGTGCAGCAAGGGGAACTGCAATATTCGAGTTTGATCGCCTATGACCCAGAGAAGGCATCTTGAAGGAGTTCAAAATATCGGTAGAGGACGTCCGTCTTTGCAAAAAGCTAGGCCGAGGGGGACTTGTAATGGACTGCTCTGAAGAGGTGCGCCGATGCATGCCACGGCGTAGACTATGCACTGAAGGCGACCGCCGGTGCTCCGCATTTGGCGAAGCTATGGGTGAAATCTTGGGGGAAGTCCGTGGCGTTTCATCGTCCTCAAACGGCGCTTGACGTGTAGTTGTGCTCCGTACACCAGATATCGCATCACCTACCGCTGCCTCCAGCTCGCGCATCAAGCCCGAGGCTCGCTCGTCTTCGGCATCCTTCAAGGCAGTCGACGAGGCCGCCTCACGAGCGTGATGACCAGATCCCGAGCCCCCTTTCGGTGGGGAATGAGGTAGAAGTCGTACACTTGCCGTCGTAGATCCATCCTCACTCGGTTCGAAATGGGATGGATCCTTACGTAAACGAAGGGGTGACAGGCTAGGACCGCCGCTGGGTGTAAGCGGACGTGAGGAAACGCGCGCAGGAGGTGAAAAAGTCCCAGAGTCGGCTGTATTGTATGCATCACTAGAAGCGGACCGCTCTAGACCGATAGCGGTGTCTGCGTTAGCAGTTGGCTGCTGAAGCATATCTTCAGCCACCGTAGAGACATGCGAGGGTCCTCCGCTGTTGAAGAGACGGGCATTACGAAGAGATAGCGTTGGGGAGGGTCTAAACCAAACTCTACTCAGCTAAAGCACGTCAGAGGGAGTGAAGTTTTTCTCTCACGGTCCAGATCCCGCAGCACCTGCAGCAGTTCGCCTATTCGACGGAACAGACGATATCAAGGCAGACTGACCTGCTTTTAGTGTGCTTCTTCTCCGTCCGAAACCGTCCATAGTCAAGTCTGGCGAATGACGAGGCACGGATGGACTCTCTGTGTCGCTTTCCATATCTGCCTCTGTACCGCTATCTCTGGCGTGTTCGGTAGATGCGCTCTGAAGTGTCTCAAATCCCTTCGACTCCAGCGAGTTTCGCGCGTGCCACAAGCCTTGACTAGTTTTGCGCGAGCGAGGAGTGTCTGAGGCTCCGACATCGCGAGATATCTGCCCAGACTGCAGGGGCGGTGAAGGTTCTGCGCTGGCAAGATTTGAAGTGTGCGGCTTTAGCGTACTCCGCCGCTCAGCACCTGCGAGACGCAACGCCCGGAGCTCCTCGTCTTCGCTGGCCAAATCTTCTGCTTCTGGAGATACATATTGCTGTCGAAAGCCAGAGTTATATGTTATAGCAGGGTCACTCGGAGAGACAACTGGAAGAGGGAATTTGGAGTTGGTAGGGGAGGGATTGTTTTCGTTATAATTATTGGCGGAGTGGATATCATCTGCTCTGACGACTCCATCGTCAATACTTGAAAGGCTCGAGCTGGAAGTTCGCGCAATTGCAAGAGGTCTAAGTCTCGGCTTCGCCTCTGTATGATCTGTAGGGGTACATCAGACTATTGTGAGCGTGAGAATATAAAAGCTGATGCTCACCTTCTTCGCCGGGCAGGACGGATGCGCCCGGGTTCAGTGATGGCTCTACCTCATCACTCACCAGTGCAAGGGCTTTCATTCGTAGATCTGCAAGCACGCGAAGTTGCTCTTCCTCCTCAAGTCGCTCCGCACTAGTCCTCCTGCGAGAAAATCTCGACGACAAGCCATGAGTAAGCCTGCCCATGGAGTCACGGCGCTTTCGCCGCTGGCCATCAGGACCTTCCGATTGACCAGAAGAGGAGAGGTGAGACGCTCTTGACGACGATCTTGACTGTTGACTAGCTTGAGCGGACGAAGATCCTTCGCCTCTCCCGCGGCGTAAGCCGTGAAGAACGTTGGCCAAGCTAGTGTTTCCCGACTGGTCAATGTACGATAGTGTAGCACTACGCACATCGGCCGCCTGAGCGTTACTAGAACGCGAATTGCGCCTTGCGGAGCCTGGTATGAAAGTATTGCTCAAGGTTCTACCGCGTTTGCCCTTGGACTGTCGGGAGGCATCACTTCCTATAGCATCGGAGGATACCTCATCGTCGGTGTTGGCCTTGTTGCCGAACACATCTGCTGAACTGATGCCGCTGCTGTATCTGCTTGAGGAACTGGCTTGAGAAGGGGTGCGCTTTGAGCGTTTCCCTCTCTGCTTGCGATCTTTGATGATAGTGTTCGGGGTACCGGTTGTCGACTCTAATTTGAATCCTCCCATGGAGGGATGAATATGGTCAATACCAGCGGTGAAAGCCGCAACACCTTGTCGCTTGTCAAGGCTCGGTGAGTTTTGAATGCTACTAGAGTAGTTTGAGTCACTTGCAGCACTGTGTCTGCTAGAGTGAGCAGAAGTGGAGCGAGAGTACGATGGCATAGGAATGGCGCTGGCTGGAGGCTTTGCTGGAGACGTAGGTCTGCTACTGTGGCTCGAGAGACTTTCTGAAGCTGACTGAACAGCAGATCCAACGAGTTGCGATAAGTCTTCGGCCTTGAAGAGATTGACTGTATCGACGCCGGGTGAAACTGGAGTGCTGCCAGCTCTGACTGTATTCAGAGGCGAAGAGCTGATGACTGTGAGGCCAGCCACGTTCCTTCCCATAGGTGATCTCAGCCTCGTTGACGTTGACGGTGATGCTGATGTTGCTGCTGAACTCGTGTCGCGACTGGGAGAGTTCTTGATTGCGAGCAGTGCTACTTCTGACTGGACACTGCTACGACGCCGCTCTGAGCTCTTGGGGGGTCTTGCTGGAGATGTTCCATCTCGCGTTGGGTTGACAGAGGAAGCGGACGAGGTACCTAAGTTGCCGGATGCCATAGGTAACATACGGAGTCGGGGCAAACCACCCGGGAACGAAGGAGTGCAGATAGATAGATAGATTCGAATCAGTACATGTGCGACCTACGCCTTCCAAGCGCAGACGTACGGGACAGAGAATACGGATCAGCCAGGTTCTTGATCGGGTCGGCCATCTCTCGACTTCTGTTTGCTGAATTATCTGGTCCAGGAGACTCCGAAGATGCACATCTCAGATCAGACGATGCTCAAGCTTGCAAAGCTGCCCTTTGCGACTGTCGCTGCGCCCAAATGGTCGACCGGTACCCGCGCAAGGCCTGCGTTCTGATTCTGCTTTCCAAATGCCTTGAGGGCGAATTCTACGCTGAGAAATGGCGTCCAGCTATCGTCGTACGACCTGTCCGGCAGTTCAGAACGTAGAATGGCACGCTTCTTTGGATGGCATAAGAGCGAGAAACAGCGCCGATTGGAGACTGTGTCTAAATGCCTTTTGCTGCAGCAAGAATAGTGTGAAGCTTCGCTAGAGCTTAACCCTCACACTATCCTTCCCCATATTCAAACATCACCTTTCTCTGCTCTCAAGAAAGGACATTTGGCTCTGCTCTTGAAGTTCGAGTCAACAATCTCTGATCTACTCGATCTGAAGCAGAAGAATCGCACGAGAGCATCCCAACTCCTCAGCAGCAAGTCAAGCAAGGCAGAGAGATGGAGACCGCAAGCCCTTTGTAAAAAGGAGCAGTACCTCGAGCTTGAGAGAGCGTAGTTACCGGCTCTTCAATTACATCATTAGATGATGACGAGAAGAGGAAGTCTATTCATCGGTTAAGTCAATCTTCGTCCCGGTATTCATCGATTCTTGACATGAAGAGGAGCAGCAAGACAAGCCTCAAGAGCGCGGCCATGTACAGCTCAACGAGATCGAAAGGCGTATATGAGAAGAAAGCTTTGAAGAGTAGCCTGCGTAGGCTATCCTCCTGCTGTTCATCCATGCCTCCAGTTCAGGATGAAGTCGAAGAGCCGGAGTTTAAACCGATTCCTACAGCATGTCCCGACTTCAAGTTTTCACCACATATAACCCAAAGCGGCTTTTTCAAGAAAAGCGGGTTAGTCTTGTTTGCAGACGTCGCAGCCAAGCGCAGCATGCTGCCCGGAAGTACGCGAATCACTGCGGCCAAGTCTCTCAATCCGGTCACAGTGCTGTTTGGCACCAATTATGATTATTACGATCAGAACTTGGGTTATAGAATCCGATGGGCAACAACGAACGAGGTCTGGGGACCTGGCTGGCATCCCTTGAACTTCATTAAGAGCTTTGCGACATTCATCTACTGTTATAGAAGCGCTCGAATCGCCAAAATTACGCAAGCTCAAATATCTTGGATCAGAAGACACAGCTATCCGACACTGGCAGCATCCACCCGCGATTTCCCGTGGAGCGAGCAAGGTCTGACTAGAGACATTTTCAGTAGAATGACAGCGGTTCGATAAGGCAAAGACCCAAAGCAGCCTAACCTGAACAGGGGTCTTCCCGATTGCTAGCTGTTCCAAGGAGCTGAAGCCAGGAAAGCGTGCAGACACCCCGGTTTCGCCAAACATTCCCGCTACGACTGCGCTACGTCACTGACGGTCAGCACTGACAAGAAAGCGGAAATACCATCGCTACTGGGGTGAGCCACACTCCGTTTCCCTGACATGTCTTCACCGCCTTGACCAAATCGCTCGCTGGTCTGCTGGTTCTGCTGTCAGTCAGGACTGACGCTTGTCTCTCTTCTACACCGCTCGCCATCCGTCAAAGCGATACTTCTACTTCCTCCCCATCTCCATCCTTACAACAACTCGCTCACCACATTTCAAGATGGACAGCAAACCCTTTGTCAAAAAGATGAGTAGCAACTCCAGCCTTGCCAGCACAATCACATACGGCTCCGTCTCCTCGAGAGGAGATTATCGGAAGTCGACACTCAAGCCTACCTCGAGTGGTCTGCCTTCACGTAGTGCATCGCTTACCAACAATTATGCCAAAAATCAGTTCGTCTGTGAAGCGCCAGAGTTTACACCGATCCCAACGCTCCTCCCGGACTTTAATCTCGACCCAAGCATTACCAGCAGCGGATTCTTCAAGACAAGCGAACTGGTGCTGCTTGGTGACGTCGCGGTCAGGCTAAGTATGTTGCCCAAGACAGGAAGATCAAGAATCAGCGCTGTAAAGTCCCACAATCCGATCACAGTTTTCTTGGGAACCAACTATGACTACTACGATCAGAACTTGGGTCACAGAATCCGACGGGCGGAGACGAACGAGGTCTGGGGCCCTGGCTGGCATCCTTTCAAGTTCATCAAAAGCATCGAGACACTCATATACTGCCACAGAAACGCTCGGATCGCCAAAGTCACGCAAGCTCAGATAAAATGGATTGAAACTCACAAGTATCCGACACTGACAGCATCCACCCGCGATTTTCCATGGAGCGAGCAAGGTCTAACCAAAGAGATACTCGCGAAGCTGATTGCCGTGCGTTAAAGACTTGCAAGCGGATATTCTGCCTTTCTGCGTCGGACTGGCCTTGTTTTGTATGCACCTAAAAGCGGACGATGTATCTGCAATTCACTCTTCTGATCCATTATAAAATAACTAACACGGTTCCAGGATTGACAGTGTACAGCTGACTTGTAGCTTCTGGGAAGCTCTATTCAAGCACCTTAGGGATAAGCTATCGCAGGGACATTGGACAGCAGAACCAAGATCCATCATTGCGCGTATATCTTGATTTGCTATCTATCCGGCTCGACTATCGTGTCTTCTACGTGTGTCTGCCTTTGCTTCATTTTGATACGCGCAGTGCTGGCTGGTCAAGTAGCGACTGAGTTCGGGCCAACCTGCAGCAAGCCCTCAAGCACAATAGATATCAATCTGCTGGTGGAAAAGTGAACCGCCGCACGCGTGCGTGTGCGGTCATATCAACTGGGTTTGTGGCTTCAGCAGCTGATGCAGCTACATACTGTACAGCAGTCTACATCTGCTGGCTTGAGGAATCGCCGCGCAAACAGCTGGGCCATCGTAACGAACGAGCACTCGCCCGAGCCAGCAGTGACAAAGCAGCAACAAACCTGTCGTAGTCTGGCGCGACTTGTTCGAGCCATCTTGATGGGAATCATCTATTGACGAGCTGACTGACGTACGGTCAGTCCTGGAAAGTGCGAATACCCGCATACCAGCGCAGGTAATGCATCCCCCTATTTTCGCAGGAACCACACGAACTAAATGCTGCTTTATTGTCTTTGTATAGATCATACACTATGTCGTCTATCGAGACATCAATCTTAACTGCTGGTGTCGGGCCTTGCAGCCCTCCACTACCTCATGAAGTCCTCCTTCTGATTTTCACACATCTCTTCGAGGATAGTGCACGCAGAATATCCTGCTTGAGTCCGCTCTCCCTGACCTGCCGAAAATGGAGGACTGTCATCAACACGGGGAGCCTGTTCTGGAGTCGCCTCTCTCTGATGGTACCCTCGAGGAAAGCGGAGGACCTGGCGAAGCTCTATGCCTCCAAGCTCAATACCTCTTCCGCGTCAGGTCCCCTATCGAGGGAACCTCAAGGACTAAGGGAATTGCAGGTCCTGATAGCCTTCCCGCCAAGCATAGATACCTCAGCCGCGCTCCAAATTATACTAGACCACTGTAACGAGCTTCACAATTGTCTCAGAGCCTCGATCCAGTACACTCTGCGCAAAGCAAGCTTCACAATGGAGGGCGCAACTCAGTTGCACATCGATCTGCTAAGCTCTTTTCTCACCGAGCTTCGCTCAGGAATGAGCGGAAGCGCTTTCAGTGCTCTGTCTCTTGAGCTCCAGTTGCCAAATATCCATGGCTTTCCAATGATGGACGGTTTCTGGCTCAACTACTCTGGGCTCCGATCTTTATCTATACTTTCGAAATCACCGTACAACAGTCAAAGAGCCAAACCTCCTGCCAAGCCAACTCCACCAAAGCCAGTATCCTCGCTGTCCCGACACCTTCCTGCAAATATCGAATCCAGGATCGTGCCCCTCCTTGTACAAGGTCGGGATTCGGATGCTGCGAGGTTGTTGTCGCAGCACCTTACCCGCACACAGATGGCGACGAGCGGCCCGTCGTCGTCCTCGTCTAGCAGAGTGACGCATCCCGGCTTCCCATTAGCTGCTCTCGAAGCATTGAGGGCGCCTGCAGAAATTGATCCAGTCGAGCAAGCTGAGTATGAGCGCCGCCTTGCCGCCTATCAGGTAGCTAAGCATAGGCACGACAATTGGAGTAGGCAACAATTACTCGATTGGGCAGGCTTGCACGATCTTCTCAAGCCAAGCTACAGCAACAGTTTGGATTTATTCTCGCACGCTACAGGCTCCTCACTGCAAAGAGTGGTCTTGGAGGGTGTTTGGCTCTCCGAGTCTCTCGTTATCCCCCCCCCCCCCCCCCCGGGGCTTTCCCCACCTCACCTCCCTCGTCCTAACTCAAGTCAAAGCAGGCCGCAGCCTCTATATATTACTAGAATCAGCTCCCAACCTGCAGGACCTGTCTCTTCGCTTCATGATCCGAGACTACGATGACAACGACATCACCGTCCCCACCTTCGCCTATGAGCGCTGCGATATAGAGCTAGACAATACTTCGGATACCTCCACGAACCAGAGAATGGAGCTGCCAAGGCCGCCGGTGCCAAAGCGAATATACAAAGCCGGCAATGTATGGATAACCTACTACAAAGACTTACCGCAATCGTTACGGGTCGAGATGGACGCGGAAGGGAAGCTGGAAGATTTGGAGGAGGAGCTGGACGATGACTTTGACGACGATGACGGCTCTATCGCCTCGCGAGATGACTCTATCAACTATCCAACAGATCTGAATATGCCAATCAAGGTTTCGGCGGCTCTACGTGCCGACAAGATTTACCACATTGAAACCACGAGCTTGACCGCTGTTCGAAGGAATCTTTATCAGGAAGAAGACAAATATCGCCATGCGGTTTTCGTCGAAGATCTCGGCTTGAAGTGCTTTGGATCGCAGTACAAGTGGCAAGAATTGGTCGATATGCGCTCAGACTTCCTAGAAAGCGACTCGTTTCCCTTTGAGAACGGGCTAGAGTATTACGATGAGCAGGCTGTTTATGCAAGAGAGCACACAGACTCGTGTGCAAGGCAGGCTCGGGCTAGACAAAGCGCCATGCCTAATCCTGTGGTTATGCGACACTTGCGCAGTCTCGAGCTAGCCGGAGCTCAGACTCCAATTTTCTGGGCCTCTAACGAAGAGCTTGATCCGGCAGGCAACAAGTATGGCCGCCCGGGAGAGCCATTGATCCTCACCCCCTGTCTGGACAAGGCAGTCCTACGATCCAGCCTGGATCTCAATGGCCTGCTGCCTCTTTCAAGCGCAAGTCGGCCGCTCCGTCAAGCCCTGCCTTTATTGGATAGCCTTTGGCGAGACCGCCTTGACGGCAATCTCAGACTACCGCGAGACTGGTCTGCCGACTGCCTGGCCGACGCTATGCTCAAGGGACAAGCTATTCCAGGCATTCAGAGCAGCGACGAAGCCTGGGTGGAGGAAGAATTGCCAGATGAAGATTTCGATTACTATGTGGAACGCCCACACAAGATTGCTCGAAGGCGAAGCCAGTGGTATCAAGACCTTGGTTGGATAGACGGCTTTGGAAACCTACAGAGAGCGTACATCGAGGCGTTTCAGAATGGCTTAGGCAGACGATCTGTACCGTCTGTCTTGCTCGCATTCACAGCTGTAGCGCCTAAGATTACTCATCTCGATCTCAGCAATACGACGCTGCGCTCGTCGCTTTTCATGGAGAGCATGCGACCCTTAAGCGGGTTAAGCACGCTTGTCCTACGTGGAGTCTGCGAGCTGGACAACAATGCGTTACTGTGTCTCCCACAACATTGTACGCAGCTGTCGTGCTTGGATATCTCAGCAGCAGAATTCCTATCAGCTAGTGGTGTGGCTCCCCTGGTTTCCAAATTCAGGGAAGCTTCGGATGGCAATAGTACCATCGCTAGAGCAATCGTGGATGACCCAGCGGGATTTGACTGGGCACCTGCTCGTGCGAGAGCTGAGAATGCGGCGTATTGTTATTTGGATTTTTTGGGTATTCTTCCGGATTTGGTCGCCGAGTTCTGGGCAGATGCGAGGGTTAACAACAAGCCTTTTTCGACAAGGAAAATGAAAGCAAGAATAATGCAATGATGCACCGAGCAAGAAAAGGGGACGCTGTGCCCCATTCTGTAGCTATAGATTGAGTTCTCCTTAGAATAGGATACCTTCATTACTGGTCAGGTTTGCTCTTGCACATGATCTACTGAATACAAATCCACACAGAGGTCAGCTACCAAGCGGAGCCGGCACACAACAACGGGATGAGGGATGAAGGCCCTTGCGGCCGATGCAGACAACAATTGAATGAGCAGGGGGAAAGAAAACATTATGTTCGCCCTAGAACTGATACAGATACAGGAGAAGGGCTGTGGGAGGGGGGCACGGAGCTCTGGGTCACCATATGAGGTGCTGCTGGAGTTTGACTTGTTACTTTTGTTTTGGCGATAAAGCCGAGTTTTGAGAGGACATCCAGGACATCCTTCTTGTTCACTGGTTTGGTAAGAACCGCATTGAAAAGAGTCCCTTCCTCAGTGATGCGAAGTTGATCGTGTGCTGCGTACGAGGTGACAGCTACGATGGGGGTATTTTGGTTGGCATTGTTAGTTGACTTGATCATCCGAGCTGCGTTCTCGCCATCCACTACAAGGACGAAGCGGGTCGTTAGCCAGTGATAGCGATAATCTTGTCGCAGACGTACATATCGGCATCAACATATCCATGAAGATGACATCGAAGGCGATCTCGCCCATCGAGCAGCGAATAGCTTCCTCGCCATTCTGTACTACTACGCAAAGACAGCCCAGTCGCAAGAGGATCGTTTCGAGAATTTTCGAAGATATCGGATCTACAAGACGGATTTTAGTATTGAAGCGTTTCAGCTCGTAATATCAGCTTACTATCTTCGGCAATGAGACAATCCACTGTCTTCTCATAGACCACTCCCGAAGTGTTGGAAGCTTGCAACTCAGTGGGCAGCGGCGGAACTGGAGGCAGAGCTGCTTTGGCTGAAGCGGGCGAAGAAACGGACGATGCTGGTGTAAAGTCGGTATAGCCTGATGTCCGTCGTCTTTGATGGTATGAAGCGTCTTGAAGGCCCCGTTTGTCGTGTGTGGAGAAGGATGATCGCCTAAGCCGTGAAGGCATCGAGTTGCGGCGTGAGAACTGCTCTTGCTCTCCATCGACGACTCCTTGAGCGATAGTTCTGCTGAGTGTTTGATGCTCAGAAGGTCGCCTGGTGTGGGTACCAACGCCCTGTGGCGTGCTAGGGGCACTAGGCCGTGATAGACCGCTACCTAACGAAGAAGTGGTGGACGCGCTCGGAGAGGGTGGTGCATTCTTGATGTGACGTGAATTCAGTCAACGTACGGGTAACTTCGATTGACAGAACTTACACCGACACTGCTCCTCTTAGCTTTGGCTTTCCTGGAAGTGGGCTCCGTCTTGTTACGCAAAGGTAGCTCTCCGGGCGTTGGAAGAACATGGTCATCCCGTAGCTTCTTGATCAGGTCGTCGTTTGCTTGCTTCAGTACATCCAGGTTCTTGAAGGCGAAAGTGCCAAAGTCATCGGAGCCGTCGCCGCGACGGTCACCTGCATCTCGAGCACTCTCCAACTGGGTAGGGTCAGACTCGGTTCTGAGACCCTGGAGATCGGGACGTGTCACGGGTTCTTCAGTTTCGAGATCGTCCACAAATATCTGATCAGTAGCACCTCGTGCGTCGAAATAGTCTGTTGATTCCGGATCTTGAACTTGCGGGACAAAGTTTGCCTCCTCGCTGCGCAGGGCCTTCCAGTCAATGTCTGCCAGCCATGGATGCCGTTTGACCTCTGCGGCCCCATTGGCACCCAAGCGGGAAGAGGCGTCAAAGCAGAGTAACCGATTAATGAAGTCTCGTGCCTCTGCAGACATCTCCACCTCGTCTTCGTGCCAATCTATGCGGCGACTGAGGATGTTGTCAAAGACTTGGTCGGGCGTAGACGCGTGAAATGGTGGATATGCAGTGAGGAATCTGCAGAAAATCGCTCAGTTCAGTGCAAGGAGTCTCTAATGAGACTTACTCGTGACAGATGACTCCGAGAGACCACTGAGGAGGCAGCCAAGGTTTAGCAGGACGCCAGCACAGAAGGACCTGAGCGACTTACCCAATCGACACCTTCCCCGATACTCATACCCAAGATACTCTCGGGCGCGACATACTGACATAGTAGACTACATCAATAATCAGCTCGTTTTTAGTGCAACACTACTCACATCTACAGTACCAACAAATCTGTGGTTGTCTGATCCCTGCCCAGGCGAATGGACTGGGGGTGCAAGCTTGTTTCCCGAGTCCATTGATACAGCTGGTGAATCCATGAGACGAGAGGAGCGTTTTTTTCGTTCTGCTACACTCTCCGACCCGCTGGACTCGCTCAGATCCGCTTCCTCGACAAACATGGTTCCGAAGTACGAAGCTCTGGGCTGCGAATCTGGCGTGCTTTGCCCAGATGGAGCAGAGAAGTTGGCTGACCCCGTCAACGAGTATTGTCCCGAATTCTTCCGCGAAAGCCCGTTACGCGACATAGACCTCGATGCATGAGGTTTGAGGCGCTTGCCCGATATTGCGGGCGCTTGTTGATTGATTGCTCGAGCTTGCCTACCAAGCAAACCGAATCGCGAAAGCCCAAAATCGGTCACTGCAAAACAATTGAGCACACGCAATGTACCTCCTCAAGCACGACACTTACACCGCAGATGTCCGCGGCTGTCGATTAGCAGGTTGTCGGGCTTCAAATCTCGATGAACGATGCCTCTTGCGTGCAGGTACTCCAGGCCAAGCGTGATTTCAGCAATGTACGACTTCGCCCATTGCTCGTCCAAAGCACCCATCACTTTGATGAGGGCTGCACAGTCACCGCCGTTAAGATATTCCATTACGAGGTACTACTTGCGTAATTAGCCAGGCATCAACGAAGAAGACGTGATTTGCGTACCAAATAGTCCTTGCTCTGGAAGGTCCAGTACAATTTGACCGCAAAGTCCGAATCAGCCTGCGTCATCAAGATTTTGCGCTCTTCCTTGACGTTGGTGACTTGGTTCTTGGCGATCATGTCGGCTTTCTTGAGAACCTTGATCGCATAGTAATCGCCCGTTGTGCGCTTCTTAGCCAGGTATACAGATCCGAAAGCACCTTTGCTGATTGGTTTGATGACCTCGAAGTCCTTGATGCTTGAAGTTTTGCCAGTTTTATGAGGAGCTGCAGACGATGACGATTTGGGCGAAAGTGCATTCTGTGGCGCTTGCGTTTGCTGGGAAAGCGTAGTATCTACGCTGACAGTAGAGTCGGGAACTACTACAGCTTGGTTGATGAGAGGTAGAGGTGCTAGTAGACCAGCGAATGAGTTCGTTTCTAGTGCGAATGGCGAGCTTTGATCTGTTAAATTCGGAGACGGAGCGGCTGAGATCTTTTGAGCATTATCGGAGGAGAATTTCGGTATCAGGTTAGGGACAGGAGTGACCTGATCGATACCCTCGTTCGTTTGGGTGATACGGCGGCTGGCATCAGCAGCGTTGAGCGTCGGTGCCGGAGATGGTGGAGGACTTTGACTCTGCTCTTCAGGGACTGACGCCAAGACAGCATCTGCCTGACTTTCCCATTCCACGCGGATGCGCTCAACATAGATCAATGTGTTGCGTAGTCGGTTTACGGCCATAATCTTCTGGCTGATAAGCGCAGCCACGTCCAGAGCTAGCTGTCTTAACCCCTCGTCTTCACAAGATGGAGGATGCCACGTCTTGAGTGAAACGAGGTGATCTTCAGAATTTGGCGAGAGCAGGCGTTGATCACGAATCGGCTTTCCATCTTCGGAAAGAGCAGGAGTAGATACGTCTACAGCGGTATTGAGTATATCGAGCAGTTCGTCAAGTAGCTTGATTTGGAGGCCTTTGAAGCGTGGCGGCATCAGAGGGATTTCGCCATACTCCAGCCCATGAGCAGGACTTGTAGCGGAGTCGGAGAGGTTTCTAAGCTTGCTAGCCAGACTTGCAGTGAGCGACCGCAACTCAGTGATACGATCATTACAATCACTGATATCGACCTCCAATCGGTGGGTCTCGTTGCATGTCTCGTTGTGTTTCTCAAAGAACCATGTAGGAATCTGTTTGTCGCATATCCTGCACAGCACTGGCTGTATGGACAGCTTTTGGCCTCGTAGCGAATGGAAGGGGGTAATCGGCTCGCTCCATGCGCGATTGTGAGAACTTTGGCCAGGCTTGACGGTTGTGGCCTCGCCGTCCTCGCTACCGCTGAGGGACGCAACAGCAGGGCGTACCACCCACATTGTATGCGACGGATGACTGGTCAGACGATCTCGGATGAGCATGCCTTTGCCCTCAAGGCTTTCAAAAGTGGCAGTCTCGCTGCCGGCGATGTCTTCAGCGTCCTCGTCCGGGAAGATCCTGAGTCGAAAATGCGCTTCAATGGTATGCGAGTCGTCGTTGAGGAGGTAGCTCGTTGCTTCTGCAAAGACAGACACATCGTCGGGGTGTAGGAGGTGCGATATGGGTTTGCCGAGGCATTCTGCTGTGTCCAAACTGTTACAGAGCAGTCTTAGTGAAAGCCTGCCAAATCATCAAAATTCACTTGCCCAACTACATCTGTCCATACTGGACTGAGGTACTGCAAAGATTCGCCATCTAATTGCAGCTCCATCAATATGGTTGCATTGCGGACTTCTTCAACTGCTTCCCGGAGCACTTCGGCTTCGTTGACGAGATGCTCTTCCTGGACTGGAAGAGAGGTGGCCGACGGCACCGTGACCGATATTTTGCTAGTAGGCGGCGAATCCTCGTTCATTCTTTGGGTACCCAGATCAATTCCCAATGGAGAAGGCATAGATTCTGTTTCATGTCGAGAACTTGATTTGCTCATATGGTTGGCGATACTAGGCGCCCGAGATCGCGCTGATGTCGACGGTTGACTTAGATCTTCTTCTAATTCTGGCTTCGCTATAAAGGTGATAGGAGCGCGAGAGGTATCTTCCTTTTCGTCTTCAAAGTTCCAAAATCCACGTTCTTCCGCCCAGAACTCGGAAACTCTGCTAAGGCCGGCTACAGCCAGGAGCAGTTGCACATACCAGCCTCGTAAAGGCCAATTAGGGTGATCATCCCAACGTTTCCCTACTTTCTGGACTCTTCGAATGAGCTCGGCGCACGTCGAAGGATCGGCGGTTAGGTCTGCAACTGAGGTTTCGAGAATCTCCAGAGCAATGGATACCATACTTTGCAAAGAGCTGAGGAAGTGCTGCTTATCTGCATCCTCCAACTGTCGGCCTGTTCTATGATTGTTGTACCATTCGGCAGAGCTTGTCCGCTGCTTAGACGATCCTCCTTTCAAAGCTTGCATCGGCGAGCGAGATCTCGACTGGGACCGCGAGCTATTTTCAGAGATCGGTAAGATGCTCGCTTCGCGATTCAGCTCTATACTCTCTTCCAGCCGTGCTGCCAGATCAGCTGGCTTCACAGGCATTGAGGGAGTGTAGCGCCTAGGTAATAGCGATATACGCCTCGGGGATGATCCTCCACTCGTACGGCCGCGTCCTGATGAAGATGGATACCTATGCTGCTGAAGCGTAGTATTGGGACTTCCGAGGCGAGATTGATGGGAGGGGCCTGCTGACGAGGAGCTATCTGTATCCCTCCTTAAGAAGGCAGGAGGTTCGTAGAGCCCGCCCGACTCTAGAGGAGGATCTGCTTCGTCCCCTTCCTCGTTATCGGCATCGCTCTCTGTTGTGTCGAATGGAGCATGACGTTCATTCGGGTCTGCAGCACTGTCCTCCTCGTGGCGACTCTGCAGTCCAGAGGCTACGAAAGCACGCTCATTCTCAAGCTCGTTCTCAACATAGAGTGTAATGCCGTTAATGATCTTGCGAAGTTCCTTATCGCACGCTTCCTTAGCACCGGTAAGTCGATGCTTAATGTGGTCCCTTATGTGAGACATAGAGAAAGTAGGAGCCAGAGTGGTAGACATAGGCGCAGCTTTGGGTGCTGCAGACGATTTCGAAGCCGATCTTCCCATCCTCATTGCCGTGTGCTGCGTGACGGGTACAAGCCCTGGTGTTTGAGCCCACAAGGGCGATCTTCCACCTACCTCCGGCGTTAAGCTGGGTGTATCCTCAGGAATCCGCGGCTGCGCCCTGCCAGGAAGCCGGGGCTCTTTGAACAGACCTTGCGTTTGCCCTCCGCTACCCGAAGCTGAAGACTGCGACGACCTGGACTGGTCCGATCCTTTGTCACTAAGCCTGTGCACTGTACCCGCAGGCTTGTACCTGGGATCCAGGCGAAGCGACAGTTGAGGATTTCGCCTCTTTTGGTCCCCTCTCGCCGATGTGCCTTCCTCCTTGTCCAAAGTCGACGAGGCCACTTGCGGAATCGCAGTGGCGGTTCTGGTATCAACATTGGCTGCGGGTGCTAGGGCACCTACGCTGTACCGCCCAGCCACGTCGCCATTCCTCTCAGGTGTAAGATCCGAGGTAGACGAGGCATGCCGTAGAGCTGGCTTCGGGGGCGCTAGATCCATTCTGCTGAAATCGCCTGACAGGCGGGATCCTTGTGATATAGGCTTAGGTAACGCGCTAATATCGGATGTTACGCGTTTCATCGCGTCTGGCCGTCGAGTACTGCTGCTAACGTTTCTAGGCGAGGGAAGATCCGGTGCGGGCGCAGAGACAAAACTCTTCGTGACTGCAGACCACCATGCGTCAATTTTGGCTCCAAGGTTTCTCTTCTTCTTGACAGCAGGAGCGCCTGCTGCTTGTCCTGAACCAGCACCTTGTGTCGGCATAGACGAGGTAGGAGCGTAGGAAGCGCTTCTGATATTCGGGTTCCGCTTGGGAGGCACTACAGCTGACTGATTCAGGATCGGCGATAGAGAATCTTGAGAAGTGCGTCGCCCTTTCATTGAGTCTCGGAGACCAAGGCTGACCACAGAGGAGCCACTGAGCCGTCGTCTGTGCTGCTGACCAGATGGAAGCTGCTCAGAGTTGTCCCGTTGCGGACTTCCGGACGGAAATGCGACTGCTAATACAATGGGTTGAGCCACTACATGACTGAAGAAGAGGAAGATGGTTACCTTTATCTTTCGAGTTTCTCCTTACAAACTCTTCAGCGCTACGGCCTTGCGGAGAATTTGTCAGCGAGCTTGCAACCTGATCTTCGGCTTCCATTTGCAGTTCAGGCGAGTCTTCCACCATCTCGTCCGTCATTGTGGAATCTCTTTGGGCCTGCTCAGCTTGGATCTTTGCTTCTTTCATTTTCTTGTACTCGTCTAACCAATCGACCCATTCAATCTCCCGCGACCCGCTGGTTCCCGGCCTCGCCCCCAAATCACCTAGAAGCTCATCGCGTATATCGCGTCCGCCTGCTAGCGCACCGCTGTACCCGAAATCACCGAAGTCTGGAATGCCAGCCCTGCGCTTACTTTTAGCAGGGGAAATTTCGGGACCGGCAATCGTATCGTTTCCAACAGCTGACCCCGATGCTCCTGCCCATTTTCGTAACTTTGAAGCCCTAGATTCCTGAAGATGCCGAGCGTAATCGTCGCTTGATGAAGCAACCATGTTAGCACCAGGTGGTAGCATGGATGTGCGGAAAAGCTTCTTGCGATCCGAGGCCATAGTATCAGACGACGATGGCAAGATTGCCTCATTCGTGACTGTTCTTCCAAGATCGGACAAGGTCAATGAAGCAAAGGATGCTTCGGCTTCGAGCAAATCCTTTCCTTCATTTACTGTTGGGCCGTTTATGGTCCGAACCCGTTTTAAGGTAGCAGGGGATGACGCGGTCGCAATAGGCTTCGACTGGGAAAAGTTAGATGAGAGTGGCGATACCGACTCATTGGGTCTGATGTTTAACGCGGTGCTAGTGGTGGGTAGATCGGGATTCGAGAACCGCCCGAAAGGATCTTGATTCATTCTTGGGGAAAGACGATTTAGTAGAGGCGAGCCTTTAGTCCGAGAGCGAGTTCGAGACGGGTTGCGGGAAGTAGGCGGTGATGCTGGTTTCGCTTTCTCGTATGACGAGAGGCTTGCAGCTGGCAAAGAAAAGGGTGATAACGAGTCAAAAGACGTTGAAGCGCCTACCGACAGAGGCGATTTCCCATTGTCGTAGACTGTGCTCGTGTTTGAGCCTCCACCAGCATCGGAGGGCATGAATGGGCTGGCAAGCAATCTGCCGCGGTCCCTTGACTGATCATTAGGCACTTTGGGTGAGGCTTGCGATGAATCGCCAGGAGACGGCGTATTTTGCCGGGTTGCGGCGGGTGTCGGTGGTACAGGCTCGGCTAGAGTATCGTTGTCGTCGTCTCGACCTTCGGTCTCTGAGGAATTGCCTGTACTGCTCGAACTGGCTGTACGACCTGCTCCGAGGGCAAACTTGCCGGCTCCACTCATCCTAGGCAGCGAGGTTGCTATGCCTGCATCGACAGAACTTCTTCGTTTCTCAGATGGCGATATAGTCGGATGAAGATCTTGAGCGAGTCTTACGGATGTAGGCACCCGCTGTAATTTGATAGCGCTTTGGGCAGGTGATCCCTCTGGCTTGGTAGATGTTCCCGACGTTACAGAAGTTGGAGGACTCAGTCCGCCTTTCAGATACGGCGATGTGGTTGACGAAGCGCTAGAAGAATCAAGGCCCTTTAAACCCTGAAGTGGGTGAGAATAAGGCAGTGAGAAGGAAGAGGTAGGTGAGCTACCGGGAAGCAGAGGCGGCGCCGAAGGGAAAGTGCGTAGTGCTGTGGTAGGGGACGTAGCTGAGCTGCTCTGACCTATATAAGAGCTAGCAACGACGCCTGACAAAGACTCGGATCGCCCGTGCGTTCCTCGACTCATACTACCACTAGAGCCCGAGATTCTCGTCGATCCGCTATTACGAGATTCTAGACCCGGTGAAGAAGCAGAAGTGGCCAGAGGACTTGCCCTCGGAGGCGAACCGTACAGCAAACTGGCAGAAGGGATGCTGCTGCCGCTGGCACCAAGCGACTGACTACCGGGAGAAGGAAATTGATAGGTTGAAGGTGGTCGTACGCTGGGAAGATAGCTGCTGGACTGTCTTGATGACAAGGATGATGACGGCGATACCTTGGCTTTTGCAGGCGAGCTGGAAGGGGTTACGTCCATGCTTTGCACAGGGCCTTGGTGCGACGCAGAATGGTCCGAGTAGCCCGAGATACTAGAACTCAAGCTCGAAGAGCTCATACCAGAGATTTGCCTAGTTGAGACTGGCCTGGCAGCGGACGGTGCTGCATATGACATAGGCTGGTCTGATGTTGCGGATATATCGTCCTTAGGGCGACCGAGCAGACTTGCTTCTCTTCTGAGAGGACTTGGCATGCCAGTCGTGCTGGGTTGGCCAGAAATGCTCCCAGAAGCGCTTCGGGTTCCGCTGATGAACCCCGTAGCACTAGCAGTCGATGCGGGCAGGCCGGAAGATGCAGGAGGGCTACCTGTCAGAGATCCAGAAGAGCTTTGCGAAGTCACACTGATGCGCCGCCTTGACGCGCTGCCCTTATAAGGAATACTGGCGGATCTACGCAGACCCGCGAGCGATAGACCTGTGTATCCGGATTCTGAATATTCGCAGTATCAGTGAAGAAAGGTCTAAGATCGGTGGTCGCTTGATGTATAGCACATACCTGCTCTGATTTCCTTTGGACTGAAATTATCGTCATCCAATCCAATAAAGTCCAAAGTATCGTCGCCCTCTTCACCAGGCGCAAGACTAGCCTGAGCAAGTGGACTTGGAAGGAAAGGCGTCGACGAGACTCTAGCTGCGGCAGATGAAGCAGGGCTTGGCAGAGCGCCGCTGCTGGGGCCGGCAAGCGGTTGCACGCCAATGGCTCCTGGAGGAGAAGGAACGGATGTCTGCGGTGGACTTGCACTTGTATAGCTGATCTGCGAGGACGAGATGGGAATAGGCTGAGAACCGCCTTCACGAATTGAAACAGGTTCTTTTGACATGAGAGGTGGAGAGGCTGGAGATTGCGTTGTGACAGGCATTGTTGACAATCCTGCAGAACTTGCGACTTCAGAACTCGGTGCCAATCCAGGACTGCCAGATGCTCGATACGGGTCTGGGCTATTGACCATTGCCCTTGCAGACAGTGAAAGGCCAGACGGCTTTGAAGGGTCGCTGCTAGTCCTAAGTCTCAGATGTTCTGGCCTTGAACTTGTAGTGCTCGCCGGCCGCTCCACACGCCCTTCCTGTTCCGCAATCTCTGTATCTTCTTCTTCGCCATAATTTAGTACGTTGCTCAACAGCGAACTCGACGGGCCTGTAGATCTCCTGGAGCTTGCGCTGTTGATCCTTTGACGACCAAACGTTGAAGAGGTCGTCTCGCCATTACTTGAACTGCTTGACGGTGTGGACGATGTTGCGGGCGCTGATGCATGTCAATTAATGTGTATGCGGGCCAGCGATCACGACAGGGTAAAGAAGAGGAGTATTGATGAGAGGTATGAAATCAGCGAAGCGCTTTACAAGGGAATTGTAGATTGCTTGAACTGACCTGCCGAAGAGCTGACCTGGGCACGCACTGAGTCTGTACTACTAATTGCGCTCACGTTGCTGCTCGAGCGCGACGTCCTTGCCTGGTTGTCCATCCTGCGCTGCGGGGGTACCGGCGTCTATCGCCAGTCAATCTACCAGCAGCCCATGGGATAGCTTCGCGAACGCAATATGAAGGTATACAGGTATGATATCGACCTCTTCTTGCTGTTTAAACGCTGTTTGTCGGAGGATTGTTGCTGCGAGTGTTCTCTTGAGCTCCTCTGACCTCAGAAACGTCCCCTTTGCCTCCAAACAGCGGGCGAAAGCGCAGTACGCAGCAGGCGTATCGTCTACTTGCTACTGGATACAATTGAATTGTTCTTGAGCTGACTTTAGAGCGTCCTTGAGCTAGCGTTGCGCCGAAACTTTGATGATGCTTGCTTCTGGCTATCAGGCGAGCAAGCACCCAAAAGCTGACGCTTGTCGGTGAGTCGTGCTGTCTATTGCGATCTGTATGCGAAGTATGTAGTGTTGAAAACCTAGAGAAAGCCAGCAATCCCGGTGAAGTGCAGCCTAACCTTGCGAGCTAAAGTTGAGGGCTGATCGCCTGGCAAGGTATGCAGAGACAGGCAAGATAGAGTAATTGGCGCAGAAACAGCAGACACACCCAGGCGTGTTGAGCTTCAGAAGACCAGCTGGCAGCTGACCAGGAGCCGTTCCACGTATATGAGCTTTGGTTCGCGAGAGGTGTCAAGCTACATTGCACATATCGCCAGTACATAATCAACTACTGCTAGGAATCAAAGATTATATAACGACAAGTCTACATCAACTGGCCCAGTGCAGAAATTACCGCGAGGCAGAACTTATTCCTGCCGTGCTGACAGGTTGACTGCTGTCAGGGATAGCAGGTCGAGGAGGGAAAGACGAAATGGTCGCAGCAGAAGTAGCATCATTAGAAGGTTCAGGCGCCCGCCGGCTCGGTAAGCCCCATACGCGTTCTTGAGGCCGGATTTCTTGGCCTGTTAGGCGGGCTAGCCATGCTCGAGGTCCGCCTACTTCTGCAATGTCAGAACTGTTGGAGCCGCCGTCGCGCAGTGCTTTTGCATAGCGGATCGCTTTGATCTGCGCGGTGATGGAGGAAACGAGAAGGAACTGGATACCAAGCGCAAGACTCATTTTTAGCTCATACTCCCACGGCGCGCCTATAGTAGTATTAGCTTACCCAGCCTCCTACCATGAGCGCCATACTGAGCCAGCTTCCGGCAACACCGCTGACTGCAGCCGTTCCGTCCATCAGAACAGGTTCTGTCATGTTTGCATTGCCAACGATCGAAGGTAGACCCGTTTCCATTGCTCGCATGGGCGCAGACATGGTTGCCGTTGCTAAAGCTTGTAGCGTAGAACCCGCTGCAGAGGCAGAAGCAGAAGATGAGCGACCAGGATCTCCCCAGAATGATGCCCATTGATCTTTACCTTGCTCGCCAGCTTGACCGCCTCCTATGACATATTCTCGACTTGGATCATCTTCGTGGTTTTGCATAAACAGGCCATATTGGATAAGGGTGATCCCGAGGCCTGCTCGAGATCCGTTCTTGGCAGCATGAGATGTCGACAGCATGGTTGTAAGCAGGAATCCGAGGAATTGGAAGGACATTGACACCAATAGTGACCAGAAAAAGGAAAAGATATTGCCTAATGGCAGGCCTTCTATCAGAACTTCATCGATGCCCCCCGACCCTGGCGCTCCTCCAAAGGCAGACAAGTAACCACCAGAACCAGGCGCATGAACAGTCGCATCGAAATAGGGAGGTGCCGAGTCGAGAACCGCCATTTCATATGCCTTTGCGAACACAAATGTACCACGTCAGCTGCTACTTGGATATTTTGAAGCGCATTCGGCTTACCGGAGGAATCTCCTTCTCTGGCGCATCATCATCTCCTCCTACAACATCTCTCCTCTCTCTATCATTGGTGGAGCGCCCGCCTGGCTTTGCGTTCATGTTGCTAAACACTCCATCATTGCGAGTGCCGCCGCCGTAGAGACCCGGCATTGAAGCAGGTGGATTGATCCATGCTTCATCATCATCGTCATCATCCTCGTCTCCATGGTCTGCAGTTCCATCATTCCGGCGGCCAGAAGTGGTCGACCCATTGTTGCTCAATAAGCCGTACCGCCTGAATCTCGACGGGAGCGCATTCTGTAGAGTCGCTAACAATCCTGCAGCTCCTCCTGCTGGTAGTGAGCCTGACGATGCACCTCGTCTATTACGGTTTGTATTGCGCCTCGTTGTGCTGCTTGTGTTGCTGCTGTTATCGCCGGGCGCCGCTGAGCTTGACGGCATAATCGTGCGACTGCGCTCGTATGGATCTCGCTCGAAGTCATATCCACCAGGATTGCTATATGTTGTGGTAGAGCTGTCTTGCCTGCGAAGCGCTGCTCGAGGGTTCTGGACAGCACTCCCGCCAGCCAAAGCGTCGTCGTCGTCGAGCGTCGGGCTCAGTAGCTGCTGCTCTTCGTGCCTCACTGAGTCGTCTGGATCCGACCTCCCACTGATGTCTCTGCCATGTAGGTAGCGCTGGCGGCCTTCATCGTCGTCGTCGCCGCCCCCAAAGGCCGCCTCTAGCTCGTCGTCTTCAAGACTGTTTCTCCTGTTTGTGTTTGTTGATTCTGACGTTGATGCTGCATCGTACAGCAGTATACTTTGTTGCTGCTGCTGCTGACTACCCCCTGCACGCCGGCCCAGCAGAAAGCTCATTGCTGAAGTCGGGAAAGTGCCAAGGTGCTGAAACGTCAAGGACTCTTTGCTTCGCTCAGACTGAGATATTTGAGTGATTGATATGCCAATCAAGAAAGTCTAAACCAACAGGTAGCATCGATACCAACTGTGATGTATGCCCCCCCGATGAGAACAACCTCAAGCCTCGATGTCACGGCCCCAACTTGCTTTCTAGATTCCTGCTTTGTGTCTCGATCCATTCAGCTTCCTATTCACCTGTCCTTTCCATACCTTCCCATTCAATCAGCTTCCCCTTGCCTACAACCCTTTGCGCTGTGCTAGACTGTAGCTGCTGCCAGGCGATTGCAGACAGGACAGGTTGGCTTCTGTCTCAGCGCATCAACAACGTTCACAACACTACTGCTCAAGCCGGACATCTATCAAACGTCATGAACACCCCGATACCCCATCAGGCTGCATCTCGAGCTGCCACTCCTCCCAAACGACGCTCTTCGGCTGGAGCTGCCAACAGCTACTCTAACTCGTCCAGCAACTCCAGTACTGCCTCGATGCGAGCGAGACTGCCTGCTGCTCCTAAGACATCCTGGAACTGGGGCAAAGCACAGCCCAAAAAGAGACTTCCGATACTCGAGGTCAAGCTGAGGCCCAGCGAATACTCCTCCGTCGGCAAACTAGTAATCGTAACAGCAGAGAAAGAGTTTGTCGTATGGGACTTTGGGCCAGGCGGCGAACCATTCCATAAGGATCTCTACGCACTTGAGAGGGAGCTGCGAGCAGCCAAGTCATCTGGTAAAGCTCCCCCAGCAGGCATTATTGCAGCCTTCCGCAACAAGTACCCGAAAGTCAAGTTTAACGACTACTATGCGACCCTTGTCTTGAACAAGGAATTGCGTACAGGCCATGCAAACCAGACTACGGTAGGAGCACCAAAGGTGTACAGCAGTAACGTTGAAACGTCAATACAGAGCCCTTCCACTGGTGCCGGCGGCGTGACAAGCTCGCAACATAGTATAGGCAGTCCTGCTATCGGCCGCAGATCGTCGAGCATGAGCACTTCTGGATCCGGAGGCACCGCACAGCCAAAGATATCAGTTCCAGTTCTGATATCACGTTGGTCAAGAGGACAGGTCCATGTGCCTGCGGAAGCGAGTTGGTCATCAAGACAGCAGACAAAAACTTCCGGATTGCGGACTTTGGCTTTGTCGATCATGCACCGTTCAAGTCTAATCTGTACGCTCTGAAAAAGCTTTTAGAGAGAGCTCAGGCATTCGGCACGACCTCTCCGCTCAACATAGTCCAACTCTTTATCAAGCAATATCCCACAATCGAGTATAACACAGCTTATGCAACTCTGGTCAAGAATGCAGAGTATGATATAGATGTCACTATGATGTTCCTCGAGTCGCAATTCTGTGGACCTCAACAAGACCTCTTGCATCAAGTCTACGGTGGCTGCGCTAGCGTAAAAGAAGGGCCTTCTGATATCGCGGCAAACGAGCGAAGAATTGTGAAAGTCGACTTACTGCCCCTCAATGCGTCTAGAAGGGATGCTCGATCAGTTCAAATAACTACATACGATGGTAAAAACGAACTACTTGAATTCCAACAAGCAGACTTTTCCGATCAACAAGATGCGAAAGTTCTGAACAGACTTCTGCGTGACATGAAAGAAGCTGCTGGTTACCGAGACGCTGGAGGATTACTACGGCGGACCGCCAGAAACTTCGCTGTCAGATTCCCAAGAGTCGACATTGTAGCGAAGAGGCTAATTAGAAGGTCGTAGCCTTGGTAGCGGTTTCTACTTAGAGTGCAGGGTTAGAGTAAAAGGATGATACTCTAACCCTGCACTCTATGAAATTGCGTGTGACTGAAGCTTGCTGAAGGAGCTGCGCTCTACTTGGACGATACCCTATGTCATCACACGCTGTACCGTTCCGAAACTTTTCTTGCTGATCGCCTTTGTCTTTCGTCTGAGGGATATCTTCCGCAGGCCGGGATCCAGTCGCAGTAGCGTTAAGAGCGCAGTAACAACTGCTGCTCTGCTTGTCTTCGTTTTCAAAGAGTCCCAAACTTTCTACAGCAGGTCTGTAAACCCGTCTGCTCACCAGCCAACTACACGAGGTCTGCGACCCTATTCATCTATAAACGCCTTCAGTTTCCTTTAAACTTTATACACATCAAGATGAAGTACGACGAAATTCTGCGCTGGAGAGAGGATGTCTACAACAGTGTGACCTACGCGGCACCTCACCCTAAGCCCGGTAAGTGGTGAAAGGGAATACATGATGGGCAAGTCTTTCGATTTTACTCACGCGTGCTATCGCTAGCCACCTTCGTCTATCAAGCTACATGGCCTGCGGATGTCGTTCCTACTGAACCTTCAGCGACAGCTCTTGTCAAGAAAGCAGTTCTGGCCGACAACTGTGAGTCATGTGGTTGTACATCCAGAGTGTTTCTACTGACTGTGTTCTTCTCTTCAGCACCTGGTCTTGCTAACTGGCAGCCTCAGCATACCACGAACAATGGTCTGCCTTTACCTGGTCACGAGAGCGGACATGCTGATGATCAGGATGATGACGAGAATGTTCCATTAGCTTCCACGATTCCCATTCCAGCAGCTCTAGCACCTACCTATGGTACCAAAGCCTTGAAACGACCTATCTCGCAAGACGTGTCAGGCTTTGAGGTTGCTGCTATCGATAGTGGAAACGGTGGAAGTGCACCTTCTCACGGGACAACCAGCCCACCGAACTACGCGCTGGATTTGGCACCAGCTGGCTATGATCAATTCATCGCGAATCAGTATGCGGACCCTAGGAAAGGATACGCCTTTCCCGAATCACAAGGCAATCCTGCTCAGAAATCCAGAGTATTGGCACGTATTAGTTGATTGTCAACATGAAATGCCTCATGTTGTCAAAGGCTGGTGTACAATCACGTCTGTACGGAAATACACGTTCTTTACCAAGCGCCTGAGGTATCGAGGACTCTAAGTAGGCTTACTCTAGGTAGGCTTTTGAATGGATGAGGATCACGAGATCGACAATGTAAGGAACAAATCTATGTGAGCTGACGAAGCTTCCATGAGCACTCTATTTCTTGCTAGGAAGGTGATGTTGCTTGATGAAAAGCAATGAGATGAACTGTAAGAAGGCGTCAGAATCAAGTCAAATGCTGTACTGGCGGGTTCGGCCTTACAGCAGCGACAGCAGCAATCGTGATGGCGATAAAGACCAGGTGCATCGACTCTGCATAGGCTTGGATAGCAGCAGCACGCTCGTTACCCTTGAGTTCCCGAATGTAGTCGACGTTGCGTCTGATAGCATCGATGGTTCGGTCGGCATGCTTGCCAACGAAGTACTTGGAAAGCTTCTCCTTGAGCGATTGCTGGAGGATGGATGTGCTGACAGCGATACCGAGGACGCTTCCAGTAGCTCTGTGACACGATATGCGAGTCAGTCAAGCGTGTGTCCGCAGTTTACACTCTTGCTATCGCTTACCGGAAGAGGTATGAGACACCGGTAGCCGCCGCCATATCTTTGGGATCGACGGCACTGATCAAAGCCACTACGATGATGGTCAAGATGGCGCCATAACCAATACCACCTGGAATCATAGAGATCCAATACAAGGCTGGGCTAGGGTGCTTGTAATTCCAGAAAGTCATCATGAGGGGACCAGCGATGCCACACAGACCAGAGAGGATGAGGAGGTTCTTGTATACACCGGTTCTAGCCATGTAGATACCAGCGAGCAGGGAGGCTGTTGAGGCTAGAACAGCATTGGGAATAAGGTAGAGACCGGACTGGGACGAAGTAGTTTGCTCGACTGCAACGAAGTACAGAGGCACTTGGTATAGGATACCAAACTGGGACATGGTGATGAACCAGTTTGTGAGTGCCACAAAGAGAGGTGTTCGGTTGAACAGGACTCGGAGAGGCAGGAGAGGCTCTCTTGCGACATATTTCTCGACCAAGACGAAGATGACAAGAAGTACGAAACCACCAATGAGAGATCCGTAGACGAGAGGCGCATCCCATGGAAGCTGGTTTCCGCCCAAGCTAAGACCGACAAGGATGAGAGAGACGGATCCGACCAGAGTGATGGCGCCCAAGAAATCGATTCTCTTGATCTTCTCGAGGACGGAACCTGGACCAGCAGGAATGTTGACTTTCCACGATACTACGCCGAAATGGATAGCGCAGAGAGGGACTTGAATGAGGAAAGCCCATCTCCAGCCGACAGTCTGTCCAAGGTAACCGCCGAGAGGACCTCCAATAGCAGCTCCGCCTGCATAGACGACGTTTCCTAGTCCTTGGTAAGTACCTCGCTCACGGAGAGAGACGAGGTCCGAGGTAACAATGGAGGACATGGTAGTGAGACCTGGGTTGAAGGTACGTCAGCGATGTTATAGATCAAATATGGCTGATGAGACTCACCTCCTCCTCCGATACCAGCGAAAGCTCGAGCAGCAATGAGCTGGGGAAAAGTTCGGGAAAGACCGCATGCAAGCGATCCTAGCAGGAAGACTGCAGAAGCGAAGAGAGTAGCAATCTTGCGACCAAAGATATCTGAGAATCGTCCGCTGGAAAGTAAACGAGATAAGCGGAAGAACATGGGCCAGAAAGAATGAAGCCTACTATAGAGGCTGGAAGGCCGTGCAGGTCAACAGATATGAAGTACCAAGCCATGAAATCTCGTCACTCTTGCCAAACTCTGATCCAATGGTCGAAAGAACCTGCAAGAGCCTTATCAGTTAAGCTCTCTGCGACTTTTTAAGGTAGACCTACAGTTGCGACGATTGTACCATCCAGAGCAGCGAGGAATGTACTGAATATCGTGGATGACTTGTTCAATCTCTGCTTGCGTTCTCTGCATGAAGCTTTCTTACCCAATCCACATTCCGCCCAATATGACAACTAGCACCAAGCATCAGCAGGCTTCTCGAGATAAGGCTGACTGCGATACATACAGAGATCAGATCGTGCAGGAGCTTCAGGAGCTGGGGCTGCCGCAGGTGCAGCTGATGCCTCCTCATCTTCCTCAGCGACCGTGTTGGGTACGGGAAATCCAGAGGCATTTGGGTCGAGAGCTACAGCGCAGTCACTCTAGCGTTAGCCCATGAAGAAGTCCCAGTAAACAGCAGAGCAAAGCACCAATTCCTGAGAAGAAGGCAGAGCCAGACGCGGCCGTCTCTTCAGCTTCAGCAGCAGCGGCGGCAGCGGATGAGCCAGCGCGATTTCGAATGAGCGGAGTGCGCTCGTTGGACCTTTCGACAGCGGCCATGATGGTAGATGTACTGGTACTGACGAGAAGAAGCAGAAGTTTGTCTCTTTCGCAGTCGGAGTTCAGCGCTGGCAGGGAAGGCTCACTTCGATAACTTTAGGGGCTAGATTTGATGTGCCGGCGTGGAGACCCACAATCTACGCGCTGGCAAGCTTTTCATTCTTCATAACGGTTACTTACAAAGTTTTTGATGTCTTTGACAGCTTTAGCCCGTCCTTGCTGAAGATGAACCTCTGGGAAATATTAATGCCAAAAACCGCCAGCCAATATGCCTGCCCTACATCCGAAATGCCTGTCCAGACGAGGCCAGGTCTACCAGTGGCTTGCAACTGACATGCGTCAACATGTGTTTGGGCACAGCTGACAAACATCTGAACGATTCTCGCCGGTATACAAAGAAGACGTTTCTCGTCTAACAGCCCGACAAACCCTACCCTTGTCCTCACACCTCTAGATCTATACTTGATGGTTAAGCTCCCACGCAAGTATACCTGCTATGGTTTCCTGGCGCCTGTGCGTGCTGTGGCAGCGGCTGCTGCCGTCTGGGACAGCGTGCGGGTCATTCGAATGATCAAGAACAGGCAGGCAAGCGGTACCCAAACACCTAGTCCTGGTATTTTCAATCTTGCAGCCTTACCGCCCGAGCTGTATACCTACTTGGAAGACTGGCTCATTGAAATTCTGGATGTTGACGAGGTCACTCGCTGGCCATTCATTCTCTACTGTCGCTGTGGTATTCTACAGCGGGCGTGGACGAGTCGCGAAGGACTCGCTTTCGTATTGAGCTTGTTGGAGGAGCGCAGCCTACCTCCAGACATCATAGACGGAAAATTCGAGGACGGCCAGCCCTTCGAGTTTACAAATCACCCCACCGCATCCTGCATCCGCGAACAGATACTCTCGCATCCCACATTCAAAGATATAGCAGACAAGCACATCGACAGAGGGGGTGATCTTGACGTGTGCTGTCGAGTTTGGAAAAACCTGTGGCTTGCAATGTCGGATTTTCCCGCTCTACACACCGAAGAAGTATATCTTCCGCGCCTTTGGAAGAGTGGTAAGAGGCTCAATGTCGCTACAAAACAGACCATCTATTGGGAGAATTTAATCGACGTTTTTCTCGATGAGCACGGCCTTAGCAGAGTCAACGCTATCGGCCCAAGGCGTAAGACTTCGGCGATGAACATCGATAAAAGGCGAGAGGACCGGAGCTGATCCGCTCCCATGTACCTTCACAGGTGCGCGCTACGCAGATGGTGAAAGTTATAACCTGGTAGCTCTGGCCGCCACGAAGCATCTTCCCCTTGCAGATGGTCTATTCCTTCGCAGAAGGTATACAGTCGAGGCCCATCTTAAGACATCGACTATACCCACACACATCGCTCGTCTTGGCCGTATTCTAGATCGCTTTTTGGTTCCGAAGTCTGACTGTCCTTGGGTCGTATTTCATCAGCCAGGCTTCGATAAGCAGGTAGCTTGTGTATATGTAGTTTATCTGAAGCTGGCAGACTACTGATTCTTGCTTTTGGACAGCTCATGGCTACCGCTTGGGCATTGTGCTCCAGGCTTTGTCAGCAAAACGATAAGATAGCATAGTGCTTACTACGCAGAGCTGGTATGCATGCATTCCCCACAAATCGAAACATAGCCGCCTAAGACAGGCTCTTGAATGGTGCTCGCGAGCGTTGTAGCCAGACCGTCTGTAGTAGGATTCGATGCATAATGTCAAGTAGTATATCGGACCTTGATCGCAGTGGAAGATTGCTTCTTTTATGAGAACGCGCGGCGATGAAGGACCTCCTCTGCCTTGAGCCAACCAACTGCAATATCGGACACTTGAGTCCTTCTTGGATGAAGATAGAATCTGAGAACGCTATCCTACGCAGTATGCCTATCAATTTCCCAGATCAATCTCCCAAACCTATCAGCGCAAACAAGCATACCGGCCGTGTTTGCAGATCCGCAACGAGCATGACTGACAGGTGACAACGATATGACATGACTCGCCGGCCTCAAGTCAAGGAAGTAGGTTTACGTGTGACTGCTCGACACTCGATGGCCTTTTTCTTTCACCTCCTCGATGGCCCAAGTCCTGATAAAGAAGCCAAAAAAGTACACATGCTACGGCGTGCTTGTTCCTGTATGGAAGGTTGTGGCAGCCGCCGCTATCTGGTCCAGCGTGCGACTTATCCGAATGATCAGGAACAGGCAATCCACTAGCGAACCATCTGTCATGCAAGGATTCTTCAATTTCGCTGCCTTACCATCTGAACTATACGTCTATCTTGAAGACTGGCTCATCGAAGTGATGGACGACCATGCCAATGGGTACTGGATATTCGATCTCTACTGTCGGTGTAGTCCAACATTACGAGCCTGGTCAAGTCGAGAAGGTGATACACTCGCAAGGAACTATCTGAAGCAGCAGGGTCTACCTACAAAGCTGCTGCGTCGGCCCTTTGAAGGCGGAACATACTTCTTGACAACCTCGCATCCGACTATTTCTCGCATTCGTGCCCATATGCACTCGCAGCCTGGATTCCAAGATGTAATCAAGAAACACACGAGTATACCCGGTGATCTCGATACCTGCCCAGTAACATGGGACAATCTTTGGGATAGGCTTTCATTCTATAGCTCGGTACCTTCACTCGAGGTATGAGATCCGCATGTAGCTTTTCACTGCTTCCGTACTTAATCTATGCCCCCCACACATGACAGAGCTACTTGTGGGAAAACCTCATCGACACCTTTCTATACGAGCATGGTCTTAGCAATATCAACGTACTTGGCGTGAACAGGAGTGAGCCTCGGCTATTCACGCGCAGAGATCTTTGCTAAGACATGCTGTTCTAACATTCCATACTTCAGGCGCTCCCGATGGCAATCCTAGCTCAAATCTCGTAGCGATTGGCATTACAACACACCTTCCGCTTGCGGATGGGCTATTCCTCAGGACAGACTACGTTGTTGAGAAGCACTTGGAGACCTCGACTTTACCCAGTCATGTCGCTCATATCGGCAGGCATCTAAACCGCTTCCTCGTCCTTCCAAACCGAGCTTCATGGATTGTGTTTCATCAGCCAGGTTTCAACAAGGAGGTATGTGCGAGAATACACGGACGCGCAGTGAAGCCGCTGATACTGCAATGCAAACAGCTCATGGCGACCGCTTGGGCTTTGTGCTGCAGGCTTTGCCAACGGAACGACGAGATAGCATAGGGTCTCTACGAGAGACGGTGTTTCTCTATATATTCCATACCAACACACGGTGATTCACATACTCAGCCTGGAAAAGTCACTGGAGAGCCTCTACGCTACCGTATGCGTTGTAATTGTTTAAAGAAAATGCCCGACGATTGGATCATATATGGATTTATTGCCGAGACTCTTGTTCTCTGCGCCATGCGCTTCGGACGCTTCCTGTCTTTCAGCCAACGCCAAATTGACTTCGAATCTGATGATGAGGTCTCGCCCTTGCATACATCCATGAAGGACCGGATACCTACCAAGTATACCTGCTATGCCTTCATTACTACACCGCGTCTTCTTATGAAGAGTGCGGTTGTTTGGCAAACAATCCGTACTTTGCGCCTCGTCAGAAACAGACAGACGCGTGATGCTGGACCCTTAGATGCAGGATGCTTCAATCTGGCAGCTCTCCCACCTGAGATATTCACATACATCGAGGACTGGCTCATCGCAGGAACCGAAGAAATCATCGTTACGCAGTGGCCTTTCACCTCCAGCTGTAGCTGCTCGTTGCTGGAACGCGTTTGGAGGCGTACCGATGGCATGAAAGTCCTTTCGTATATGCTACAACGCGAAAATCTGGATACATCTCTTCTCGAGAAACGCTTCGAGGCCGGAACCAATTTCTGCGACACAACCCATCCGGCCGTCTCGCGCCTTCGCAGGGCGATCGTGTGCCATTCTCAATTCCTGAAGTATGTGGAAAACGACATACGAGAAGAAATTGGGTGTGAACACTGCGATCAGACAAAGGCGGACCTGTGGGAGAGTCTCCATTGGATGAAAGGCGTAGAGACCCAACAGGTACAGCTATTGTATGGATCAAGTCACAATGTACTGTACTGAGTATGATGTCTCTCCGTAGACCTGCGAGGCACATGGCCTTATAGACACATTCCTGCACGAAGTCGGCCTTTGTAGAATTAACGTAGCGGAGGTTGCGGAATATGGTAGGTGCCACATCCACGAGTGTATGTTGGTGTAAGCTGAACTAGTAATGATCACAGTACCTTACGATGAAGCGAGTGAAAGGCAAATAGCTCTAGGTTATATACCCCATCTGCCACAATATGAGGGACCTTTCGTACGGCACGTCTACCACTTTGAAGAGCATCTAGGCCATACACTGCACTTGCCGAAGCACTTAGGGCCTCTGGCACGCCTACTAAATCGTATGGAGCTGAGGAACAAGAATGCGACCAATGAAACGACAGATGGGTGGCTCCTCTGCCATCAACCAAACTTTAGTCATGGGTAAGGCTCGTAGTTATCGACATTGTAAGGCTTGGGAATGCTCATGCTCGAAACCCCTAGAACATGGCAATCGTCGTGGAGGTCTGCGAGAAATACCGGAGAATCGGTCTGAGGTGACGGGGAAGTCAGCGAATCTCACTGATCACTGTATCGAAGAAGCTACAGCCACCTCAGGTTGTCGACACTAATCTCCACTTCTATCGGGTCTTGGCTGGGTCGGCTTCCTCCCAGCCATCACATTAGGCGCGACATGTAGACGCTTTCCTGCTGCAATGCAGTAGATCCTCAGCTTTGTATGGGCGGATCAGACACTTTGTTACATGTAGATTATCACGTGTACGTACCTCAAACGGGTACCAATTCCTGCTCGTAACAGTATCTATGCCTGGACTGCGTCTCAAAGAGCTCGAAAGTGCACTTCAGCCTTTGAAGCGATTTGCAGAGGCGAACAGCCAGCTTGAGCAGGTAAAGCCGGGCCATATCAGCGACTTTAGCGAAAATCCTCAAGCTAATCAGCCCTGACCTTTGCATCACCTTGTCTCAGTATGTCACATCCTCACATCTAGCCTCTCGTATGCTCTTTACCGCGAAATCTCTGGACGACATCGAGGACCGGACGATAGTCGACCTTGGATGTGGATGCGGTATTCTATCGATAGCAGCAACTATCTGCGGCGCCTCGTATGCTCAAACGATACATTCTGCAACTTCAGTACTCATTCTTACTTTTCTAGCTACGTTCTCGGTATTGATGTCGACGCCAATGCACTCGTGACGGCAAGAGAGAACCTGGCAGAAGCAGACCTCGAGAACGAAATGGACTTCATCATGGCAGATGTTGCAGAGCTCAATAACGCATCTTCCCTGCTTGACAGGCTGAAAAGTGAGGTTTCACTGGAGAGACAATATCTGTACCTGATACTGATACCCGTTGAACGGACGAGCAGCTGCCAAATTCGACACGGTAATCATGAATCCTCCCTTCGGGACCAAAATCAAGGGCATCGACATGGTCTTTCTGGAAGTAGCCGCCAAGGTAGCTTCGCTTGCATGACCAGCGTCATGGCAGTCTGCTGACGCTTGAGTCAGCTTGCAACGACAGCCATCTACTCATTACACAAGTCCAGCACTAGAGACTATATCCAGAAGCGAGCGGCGGCCTTGGGTTTCAAAGGTCAGGTGCTGGCTGAGATGCGTTATGATCTGCCCAAGTGCGTGTTTAGCTCCCTGAGAAAGAGCCATGGATGTCACTAAAGTATGCTGTTCCCACAGAACCATGTCGTTCCACAAGAAAGCTACTTTGGACATTCAGGTAGACTTCTGGCGCTTCGAGCGCATTACCCAACCTTCCGGGCAGCGTCGCGCATGATTGCCCATCTATGATTGCTTTAAGGGTCTTCCTTTAAGGCAATTCCGCTGTCTCACGTGTTGTTGTACATGCCAAGTCTTCATCATGGGCGCAAGATCATGCTTTATCAGTCGCTCACCAGAGCAGCCGTAATCAGTATATGCTGTCAGCTTCCTCGGGTTGAAGTCATAAACGGCTTTCAAGCTTGATCGCTATATTTCGTTGACATTCCTTCAGATATAAGCTGACAACATCCCCACATAACACTGTTTACCCTCTATAATACAACGACATACACTGGTTGCACGTACATACCCTTCATCCGCACAAATCGGGTATCTTTCAATCGTCTTCCAAGCTGAGGGCTTTGCCAAAAATGCCAATCCATTCCTTGGCGAAGAAGAGGTCTTCAGTAGCAGTCCTACTCGTCCAAGCTCGCTGATCGCGCAGGGTTACTGCCTGTTGCGCTCCATAATTCCTTGTGACTTGCTCGAATTCAGTGCGGTCCGAACATCCTGCCGACAGTCGCTCTACGTCCTTCAAACAGGCCAGAAGTACTTTATGAGCATACCGAGTGCTAGGCGAGAGAGTGTTCTCATCCGTAGAAGGTGGTACAAGATTGGCGATGATGGCGCCAAATATACGTGTAGTCTCGGTCAAGAGACGCTGAGCCTGAACATCTTGCCTCCGGCTCATGAGGAGCAGCGTGCGTGTGATCATGTCTGAGGTGAGAAGCTCCATCCTGCGCCGTACTATTGTAGGATCCGAAACAGCTGCACCACCTCCAGGAGATGCAGGTCCACCTTTGGCCGGAGGCATGACTGTAGTAGTGAGAAGAGCAGGGTATGGCAGCTTGTGTGACTTGCTGTCCAGATCGATGCGATTGCGGAAGGTAGCGTTTACCTCGAAGATTGGCACATCTTCCGCCATACCTTCCTCGATCTCGTCAAAGAAGTCTTGCTGAAGATCAGTCAAGGAGCCTGGATCCATGCCAGCCCGATTGACAAAGAAGTCATCTGTGGCAGTCATGAAAGACTTCCGTTTCATAGCGCCTGCGCCGGATTTAGGGGAGTTGGCTACCGCTCTTGGAGATGCCATCTCGATCTCCACTAGCATCTCTTTCTTCTCGCCGTATCGAAGTTCGCCTAGCGTAATATCGACGTCTTTGCCATCCGCACTGACGATGGCTGAACCAACACCTGCTACTTTGCGTATCTTGAACCACCTTTTCTCCTGCACGTTTAGATGCAGTTTTAAAGTAGCAATGGCCACGCTGAGCAAGCCGCCCACACAGCCAGCTATAGCATCCTTGAGATGGTAGTAGTCGCGGACAAAGGTGTAAGTGCCACGTGTATGATTCGAAAGTAGCCATAGCGATGATGGATCGTGTGATTTACCCCACCCAAAAGCGTGGATAGGTATCTTGGCTGCGTCGGCTCTAGTCATGACGAGGTCAATTTGCTGTTTCTGCGCACCATCTTTGCCGTCGTTGAGCAAAAGCATAGCTGATGTGGCAGACTTGGTTTGCCGTTGCAGAACGATGTCCAAAGCAAGATTAACAGCACTAGCAACCGTGACTTTGTCCTCCTTGTGCTGATCGACGACTATGAGGCCTTCACATTCTTGAGAGATCGATTCCCCAGCAAGTTCACTGACTGCTTGTTCGAGTCTCAGCATACCATCTGCTCTTCCTGTGGCCAGCCATGGCGTCTTGCGAAGGGTGGCCCCAGCAGCCGGATCACCGACGGTGTAAGCTACTATGCTTATGCGAGCTCTTGGTCCAACGGCCCGTGTGATGAAGCGGAGTGTCGACTTAATGAGACGCAGTTTCAATGCAGAAGAGGAAGGTCCGCCCGCTGTCTGTGCTGGAACTGATACCACAAGCATGAGGTCTACCGGCACGAAGGTTTCTGGCGGAGGCGGCTGCCAGTCTGCCAACACTTCTAGCGGCTGCAGTGACGTTTTGGATGGCATGGCTGGCACTGGCGGTATAGATTGGTCGGGAGCCGCTTTCCGTGGAGAGCTCCATTCTTTCCCTGACCCAGAAGTAGAAGGTGCCGTCGTAGCTTTCGTAACTCGAGAACCCGCAGAGTGATCGGAGAGAAGAGAGTCTCTGCGATCCTCTGAAGCTGAATCCCTTGAATGCGAAGATGCAGCTGCCTGATTAGGTATAGGTGGCCTGTGGTGATCTATAAGCGCTTGAATCTGCGAGCGCCATACTTCGAGGGATTCTCTGTTCTTGTATAACACTACGAAGCTGTCCAAATTGTCGTCCTCCTGTAAAAAAAAATAAGGATGTGCATGACCTCACGAAACAATAGCAGGACTGACCATATGAATCGTAAGACTAAGACCGTTCTCAACGCTAGTAGTCTCTTCAACACGCTGCATGTGGCGGACGAATACCCTCCCCTTCAGACGCAGTTTGTCGCTACCAGAGTCGGGCTTCTTCTTGTCATCTACAACGCAGAGCAAAGCCTCTTCGAACAGATAGACCTGTCAAGAGTATTCGTGAGCTGTGGACCCTCTTGATAAATTATCCTGCTTACCGTGAACTCCCGGACGTTCTTCTCCTTCTTCACTTGCAAGCCGTCATACATACGCAAGCTGCCAAAGTTGGCAGGCTCATGCCCTTTCCAATCTGCCATTCTTGTCTGCAAATCTTCATACACGCTGGCAAAGGGGCCATGAGCTTCTCTGTCCTTCTCCTCTTGCGCAGCAGCTGTGAGAGTGGTATTAGAAGCATTTGTGATGGCATAATCGCGGGTCTCGATCTTGCCGTGACCTTGAGAAGATCCGAAGGAAGCAGACGACACCGAGCCAGGTGTAGTAAATGTCGAACTTTCTGCAGATGCAGGCGTGAGGTTGGAAGTGGTGTTCGAAATGGTAGAAGGTCCTTTCTCCATGACTTCCGACAGCGGAGGGTTGGCCATGCCAAGATGCACACGCATTTGAGGAGGTACTTCTCCCGTTCCAGGTCGACTGGCAGCTCCAGAAAACGCCGACACAGACGGTGATGTAGGGAAGTCCTCAGTGTTGCCAGTCGCATTAGATTCTCTCCGTTCTCCAGCTCTATGGTACTCGCTAGGAAGCCTGCCGTTGCTGCCCAGTATGGTGGATTGACTGTTGGTAGGGACATGTGACTTGCCAGTACTGGTTTGACTCGGAGTATCAGGGATGCGGGATGGAATCTCAACAGTGACCATACACGTAAGGTGCACTTTCTGATCTGGATCCGCCGATCTTGTAAGCGTAGGATGCTCTGCTCGAACAGTTATTCTTGGCTGGATCGCCTTTTCTGCCGAATGTATCGCATGTCCATTCCGTGATCCTCCCAGAGCAATATGCTGCATATAGGCTGGTAGATACTGATGTGGGTTGACGACATCCTGATCTTCCGAAGGGTCATGCAAAGATGCTATAACATTCTCTTTCTGGCCGGTCCGCCTATCTTGAGAAGCAAAAGTGGGCGACGTTGGAGAGTGTCCCGCTTCTCCAGATATCGCTGCGAATTCTGTAGCAGAAAAAGCAGAAAACGTCAGACATCGTAAACGCACTCTTTTCAAGACTAGGCGTGACGTACTGTTCTTTCCTTTACCACCGGCCGCACCATCTTCATCGATCTTCATCTCGCTCCTACAGATCCCACAGATACCCAGAGGGCCCTTCTTGCGATTCTTGCTGTGTAGAGCTGAACCGTACGCAGTGTCAAAGCACTCGGCGTGAAGTTTGTGACCGCAGACCGGTACCACGTGTGCCTTTTCTCCTTGTAGACGTATGCTGAGCGACTCTAGGCATACTGGACAGGCCACATCGTCGTCCTCTTCTGCAGTTCTAGGCCTCCTTCTTTCGATGCTCGGCATAGACTGTTTCCGACGCGATGTACCGGAGGCAATATATGGATGATCATGCGATGCTGAAGACCCTGGACTCGGATAAGCATGCTGCATACGGTTGGAAGGTGAGGAGCCAGCCGGGTAAGGATCTCCTGGAAAGCGATGACTGGCAGAAGGAGAGCCTTGGGTTGCGTAGCCTGTCATTGGTGAACCTCGAGCATCCTGCAGTGAGCCGTGCGACCGCGAATGAGCGAGCTGTTGCGAGTATGGTTGCGGCAAGGGCGGAGACGGCAGATTAGGGGACTTGCTGCCTGCATGCTTCGAGTTTCCTGACGAGAACAGAGACCTGGCCTTCTTCAATGTGGACGACTTGAAGGTACCGCCTGAAGAACTCGACGGAGGTGAAGCGTCTGAATTGAATGATGAAGTCGCAGAGACTGGAATCGAACTATAAGGATCGATACCTAGCATCTGAGATGCTTTGCTGCTGCCGTGAGGTGCACGACCGTATTGAGAGTCGCTATTGTAATAGCCTCCGGAAACGGACCGGTTTGATGGTGCTGAATACGAAGGCGACATGTCTTTACTCCTGTAGGATACCGAACCTCCTGCAGACGAGCTGCCTCCTCCGAAAGCCGACATGGTGTGCAGGCCACCGAAAGATCGCGAAGGAGGTGTTTGTCGACCAGGTGGGTTGGATGTTGAGGGCCTTGTAGCTGGCGAAGGTGACGTTCGCAGAAGAAAATCGGGCTGTCTGGTCTCCGTAGGTGATGGCGATGCAGCTGTACGTGGCCGCGTAGGTGTTTTGGGACTCGTAGACGATGTAGCAGCACGGACGTCTGCGCCGATGCTAGCTGGATTCTTCGCAGGCGAAGGCGATTCCAATCTGTTGACACTGTCTGAAGCTTTAATGCTCTCCAATATCCCAGTCAGGCCGTTCGCGCTGACACTGTTGCTGGTGCTGCTGTTGGAATCGCTAGCTGTTGAGGACCTAAAAGAGAGGCGCCGAACGGGGCTACGGGTAGGTGTAACTGCCAGATGTCGAGCTGCTTCGTCTACAGAAATTGGAGGCGTACTTCCAGAACTGTAGCCCGAAGACAGAGTACTAGCTGAGGATGTATCGAGACGAAGGACGTTCTTATTTGGGGATGAAAGCGGACTCGTCCCGCCTGGCTGCTGCTGCCTCGTGTTGACTTCGAGGCAGTGGGCAGCGAACGCGATATTGAGCTGGAGCGATGGAGGAGTGTGTCAGAGATCAAAATGCGACGGCAGAACCTCGATTTGCTGTTGCGTACATCCATTTCTGCGCCGGAAGGGACTGAGCGCCCTGGGGCCTGGGGGACCGTGCCAAAAGGCTCTGGCTTTCTTCTCTTCTTATTGCACGAATCGCCGGCTGGAGTGAGTGACTGTGTCGTAACACTTCGCTGTATGCTGCCTTGGTGCTACTATATAGCCTTTGTTGCCCGAGTATGGGTCGCAGATCGACTGATTTTCCAGTCCAACAAAAGTGACAGCTGACAGCTCCGCCGTAATGAGCAGGTACGACGTCCAGCCAGATGTATAGGAAGTCGTTGTAGAGTATAGATGGTTCTTCTGCTGGATCAACCAGCTTCCCGAGCGACCAGCGCCAGCAGTCACTCCCGTCGCGCTCGAGATCCCGAGATTCGAGCTTAAAAGTTTGTCAGAATTAGAAGCTGAAAGCAAAGCCTGTCCAGTATCGTAGCTACAGGCTAGTCAGAAGGTAAAGAACTGTGCATTACTGCGAGAAGAAGTCAAGCCAGGAAAGAGCACAAGGGAAATCTTTCGATTTTAGGTCCCTACTTCCCCCTGAGTCTCCCCTGGATCGGGCTCGCGTGGGGTCGGGAGTGTCGAAATTACAAGAAGTGCCTCTCTTGTCGAAGTGAAGGACTGGACGTCCCGTTATACATCTTCTCCAAAGGACAGACACTGATGACTAGACATGCCGTCTAAATAGCTATGTTACAATGCCTTATGATAGACAAACTCGACAGAAAAGCCCTCAGGATACGTCCGAAAACTTCGAGCGTTTGCGAAGTCTCTCGCCATACTTGAAGAATAGAAATGGAAAAGATGTTATGGCCAGCAGTAGGAATGCGATCAACGTGCCCGCCCAGACTGGAGTCAGCTTGATGTACTGGAAATGACAGAAGAGCGTACTTAGCAAAGCGGTCTCTCTCTCTTCAAATATGTCAAGCCAATATCAACTCACCATCTGATTGGTGAAGAGCGGAAAGAAGGCCGCACCAATGGACCGCAGGACCAGGTTGGAGCCCATAGCACTAGCCGCATACGGTCGGTATGCGTCCACCTTATATGTGAAGGATGCTGTTAAGGCCGTGCAAAAGGTCATTCCGAAAAAGACAGAAGCTGTCTGTTGGCTCCTGTAGGTGAGCGGGTGCATAACAAGTCTTGGATGCCATGTAGACTTACGACTGAAGCCGCCCAATGTACGCTTGGCTGGGACGTCCATGCGAACCAGAACAGCGAGACCGGACCAACTACCGCAGCTACCATAGCTTTTTTCAGATGCTCTTCAGGAGGAGGTTTATGACCCAGCCTTGCTGCTGTCTTGGAGTAGGACCGCGTCCAGTATGTGGCGTTGAGAACCGCAGCTATCAGTATTCCCGTAAACACACCCAGAAAGGTTATGCCTGTCTCGCCGACATTCAGGCCTTTGCGCGAGTAGATGATCGTAAAAGTGCCAAAGAAAGCATAGAGAATTCCCAGAAGCAGGGCGCACCAAAGGCATAAGAGGAAGATCATCGGCTCCTTGATGAGAAGCTCGAATGGCCGTCCGATACTGGATAGAACGTATCGCGGAATGTTTATGCTTTGTTCTATTTCCTCCTGCTCTCGGAAAGAGCGTAGGCTCTGGTTGCCCGTCTCCTTACGCAGCTTTTTGGCCTTGCGTCGCAGAATGGCCGGTGCATATGTTTCCGGTACCAAGAAGTAGATAGCGAGTAGCTCCACGAAAGACCAAATCGTACCGATGTACCAGGTCCATCGCCAATGGAGTGCTGGATATGCAGATATATCAGCCGGCTACGGCCGAAGTACCCTTGCCTAACGTACCTTGATTGATGAAAGCTCCAATGATAGGGCCGATACACGGGCCTTCGAAGAGCATAGAATGCACTGTCAGCTCTATAGCTGCAATAGCAGACAATGATCGCACACCTTCGAATGGGAAAGCGCTGGCGAATGCAAGTGGATCAGCGTTATACAAGTGCAGACGTTCGCATATCATACCTATAGACGCTCATGGGCTTTCCAACTTTTGCACCGACCCACATATCGGTAACGCTCCCGCCAGCAACACTCAAGAAGGCACTTCCCGCTAGCCCTTGGATGAAGCGTCCAACGAGTAACCCTTGAAAGTTGCCAAAAGCTGAAAGGAAAGAAAAGGCTGTATAGACGGCGTATCCGATGATGTAGATTGGGGCGCGGCCATAGAATTCGCTCAAGGGGGCTGTCGGGCGCAGTCAAGTTGGGTCAATATTGATGACTAGATGTATACTTGATGGCAGCGACCTACCTAGAAACAGCGGTCCTATTCCCAACCCGAGGACAAAGCTGGTCGCGAAGTTTAGTATACCTATGGAACGAGACGGTCATAAACATACTTACAGAGTGAGCGCAAGTATAGCGACTATACGCGATATCCCAAAGTCTTGCTCCATCCCATCGTACGTGTAGGCGACCATAGAACTCGCTGCAGTAATGCAGGTTGCAGCTGAGCCCAGGACAAGTAGGATGATCCACTTTCGAGCTTCTGACATGTTCAGAGGATTTGCAGGATCATCAGGTCCGTCCCAATCTACAAGATTCGTAGCAGCCGGTTGTAGCTTTTCTGCCAGGTCATTTGGCGGCCAGCTGGCTGCTTCTTCACTCATCACAGGCTTGTCTTGATCTCCAACATCAATACTGGTTGATGCGCCCGCAGAGTGATGCCGTTGACCGTTATCTGACTTGATAGAAGGTGTCTCCAAGCGAGCGCTGCCGGACGGCATGGAAGTTGCTGCTTGATGGTCATCATCGCGAGGTGCGTTGGACATTTGGTAAAGAGCAGAGCATCTGTGCCATCCATCAAGTCCGTTTCTTGCAAGTGGAGGTTGCCGGCCGGCAACTTGCAAAGACGCGATGCTCGTCGAGCACACCTCGAGGAAGCTCGCTGCACTGTCAATAGGTATGAGATGCTGGTTCTGTGTGAAATCTGGTATATGATTGTTGGAACACGTATATGCGTCTAAACCGATATGCTACAGGATTGAAAAGATTGATTAGACAAGCGGACTAGTCCGCTGAATCTGCTACTGATAGGCTCTTCACGATATGTCTGAAAACTTCGAACGTTTTCGAAGCCTTGCGCCATACTTGAAGAAGAGGAATGGGAAAGGCGCTATCGCCAGCAGCAGGAACGCAACCAGAGTGCCCGCCCAGACCGGCGTGAGTTTGTTGTACTGCAATCAACGAGGATAGTCAGTCAACTACCGATGTAGGGCGCCTAGTTGTATGAAGTAAGCTCGCCATCTGATTCGTGAATAATGGAAAGGCGGCAGCGAAAGTGGACCTCAGGAAAGAGTTTGCGCCCATTGCGCTAGCGGCATATGGTCTGTACGCATCGATCTTGTAGGTAAAGCAAGCTGTGAAAGCCAGGCAGAACGTGATGCCAAAGAAGACGGAAGCGACCTGAACAGAATAAGGAACCATAAGTAAGTCGGGAGCTCGGAACTCTGCATAGCGAGATGGGAACCTACCACCGAAGCAGCCCAATGAACACTAGGCTGTGAGGTCCATGCGAACCAGAAGAGGGATATCGGACCCAGAACAGCAGCGACCATAGCTTTCTTTAGATGTTCTTCCGGTGGAGGTTTATGACCCAGCTTAGCTGCAGTTGCTGAATAGATTTTCGGCCAAATCGTAACGTTTGTTCCCGTTGCGATGAGAATGCCAATGAGCATGCCTAAAAACGTCAAGCCGATTTGTCCTTCGTTCAAGCCTTTCGCAGAGTATATAATGACGAAAGCACTGAAGAATGCATAAAGGATTCCAAGCAGCAAAGCACACCAGAGACAGAGTGCGAGCGCCATTGGCTCCTTGAGTAGAATCTCGAAAGGCCGACCAATGCTTAGGAAGACATAGCGTGGGATATTGATGTTTTGATCGATTTCCTCTTGTTCTCTTCGGGAACGTAGCTTAGTGTTGCCGGTCTCCTTGCGAAGCCTTTTAGCCTTGTCGCGTAGGATTTTGGGCGCATACGTCTCGGGTACGAAGAGGAAGACTGCAACCAGTTCCACAAAGCTCCAAATGGTGACGATGTACCATGTCCAGCGCCAATCGAGTGCTGTAGGGCAAAGAAGGCGGTGAGTATGAGTTTAGGCACGGAGATGTTTGCTAACCCTGATTTATGAAGGCTATGGTTGAGCTATTGTATCAGCAAAGAGTGCAAAAAAGGATAAGACAGTACCTACCAGATATGATAGGTCCGAGACATGGTCCAGCAAAGGGGAATGTCGTTATGACGGCCATCGGCTGCAACAGAGAAGACATGAGTATAGAATATTCGCCCAAAGTACCAACCGTACTGACTTTGCCGACTTTCGTCCCAATCCACATGTCTGTCACACTCCCGCCTACTACGCTCAAGAATGCGCTTCCCGCTATGCCTTGGAGGAAGCGACCAACGAGAAGTCCTGGGAGATTTCCAAATGCTACGAGGAAGGAAAATGCCGTGAATACAAAGTAACCGATGAGGTAGATGGGTGTGCGTCCGAAGAACTCGCTTAAGGGAGCTGGCGAAGACAAGCAGATGTCAGACGAGAGTATTATAAAGGTTAGTAAATTACGAGTGCGCTCACCAAGGAAGAGAGGGCCTAGTCCAAGACCGCCGATAAAGCTACCTCGATGTCTCAGCTGGCGTATCGGGTAACAACCATGTCAAGATAAGATGACCCACAGAGTCAGCGCCAGAGTAGCTACTTCATGGGATATATGGAACTCCGCCTGCATTCCTCGATACGTATTTGCGACCATGGAGCTTGCGCACGTCACGCATAGAGTCGCTGTACCGAGGACGAGTACTATAGACCATTTGCGAATTTCAGACATGTTTAGAGGGTTTTTGGGATCATCTGGCCCTTCCCAGTCAACGAGATTGGGATCTGATCGTTCTTTCTGGCCATCTGCCGGAATAGTCGTCTTTTCTGTTGCAGGAAGGTCTGCTTCGGCATGGTTGACCACTGTGGATGAGTTGCTATTGCTTTCTTCGTCGCCGTTTCCTCTCCCAGAAGCATGGGAAGACCAAGGCGGCTGTTCGCTCTGAGTTGAAGCTGGCGGAAGCCTGGCGTCTTGCGGCTTGCTGGACATGATGGAAGGATGATACTTGTTGAAGCAAAGGTATGTTCTCTACTTCTTGCTATCTCATAGCGTTTGGGCGGATTATCAAGAAAAGGTGTATCTTTAGCGCAGCCTTCAGTCAGCAGACTCCTGACCGGCAGCGGCGCGTTGCACTTTTTCGATGTTGGCGTATCGCAGTACAAGGCGTTGAAGTAGATATGAACGCTGTAGGTATGCTTATTCATTGCATATCGAGGCAAGGCGACCTTGCTTTGGCGAGATTGATTGAAGGTCAATTTCGAAGTTTTGGACCGGCCAGACGAACGATGTCGAGCTGGGATAGTCAGGCTGGTCACTTCATGCTACGTGAGCGCGAATTGCGTCAGATCTAGGTGAGAGCCTGTAGCAGCTGACTGCATGGTTGAGTTCCTTGATCAGCGATTGTTTCAGATTTATCAGATTGATAACCGCCTCTTCTCATCAGACGGAATCATTGGCCTAGCAATGCTGATGGCACCCACCGTCAGCAGATTGACAGTGCTCGGGTTTGGATCGCACTCGTCAATCGCAATCGATTCGCCTCGAGGATTGCCTAAACAATATGCACGAGACAACAACGACAAGTCACTGGCGGGACTAGCTGAGCCTTGGCAGATCAGACAAGGCTGAAGTACCGGACAGCATGCCTAATTGAGCTGAGCATGCATGCTGATGCTCGTGTGTAATATGAATCTCCCAAGGACCTGGTCATCGGGGCAGTCATAAAGACCCTTTGATGGTATGAAGAGTAGCCCTGCGTAATTGTATTCCCTTCTTCTCTTTGAATCTATAACCAAGGCTTGAACCTGTCTCCCAGAAGCTGTTCCCGCGCTTGGGAAACATGGGCTGCCTTGCCCAGGCTTGATGCACGGCCCGGTCAAGTGGAGAACGCTCTCTTTGTATCTCTTGCGGCATAGGGCGCAGTGAGGCTACCAATTGAATCATGCTGATCTGTCTTCACGCCTCTAAGGCTGTATCAGATTCTGCACTTTCTCGATACTATCTTGTAGATCACCCATATTTTCAGGTATAGACGTTCTCTTTTGCTCCATGATCCAGTTAAGCAAGTCCATAGTGAACGGTGCGCTTTGCAGGCCACTATGATCGGTATCCAGTATCGTCAATTGGCTGACTGTACTTCCAAGCTCTACCAATCTATCTTGAGTCTCTTGTGCATCTTCAATGCCGGCATCATAGTCTTCTCGACCTGCTATCATCCAGATTGGGAGATCTACGAACTCTTCGAGGATTGAGTAGACGGAGGTCTCGTTTGCGGTGGACCAGGAGGATTGGGCACCAGCGCCGACATTGACGCTGCTTGCAAGGAGCTGCATGCTGGACATTAGCTCATAGTAGTGGAGTTGCTCTTTGTATAGACATACCTGAGGGAAAGCGGCGCTGAAAGACAAAGCATCTATTAGCATCGTCGTACGAAATTCCACATCGGAGAGAACTCACTGTAAACTCCAACAACCGTGCGAGCCCATGCTATATCCAACACAATTGATACGATCTTCATCGACCGGATAGTCCGTCTTGACGAGGTCGATGACATCGTTTATTGGTGCAGGGAAGTACTCAAGAAGGTTGTCTGAATAAGTCCCATTGGGTGCTGTCCCATTCATTGGCGAAATCGGAATGATGGTGATGAACCTGGCAAAGAAGGGGACAATCAGCTTTCAATCAGGCGGAAAGAAAGGAATTAAGCTTACTCTTCCGCTGCCATTGTTTGTAGAGGTTCTTCTATCCCTCGTCTGTACTGAGCCAGCAAGCGTGCAATGCCATCATAGACGCTCTTCACAGGAACACGCAATCAGCAAGCGTTCAATACATACCTACAGCGATGCTTCTTGTTACTCACTAAGCTAGAAGCCATATAAGGTGGGCCTCTTGCACCTTTCCCGCTCAAGTATAGAATCACAGGAAGCTTCGCATCTGCAGGTGCGTTTGAAGGGACATTGACGCAGAAGGGATAGTATGGAAGTAGAGATTTGGTATCGCATTCATAGGTGCTTGCTTCCGTCACTTGCGTTTGAAGAATCAGGAAATATAGCAAGCTGCCAAGAATCCTCGTCTTGCTCTCGAAGAAAGTAGACACCATCTTTCTGGGTCAAGCCAAAGACGTGAAGAGAAGCAGAAGAAGCAGTCAGGAATCCAAAGCAGAGCTCAATTGTCGGCGAAAGAAAGAGATTTGCGACATGTGATCTACAACGACATTTTTCAAGAAGCCGAAACAAGAAGGATACTCTCAAGTCTGCTCTTCTTCTTGAAGAGGCTCTATCTCTTCCATGATTGTATCTTGCAGACTACCCTCTATTTGAGGAGTATCAGATGGACCACCCTCCGGCTCGACAGTGGCACTAAAGCGAGATTTGATCTTTTCGGACTGTATCATGGTGACAAGTCAGCATAGATCAACATTAATCAAGGTGGATGTACACACCTTATCAAGATCCTCGAAAGTCCTCGCTTTGGGCTTGACGTTCCTTTTACCTTTATGTTTGAGACTGACCAATTTCTTAGCCGCAGGGACTTCCGATACAGCTCTATCCTCATTCGTCTCCTCATTATACTCTTCGTTATCGTCAGCAGCAGCAGCATTACTTCCTTGTCTTTGCTGCTGCTGCTGTCGAGAAGAAGGAGGAACGGCGCTACTCCGTGATGCGACTCCTCTTCTTCTGACTTCTCCTCCGTTATTTGCGAGGTGGATAGAATAGTCTCGTAAATGCTGGCGAAGGTCTTCGAAGGCTTCGTCTGGAAGTTGGATACCGTCATTCAATAGCGAAAAGAACTTGCGTCGTAAGACTTGTCGGATATATTCGAAGTACTCTGCATCCCACCATCCGTCGCGGGGCTGCGGTACATCATGTCACGAAATCAGCATGCTGATAGTGGATTTTCATCATATGATTAGCTTACATCGCAAGTATCGTTGACCCATTCTTCATTCTGTACAGCTTCTGCCAAATAAGGCTCTGTGATATCACAGAGCTGATAGTTTCCGATATTTCGATGAACAGCCATCCCATCAAAGATATGCGAAGAGTCGTCACTATATTTATTCCGCCGCGAATCAGCACAAATCGCCATTCCAAGTCCTGGAGAGAAGGAAGAAGACGCACCTGTCTTTATCTCTGATATCGCTGGCTGTTCGAGAACTTGCTCCTGCTATATTCTTTAAATAAGTTCGTTTATTGTCCATATTCCGAATCATGACTCTTTGGTAGCTGATCCGACAGAACAAGATCAATTCCAGCAATTGAGATTCTTATATAGAAGCGCGCGACCTACAACCGTGCATTCTTGTCCAACCTGGGATCGTAGCCGAACTTTATGCATGATTCTCGGAATGGACCATCGCTGAACGTATAGCACACGAAAGGTAGGGTGACTTTTGCGCTAGACAAAGAAACAGGCGGGATCAGCTTGATATAGTAATCCAGGAAAGTCGAGGAGGGAGCTTTGCCCTCACTTCTGTATACGACTCCGCTCGAGCTTGGTTAGGTGATTTAAGAGAGCGTTTCTGATCCATACAGGCCGCTCTTCGAAGAGCTGTAAGCCGACACCATCAGTCTTTACTGTGCCGCATTGTATCAATCGTCCCTGTCACCTTATGGATCTTGTTGATCAAGCTTGATTCCAAACCGTTCTTCGAATCGACAGGTCCCATACCAGCCGGCGGGCCTTGTGGGAGCTAAAAAAAGCCAAAGCACACAGGCATTCATCAGACTCCTGTAGTACAGATATAGGGAAGGGAAGTGAAAGCGTCTCACATCGGCTGTGGGTGTATCGAAGGGTACGGACGTAATAAGCTCGCCTCTGTATTTATTCTTATTGACAAGTCTTGTAACTTCACTTCCATCTGGAAGAGTAGTCGTGACAGGTGCCGACAGAGGGTTCTTGCGGTAGCTAGTGTCACAAAGCAATCAGAACCAACTAACATCCCATTAATACAGACCAAAGGCCATGTTCACGGCTTACGCGTATATTTGAGGGAGACCTAGTCTTGAGAATACGGGAGGTGGTAGGAGTTTCAGATTGTGACCCATCTCAAAGTCCTCGCTTGGCTCTGGGAATCGATATTTCTGGAGCGCTTCAACTTTATGATCGCACAATCAGCAATGAACAGTGAAGAGGAATGAACTGCTTACCATCCAGTGTCCGCATTGCAGTTGCCAATTGCACCGTAGGATCGTTTTCTACGCCTTCTGGACAGTATTGTATATCCGCCATGGCTGTTCATACACCTGAGTGAGTATATATGTTGCGTGATGCGAGTCTTGCCCACCTCTGAATCGCACCACCTTGCTGACGTTCCCTACAGGCTCTACTTTGAAGACACCGCTGCTTCCATCTTCACCATCGTTCGCACGCTTTCTCCTCTTCCTCTTTGTGACTTTGATGACCATCCAGTTGTTCGCAGGAACCGTCTCTCCCGGCAAAGCATGTGAGAATGGATGTTCTGGCCTGAAGTTGAGTTCTACGACGCCTGCATCAGCACCACTACCAGCGGCACTAGCGGTATTTCCTCCAGCAGCAGCAGTGGTTTCATCAGGATTGTTGGAAGCAGAAGAATGGGCAGGAGGAGTCTTGTCGCTGGCTAGAGCTCGTGAAAGTCGCTGGAGACCGCCTAGCGTCGCGACTGCCTGGTCGATGGATGATGCAGCTGATGAGACTGGTCCAGGATACTCGATAGTCACAAGAGACGTCGCTGTTGGGACGCGATACGAAGCAGCTGGCCGGGTCATCAGTCTGACTAGTCGCGCAGAGAGCAAGGCAGTAAACAGCATTGAAGTAACAAGCTTTTCGCGTTGATTGGACATTCAAAGAGTGTTATGCTAGCTGTATTAGAGCCTTACATGATGGTGTACATGGATATATAGTCTCTGTTAAGGCTGTCTTAACTTGAGGATTCACTTGATGACGCTGGCTTGCCTTGCAACCCTCTCGCTTGATCCAGGTTAACCCGAGCTTATAGCCATTCAAGACACTCAGTCTACACGAGCTTAAGGAGCAGTATATACTTGAGGAGGACTCAACACTACCTAGCTATACATACACTCGAAGAGGTCACTCAACCTGGAAGCCTAATTAGTCGGCCAGCAGCCATGAACGAAGACATCCCAACTTCAGCGACATCCACGACAGCTCCCAGACCTCTGCTGCATCGTGATCCCAGCTCGCAGCAACCTCGAGGAATCCTCAAAAAAGCAGACGATGACACTGTTCCGGTGTCCCCGCCGGCTGCAGGAGGGCAGCTGCCATCTCAAGGACAAGAAGGCGCTGTTCACTGGGATGAGGTGCGTCTACTGTGTATGCTTTATACGGGTCTGTATACGTTACTGACGCCGGAGTGTCTCGCCCAGGTCAACCTCAGCTTGAACGACGTCAATCGAGATTCGACTATGCGCATCACAGAGCCAAAGACGCCGTGAGGCTACCAGCAAAGTCTGATATTTTACAAAACACTGACTCTGATTTTGCCCAGATACGTTCGGTACAACGCCGAGACGGACGAAGTGATGGACCTCGACAAGATCCCAGGCTTCGAGCTTGGACAGGCAGACCATCAAGCTAGTACAGGAAGCACTACAACAGAGGGAGAAGGTAGCAGTGGCCGTCCTTCTGGCTCAAGTCGATCATCGTCCTTCTCGGGATCAAGAAGAGGTTCAGAGAGCTCGAGAAGGAGCTCGGATGTAGGTGAACGAAAGATGGTCGTAGTGGAAGATCATGGACCGGGCGTGGATGCAGAAGATGAAGGACAGGATGAGGAGAGTGAGTGTGATTTATTGTACATGCTTAAGGAAAAGGAGGACTGATGAAAGCTTGTTTGCGGTGATAGCTCGAGCTGCTCGCAAACAGTTTAAACAGCGTCGAAATAGTCATTACGAAGGGGAAGGTGAAGTAATGAAGCGTTTCAAAGCTCGCGCAGCAGCCAAAGCTTCTCAAGAAGATGGCGACGACGAGGATGAAGACGGAACCACAACTAACAACGGAGATCAAAACATGCAGAATAACACGGAGTCTGCTATTGATGATGAGGATGACGAAGATGATGGAGATATTGTCGGAGAAGAAGCTAGGAGGAACGCAAGGGCAAACTCGCAGATTAATGGAAGTTCAGGACAGTATGGAAGGTCAATGCCTCCAGTTCCTCCTATTCCGAAAAGCTACAACTGAGTAGGATACTAGGGTTTAAATCATCTAGCCCGAACTATCCTCTTCTTCGGCCGGCTCTCTGCAAGGCCTTCTTTCTCTTTTCTTAGGGTTCTTGTCCTATGTCAAGCAAGTGTATAAAATACTTGGGCTTCCCCGCTTCTTTTCTTCTTCTATGCTGTACCTTTAGTATACAATCTCTGCCTGAACCAGATACACAACTCGCCATCGCTCGTCTTCACTCTTTGCTTCTTCACATTCTACTTTGTCTTGTCGAGGACAACTGCATCTTCAGCATTCCCACCTGCATCAGATCCTTTCCCACCTTCTGAATCATCAGGCGCTAGAGGCGTATCACCATCTTTATCCGTCTCATTCTTCGGATCCGGCTGAGAAGGCTCTGCATTTGCATCTAGTGCTTCTTTCAGCGACTTCTGAGCGGATCCACGCTTCAATGGCTATACGAATGTGCAGTCAGCATACATGCATCATCGTCGGTGTCGGATTTTGTGTAGACTCACTTTTGGCTGAGATGCACTCGGCTTCCATCCAATCTGTAAACCATGAACATTACTATGCATCGTATAATGTCCTCATTGAACTGAGACATACTGAGAAGATCACTTGGAAAGTAGCAGGCAGCGTGCCATCTTCGTTACCATGAAGAGCTATCCGGCCACAAGAAACATATAGTCAGCCAAAGAAAAGAAGGTATAAGCGCGAACACAAGTCATTTCGACGCACCTCGATAGATAGCATCTGCAGCAATTAGCGTATCGCGTTTGATAGTATGTCGACGGAGCGTGACTGCATTAGATTGGCCCATGAACCGCAGATCGTCCATGAGCTCGAAGATCGATGGATAGTTGATAGTGATTTCATCGACGTCTACTGCGGGTAGACTGAAGCCTGCTCTCGAGAGTAGAGACGACATCTGTCTGGAGTCTATTTCACCGATCAGCGATGATGGTAAGACTAGCGAGGTGGAAGGGGTCGGCTGCGTACCCGTCATCGGTGACACTCTAGGTGATATCCCACCTTCCCTCTCCAACTCTGCCAACTGCAACGCCGTCCTCAATTCAAACAGCGAATCTCCACCCAGCAAAGCGCCAATGAAAACACCATCTTTTTTAAGGACTTGTCGTATTTGTATCAATGTGCCGGGTAGATCGTTGATCCAATGTAAGGCTAGATTTGAGATGATTACATCTTGAGTGTCTGGATGGAGCGTCTTGTAGAGGAAATCTTCTTCGTCTAGCACTATACGCTCAACGTCGACTGAATGAAATTATCAAGTCAACGGACAATCCTTGAGCGGCCGGGAAGATAGGCGTACCATCATACTCGACGTCCTTGTCGCGGTTCAGAAGTTCCTCTGAAACAGATTACAGCAGTATCAGCAGGGCGCTAGGCAGAAGCTTGTGGAAAGATTACTAACCAGAAGAATCGCACATGATGACCTTCTGTGTAATATCGCGATCCAGATGTTTTATCAGATGTCCAGCGCCTGATCCAAAGTCGACGATAGCCGGGTATCTTTTCTTGATGTCCTGCGTCCGATTAACAATCAAAGAGTAAGTATAATCAGCTGCAATCCGACGTTGTCATATATATATCTTGCGCGCAACGCACAAGCAGCCGATCGACGAGGTTGCTGGCGACTTCATCTTTGACATAATCCGCCAGCCTTGAATGCTCTACATCTCTTCGTACAGACCGATCTTTCTGTAACTTCTTGACTTTTCTATCGAAGACGGCATATGCATTTGAAGGAGGTAGATTGGATGATGATGCTCGAGGAGAAGCTGAAGAAGACGAGGCAGAGGTGGAGGAAGAAGGTACGGCTATCGCATAGTTTCTTTGAGGATTGCTATGTAGAGCTCGACGCTTTAAAGACTGTCGTATGCAAGGTGTTAGGAATGACATATTAGCTGGTGATAGAAGTAGAAGCCGACAGCTTTGAAGATGCAACCGACAGGGCACTCTTAAGCTGAGTACCGGATACTGCACTGATAGGCAAAATAGCAATCGACAACCTCCTCCTCAATGAAAAAGCTGTATGTGTCAACTGAATTGCCAAGCGCGCTGCTTTTCGGCTCTTCTCTTCGACAGACAACTCAAAGTGAGAGCATACTAGTAGAACTAGATAACAAGGGTACACGGAGAAAAGGGATAGAAGGAATGTCCAGATGAGGATGGAAGCCTGGCCAGTAGTGGGGAGGAACCGTTTACCACTGATTAGATTGACGATTAGCGAGCATCAGAGTGAGAGTGTACGATGCCAATTACCTTGTCTCGCTTGTACTCCTTCCTGCAAAGGGCAAACGAAGCGTGTCAGCTCTAAACTCCCTCCAACCCTGAAGCACCCAAGACTGAAAGAAGTAATACTTACTCGAATTTCTGGTTTACAGTCATCATTTTCGTGTTTGTGCCAGGTTCGACGTTGTTCCATGGCTCTGGGTTGCCGTGTCTGTTCCATACGACATCTGGTCCTCGAGCGAGTCTTGCGACGTACCAGGCGCAGCTACGGCACAAGGAAGAAGAGGTTAGTGAAACTGTAGCGTAGAAGGCACAGGCTTGTGCGACTGCCAGCTCTGGAAAAGTGAGGGAGAGAAACGGAGAAGTCGAGGGCGGACAGACGAGCCAAGATGGTCGCCTTGCGTCCGCTTTCGCACGATCCATTGAACTTTCTCCATGCTTACTCTCCCGTCTTCAGAGCTGGCAGTGCTGCCCCTTCGCCTTGATGAGCCTTGATAACACTCACCCTCCTACGGCGACGCCAATGACCGCAAAGCTGGCAGAATCAAGAGACCGGGTCATTCGTAGTCCTTTGAAGTATACATCTAGTTGTTCGTCCTTGCTCACATTGGCAGTGCTGCCGGGTCATACCAGTTCTTTCTCAGAGCAGCCCAGCGGTTTGCCATGGTTCAAGGTCGAGTTTTTGAGCTGGACAAAGTCGGGTGAGCAAGAGCTTGCTGGGCTGGGCAAGACACTACGCCGTCTTGAAAGGTTTACATACTGCTTGAAAGACGTGTTGATCAGCCCCTAATTCTTTGTCGAATCGGTCTGAAAGAAGCAAGAAAGCAACAGCAGCCCTTTGGAGTCCTGGCCACTCGAGCTGCTATCTCATGACTTCGCCGGCTCTCCGACTTCAAGCTCGCAAGCTGTACAAGGAGGTATACATGGACCATTAACACAATTGTATAATCCAGTATTGATGCGGTTAATGCCAGCTCTTCTACCTCGGGCGCGACTATCCTGATCCGGCTTACAACTTTAGCAAACGAGTACACGCCTGCTTCTTGGCGACTGGAAAGAGAGTACAGACAGATCAAGAATTACAGCAAGCTATAGATAAAGCAGAGTTCATCAAGAAGGAGGCAGAGGCCCTCATATTCCTCAAGAAATATAGGCAGATCAAGCAGCGGTACTACGACTAAGCATCACATCTGTACAGCCATGTCGGCGACCGCAACTTTCTACATTCAGCACCAGTTTCAGGGGGGTCTCGAATGGCTACCACTGCTCAAGGTCCCAGAACAGGATTGGAACCGCCTATCTACTGCTTTCCCCTGTCCTCGCAAACTCTTCTTGTATGTTGTCGGTTGCTTCCTAGGGTGCCAAGGAGCCTTTAGACATGCCCCAGATGCTCCAGAATCAGTAGATCTGCAATCCCAAGAAATGGGTACCTTTTACTTCGTTCTTGATGCCGGAAGTGAGTGTCACTACCAAGGATCAAGTAGTTTCCCAATTTGCCTGCTTACAACGCCTTCGTTACAGCTGGACCGCGACTTCTGCCATTCCGGATCTGGCAACGTAAGGCCAGCAGTGCCGGATCAAGCTCAAGCAATACACGAGACTCAAACACCTCTAATCAAGCTAACATACGCGATTCCCGTTGTTGTGTGGTGTCTGGTACGCAGGAAGAGCTCGAAGTCGCCCACCTTCTGCCAAAGGCTCTACAAACTGATGTAAGCAGTCTCATAATAAAGTACACAACCTCTTCAGTATGCTCAGACGTATGGTAATACAAAACTACAGATTATCGAGGAAATAAGCGATATTCGATCACCTTCAGCAGCCGATCGTCTGTCTGATGGCGAGTCCTTGAGGAACAGGTTGACCTTATTTGTCAGCGTTCACAACAAGTATGATCGTGGGCAGGTATGCTTTCTACCCGTGTCCAACTGGAGCCTAGCCCGTGACGAAGTCGAGAGCGTAGCTCCAAGACCTATTCTCAGCGATGCTCCTGCCCCAATCCCTTCCCGTGGTTCTTTCATGGTGCTTTATGTCAACGTTGAGGCTACAGATCCCAGAGAGCTAGCCTATATACCGACGGGTCAGGTATGCCGTTTGTACGAAGCAGCGGCCTACCCGCCCAAATGGCTTCTCGAGATTGGCGTCGCTCGAGCTTTCATAATCACGTTTGGGGTTGCGGACAGTCTCGTTAGTATGCGAAAGCATCTTGAGGAGGCCGACGATGTAATCCTTTCAGCCAACACGTCACACCATCAAAGCACCAGTAGCCATACCTCTCCTATTACTCCCAAATCGCCGCAACAAGACCGTCCGCTGACACGATCGCAGAGTCGCAGAGGTGGTCACGCGGCAATAGAGGAGATTGACCAGATGTTCTGGGGATTGTTACTTCGGCAGCCACGCAGATGTGGGGAAGAAACGGCTCCAGGTGATGGGCAGGAAGAGGAAGAGGCGCCTTCTAGGAAAGTCCCTGCTTGGCTCGAGAGACTGCCAGTCAAAGGAGAGGACTATCAACCAGTATGAGCCTCTGGTGCGTAGAAAAGGCGGGCGAGTGGCAGGAGAAGAGAAGGCAGCAGCAATGTCATATCAACGGGAATGGTAGAGGAAGGAAGGAAGAAGGAAAGATTGGGAATGGTAGGAGGGCCTCTATGCGTATTTTTACGTCAAACCGTTGAAGAAGTCGCCTAGACGACCAAAACGCCAAGCCATTGCACGTCGGCTTCAAACCTCTTTCTTGCAGACCTGTCTTCGTTGATTCTCTTGATTTCAAGTAGATACAGGTTTCTTTGTTTGTTTACCTTCCTTGCTTTGTTGTCCCTCATTTTGATCCGACTTCCCCGGTAACCAAGTTGCACGGCTCCGAGGCTAATTTGTCTTACCAAGCGTCTTTGCTGCAAACTGGTATATCTCTCCTACGATATCGTCCTCTGGCTTGAAGGGCTTGACAGCCTTGTTTCCATTACTCTCATAGTCCGCCTTGTGTGTTCCCTCACTATCGAAGATCAGGATAGCTTTAGAAGAAGGAAGACCATCGATACTCTTGGGGTCTACCCAGAACAATCCAGCATAATCTCCTTTGTTGTTGTTGTCATCGAGCAGGGACGAGACAGATTCAAATCCATTTGAACAGCCGCCAAGAAGGAAACGGTGGCTTGAGAAATTGGTTTTGAGGTAGTTTGCACAGGCGAGAATGTCGGGTTGGAGATGGTCTGCTTTGGGTACATCTTTGTATTCGAGTCGGATGGTAGGTAGGCCGGCTTTCTTGGCGAGTCGGTCGGCTAGATCGATGAAGATTTCTGTAGCATTGACACAACGTTAACGAGGAACGCGGAAGAGAAAAGATAGAGATGAAAAAGACTTACCATCTGGTCCGGAGGTACCGTTGCCGGCACCACTCACGATGATTACGGACTCTTCAGCAAAAGACAGAGTCATTCCAGCATGGAGGACAGCAGGCACAGTGTGTTCTGTGGGCTGCAGAACCAAGATCCGAAAATCAGTAACCGGTTCCCCCGCAAAGCGAAGCCAAACACGTCGACTTCGAACGTACTTCCTGCGCGCTCGGATGTCAGTAGGCAGTCTGTACATAGGCTACAATGACTGTCCACGTACTTTGATGGGCAGATAAACCTTTTGAGCTAGCGACTTTGCGCGAGGTCTGCCGGATGAGGGCGCCGTGTCCAAGCTGGCGCGTTTCTTTGGAGCGGACATGGTCTTGTTGCTGATGCTGATATTGTAGTTCACTCCTTCGCGACTTTGTTGTTTCTTGACTTGTTGGTCAGTCGCAGATCCATCCAACTTGGGCTCTCATCTCGCAGCTCCAACTTCGACCTTCATTCCTCCTTCTAGCGCATCAGGCCTGCGAAAAGCGCCTTCAGCACACAATTGCAATGCCCACAATCCTACTCATACATCCCAAGCTGTCCAAGCAGACTTTTAACAGTTTATGACGCTTCTTGCCGGGCCTCGAAATAAACGCACTTTCTCGTCTGGGGAGCTCTGGGGAGATCTGACATTACTAATGATTGCAAAGTTTTATCTCCTTTCTCCTCTACTCCATATCACCGCAGTCAAAGCTGGAAGAGAATCGTTTAAGCGGGCCTACAGACTTTGTGCGAAAGGCGCCGAAAATCCTGGCCATATCTGGCTCTTTGAGCGTCTTCTTCTCTCTCCTTTGGGGCCACCTTTTCCTTTCATTCTGATATCGTAACACAACAATGGAAAAAGCAAGCAGATCCCTGGCGGATCCAGTCAATGCGACCGCCATGAATCACAATCAACAAGATACGGAAAAAGCACAACAAGGCGGCATTAACAGCAATATGAATGGCAAGCCAGAAACTACACTTCGAGAAGATGTAGCTGCTGCAGGATTGTCGAAAGTCTACGAAAGACATGGTCGGGTGGACCTGATGCCTATGCCGAGTGACGATCCTCAGGATCCTCTCAACTGGCCAGCATGGCGCAAGAACACTCTGCTTGGCTTGGTTGCATGGCATACTCTTATGGGGCCTTTTGCTGTGCGTTCGTTACGAATGTTTCACCTAAAGCTAGCTAAAACATCTAGATGACAGGCTGCCGCGATCATTCCTGCATACGTGGTCTTCAGCGAAGAGTTTGGTATCTCTATCACTCAAGCTTCGTATCTTACTTCTGGTGAATACGCTCAACCTGACACCGCACAGCGAACCAGGCTAAGGTCCCCGTTTCCAGTGCAAATCCTATTCCTGGGTGTATTTCCCCTGTTGTGGAGCCCGGTCTCCTCGCGAATAGGACGAAGACCTGTTTTTCTCCTATCGACTCTCCTATCCGCGGCCCTGTCGTTCGCGTGCGCCTATTGCAACAGTTACGGTACTTTAATGGCTGTCAGAGTGCTGCAAGCCATCGCGACATGTCCTCCGCAAGCTATCGGTGCAGCAACAGTGACGGAGATGTTCTTTGCGCACGAAAGAGGGCGCGCAATGGGTGTATGGGCTCTTCTTGTCGGTCTTGGCCCTCCTTTGGCTCCCCTCATCTTCGGATTTGTCGTCCAGCACAAAGACCGTCAATGGGTGTTCTGTAGGTTATCCAGTTTGTGTTAGTATTCCAGACGCTTATGCTATTTACAGACATCCTGGCCATCATCTTCCTGGCAGAATTCGTGCTATACATCCCCTTCGGGCCAGAAACTCTCTACGACCGACCACAGCGGGCTTTGTTGACAGGCGACGATCGTACAGCCGTTAATGAATCTTCCGTAGAGGTAACAGAGCAACCCCACGCACCGACAAAGTGGTATACGCCATACATCAGCTTCCGCCGATGGGATCGACGACCTTGGAAGTATCTGGCATACGATGCGCTTGTCCCGCTTTCCCTGTTTATCGTACCGAGCGTCATGCTGTCCGCAACTGTATATGCGGTGTGCTTCACCTTCACAAACGTCCTTCTCACTGTCGAAACTCCTGCGCTTCTTGGAAGGAAATACCTGCTCAACCCGCAGCAGACCGGTTTACAGTTCATAGCAGTGCGTGATTCCCAGTCAGTCTCGATGGTCCAGCTGACGAAGTGAGCGTCAGTACCTTGTCGGAGCTCTTCTTGGCGAGCCTATTGCAGGGTATGGCTCGGATCGCTTCATGGCATGGAGGACTAAAAGAGCGAATGGGACCCGTAAACCAGAATACAGACTACCTTTTGCTCTCCCAGGAGTAGTACTCTGTTTCATCGGTATTCTCGTCTTCTTCATCCAGCTTGATAACACTACAGCTGGAAGATGGAATGTTACGCCGCTCATCGGAGGTGGTATTGCAATGTTTGGATTGCAGCTCGTCAGTAAGTAACAAGGTGATCTGTCTGGTCTGGAACCCGCTGATATCGGTGATATAGCTACACCTTGCGTGACATATGCGGTAGAGAGTCAGGCTCCCCTCGGTCCCATTGCAGCACGAAGAGCTGCTCTCTTCACTGCCTTCTGGCGACAGGTGCGTATCTCCCGCATAAACTGTCAGGACACAGCTCACATCGAAAGCTACCGCAGATCTTCGCATTCCTTGGTCCTTTCTATTTCCCTTATGCTTTCGAGAATCTGGGTTACAAGGGCGCAGGAGGTCTCTTTGCAGGATTACAGATCGCCATGGCGGGACTTCTCATCGTTACGATTGTTTTCGGGTCACGCTGGTGCGCGAAGGAGTATGCCAAGGTTGAACAGATGCAGGATCGGCATCAGCATTGAGCCTGAATAGTAATATCAGTATATATACAGCTATAATACCAGTGCTTCAACAGTAATAGACCATTAATCAATATGCACGCGTCATAAGTCGCCTCTGTACCGACTCTACTCAGGCAGCACTGAACGAATGCGAACTGCGCTGTGCGCAGTATTGCTCTTTCTAGGGAGCGTCGCATCGTCAGGCGCTTCAAGCTCACGATGGGGCAATGATACGGTCCGAGAACCGGGAAGATGCAGCTTGAGTAGCGAAACATGCGGAAGCAAAGGCGGCATCTTTGGGACACCTCTACCTTGTGCAAGCAATGATCTGGCTACTGACCTGGATGAAACAACGAGAGCTACTTTGGAAAGCGTATGTGGACCCGAACTCGCGGCAACCTGGTCAAACAAAGCATGCTGTAACGGCGAAGCTTTGGAAAAGCTCAGTAGCTCTTTAAGTCAGGCAGCAGCATTTATAAGCCTGTGCCCTGCCTGCAGCAAATCTTTCACCTCCTTCTACTGTCATTTCACATGCAGTCCGGATCAATCTACCTTTGTTACGGTCTCTCAGGTTCAAGGTTGGCTTACTTACCAAAGCATTGTAGTGTTTACATTGACAGTTCGTTGTTTGCGCAGACCTAGGAGACAGTAAAGGCCCTGCCGTCAAAGATGTCGAACTGCACGTTGATCAGCAGTTTGGATCAAGCTTCTTTAATGCGTGCAAGGATGTCAAGTTTGCTGCTACAAATGGCTTCGCGATGGACTTCATGTGAGGGCTGGCTCCCAGGAATGGTTTCATACTGCTGATTTATGCTCCAAGCGGTGGTGGTGCCAAAGACTGGCTTGCCTTCCTCCGATACATGGGACAAGAGGTACGACGGTATGAACTTAGAGATGAACTTTTGGCTGACCTGAATATACCAGCGACCGGGTCTAGGTAGCCCTTTCCAGATCAACTTCCCACAACCGCCCAACGTCTACAACGGCACGACTGATGCGAGTATACAACCTCTCAACCCTACCTCGTACTCCTGCGCATCAGAAGACTCTGCCATCGGATGCGCATGCGCCGATTGTCCTGCTAGATGCCTCTCTCTACCTCCGCTCCCAGACACCACTTCGCACTGTCACATTGGAGTGCTCACTTGCGGATCTTTCTTCCTTGTTATTGCATATGCTGTTCTCCTTCTTTCCTTCATCCTCGGCATCGGTCTCAAAGATCTATGGTCTCGACGACATGCCTTCTTCTCCAAACGAAGTGGTGGTCGCATACAGCTACCAGTCTCGCCTGCTGAATATGATAGGATGGACTTGACAGATCCCCTAGCCCCAGAGAACGAGGAAGAAGGTAGCTTGGGCGCGAACAACGGGCAAGCAAGCTGGACAAACAAGTTCAAATCCTTGATTGGAGCCCGCTCGACCTCGCAGGCATATGATGGAGACAGTATAGCACGATCCTCTTCGACCCGCCAGGAGCCTCAGTCAGGCGCCTCTTCGGCCCAGCTTAGGGATTCGGACAGCAATAATACTCTGTCTCGTCATCGACTTGGACGAGGTGCCTCTCTGCTGTCTCCAGATATCTTGGCAACATATTCTCAGCCGAGAACTTACAAGCTTAACAGCATTCTCGGAGACGCATTCTACAAGTTGGGCTTCGCATGCGCATCTGCCCCATTCTTGACTCTAGCCATCGGCTTAACGGTTTGTGGAGTGTTCAACGCAGGATGGAGCAACTTCAAAGTGGAAAAGGATCCAGTACGCTTATGGGTCGCACACGACTCCGAGCTTGCACAACAGCAGCGTGTTTTCGAGCAGGAGTTCGGACCATTCTATCGCACCGAACAGATATTCCTGTCCTCAAGTATGGACAAGCAAACACCGTTTTTCAATTGGCCTACCATACAGTGGTGGGCAGGCATAGAAGACGAGATCCGCCAGCTAGTATCGCCAGCTGGCACCATGCTGAAAGATGTCTGCTTCGCCCCTACTGCTCGATCACAAGAGAGCGTGAATGTCAAAGACTGTACAGTACAGAGCTTCATGGGCTACTATGCCGACTCTCTTGACAAGATGACCGATGAAACATGGGCTAGCGAGCTGGACTTCTGTGCAACGACGCCGAGCGCCTGTCTCTCCTCTTCAGGCCAACCTCTCAATCCGCGTGTCCTCTTTGGCGGCATTCCTGGCTACAGCGGCAACCGCAATTATACAGAAGCTCGCATCCCAGCAAGTCAAGCCCGTGCAGCCGTTGTGACCTATGTCGTCAATAACTCGCTAGAACCTGTCGCCATCAAAAAGGTAGAAGAATGGGAGCGGGCTCTCAAAGCCTATCTACAGGCAATGACTACAGAGGCGCGCGCGACACACAGTGTCGACGTGAACTTTTCTACAGGCGTGTCGCTGGAGGAGGAACTGAACAAGTCGACAAATACCGATATTCCGATCGTCGTCTTAAGCTATCTCTTGATGTTCCTCTATGTGTCGGTCAGTCTCGGTGGAACAGGTGCAGGCATAGTAAAGCTCTTGTGGGCCTTACTAGTCAGCGCAGGTTCTGTAGTCACGGGACGCCGAGCGTCAACTGGACCAATAGCGCTCGGAAACACTCAGAATCGGACCACCTCATCCTCGACATCTGTCTCATCTTCCCGACTTACTGTAGGCTCTGCAGTCAGAGATCTCTTCGTAGATAGCAAGTTCTCGCTCGGTCTCTTCGGCATTGCTATTGTCCTCCTCTCCGTTAGCACATCGGTTGGCGTTTTCTCATTCTTCGGCGTGCGCGTAACGCTCATCATAGCAGAGGTCATTCCTTTCCTCGTTTTGGCCATAGGCGTAGACAATGTCTTCATCTTGGCGCACGAGCTAGATCGACAGAACGCGCGAGCGTACTCTCAAATGCCAAGACACGTCTCAGCCGACGACTACTTCGATGCTAGCGAGCTTCCGCCTGCTGAAGAAAGGGTAGCGAAAGCCTTAAGTAGGATGGGTCCCTCCATCATGCTTAGTTCTAGTTGTCAAGCCGTAGCTTTCGCTCTTGGCACTTCTGTTGGTATGCCAGCCGTCAGGAACTTCGCCATATATGCTGCAGGCGCTGTGATTATCAACGCTCTACTCCAAGTTACGGTTTTCGTATCGGCAATGACGCTTGATCTCAAGCGACTTGAGGTGAGTTCACCTCCATGCACGGCCACCAACGCTGACAATCTTTCTGCAGTCGTCTCGTGTGGACTGTCTGCCCTGCCTACCATTTGGCGGTAGCAACGATAAAGTACCTACTCTTACAGAAAGCCTCATTGTCAGGTTCATTCGATCGGTATACGCACCCTTCATTCTTCGTAAGCAAGTCAAGTATGCAATTCTGGCATTATTCTCTGGCCTCTTCGTTGCATCTTGGATCTGTACAGACTATATACAGCTGGGCTTAGGTAAGAAGAGTCTTCTCATACACGCTCACAGAGAGCTTAAATCCTTCGTCACAGATCAAAAGCTTGCTTTGCCACGCAAATCCTACCTGGTAGACTATTTCAACGATCTTGAGGAGTATCTAGATGTCGGACCTCCAGTCTACTTCGTCACTTCCGACGTGAATGTAGCGCAGAGGGCAGGCCAACAGAAGCTATGTGGTCGCTTTTCGACCTGCGAAGACTTCTCCCTGGCAAACGTCCTCGAGGCAGAGCGGAAGAGGCCAGAATCTTCCTATATATCGGAACCACCTGCAGTATGGCTAGATGACTTTTTCCAGTGGCTCAATCCCGCCTTGGAGTCTTGCTGTGCTGTCAAGAAGCGCAGGCCTACGGATTTCTGCGGACCCGACGATAATGAATTGATATGTAAACCCTGCTACGAAGACGCCGAACCTGGTTGGAACATCACTATGGAAGGACTGCCAGAAGGAGCGGACTTCCTACGCTACCTGCGGCACTGGTTAGAATCGCCTGCCAACGCTGATTGTGCGCTAGGTGGGCAGGCTGGCTACTCTACTGCACTCAGTCTCGGAGACGATGATGTAAAGGCATCGCATTTCCGTACCTACCATACGCCGCTCAAGACGCAGGATGACTTCATCAATGCACTGGCAGCAGCCAAGCGCATCTCAGCCGATCTGTCACAGCGAACAGGCGGAAAAGTCTTCCCTTATTCGCTGCCTTATGTCTTCTTCGAACAATATAGCACAATCGTCACTACGACGCGCTTTGTGCTCGCTCTGGCCCTCATGGCTGTCTTCCTAGTTACAAGTCTGGTCATCGGCTCATGGCGCACCGGATTTGTAGTAGTGGCAACTGTCTTCTTAATCGTGATGAACGTCATGGTAAGCACAGGAGCCTCATCGCTAGGTTCATCTGCTGAGTGTGGTTGCAGGGCGTCATGGGTATCTGGCATGTCAGTCTAAATGCCCTGAGCTTGGTAAATATGGTCATCTGCGTAGGCATTGGTGTGGAATTCTGTGCACACATCGCGCGTGCTTTCATGGGCGCGGGCGGAACTGGACTACCGCACTCGCATCCAGCCGGACAACGCGAGCGAGACGACAGAGCTTACGCCGCCCTGGTCGATGTCGGCTCGTCGGTCTTTACTGGTATCACTCTCACCAAGCTCATTGGTATATCTGTGCTGGCACTCACAAGATCGAAACTGCTCGAAACATACTACTTCCGAATGTGGCTTACTCTCATCATCTCTGGCGCCCTGCACGGTCTTGTGTTCCTTCCGGTTGCACTTTCATTCCAAGGCGGATCAGGATACAGTCTAGATGACAAAGAAGACGAACAATATATCGAGGAAGTGGCTCGTTACAGAGGTCGGCCGTTCTTGGCGGCTGACAGCGATGTGTCCGACGATGATCAGTTTTAGTCATTATTTCAGAGCAGTAGTAGAGTGCTGTTGTATCGATATAGTAAAGCATTGCCTGCATATGCAATACATGTAGCCCGCATGACAGGTCAACGATCTTCCAACACTGCATTCATCGTCAAAGTGCTTTCCCTACGCAGCAGCGCTTTCGTGTGTATACGAGCAGGACGAACGGTTGCTACTGCCTCACATCGTACTGCACCTATATCCCGTCGCGTCAAACAGAGCATCGCCTGGAAATCCAAAAAGATGGCCTCCAATGTGGATGGACAGCAAGCAACACAAGCGCCTAACGAATCAAATGGTCTACTCTGGGTGGACTGCGAGGTCCGACAGCGCTTTGCAATGTAGCCGGATTGTCAAGAAGCTGAGACAAGGCTAACCCAGATGACCGGGCTCGACCTTACGAAAGATGTTATTATCGAGTTCGTCTTTTGCGAAATCTCCCATCTTCTTCCTTCGTCTGAATCCTCTCCTGCTACAAACTAGATTTGCAGCTATCGCGACCGATGGCGATCTGACACCTCTCGACGACGGAGTTGGCTGGGTCATACAAACAGACAAGAAGTTACTCGATGGCATGGACGAATGGTGAGCCTTCTCCCGCCTCAAACCCTTCTAAAGCCCTGAACTCGATAATGTGGAAAAAGGTGTACCTATCAACATGGTTCAGTAGGTTGGATGCGTATGTACATCTCTGACTCTCCCGGCTGAATTCAACAGTCAGGACTGACACAGCAGTGTCTCGAGTCGACGCACACGCTGGGCAAGTCAGATGGCTAAGACTGAGGCAAGCTATACTGACGATCGTTGCAGCTTCGGTAGACCAGATGGCTTTAGAGTATGCTCGAAAACATATTCAGCAAGGAAGAATCCTGCTGGCTGGCTCTTCGGTGCATGTGTGAGTAGTCACACAGCTGGCCATCCTTTGAGCTAAAGCGGCATTCTATACAGGGACAAGGCTTTGTAAGTAGCGAGTGCTTGAGCAGATCGTCAAAGACTGGTCTGACGTCCGTACAGCCTGAAGAAGGATATGCCATTATTAAGTGAGCAGCTGCATTATCGGTAAGGGACACACGATTGTAAAGCGTGGTCATGCCTTCGCTTATCCTCTCATCGACAGAGTTCTGGATGTCTCTACAGTCAAGGAGATCTGCAAGCGCTGGTACCCCAATATGAAGACAATGTGGAAGAGCCAAAACGAAAGCAGGCAAGTCGTACCTTGCCTTTGCTTTCTCTGAGCTCTCTGACCACTACCTACAGTCATCGTGCTCTGGACGATATCAAAGCCTCTATTGACGGTATGCAGCCTATCTTGCATGCACTGTCGTCCCAGGCTCACGTGTGCATTCGCGTCTGTTGTAGAGCTTCGGCGGTATCGCCAAGGAGTGTTCAGAGACCCGAAAGATGTAGAGAGCAAAGGACCATCTGCAGCTCTGTAGAATTGCAATCGTCCCGAGCTTCAATGTTAGAAGCATGTTTGTCTGTTTGACGTCTCTTGGCTCTGCACAACCTCGATCTTTCGCCATGGCTTCAGGTCTACCTACGGCGCCTAATGGCATTGATGCGCCAGGCCAACGTCCAGTCGTTTTCTTTGACCTTTCTATCGGTGAAACATCGATAGGACGTCTCAAGATGGAGCTTTTCAGCGACATCGTCCCCAAAACTGCAGAGAACTTCCGGCAACTATGTACTGGCGAAGTGAGGTAACCGAGCAAGAACCTGCAGCATGTATCACCCAGAAGCTGAGACTGTCCCAAAAACGCGTGCAAACTGGGTGTCGATATCATCAGAAAGAACAACATCCCGCAAGGCTTCAAAGGAGCGACTTTCCATAGGTATTTCAGTCGAGGTTATGTTACTGAAATGTATGCTGATGTGCTGCTTTCTGCTCTCAGAGTCATCAAGGATTTCATGGTCCAATAAGTCGACCATGCCGGTCATCCTGCAAGGAAAGCTGACATCTGATGCGCACAGGTGGTGACTTCCTGAATAACGATGGAACGGGAACGTTCTCGATATACGGCAACAACGGCTCCTTCGAAGACGAGAACTTCACGGTGAAACATACTGGCCCAGGCAGTGAGACTCTTCCCACATCGCGAACTTAGTGCGAATGATGCTGACACTGTTGCAGTCCTGTCTATGGCCAACTCGGGGCCGAACACAAATGGATGCCAATTCTTCATCACGACGGCTTCAGCGGACTTTTTGGACGGCAAGCATGTCTGCTTTGGCAAGATACAAGATGGTGGAGAGAACATGCTGATATTGCGCAAGATTGAAAATGTGCCAACTGGGCCGAATAATCGTCCTAAGTTGACGGTTCGGATAACGGGTACGTGCTGCCTTGTTCGCATTCGCGTTCATTAGCTGAGCACCTTGCTATACTTCACAGAATGTGGTGAGATGTAAGATATGTCGCTGTTGTTACAATATAAGAGACATTGCATAGCAGTACCTTCTCGTCATGACCGCGTCGCTTGTTGTCTTTCTTTGCTATCATATGCCTCTTTTCGGTGCACCTCGGCCAGCTGCCAGACCAGCATCAGCTCCTTCATTGGATCAAAGTCAGGATGAAGTGCCAATTGCTCCGACGTCGCAACTGCCAGCTCCAGGCGAACCTTCAGCAACGTCGCAGAGCTTGAGTACAACAGGGACTAGCAGCGATGGCGGACTACGAGGAATGCTGTCCGGGATGCTTCAGGACAAGTAGGCGTACGACCAATACTCCGAAAGTCATGGAAGCTGAAACGTCGAAAAAGCCCATACTTTTCGGCCGGCTTTGGCCTGATGGTGTGCGAGAACTTCAAGCGCATTGACTTTGGTGGATGATACTGACTTTTACTATCCAGGGCGTAGGCGCTGCTCTGGCTATCCTGCGAAGATCCGCTGTACAAGCAGCTACCTTGGGTCGCCGGCGACTCCTTGTGACACTCGAGATATCCTCCAAAGATCCTTCGTATCTATGGTTCTTACAATGGATGTCGAGTCAATCGGCGAAGCAAGGTCGCTTAGCTGGTCTAGCCGGGAAGATCAAGAGTCACGAGCTAGCTGTCGAAACTGTCCAAGAACAGCGCAGTGATGGTAGCAGCAAGACGAGCTTCAGTCTAGTACCTGGGCCAGGAACCCATTTCTTCAGGTTTCAGAACTCCTGGTTTCAAGTCAAACGAGAAAGAGATGGGAAAATGATGGATCTGACATCGGGGACGCCCTGGGAAACAGTCACTCTGACCACCTTGTCAAGAGATCGGTCACTCTTCGCGAACCTTCTGCAAGAAGCCCAAGATCTCGCCAAGCAGTCACAGATTGGCAAAATAATCATTTATACAGCTTGGGGTCCCGAATGGAGGCCCTTCGGACAGCCGAGGAGCAAACGCTTGCTGGAGAGTGTCATATTGGATGAAGGCATCAAAGAGCGGATAGTAAACGATATCACCGATTTCCTCGACCGTGGCCGCTGGTATGCAGAACGAGGTGAATTCGCAAATCGCAAGAGCCCGATCTTGAAGTGACTTTCATTATCAGGCATCCCATATCGCCGCGGTGTACTCTTGCACGGTCCACCCGGTTCCGGCAAATCTTCCTTTATCCAGTCTTTAGCGGGCTCGCTTGACTACAATATATGCGTACTCAACTTGTCAGAGAGAGGCTTGACGGACGATAAACTCAATCATCTCCTAGTCAACGCGCCCGAGCGGAGCTTCATACTTCTAGAAGACGTGGATGCAGCTTTCAGCGGGCGGAATCAGAGTGATGAGCATGGGTATGTTGACACTACTATCTTGAAGAGAGACTCGAGCTGATCTTTGGAACCCCTAGATTCAGTGCCAACGTCACGTTCTCTGGCCTTCTAAATGCAGTGGACGGAGTCGCTTCTTCCACATCTCAACGTCTGCTATTCATGACCACAAACCACATAGAACGGCTTGATCCTGCTCTGATTCGCCCAGGTCGTGTCGATGTCAAGGAATTGCTCGGCGATGCGACAGCGTACCAAGCCAAGACCCTCTTCTCCAATTTCTACAAGGGCAGTTTGCCCGAAGAGGAGTTGTCCGACTTGTCTCAACAGCTAGTCGCAGGCGTTGAGCAAGCTAAGAGTAAAGGCCAATCAGTCAGTATGGCTGCTCTACAAGGTCACTTCATTCGGCATGAGGCTCGCGCTGCTGTGGAGAGCTGGCAAAACCTAGTGCAAGAATCGGACCTCGACAGACGCATAACAGCACAGACTCCCAAGTATGTCGTCCCGTCCGCTGCATAGTAGACTTGCAGTGTTTAAATCAAGATATCCGAGTTACTACCATGTCGTTACATATCTGCCCCTAGCTATGTCCCTTGCAATAGTGATAACAACAAGCAGATCGTCATACGTACTATTAGAATAACCGAATTGTCTAGATGTCAGCAAACTGGCATCCGCCTGATATGAAACACAATCGAAATACAGGAATCAGCGCCTGCCAGAGCGCTGACGGCCAACGTCCGTCGAGGACGTAGTGTTGAGGGCAGATTCGGCCAGCTTTGTATACTTCCTCAACGTCCTCTCAGGCACCTTGACGGTGAACACGGTTGGCAGAAGGGAGGGTGGGTTGAGCAGGTCTTGAGGCGGACTTAGCAATATCGGCAAGATGTTTCCGCTAGCGGACAGAAGTGGATCGCGAAGAAGATCCAGAATTGAAAGACCGACACGAAGGATGAATTTCGAAGACTGTCGGGTGGTGAAGTCAGCATTTCAGTCCATTCCTGCTTAGCGGGTAGACATACCTGATCGGAATACAGTAGAGAATCGACAATCCTTAGCAATGAAGGCCAAGGTAAGGTATTTAAGAACAATGGAAGGAACCAAGCAGAGGTGAAGGCTTCCGCTGGCGATCAGAGGCTGGTAAGCAGACGCATTATGTCACTTCATAGAACACTTACGGTCTACGCCAGCATTCTCAAAGGCTTGATACAGTTTGGGTTCGCTTGACTTGAGCAGTTTATTGAGGACGAAAGCGTCCACACGGAATCCTCGCATGCCAGGGGTGTAGTATCCGATGAGATGCGTCTTCACGATGCTGACCAGTAACCAGAATGCACTGTAAAGGGAGAATACCATCAGTCATGCTGGCGGTGTCGCACTTAACAAGAACGTACGTTTCGGCTTCTACATGTACTAGAAGAATACCAGCAATAGAACAGAGACCTCGATGATAACCTATATCAGGGGCATAATGTGCAAAGGCCCTCATAATAGACAGCAAATCGTGACGGGCCAGGCCATTCTCGCCATTGAAATGCTGTATAAGATTATTTCAGCCTAGGGCAACGTTCCAGGGAGTCTGCTACTAACAGGCTGATTAGCGCTGAGATGTACGTCAGCGATGTTGCCATGGTGCAAATTCAGTTTCGCTTACAAGACTTGATCGACATCCCGCTCAACCTCGGCTTGGTACGAAGGAACCTCTCGGCCACAAAGATCGTGATAAACATTCTGGCGGCGATATGTATCTACTTCCGCCAGGAAAGTCTGTAAGTCTGCCTTTCAGCCAAAAGATTGCGAGAAGCAATATAGCTGCTTACCCATGCTTTCCCTCGCACACTACTGGGAATGCCATAAGAGACGAGTCTCTTGACCTTTTTGGACTTCTTGGCCGATGGCGCAGACATCTGGTTCATGACTTGTACCCACTATCGTTGGTCGGCCAGGTCAGCACAGTCCTCCATACTATACGAGCGCCGAATGTCGTACCTTCAGCTCCCGTGCTCGATGAGCTTCCAGCGCTCTTGCATCTGGCGTAGCTATTTGATCTTCGCTTGATTGGCTGGAATGTGGCTTGAAGTCAACGCCATCTTCCTGAATGGCAGGCGCCAATGGAGCGAATCTGGATGCCAGATATTCGGGTTCGATATACTGATCTTCAATGTATATCGAACGAACCCTAGCTTTGGCGGCTTCCGAGGGCCGCGTTACAAGCGTAGAATGCAGAAACCCATTACCTCCATCAGCATCGGTATCGTAATCAACACTCGCAGCTCCAAGACGATCATTGCTGGACCCCTCTATAGGCGATTCCAGAGACGATTCTGCCAGGGTGTTATTTAAGGTGAGTAACGAACCCGCTCCCAGCGAGTCTCCCAGGGAAGTTCTGGGAAGAGTCGGTTGTACGAATTCGAACTCTGTATTGCTCAGATGCACCACCGCGTCTCGCTGGCTGTCGATGCTTGGCTCTTTACGATTGTCTGTATGCAGAGATCCGTTCGGCAGAGAAGGCCGCCTTCTGTTCAAGACGGAAGAAGCCCGAGTGAGACCACTAAGGCCTGAGAAGCTGCGACTGTGCCTCATCTTGGTTGGTGAGCGGTCGCTAGCGTGACTTGACGTGCTCGTGACCGGACTGAGTACGGTACCGAAGTAATCAGTCGGCGAGGCAGGACCAACTTGCCCGCCATGGACCATAGGGTTGTCGTGACCATTGTTTAGTGCACGCCCTCTGTGCAGCGGACTGTTAGGAACCCTAGGACGGGCATGCGCCCCTGAATTCGGGAAGGTGAAGCCTCCGTTCCTATCCTGGCCCAGGCCAGGAGAGTATTGTTCCGAATGGAAAGAAGATGCCGAGGGACTGCTTGTTCCAGTCGGCGGCGAACGAAAAGAAGCTTGCGGAGGGTTTGGAGGTACTCGATAAGCGAAGGAAGCCGGACTCTCGAGCCTAACTTGACCAAGAGAGGACGCGGGAGACGCTGGCTGAGACATAGTCTTGCCAAGAGCTACACTTTGCAAGCGGTCGCTGGCTTTGTGTCCATGGTCAAAAGACACAAGCGTAGAGTTGGATGAAGAGGCCGCATCGATTACAGGAGATGGTCCAGATGCTGCTCTGCGAGGAATCGGGGGTGCTTTTGGGTTATTGTTGCCGTGAGGTGAGCGGCGCGGCATCGAGAAGGAAGAACCAGGTGACGCTCGAAGCTGTTTTAGGGAAACACCCTGAGGTAGATTGGGCATGGTGGAGGTCGTAGGCGATCTCAAACTCGAGGTTGGGCTTGTCTCCGGTTCAGATGGGTGAGGAGATTCTCCTAGATCTGACCGCAGCCCTACAGGTGAAATGTCTGTTTGGATTTGCAGAGGCGCATCTAGCACGGGCAGAGGAGGGGATTCAGTATGAGAAGACCTAGAATTGCTCTCCATCCGGCGCCGTATGAGGCTTGCGACCGAACCTCCGGACAAGCTAATGTCTAGTTCCGGGGCTGATATTGCGGAATACGTGTGTGGTAGAGGGCCATCTGAAACAGTAAGAGCGATCTGATGAGCCTGAATTGAATCGCCAGAGCCCTGGAAGGGCGGCGGAGCCGAGTATTCGTACGAATCCAGGATAAATTGTTCGGTATCGGTCGCCGGCGTGTTCACGGACTCTATACTGTGTCTTGGGGGATCTCCTTCGTGTACCCTTTCCTCTCTCTCGTCTTCAGCATTTACGACCGGGATCGACGCTATCTGCTTAGCCTGCTCGACATCGAAGGCAGTACCGACAGGAGATGTCAATGGCGAAGCCATTCCTAGACGTCTAGTCTGTCGCTTGGTGAGGCCTGTCACGGGTAGAGTAAAAGCTGGATCCGGCGTATCTCCAGTATAAGTCTCAACTGCCATGGGTGTCGAGTCTACGTCCGCTTCGTTGAACCAGCGCTCTCCTGTCTGGTTCAGCGGCGTAAGAGGGTAGTCTAGCTCTTCCCTATCAGGGGTCAACACATCGCGATCGAGCGATGATTCCGTAGAGTTGTTGCCAGTAGTGTGGCTTTCATCCTGGTACAAGGAAGCTTGCGAGAGAAGGCGATCCAAGTTATGCTGAGGAGAATCGCGAGCCGGCGACCACGATCTAGATCTTCGCTTGAGAGCTGGAGCGTCCAGAGTATAGACATCTCCCCTGTCTCCCCCAATGGTCTCTGACGACTGCTTCTCTGATGACTGGAAGGCCTCTGTGTCGCGATGAGGTGGATTCTGACCGTTATAACGTGTTGCCGATGCGGCGCGCTTGTGAGCCGGACCAGGAGACGGACGGGCGCTCGTCCTTGTGATTGTCCCACTTGCAGAAGGAGTACTTGATGTGCTCTTGGTGAAGACGGGCTTTTTGAGCTTTGTGGTGAATCGGACGTCCTGTTCGCTGTTCAGACAAACGTCGCTCAGCTCCATTTAGTGGACCTTCGAGGGTGGGCCGAACATACTGGAAGATCCCAACGACGCCTTCGCAGCATCCCAGATATATTTGTTTTTCTGTAATCTATGCTTCAGCCTTTCGCGCGTTGTAGCACATCTGTGACCGGACTTACCGAGATGCATGAGGACTATCAGATCTTCGCCGTCCATGAACATGAGCTCATTTGACTCTGGCTGAGCAAGCTTGTCTGTCAATCCAGTGGCAGATCCTATGCCGCCTTTCGCAGCGAAGCGCATCCACTTGCTGTTGATCCGGCATTGAAGGTTCGCAAGCATAGACGGCGTAGTTGAGAGGTATGAGAACAATGATATAGTCGCATTAGCATCGTTCTTCCTGGCTAAATACGCCTTGCTAATGCGCACCGTAAAGCAGAGGCCGATAGGGGAAACTGGACATCCATGATGGGCAGCAGAGTTCCGTTCGAAGGACCAGACAGGCGTAATGTATCTCTGCTGACTTGCGGCTTCAGCTGTCCAGCCAGGGCTCAGCTTTCATCGTTAGACTGTGTCGCGTCCGTCCCAAGACTGATCCGCCGGGAGCTGAAACCAAGGAACCGATGTCGATACTGATTGCAAATGCAGATAGGTAGATCTTGACTGTCCAGAAATGCAGGTAAACAGCCAGAAGTGTTGAATTCAAGAGGTCGTTTTGACGCGAAAAGGCCGAAGTCAAGGGTTGTTTCTTGCTTAATCAAATCATGGCGTTACGAGTCCCAAAAGCGTTGAGTTGAAAGTGTTACAGCGTGTTAATGGGTAGTGTTACTGATGCTTTAAGCTTGACTTACAGCGGGCCTTCGCTCTTCAAGGATGGTCAGTCCAAGAGTCTTGAAATTCGCAAAAAGCCTTGAATTGGATTATAAGGGATCGTAACTAACGCTTTAAACGCAGGCTACACCTTCCAGAGCGGGATAGAAGATGCTGTCATTCGAAACATCCAGGCCGTCAGCCAGATTACGGAAATTGTCAGGACCTCGTTTGGACCCCTTGGCCGCAACAAGATGGTCATCAATGTGCATTATATGCGTTCCTATGTTCACTGGAGAACGTAGAATACTGACTGCACCGACTTTCCCAGCATCTTGACCGGCTTTTCGTTACGAACGACGCTGCAACCATTCTGCGCGAACTCGAAGTCGTACATCCTGCAGCGAAAGTCCTAGTCATGGCGAGTCAGCAGCAAGAAGCAGAGGTAATGTACCACTCCGTATAGCTGTGCCCAGGCTATTGTGCTGACATTCTGCAAATACAGATGGGCGACCGAACCAACTTTGTTCTCATGTTCGCCGGCGAACTACTGAAGAAAGCAGAGTACCTTCTAACGATGGGCTTGCACCCGAGCGAAATCATCTCGGGCTACGAGATGGCGCGCGTTAAGGCTGAAGAGATTCTGCACAGTAAGCTCGTTCTGCGTACCCTGGCTGTGGTGCATTGCTCATCAGCTTCTGTTCCAGCACTCAACATTCGCACACTACCTCTTCCCCTGACGACCGAAGCTCTGGCTACTCCTTTACGTACCGTTATCGCAGCAAAGCAATATGGTAACGAAGACCTTTTGGCGCGTCTGGTCTCCGAAGCATCACTTCTAGTCATGCCAAAGAAAGCATCCGACTTCAACGTCGATAATGTACGAGTCGTTAAGATCATGGGTGGTTCGGTCGAGCAGAGTAGAGTGATCAAGGGAATGGTTTTCGGCAGAGAACCCGAGGGCACAGTCAAGAAAGCGACAAAAGCTAAGGTGGCAGTCTACACAAGCGGAGTCGATGTCGCTCAAACAGAAACGAAAGGAACGGTACTTCTGAAGAATGCGGAAGAGCTTGTCTCTTTCTCGCGAGGTGAAGAGAAACATCTGGAGAAGGTCATCAAGGAGATCGCAGATTCTGGAGTGAATGTCATTGTCGCCGGATCAAGCGTTGGCGAACTTGCCATGCACTACCTCAACCGATACAACATCCTTCTCATCAAAGTCTTATCCAAATTCGACCTTCGCCGAATCTCAAGAGTGGTGGGAGGTACACCCCTAGCACGCCTAGGTGCCCCTACACCGGAAGAAGCTGGATACGTTGATGTTGTCGAGACTATCGAAATCGGCGGCGACAGAGTGACAGTCTTCAGGCAAGAAAACGAAAAGACACGCACGGTCACTATCGTAGTGAGAGGAGCTACGGCGAATAGAATGGATGATATCGAGAGAGCGATAGACGATGGTGTCAACGTCGTCAAGAGCGTCATTAGGGATGCAAGGATGATTCCAGGCGCAGGCGCTACAGAGATCGAGTTGGCGAAACAGATCGCAGAGTTCGGCGAGAAGACACCTGGTTTATCACAGCATGGAATCAAGCGTTTCGCAGAAGCGTTAGAAGTCGTTCCAAGAACTTTGGCAGAGAACGCTGGGTTGGACAGTACAGAAACTCTGTCAGCGCTATATGCTGCGCATTCCAAGTCTACAGACGGTACAGCAGGTGTCGACATTGATGGGGAGAGTGGGTCAGTGATAGATGCTGCAAAAGCGGAAGTCTTCGATCTTCTGGACGCAACGCTGTGGGCTATTCGGTATGGTACCGAGGCAGCTGTTTCGGTGCTGCGTGTCGACGTAAGCTGGCTGCCATCTTTAACCCGCGAGCAGCATCACGCTGACGCTCTTCCTGTCTTGCAGAGTATAATTATGTCAAAAGCTGCAGGCATTGCGCCGCCTAAGCAGCAAGGGCACTGGGATGTAAGTCACAGAACGGAGAATGAAAACCGAAGCTGATCTTTCTTTCTTCTCAGGATGATTAATAAGTTCACATGCTGTATCGTCGTTGCTCGCCAACGAAGCCTCGCACTACTAGACGTTTTTCAAGCCCTCCGGATATCGTTACTGTGTTTGGCCTTTAGTGCTGAAGCTATGCTCGCTGATGGGACATTCAACTCTTAACACATTACTTGATCTGCAGACCTTAAACAAAGCAGACCCCGCTAATATGTTCTAGATACATCAAGAAACTATTCTATGCCAGACAAGCTCCCGGCCGCACAGCACACCAATGCGGTTGGAGTGGCTTGGCTGCCACACCTCGCTTGACCTGGATAAATATGTCTCAGAAGCAGCCTGGTATGTCGGTGGCATCTCATTCTTGTCGCTCACTATTCGGTATCTGAAGTCATGAAGCCTGGGAAGAGCTTCAGGGCCTCTCAAGCCTTGTCCATTGCTGCCTTCTGAGCCGAGCCACCAAAGTTCCGCTGCGGCAGCTGCTCGAGGCCTACATACACCCTCAGCTACTCGCTACGATCGTTCTCAAGCGAAAGTGCACGTACCATAATAGGGAATCGACGACATTTGCATCAGACTGCTCGGACCAAAGCGCTACCTCACCTACACTCCGATATTAGCTTATACAGCGTTTCATGGTTTGACGTTTGCTTACCTCCCAATATCTGTGACGCGCGTGATGCTGGGACATTGGCATTCAGGTCGAACGAATAGATCTTCCACCAGGAATTGTAAGGACACCAAGAATCCCCCAAGCCAACCTGAAACACTGTCTTCAGCCAAGCTGCATATATAACGAACCATTGACATACCCATCCGCCCATCCCGCAATCTAGATAAAAGGATTCGTACGAAACTTGGATTACGCGATGACCAGCCTCGAGTATCTTCGAAAAGGTCTCGGATCCTCTCCACGCCGTTACTACCACTCGAGAATCTAGAGTCTTGGTATTGACGTGCGTGACGTATTCTTCCCATACGATGGGAGTTTTTCCAGCTTGAAGGACTGAAGATGTGGTGATATCGGCGAATTTGGTCACGGCATCGTCTATACTCTCTCCGCTAGCCTTCAAGGCTCTCTGGGTCTCAGCATCGTCTGCATAGCATTTGCGATTCACTTCGTCTCCTCCCGCATGCAGGAAATTACCTGGTAATCGTTTTGCCAAACCGGACAAGATCGATGTCACGAGCTTTATCGCTTTCGTGTAGGTAATGCGCAATTGACCCGCTGGCGGCTCCGCTGCGTAAACTGTCCAATCTTTCTGCGAGCAAGCTATGAGCTCAGGATGGGAGAAAGCGATCGAGTCTGTGTGTGCCGGCCTTTGTACCTAAATTAGCCTTTCCTACTATGTTCTTCAAGAATGTAGAACTTACATATCGACTTCTACCGCGACTTCGATGCCGATTGCATTAGCGTAGGTAATGAGATTCTGGACGTCTTCTTCGCTGTAGATTTCTCGCGGCGAGTAAGCTCCCTTCTTGCTCAACTCTGGATGATCAGCAAGCTGCAAAGGCCAAGCTTGCTATATACCATGCTTTCAGCCAAAGTAAGCATTCGATATCTGGCTTACTTACAGAATCCGTGACATGCCAATGGAAGAAGTTCATCTTAGTCCAGCTCATAGCCCGCAGGATGCGTTGCAGATCTTTGGTAGGATAGAAGTTTCTTGAGGTATCCAGCAGTAATCCGCGCACTGGATAGGCTGGCTTGTCGGTAATGCGATGAGGAGCATCTACAATGTACCTCTCCTTATGTCCAGTAGTGTACACCAGCTGTACGCAAGTCTGTAGCCCGCGAAGGAGACCTAAGCTGTTATTCGCTTTCAGGACGGCTGTTGACGACTGTGCTGGTATATCGAGCGTGTAGGACTCGTCCCGCGCCTCGATGCCTTTGTTGATCACATCTGCGATGCTGCCAAGCTTAGAACCCTTTTCGCTAAGTGATAGCTGAAGTGTGTGCAACACGGCTTTGCTTGCGTGGGCTTCCCTTTCGAGGTCTGCTAGTTTGACAAGCAGAGGCGACATTTCGTCATGCAGGAGCTGCTTATCCGTAGAGGCCACCGCAGCTTTCAGATCTGCAGGAACCGCTTGCAGGCCGTCCACCTTAATCTTGAAGTTTCGAGCAAGCAGTACGATGGAGGACCCATTGACGTGCTGAGCGGGAGCCGGCCAAAGGGCGAGCGCGCAGGGTACGAAAGCCGCATATAAGATACTGAGAAGTAGCATTCTTTTGATTGTAGGGTGGCTAGCTATGTAAGTAGAGGGAGCACAAGCACAAAGGGAGGGACGATTGAGAGTGTCCACTAGAGACGGTGAAGGTGAGGCAAATGGGGTGAGAGGGAAGTAAGAAGCTATAGTAAGTTGGCAGTTGGAACGATGAGTCGCATCCTTGGGAACGATGTTGGTCTGGTGAGAGAACATCAGCGCCAGCCAACCGTTAGCTTGAATAGACCAATAACTACTTTAGGTCGTAGGCATGAGCATGTGCATGTGTGAGGCCTGGCAAAGAAACTCTAGCGGGAGTCAAAAGTGCTGGAAGCAGGAGTAGCTAGAAGACTAATCGACATTCGTAATTTAACCGTATTCTACCTGAAGAAGCCCGAAGACTGGAATGCCTGATGCTGTATACCTGTATCACCACAACTATCCGCACGTATCTGCTGGACCTCAGGTAGCCATCTCTTTATCTGCTCGATCCGCTTCGCATTGGCCGGATGCGTCGACAAGAAATCGATATTACCACTTGAGCCACTTTCAGATTGCTGCATACGTGTCCACATATTCGCTGCTTCAGCTGGATCATAGCAAGCTTTGCTTGCGAGCTTCAAGCCGATCTGATTCGACAGATTCAGCCTCGCATATTTCGACTGGCGCAATGACCTACATGATCCGCCTCCGTCTCTGCAGCTCGACTATTCGGTAGCGTCAAGAGCAGACCTATAGCTGGACTTGTGAGGTTCGGGTCTACGCCGAGGACAGAGGCGACCACGCTCAGAGCCATATTGACTTTCTGGCTGGACATCCTTTCGCCTGCGTGTCGTGCTACTTGATGCGCCACTTCATGGCCAATCACTAAATATGATATTAGTGATGTCGGAAACATATAGTCCAAGGCAAATGCTTTCCTGCAGCTAAGCCGTCTTCATTCGCGCAAATTGGCAAGATTCCGGTCTGAGAAAGCAGTTATGAGCATCCAGGAGCAGTAAGTAGCTGAATGTACACTCACAAACACGAATATAGAACCATTGGGCAAAACAAAAGCATTCTTGGTGGAGTCGTCCTTGATGACATGTACTTTCCAGTCGATCCCCTGCTTCCGGCCCAAACTCTTCCAGGCATCTGATACATCGGCTAGAGCACCTTCGCCATGTGTTTGTGTGTCCAGACCACTTGCTGTTAATATCCTATTTGCTACTTTCCGCACATATCGAGTAGTCGGGTGATTTCCCGGAAGAAGCTGTCCAGCGTATTGTTGCAGGATCTCTTGTGCAGCCTGCTCTCCCATACTTCGTTCGCTTGCTTCAGATACATCCATGAAACGTAGTCGTCCTGTCTCGGTACGTTCGAGGTGGTAGATGTAGTAGACCCCTCCGCCCCCGCCAGCGAGCCATACCACATTGGGAACATTGCGAATACGAGATCTCAGATCGCCTTGATAGCGAGGTGAAGAACCAGGGATGCGAAGCTGATCGCCAAACCGCCGGTAAGTCGCTTGCTGTTTCGCGGATTGCGATATGCTTCGAGCAGCAGAAGCAGGGAACAGACGGGCGCCGCAAGTACACCGCGTGCGAGAGGCAGCTTGAAACATGTAGTGCAACCGTTTTGGTTCGGGAAGACGTCAAGAAGCAAGCGATCAAAGAGGAGGCGAAACTGACATGCTTCAGATTACTAGGGCACTGACACTTCTGGTTACGCATAGCAAACATGACTCTGCAGGCTTAGTAGAGGGGTATTGAAAGAAGCGGAATGAAAAATGTGTCGCAACGAGAAGGAACAAGGGTTCTGGCTCAAACTGCCAATTTTGCGATCACTGCATCTGCAATGACTTCGTGGAAAGCAGACTTTGGATGCAGTCCGTCCATCCACATCTTGCCTCCGTACGCCTTGTTCACATCTTTTGCAGTAAAGCCGTACTTTTCAGGGTTGTCGAAGACGTCCGTAAACAGACTCCAGCTGTCTATAGCATAGATCTTTACGCCTTCCTTCTGTTCAAACTGTTTCAGGTTCTCCTTGAGCGCCTCATTCCAGTGACGAATCTTGTCGTGATGCTTAATGTAACTAGGTGAAGGCTTGAAGTCAGGTCCTGACTGCCTAAGGCGAGGTGGTACGTTGAATATTAGGAAGTTCCGGGCTCCTGTGCTGTACAGAGATTCGATAGAATCCTCAAACAGCATGCCAACCACTTCGGGCGGGTCGATGTCGCCGCAGACATCGTTGATGCCAATCCATATGGCTGGAAAAAAGATGTGTCATGACAGCGTTTATCAATGTAAGCCTAGGCGAGCGTGAAAGATGATGCTCACGAAACAGCGCCTTGTTCAGCACTTCAGGCTTGAAGGTGATTTTGTCTGGTCGCTTTGGATCAGGAAACTTGTACTCCATGAAGTGCTGTGATACATATATGAGCCCCGATCTTAGTGCAGGTGGCAGAAGCGACCTGCATGGACTTGAGGTAAAACACCCTCGACCGTCTCTCCACCTTTGGCGAAGTTGTAGACTAGCAGAGGGTTGCCTTTCTTCTTCTTGACCAAGTGACCAACCCAATTGGGCTTATCTGCCGTCGTGCGTGCATCAGGCCTGACGCGTTGCGGATCCTGCAAGCATCTTTACCTACCATCCTCGTTGTATGTCGAGCCAGGCCATGGTACACCTAGAGGCATGTCGGCAGTAGGCGCGGGATAGGTATAGGATGCATTAGTTTGGCAGTACGAAGCGCCGAAGCTGTCGTATCGCAAAATCTCAACATTAGTCGCCGAGAGACTTCGCTCGCGTTAGGTACCGCACACAAAGAGATGTGTCAGGCTATCGAGTTGTAACATCAGACGGAGTCAATGTCAAGTGGAGATGTTTCGTTTTCGGAACTGGTCAGACGAAGAGAACGCTAGCTATTCGAGACGATCAGGTGAGGTGATTGCGCTGCTATCAACAATGTGTGCTATGTTACATTTTTAAGGGTCTACGTGTGTATGCTATATAACAAATTAGGTTTTCGAACTAACGCGAACTGACGGAAAGTGTCCCTTCAAAATATCGTTATGAGGTCGCCGATAACAATTCCCGAATCTTGCTGAGTTGGTTCGTAGCAACGTCTCGTTCTTTTGATCTGTTCTCAAGCTCCGCCTTCAAGCGGGCTATCTCATTCTCGTACTGCTGCCTGTCTTGCTGTCTAGCGTTTTCGAAATCGGCCACGGCCTGCTTGCGTAGTTGCTCCTGCTCCTGCAGCCGTTTCTGCGTATCTGCAAGAGAGGCTTCCAGTTCTTGCTTAGCTTTAGCAGCGCCTTCCTGTTCGCTGGCCGCCTTTCTCAGCTGAGCAACTTCGTTTTCCAGCTGCCTTGTTTGGGATTCGCGATCCAGTACTTCTCGGTGCAGTGCTGATACATGCTCTTCTTGCTCGCTGATTCTGTTCTCGTAGTTCTTGAGCTGAGATTGATGCTCTGAAACCTTGCGCCTTTCAGTAGCGAAGAGTTCTCCTAGACTGCCGAAAAGTCTAGCTGCACTTGGATCTGAAGCAATCTCATCCGGGAAGTAGCTGCTGCCTGGATAGTCAATCGTAAAATTAGGAGACTCCCGACGAATTCAGTAGAAAATGACACGCACCGATGTCACTAGCTGCCTCCGAGCGGGCGTATGGCGATGTAGGCCTCTCTTTGCCTTTCTCCAGCAATGCAATACCAGAGTAGCTTCCGTTTCGTAGCGGGGAGAAGGCTGCAGAAAGTACTGATCAGTGTTGCACTCAACAACAGGCTTACAACAAATCACTTACTTGCGCTCGCAGAGCTTTCCTTTCGAGAATGAGGTGGAATAGCATCTCTGAAGGACGTAGCAGCCGAGGAAGTCTGTCTCGGACGATCTGAAAACTCTGTATACGCATGAGTAGTGACCGTCTCCGGCGATGTTGGCCTAGGGAGCGGAGGAAGGTTTCTATCGATGTACGATGTCCTGTTTATATCTCTTGCAATGCCATCCTGAGCTGCAGGACGTTCGAAGCTCTTCGACGGTCGTACCGTGCTTGAGTTGCTATGGCTTGAATCATCGACAGACGGACTGTAGATGGGTAGATTGCCAGGCATGGCTGGAGCGTCTAGCGAGTCCGAAGCCTTATGCTTCTGTTCCTCCATCACAGATCTGATTGATCGATTGGATTTCGTAGTTCTGAGAGTCGGTGAAGCAGCCCGCGCTTGAGACGTGCTTGCCTCTGACTCGATGGCATAATCTTGTGTGAAAACTTGCGCAGACTGAGGAGATGTCTGAGAAGGTTTGTATGACAGCGAAACATTTCGACCATCCACAATCGTTCCTGGGAGCCTGTCCGTGGCAGCTTCTCCAGTAGAAGGAGCAGAAGCAGCAGAACCGCCAAACTCCGATTTGGTTGGACTTGGGAACTCTGGGTCTATGTTAAAGCTAGACTTTCGAGCGCGATTCATGTTGACCACTCTCTGTCTAGCAGCTTGATCTTCTTGAGGAGACATAGGTGGTTCAGGCGAGAGTGCCCTTCCCCATCCTTCAGATGACGCTGCCGACGCTTCCGATTCCTGGCTGAAATTGTTCGCCATGGGCGACGCTACCATTGACAATGCAGGCGTGTCTTGAGGGTTGACGATACGAGCGACTCTTTCTGGTGACTGCTGGACATCCGGGGAAGGTGGATCTTCGGATACGGCTTGCAAGCTGTTGTTGCCGCGGTTCAGCTCTCCGTCCTCTTCCTCTTCCTCGTCTTCCTCGTCCTCTTCTTCATCTTCAGATTCATCGCTGCCCCACTCTCCATCACCAATCAGGGGACTTCTCAAGCAATCATATTCCTCATCCAGCAAGTCCTGACTAAGCGAGTCATCCCAGTTATCCAACAACCATTTCAAACCTTCTTGTGACCGTTTGAGAGTATGATCTTGGTTTGATTGGGTATTGTCTTGTGGTTGACGGGGAGCTAGCATGCCGGGTCCGAAAATGACTGAGATAGACTCGATAGTGAGCCTGTTTTGCGGATGTAGAGGGAGTTGAAAGAGGAAGGCGATGAGGTAGATTAAAAGAGACGTGTTCTTGCGTGGTAGACTGTCGGAGAGAGGGAGACTTAGCTTACACCTATCATCGTTGGGAATGAAAGCAAAACTCACAGACGCAGCACGATCTGTGCAGCAGCTAGCTTCCTGGCATGTTCCTTCTCCTCATCCGCGCCGGTATGCATAAGACAGCTTCCTACAAAGAGTGTCCAGAGCTCCTTCGACAGTACCGGTTCGGGTAGGTCCTTCAAATACCTCTTTAACAAATCACACAATGTGAATATAGTTTCATGTTCCAGGATTATATCATCTCCATAAGACGGGTATGTGTTGTATACTTCTACTAAACGATTGATGGCAGCTGGATTTCCGTTCATTCGAAAAATACCAGAAGTATCTAATCCTCTTCTGAAAATAGCTTCGACGAGCGAGAAGACCAAGATGGGAAGTTGATGTCGTTGTCCACCGATGATCGAGACAGCATAAGCTAAAGGTGGACCTTCGGTGATCTTCACTCCGAAGATTGGACCGCGGGTTCGGCGAATCTCAGCTTCTTGTGCCTTTTGTTGAGCGAGATAGTCTTCTTTCATCTGAGCACTCTCGGATCGAGCCATTTCTCCGTTTGTACTGCTACTGCTACCTTGATGAGAGTGGCCAGAAAGCTTTGATGCGACTTTCTCTATCAAGCCCTGCTTTTTGTCATTCGTTGCGTTTGCAGACGATGAGGTGCCAACCACGGGAGAAGCTGTATTAGACACCGCTGAGCCGTTCCGCGCTTGCTGAAGACGTCAAGAGGCAAATGCATCAGCAAATTACTTTGACAGCGTTTGAAAGGCATAGGCTCACAGCAAGCTCCTGCTCCGGAGTGAGATGCAGATTTGTGCCTTCGAGCCAGACTACTTTCTCCACATCCACATTTTCTAACACTCTCTCACCTCTCAGCTCTACCAATTTCCTCAGCATCTTGATCCTAGTGACAATCGCTGAGTGCTCATCGACATTTCCATTCTCGCCAGTTGTAGATGCCTTATCTTGGATTGATGAAGTACTATCGACTTTATAGTTCGCTTCTAAGTCTTCGAGCGCTTTCAAGCCTGCTAGCGGCAATTTGGCCGTGCTGGATCTAGCCGAAGCAGACAACGATCTCCCAACAGGGTTGTTGTTAATGGAAGTAGAAGGACCCGCTGTCGATGAAGAGGGTGCGGCGGTGGATGTAGTCGAGTTTAGATATGCCTTTGCAGAGCCTTCATAAGAAGTGCTTCTCCACATTGGTGGTACACTACTATCGGGCTGGCTGTGTGCAGGCGCAGTCGCTTGTGCAGTCTGTGAGGGCTGCATAGTCTGAGGTAGAGACGTCCGCCCGATCACAGAAGAAGAGCCTCTAGACGCAGACGCAGACGCTTCCGAACTTGGTGCTGCATTAACGTTATTGCTGTTTGTATCGATCGACTGCGATTGTGATTGCTGATGCTTCTTCTGCTGCGGTGGACTAGAAGAAGTCTGGAGGTTCCCAAATACAGGCGAGCTGATTGTCGTAGGACTCGCCGCTGATTCCGAAACTGTTCTAAATCTCGGAATCCCACTACTTCCCTGTCTAGCCATATTCGCTCCATTGACCGTATCCTTATTCGAAGAAGGAGGGGAAGATGATCCAGGAGGAGAAAAGATCGATCCACTACGAAATACTGGACCAGTAGGTATTTCTGGAGAAGTGGTGATTCCTGAGGGACGAGGACTTGCTGCGTTGACTAAGGGAGAGGATTTAGCGAGCGAGGGTATGCGAGATGGTGTAGAAGCTGCTGAAACTATTGCATTTGTAGCTACTAGGGGAGGAGACGAGGGAGAAGATGCGGAAACAAGGCCAGAAGGCATAGCTTCTTCTTCCTGTTCCGACGCCTCTTTTATGTGTTCTGCCGCAACTGGCGTATCTGTGCTTTGTTGTAGTTCTTGTTGTACGCCCTCCGGTGAAGATGCAGGTGGTAGAACGCGTTTCAAGTTGCCATTATTGCCTTGCGATGATAAGGTCGGCGTTGTTTTCATGCTCGTTGAAGTTGCTGCTGTCGGTAAAGGGGGCGTCTGCTGCGTTGGAAGATCATTCTGTTTCGCCAATGGCGAAGACATCTGTTGTGCTATACTTCCCATACTCGCGCTTACGGGCACTACAGGCGAGTTTGTTGGTCTTGGAAGTGACGAAGAGAAGCTCCTTGCATGACCAGTTGCCGGAGAAGTCGATGCATTTGGATTTGGAGACTTGATACTACTACTGCTTGAGCTTGCGGGAATGCTCACTGATCCTTTACGGTCTCCTCCTCCTCCTCCTCTTCTGAACATGCTCGGCAATCTCGCTATCATGCTCTTTCCCGCCGACCTCGAGGGTGATCCTGGAGCGGCAGTAGATGATGATCCACCAGAATTCAAGCCAAAGTAGTTACTACCAGTTCTTGGAGATGCGACCGATGGATTTGGACTCGTCACGGAAGTACTGCTGGTTGCGGGCGCCATGTTTGCAGTAGGAGGAATAGGATTATCTTCTGTGGTGAAGCTTGTGATGGAGGTCGTTGATGCTGATGGACGGTGAAGTACACGAGATCCAGAACGGGTGACGGTCGATACAGGCATGAACTGAACCGAGCTGCAGTACGGCGCCTTGAAGATATCGATTGGCAAACGAGCTGAAGTAAGTAGACCACACCACACAGTAGTTAGTAGTCGTTGGAACTGCTTGAAGCTTGGAGAGTCCCCGCAGCCAACTCTCTGCCTCTCTTCTTCAGGCAAGACCAAGACTCTGAAAACGGCAACGAGGCTGGCAAGAAAGCAACAGAAGTGATATAAAATGGAGGAAGTGCAATTAGGCAGCAATAGATAGCTAGTTTGTAGGCAATACCACCGTCTTACAACACAACAACGCGTAGATGTATGAGAGCTGCTCCGTCATGTACCTGGTCCTGAAGCCAGAGTCAGGATCAGCAGGGACGGTACCGGGCTATTGCGAACCTTATTATCTGATGAAGATCAGAAGAAGGATGGGCGCTCTTATGGCATGACAGACTACTCTGAAAGATCTGTATACCATACATCAGCCAAATCAGTCATCTGGTTAGAGCAGCTTTCCGCAAAGACTGGTTTAGTTTGTTGGCAGTAAATGTAGCTGAATATGCAGTTAGCTTATCTGGATGGTTCGAATACTGCATGTTATCACATCTATGCCGTCCCAGCTGTAGTTGCAGAGTCTGCCTGTACTCCAAGGGATCTTGATGACAGCCAGGTCGCGCTTTTGGATATCATATAAGCATCTTTAGTCCTTGCGCGTTGAAAGCATCTACAGCAGTTTGCAGTATTTAGAGAGTAGCCTGAGAGAATTGTCTGATCCAGAACAATCTCCGAGTAGTTACGGTAGTCTGCTCTTGTTCTCTTCGTTTCTTGACCGTTCTATTCAGTGTTCAGGATGGCCGCACCTTCAGCTAGCAGTAGCAGCTCGTCATCGCTGCAGTATGCCTGTATGTGTTTGCATTGCCATTAAAGCCTACTCCCAAGTTAACTGGAATCGTCGCAAACCCAACAGTTCGCGCAGAAAAGTCGCTCGGTATCGCAGCTGGCCCTCCAGATTGGACCTATCTGGATACATGGGACAAACCACAAGGACCTACAAGGACATCTAGCTATTCCAGCGATGGCAGAATCTACGCCGTTGCTACAAATTCGGGGTCAGTTTGGAGAGCTTAGCTAGATGAGCTCGCAATGCATCTGCGACAATTGAAGCTGATATGTAACGGATATACAGAGTATCCATCTACGACGTATCGACGCCAGACATCAAGCTCGTCTCCCAGATCAACGTAAAGCAGGCCCTCGAGATAGCTCTATCGCCCAAAGGATCTTACATCTCGACCTGGGCGCGTCCAGTCAAGCTCGAGGACGGGGCACAACACAAGAATCTGCAGATATTCAGTACAACAGCCTCATCCGCCTCTTCGAGTCAGGCGGAAGAAGGAGCAGAACCCTCTTTAAGCGAAGCACTCGTCTCATTTACTCAAAAAGACCTTGCAAATTGGAAGTTGCAGTTTACAGAAGATGAAGCTTTCGCATTGAGGAGTATCCAAAATGAAGTACAAGTACTGGATCCTGAAAAGGGTTTCACGCTAGTCGATAAATTGAGGATAGAAAGCCTCGCCAATTTCCAGCTCAGTCCGGGAAAGAACCCTTCTATTGCTGTATTCGTACCAGAGAAGAAGGTGTGCATCACTCTATACGTTCACAAACTCAACGCTGGCTGATTGCATTTTCTTGACGGTCGCAGGGCATGCCAGGAAGCGTTCGCATTCACTCTTTATCCACACTCGCCGTCCCATCCATCCAGAAATCATTCTTCAAAGCCGATCGGGGTTCATTCAAATGGAATTCGAGCGGAACCTCTCTATTATTCCTGTCTTCGACCGACCACGACAAGACTGGTAAATCCTATTATGGCGAGACGAATCTCTATCTCATGACACCAGCCCTACAATACGAAGCCCGTTTAATCCTAGATAAAGAAGGAGGTATAGGAGATTTCGCATGGAATCCTGCAAATGGAGGAAAAGAATTTGCAGTTTCTTATGGATTCATGCCAGCTAAAACTACATTATTCGATACGCGCTTAAACGTCTTGCATGAATTTGGATCCCTGCCTAGGAATTTCGTCAGTTTCAATAATCAAGGAAGATTATTGTGCATTGCGGGATTTGGAAACTTGGCCGGTCACGTAGATATTTGGGATAGAAGTACACTCAAAAAAGTAAGTACGTTCCAGGCGAGCAATTGTACGGAATGTACGTGGTCGCCGGATGGAAGATTACTATTATGCTCGACCCTCTCACCGAGATTGAGGGTAGATAATGGAGTTAAAATTTATCACTGGAGTGGAGAGTTGATCCACGTAGATCTGATAGAGGAGCTGTACCAGGTACGTTTCTTCACTAGCTTCACCTCCCATCGAACTCCGCTAAATTGCGATACACCGCAGGCCGCTTGGAGACCGATACCTTCGTCGCAATTCACCTTCCCGCGTGCTCTATCCCCAGCACCAGCTGCCTCTTTTAATGTCCAAGCAATGAACGCTAAACGAGCCGAGAAGCTTGGCAAAGACGGTGTCGCAGCTTCTCCCAAACCAGTCGCTATGGGTGCCTATCGCCCACCGGGCTTGCGTAATCGCGAAGGCCCTAGCACATTCAGGAAAGATGATGACGATGATACTCCTTCTACACCTGGTAAACAGCAAGCCAATGGAAGACCTGGTATTCCGGGAATGCCGAATCAAAATGGATCTGCAGGGAGAGGAAGAGGAAGAACTGTACCTGGTGCTGGTCCTCCTGGCTCACATGCTGCTAACAAAGCTAAAAATCAACAAGCTGGAAATCAAAAGAAGCAGCAGCAGAATGGCGCAAGGAAAGACCAAGAAGCTCCTGTCGCAGGAATGGAGAATCTATCTGTACAAGCGGAGAGAAACGGCAGTAGTAATACAAACAGTCGAGCTGCCTCTCCCAGTCCAGCAACGCCCGCCCGGCCCTCCGCAGCAAATGCGAATGGTCTAAAAGAACAAGATAATGGAACTCCTTTAACGCCAGAGGATAAGAAGCGCAGAGCTTTACAGAAGAAATTGGGGGCAATAGAAGCGCTCAAAGCGAAGAGAGACTCTGGAGAGAAATTGGAGAAGACGCAGGAAAAGAAGATTGAGGCGGAGGCGGAAGTCAGGAAAGAATTGGCTGAGATCGGAGCGTAGAGATAGAGCCAGTTCACAGAAAGTGCAAGGGTTCTACAACGCAACCATCTGGTTGAACAAGTCGCGCAGCCGGCAGCTTAGATTAGATGATTGCTTGTCAGTGTGGAAGAGCTAAGAGTGTCCGTTTAGCATATGCACGCATGCAACCTCATTCTTCTTGATTTTTAGACCTCCTTGATTTGTAACATTCTCCGCCTACATACTTCGCCTGCTTCGTTGCCTCCTCTTCATCCACTTTACACGATGGCTTGAATCGCCTGCTTGACTTTTCGCAACGACATAAAGCAGTATCTGTACCAGCTGCACACCACGCTCCTTATCTACCTCAAGACTACGCCTTGCCAGCTTCTTCGTCGATAATCAGCGCGTGCGCGCTCAAGCCGTCAATTTCTGGAACGGAGCGGCCTGTCAGATATCTGAGACAGCTTGAAAGAATAGAAGATGTCACAAAACCATATCTCTCCTCATCCTTCGCTCTCACGGTCAAGGAAACCTGTCTGGGCTCAAGTCGGGCGCGCCTGCTTCACGCTCTACCTCTGTTCGGCTCTGCTCTACACCGCTTGGAGCATACTTATCCGACCTACTATAGTGCCTCTGTTCAAGACACAAGATGTGAGCTCGAGAAGCACGAAAGCAGGCAAAGTGAGCCAGCGTGCTGGTGCTGGAGGGCAGCAACTGGCAGGACAGCGGAGATCTGCACAATACACATACGATCCACAAATACCTCTACAACAAGTCGCGTGGAAAGATTATGGTCGCGTACACGGTGTAGAATGGGATAAAGATATCATCGACTGGGACGAGAATGCAGGGAGTTCGTCGTCGACGAACGATACGTCCCTACCCATGTCAGAGGACTTCTTCCTTTCAAAAGCTTTTGGAGAATCGTTGCAGCCTAGTAAAGTGCTGCCGTATTACTACAAAGCTTCAGCGCCGCTGGTCAATAACGATATCACGATTACGACTTTGGTGACTGCCAACCGTTTCCAGGTGCTGGCTAGGCTAGCAGACAAGTATCAAGGTGAGGCATTGCGTACTTCTAGAGATCTAATCTCTTCTGACAATGTGCGATGCAGGCCCAATCTCAGTCACTATCCATATCACGAACGATGCCAAGACACGATCCGATCTTCTTCAATCTCTCCACTCTCTATATACATCCTCTCCATCCATGTCCGCGTACGTCGACGTCCACCTAGTAGTCGATGATTTCGACCGGCAATTCAACATGTGGCGCAACGTAGCCAAGTATTTCAGCCGGACAGACTACATCATGATGCTAGATGTCGATTTTGCACTGTGCACCGACTTTCGCAAACGCATGCTTGGGAGTCCAGAAGTGATGGCGAAACTATCAGAAGGATCAGCTGCATTCGTCGTTCCTGCTTTCGAATATACCAAACAGGCAGATGGACTAGATACGAGCACATTTCCGAAGAACAAGAATGAGCTATTGGAGCTTGTGAAGGAAAGCAGGATCGGTATGTTCCATTCGCTCTGGAATCCCGGACATGGAGCAACAAACTATACGCGATACTACGCTGCAAAACCTACCGAAGTATACAAGGTCAATACATATACGCATGGCTACGAGCCTTATGTAATCTTCAAGAAGGAGGGCACGCCATAGTAAGCTTGTAGTGCCTAACAAGGAGCCTGGCTTTTACTGACTTCGTCTCCTCAGTTGCGACGAGCGCTTTATCGGCTACGGAGCCAAGTGAGTAACTCTCAATATGTGGAATATCAACGGCTGACGTACTTCAACCCGCAGTAAAGCCGCGTGTCTCTTCGAGCTGTACCTCTCTGGCGTCTCTTTCTATGTGTTGCCGGATGACTTCTTGATCCATCAAAGTCATGAATACGCAGAAGCTGCGCGGCGGAATGAAAGGCGTTACAATCGAAAACTATACCTCGATGTAAGTCCGATCTCGCGATAGGCAAGGGCAGATCTCAAAGAACTTGACCTTCGCAGTTCCGGGAAGAGCTGTGCTTCCGCTACTTGAATCATTTCATCGAGAATGGCAAGCTAAACTCGCCGGCGTCTCGCAACCTGTTTGTCGAGTGCAAGAAGATCAAAGGTTTCGCAGGAGCGGCAGCCAGGGTGAGCCAAACCACACTCTTCCTTACTGTGCAGCGCATCTAATGCATGTATACTATGACTAGCTCGTCTCTGCTAGCACCTAAGTTCAGAAGTCTATCTTTCGCTGTTCAGTCCGTGTTGTTGTTTCCAGGCCCGCTCGAGGTTGCAGAGGCCGTATTTGCACTCAGTCGTAATCTATAACATCTTGAATGGTTCACATCTCCTACTCTCTCATCATTGCACCTTGATCACCTGTCATGGATTATCCTCCGCCGGGTCTGTGCCTTGAGAGCTCCTAAATTTGCTCGAATCCCTTTCTTCTGCACGTACAAGCAGCTCTTCTTTGCTTTCAAGTAACTTGCCCACTTGACCTTTTACTTCGTCTCATCTCAATCCTACTCAGCAAACCCCTTCCAAAATGCAAGCTTTTCTGGCCATACCCATTACGTCGTCGAGCTTCGGTTGAGCTGATGCCGCTTTTTTCAGGGTCAAAGGCGACGGTATCCCATCTGAGCTCGACAGACCTGTCCCAAAGCTTCCCGACAATGTTATGGACATGTTCTCCCTCAAAGGGTATGCTTCCTGCGAAATCTGGCTCGAAAGGGGCCGCTTGCTGTCTCAAGGTGTCTGATGCTGGCTTTTCGCTTGAACGATTCACAGGAAATACTGTGCCGTAGCTGGCGCTGGATCTGGTATCGGTCTAGGAGCTGTCCGAGCTTTCCTTGATGCTGGCGCTGCTGGAGTCGCCCTGACATACAACTCTAACGACGCGACCATCCAGCTCGCAAAAGACCTTGAGAAGGAGTACAACGGAAAGTCCAAGGTCATCGCTCTCAAGTGCCCTGTCGGCGAGTCAAAAGCCGTCGCAGACACTGTCGCTGCAATTCACAAAGAATTCGGACGCCTCGATGTCTTTGTCGCAAATGCCGGTATGGGCGCTGGAGGTCCCATCACTGAGATGTCGGACGAGTACTTTAACAAGACGACCGCTGTAAACTTCTCCGGAGTGGTGAGTGCCTTTTTGAGCGCCGACCAAGCGGACTATGGACTAATTGTTATCTGAATCAGTTCTACTGCGCCCGTGAAGCTGGAAAGTGCGTGCGATATGACATCTTCTGTGCAACAGCGCGCTAAACTCGATCATCATACAGAATCTTCAAACAGCAAGGCAGCGGATCTTTCATCATCACTGCTTCCATGTCAGCTTCCATCGTAAACACCCCTAACACTCAGGTAACTTGGCATCTCGTTGTGATGTGAATATACTGTGTCGCTTACATCTGGATCTAGGCTCTCTACAATGCACAAAAGGCAGGAGTCAAGCACCTTGGCAAATCCCTCGCTTTCGAATGGAAGGACTTTGCGCGATGCAACGTCGTATCTCCCGGATTCTTCTACACCGTAAGTCTCGATTGCTTCTAAGTAACAGCCTTTATAGCTGCTGAACGTCTCTATCAATTCAGGATATGGGTGCCTCACCTGACGTAGCTGCTACCGCCCGCTCAATGGCTGTCCTCGGCCGACAAGGCGATGTTAAAGAGCTGAAAGGTATCTACCTATACTTGGCTAGTGATGCCTCGACCTTCACTACCGGATCCGAGATTATCGTAGACGGTAAGTAGCCTCGTATGTGATTTACAGACGGCTGGCTAACAACGCATCTACGCAGGTGGATACACACTCCCATAAGAAGAGTAATAGACGTCTGTTAGCTGCATGCATCGATTACCCCCATTGTATCGTCAAAAGTCATAAAACAGAGCTCCGTTGATTGTGCATCCACGTTTGATTACATACTTGATGTACGGTACGTTCTGAATCGACCTCTCCCGCTGACGTTGCGATTTGAGAATCTCAAGCTGTGACGGCTCGCCTCGCGTCCGCTTGGCGGTGCTTGTTTCCTCACCATGGACAGCGGGCCTGGCAATGTTTCCCCCGATGCAGCTGATGCGAAGAAACCTCGCAGAGAGAAGGTCAAAAAGATCCTGCTCGACGATGTGCGCTTCCCAAAGCTACCCCTTTCAAGATTTTCACCACCTTACGATGTCCTATATGTCGCCCGCAGAATGCTCGTCTCTTACAAATAGCATCACAAGCGTCTGCTGAAGCTGAAAGTTCGGCTTCGAACAAGCTGGAAAAGGTAGCTGACGATTCACATCCCATGTCCACAAGCTCTGATATCGCTACACCCGCTTCATCCATGTTTAGGCCAAAGCTAAGAGCGACAAATATGCCGCGAAATCTGCTAAGGAGCCAGAAGCCAAAGCCACCTCGAAGCGGAAATCCAAGAGACCTCTACTGGTCAGTCTGCTTTGCATCACAATGCGCTTGTAAGCTTCACTGATGAAATTGACTCGTGCAGGATGCTGCAAAGAACGAGATATTAGCCCAGAGGTCGCAGAAAAAGAGCAAGTCTAGGAAGAAAGCGAATATGCAATCTTCCGAAAAGACGGCTGCAGACAAGGCTGGCACAGGTAGTGCAGAAGTATCAGTAAAGAAACGTAGTGTCTCCTTCGCTTGATGTAGTCTGTCGGATTCTGCTTGCATACGATGTTGTTGTTAGGTTCTGTAGCCATACGTCGAGAAAGTGTGAAAACGCACGAATTACGATCACATAGCGATTAAGCCAACTCTCCTTTACTATTGACGACAACGATGTACTACCTTGAAGCCATCTAACCTGAGGTGTGAAATGAAGGGGTATTTACAGAGAAAATTTCTTTCAAAGACGAAGTACAACATCACGATCCGGGCGAGAGGATCATCTACGTTGACCAGGCTTCATGCTTAGCCGAGCCAAAGAGCTGCGGCCTCTCGTACTCCTTGTGGTCCGTGGCCTGGTAGCACCGGCAAAGCGATTCGCGGGAATGGCGCTTGTGGCAGACGATGCAGATGCTGCTGCATCTTCATCGCTGTCGTCGTCACTACTGCTACTACTATCTTCAGCTTCATTGCCATTGGTTTGACGGGCTGCAGCAGCACGGGACGCTTCGAGGGACTGCTGTGATAGCTGCGAAGCTAGCGATGGTCGCGGCCCTCGTCGAGTGCGCTGCTCCACAAGCTCCGAAAGTGAGCCGAAAGAGTGCCGTACTCGACCAGCTCTGGTGATCCTGCCTAACGGCTCTGGCTGTATGATTTTGCTATTATTACGCGGTGATGCCGTAGGAGGAGGTGGGCCTGGGAGAACCGGAGGCAGGAATATCTTTGATAGCGTTTCACGCTTCGGAGAACTGTTGCTTTGTCGAGATGAGCTTCGGAAGTCGCTTGTCGGATGGCCCTGAATAGCGCGCATAGGACCATTCCGGATGGTAGTGTCCGCTTCAGCATCTTCTTCGCGCTCGGGCGATGACTGTAGCTTGTATATTGCGACAGGCGGGCTGTTACTCGACACGCTAGACGTCCGCGATTGCGTCGATTTGACAGGGCTCGTAGTTGCAGTTCCTGCATTTTTGACGTCTTCATCTGACGCCCCTTCATCCTCTGATGACGATGATGATTCAGGACGGAACAGGGGCACGGAAGCACCTCCAGCTTTCACTACCAGAGTGTCCTGTATGTCTTGCGAGTCTGAGGCTAGTATCGAAAGATCAGCCTCAGCTGTGCAAAACAGTCGTAATTACGCACCTGATATGTCAGAGCCACCAGTAGAGTTTGCAGGACTGTGAGGCGGGCCTTGTTTGCCAAGGCTCGTTACGCGTTTGACAGCCGCATGTATAGCTTGACTAGCAGAAAGTGATTGATTGCCAGAAGAGCTTTCGGAAGTCGCGGGTGGAGGCTGTGAAGCCAGGGCATCGATTTGCGAAGCGGAATCAAAGTCGTATCGTTTTATGGGCGACGATGTTGGAACGTCGGCGAAACGTGGAGGTGCAGCCTGAGTTTGTGACTCGAGTTCATCTATTTGAGACGACTCCTGGATGGGCTCAGATATTGAGTCAGTGCTGGACACGCCTGCAAAAGAGGGTTGGGAGTTTTGTGTTTCTTCCTGAAGGGCAGAAAGATCGGGATAAAGGTTTGTTGTTGCTGTTGAAGAGGTAGGAGGCAGGATAGGAGAAGAAGGGGCCAGTCTTGGCGATCGGCGCGGAGTAGGAGAGAGAACAGCGGATGTGACTTGCGCTTGTGAAGAAGCTTGTCCTCGATCGACCGAAGCAGGCTGAACAGAGACTTCCGGAACATTTGATTTGGCCTGGAACATAGTCAGCATTAATATCGTATGTGAATACATGAGACAACGACATACAGGTGGTGAGGTAGCTTGAGAGTCCTGGGAGCTCTTGTCGGCTCGGCTTATGAAGGAACGGATGGAATCAAATAATTCAGGCGATGCGGCAAGCGCGCGAGAGCCCACTACAGGGCTGCGACGACCGTTCTGCTGCACGTTAGGAGAGTCCGGCCCTTCTTCGACAGCACTTGAGCTGGTTGGCTGCAGAATTGCAGAGCTAGTCTGCGGCGCATTCTCTGATGCATCAAGCATCATGGCTTCATGCACAGCTACGGTTCCCGAGTCACTTCCATCCAGAGGACTAGGCCTGCGCGAGACTTCCGAAATACCATTGCTGAGCTGAGATGATACCTCTTTGATTGGCTCGCTGTCGTCAGGCGAGTTTGTACGTGGGCGAGGCTCTGAGGAGGATGGATGGTGCTCTATAGGGTCTGAGCTACTTGCCTTTGGTACTGCTGCATGGTTGACTGCGTCTGCAGTAGCATCGATGATGGCTGAAGATACCGGGTCTGCATCTCCGGCTGGAGTGTCCACATGAGAGGTAGTATCGAGATGATTCTGAGCGAGGTGGGCCCGTCCTGACATCATGCCGGCTTGCGCTACCACTGCCTCCGAAGTTGAGATAGGAGAGCTTGGAGACCCTTCCATGACATCGTCTACTAATGCTGATTGGGAGCTTTGCAAATCCTGCGAGGGGATAGGGAACGGAGACGTCTCTCGTGCGGTCTCCTCGGCGTGTGCTTCTGAAAGTTGAGCGGCAATTTGGGTTTCCACTTGTGTGTCCAGCACACCCTGTGTGTCTTGAGGCTTGGTGGATGAAGGGGCAGAGTCCACTGGTTCTGAATCAACATCAAGTCGAGGGTCGTCCTGCGCTACAAGTTCCTCCCCGTTATCAGATTCTACAGGGTCAATCGATGACTCTGGAATAGTCTCATCCTCATGTTGGAGTTCCGGTGATGTCTGAACCGAAGAATTAGCAGGAGGCTCAACGGGTACGAGAATTCGACTGCTGTCTGCCGCATGCTCTAAGATATCCGCGGAAGGTGACCTGACGGGCGATGACGGTGAAGCCTGCTCTGCCTCATCTTCGGATGGCCCCTCCGGCGAGGAGCTTCGTCTCGTTGGCTTGATAGCCTTGGAGATGCGCTTCGGCTGAGGTAAAGTCTCCTCTTCCAAGTAGCCATCGTCGTCTTCACTAGAGGATTCGGAGTCTGAAGAGCTGGCTTCCTGAAGAGAGCGAAAGAAGGATGATACGCGGCTAGCAGGCGGACTTGGAGCTTTTTCAGCTGGCTCACCCTCCCTCTTTTGCGCAGATGATGGGCCTTCCTCAATCTCGTTGGGCTCTTCTCCAGCCTGAGTTGGCGAGATGGGTGCTGGCGGCAAGGCCTCTTTCTGTTTTAGCGTAGCAGGCTTACCGATGGAGACCAGGTAGTCTTCCGGCGAGACGGCTAGAGATAGCAGAGATGGCTGCCTCGTGATAGCAGACCCGGCTTCACCCACATCTCTAGACGGTAATGATGGGGAAGGTCCAGCTCCCGGGCGCTTCGGAGTCTTTGGCGGTGCAACAAGTTCAGGCTGCTTCGGCAGAGCGACGCCCTTTGCCGGTTTGGTGAGTGCACTTGCTGGAGTGCGCCTGACAGGTATAACTACCTCCACTACGCTACGTCGAGGTGAAGCAGGTGTTTTTAGCGGTTGCAAGATCGATGACCGTCTCGGCTTCGTTGCATCTTTCGTTGCGATCACCGGGTCTCCTGCTGCAGATGGGACTTCCACCTCGTCGAACTCGGCCTGGGCTGTTCCGTCTTGCCTAGTATCGCTGCTGTTCTCGCTGTGATTGTTGACAACGGGTTCCTGTGCAGTCGGGTTCTCCGCAGGCAACGGCTCTTCTGGTTCTGGTGTCTCTAATACGATATCGTTGTCCGCAATTCTTGGCACAGAGCGAATATCCTGTTCCTCTGCCTCTTCCTCAGCTTCACTTGCCGTGCTCAGTTCGGCTGTTTGTTCAGCTTCGAGTATATCAGATGGCGGCCCTTGACCCGAAGGTGGAGCTTCGAGTTCATCTTCGTCTAATGCCACCTCACCGTGCTCCGCCGGCTCTTCATCCACTTCCATCTCGCCAGCGCTGCTATTGGAGCTTTCATTGTCGCCCGATTCGCGAGAATGAGCTTCCCTGGGCGGATTATGTGCAGATGTTGGCTTGAGTGAGGGAGTTGCAGAGACGTAGTGAGAGTCACTATCGTCGGCGGTAGAAATAATCTCGTCTTCCTCCTCCTCTGCATTTGGGGCTACGGGAGTAGAAGTTGGTATTATCTGCCGGCGAGCGGGCGCTGGCGTAGCGGAAGATGCTTTGCCATACACGTTGCGAGGACGAAGGCTGCGCATGACGGTCGATGGCGTCGTAGTGAAATCTTTTGCGGGAGTCTTGGAAGTCTCGCGAGCGCCAGGTTGACTGCGTACCGGCTCTTCAGAGCTCAGAGCTGGATGCCGTTTTGATGTGTGGGCGGCCGGCTTTTGCAGGTCATCGACGGTCTTTGCGTACGTCTCGTCATCTGCATCCGAAGATTCACTGCCTGAACATAGCTGTACCGAGAAAGCAGGCGCATCTGCGTCACTTGGTTCGTCGAACAGCCTCGAAGGACCCTTTCTTGCTGATTTACTTGCGCTTGCTTGGCCTGAGACGTCATTTTTGCGTCTGGTGGCTCGTATTGGGCGAATCTGGCTGGACGGACCCGGCAATTCTTGGGCTGGCTCGGACTGGCGCTTTCGCTTCAGGCGCTCTGTCGCATGCGTCCCGCTCTCGTCAGAGATCTCGCCGGTTGCGTCGTCATGCGAATCATCTGTAGCTGCCGCACTGGTACTGGCTCCGAGTGCCTTCTTAGGTGCCCTCGTGGCCTTGCGAGCTTCTTTATCCTTCTTCTTCTGCTCTTTCAGCCGAAGCTTCTCGGCCTTCGCGTGTTCTTTCTCCTGCGCAAGGTTCTCTGCCTTGGCTTTGGCCTCTTCTGCTTTAGCGAGACGTGCCGCCTGTTCAGCTAGTTTCGCGGCGATTTCTGTAGCTATTCTGAGAGCATCCTCTTCGACTCGAGCTATCCGTGCTATCTCCTCGGCCGCAGCGGCTTTAGCGGCTTCCTTTGCAGCCCTCTTTGCAGCTTCTTGTGCCGCCAGCTTGGCAGCCTTCTCTTCCATTTGTCTCTCTTTCTCCAGCCGCTCTTTCTCTACTTCAGCTTGGCGTAGTCGTTCTGCCTCCGCTTCTGCTGCTTGACGGACAGCTTCATCCCGCTTTTGCTCCTCCTCTGCCGCAAGGCGATTTGCCTCTTCAGCTTGCTGTGCTTCCTCAGCTTTCAGGGCTTTCTTAAGCTTCTTTGCTTCCTTCTGCAGACGCCTTTCAGCCCTGGCTTCCTTTCTTAGCCGTTTCTCTTCCGCCTTTCGCGCCTGGCCGAAAACCTGCTCTTGCGTCGCGCTTGGCGATTGTACTTGATCCGCTTGTGAGGGGTCGCGTTCTTTTGGCAGTTCGTCTGTTGCAGACTTGGGAGATTGTGTAGGCGTGGCATCGGTTTCGGTGCTATGTGCCTTGTCAAGAATCTGCTTGCCGGAAAGGTTGGCTAGCGATGCAATCGCCTTTCGCACAATCGAAGATGGACTGAGGCTGGCACTAGGAGGTTGAGCTGCTTGAGGGACAGTGGGGTCACCATCCGCGTGGGGTGTTTTGGGCTTCTTGGCTTTCTTGACCTTAGCTTCAAGTACGAGGGGAGCACTGGCGTCGATTTCAACGGCTGCTGAATCTTTCGCTAAATTGTCGACTTTGTTGGACTTCTTCTGTTTTTTGGGCTTAGGTTCGCCTGCAGGCGGAGAGGCCTGCTTCGTTGGTTCTGGCAGAAGCGCTGCACTGTTCTCTATGGCTGTCTGTAGCAATGTCGGCTTCACGCGCTTCCTTCTCTTCCTTCCAGCTGCTATGCTCGCTGTGCTGACATTCGAGATGTCATTTGCATCCACGGAAGTCGCCTCTTCGTCTCGAGCCCGTTTTCTGCCTTTTGCCTTCTCTTTCTCCTTATTAACATGACCGTTCGCGTTGGAAGGCAGGAGCGACGGGGATTCGCCAGAGCTTCCTTTATGGGCGTCATCGGCGCCAGACTTGGTATCAGGAAATCGCAGATGTCCGGAGAAAGATGGTTTCGTCAGACTTTCTGGAAGGATCGACGTCGTAGAAGGCTGTATGCTGGACGTATCCGCCTGTGAGAGACTTATGAGCAAGTGCTGACCTGAAGAACAGGCTCGCACGTACCGAGTCAGGTGTACCAGCATGTGAGGTGTTCCCAAGCAGCCTTGATTTCCGCCTACTAGCTTTTCTGGCTTTCCTGTTCAGAACGCTGACGTTCCCAACTTCTTGCGGAGCTGGCTCTAACTCCAGATCTGGTTCTTCCAAAGCTCTCCCTTTTCCTTTCTTGTCAGCTCTCGCTTTATCGCGACGATCCTTCATCTGTTGCATGACATCCACTGTTGAGGTATTCAGTTCCATGAATGCGCTTTTCCCGTTGCTTGTAGGCGCTTCGGGCTGCAAAAACGATAGTAAGCAAAGTACGGCAAGAGAAGCATACACTTTGTATGTTACCTTTCCAATAGATACTCCGTTGGCTTTAGCTTTCGTAGATTCCGCTACAGTCTCGGGCTCAAGCTTCGAAGTAGATGCCTGTTGCTCAGTCGCAATACCGTCCACAGTGCTATTGCCTGAGAGTATAGAGTTCATTATATCTGAAGCTGACAATGGTCCTTTGGCCATCTTCGTTTTCCTGCGTTTCTTGAGAGCACGGCCGTCCACAAGTTTCGAGGTGTCCGCAATATCGACTTTCGAGGTGCTAGCAACATCTTGTCCAGTCTGTACAGATTCCACATGATTGTCTACGCTTGCAGCTTCGGCTTGCGACTTATCTTGCGATTTGTCTACAAATTTCCCAATCAGCCCTCGTGCTGCTTGCAAGCAGGTGGTTTCGCAGAAGGAGCACCTTTCTTCCGCTTCTTTGACTTGTCTTTGATCTTTCGCTTCGCTGGCTTCTCTGCGCTGCCGTCGACGCGGTCCATCGCGTTTATTGGTGTTTTGAGGAGAAGTCACAGCAGAAGAGGGAGGTCAAGTAACGTTATGGGCGCAGTATCAGGGTTCGAAGAGAGCAGTCACAACCATTCGTTGGGTTGGATTTATAGGAATCGTTCGGAAAGATGACAACAAGAACTGGCTGTTCAGCCAAACTGATAACAAGCATGGGTAAAGACTAATATGCGTATATAACGAGAGGTAAATTTACTATGTACGAGGTAAATCGAAGCTATGAAGGTATTGTCCGTTGGTTCAATGGATATAGTTCAGGATGCCTCGTCTGGACTGGCGAGGGTGTCTCTCTTATCATTATCAGGGAGCAGAGTTGTAGCTTCCAGCTTGCTCCGTATGATCGATTCTTCGCAGACTTTGTCGCAAGCGTCTGCCACTTGCTCCTCCTCTTCTTGGTAGGAGAAGATCCATTGTTGTTGCGAAATGAGGGTATGGCAGAGCTTGACGTTGGGACCCAGACTCGTTACTGATGCGGGCATATCAGGTCAGCGCGATGATGACGAATGCAATTTGGCAGGACCTACTGAATGCGCCGTACTTGTGTTCGGGCGGACTGAATATAGTAGGTGCAAACACGATAGCGAGGTTACTGGCATGCATTTGATTTTCAAGCTCTTGTTCTGCAACACTGCTTAAGTGGCTCATAATTCGCTTGAGGAGGAGGAAATTAGGCTGAGGTAGAGACCAGATTAGATTGCGGATAGCATAAAGGCGCTCTTCGTATGTTTCGATGGCGGAAGAGACGAGAAGAGCATCGTAGGATGATTCAGGTATGAAGGTGGGCAATTCGCGGAACCAGAGCTTGACGAGAGATGCGACAGTATGTATGTCTGCAGCGTCTGACCCGCTTGGATCGAGAAGGTCTTGGGCATATCCATCTGATGAACGACACATTAGCAAACATATCAATTGATGTATCCTTGTCCACATACCGTCGATTCTCTCCCTTAATAGCTGTACTTGCTTTCTATCGCCGGATATGCGATATATACCGGTCTGTGAATGCCCCGTCAGTCGATGTCACACACGCGCATTGGTGATACCTACCTCCAGCAGACCTTTGCTTTCCACAAAAGCTAACAATCGCTCGATGATTACTGGCACTACCGCCTCGTCCCTCGCCAACAGCGCCTCTAATCCGACTCCAAAGCACACGGTGCTTGCGACCTGTTCTTCCACCGTAGAAGCTACTGAAATAGTTCTTGCGGGCAATAATCCCGCTAGATTTGGCAATGCGAGTTTGGTTTCGACATAGCTTGCCCGCTTGTTTGCGATGAAACGACTGGCTTCGCTGAAGACTTTTAGCCATGCATCTCTAGCTTCTGCCGAAGGGCCTTGTAACTGATACACAGCGCCTTCTTCCGTAGTAAGCTTGAATGCGAATGGATTCTCTTGGTCCGAAAGGTAGAGCTCCGCCGTATTATTCGCTAACACGCAAGATGCGATCGCATCTGCTCCAGACGTGCAGATGGCGACCCTAGCTTCTTCCAACAGGGTCTGCGAAACCGCTTTCGGGCTTGCGACTGCACCCGTTGCATGATTAGGGAAGATGGATCTGGCTGCGACTTGTAGGTCCGAAGGTAGGGTGTAAAGCCATAGCTTCGTGCCTCTAATGACCGCATAATACGGTGTCCAGACTTTGCCGGCGTCGCGAGTACCTCCGGATGTGGAGCTTGAGAGGTTATCGCTCGAAGCCGTCGAAGTCACTGAGGCATAGAAAGGAAAAGACCAAGACATGGTCTTTCTCCGCCTAACATCAGATACCGGTGCAGATTGGCGCTGCAGTATGCCTTCATGTAGTACGATCTGTGATTCGCGTTGTTTAGCTTTGCCTGGAATAGCCATAGAAGCACGCAGAGTCGACGATGAAGTATCGCTCTTGTCTGTAGTGGCAGTCGTAGAGCGTGACATGCGAGGCATCGAAGGTTTCTGAGCGCTAGATTGACCCGATCCAGCAGGAAACTGGAACGGCGGAGCCAAAGTACCAGACGAAAACTTGGCGATGCCCAAACCTGCTAGATTGACAGAAGCGGTGGAATCAACGTTTCCAGAAGGTATTGCCCTGAAATCCTGCGTAAAGCGCCGCAAGATCTTCCTATTATCGCCAATTTGGCTCTCGAAAGATTCGTCTGACGATAGACTGAGCACTTCTTTCCCACTATCACCGCGTCGGCCCTCTTCTATCGACTTGCGCGATTTGCTAAAGATATTCGTAGAGGTCGAAGAGATGCTTGGGTTCTTGTTTGTATGCGATTTCGAGAAGGCGAAAGAGGTGAGATCGTCGACTGATTTGGAGAAGGCACGTTTGGATGTCGCAAGGAGCTGTTTACTAGTTCATTAGTGCTAGTACTTGCTCTGGCAGGTCTTCAATACTGTACGCACTGAATGATCCCCTGATGACTTCGTTACATCCCCGATCCGCTTATTGCGAGACTTCCTTAGCGGATTAGCGGACTGGCCGTACTCAAAGCCAGACCTATCTCGAGGACTACTGCCAGGCCCGACCGAGTGACTCAGCGAGTCGGCAGGCGAAGGTAGCATCAGACTCGCAGGCGAGTGTGTCTCGCCTGGAGACATAGAGCCGGATCTCGGCAGCACAGGAGATGCTCTCGATGTCTTTGTGCTCGGGCTGGTATTACTAGCGAAAGGAAAGGCCGGCGTGAGCCAGCTTGGCAGGGTAGCTGAGGATTTTGTAAGTTTGCGTTGTAAGCGGGCGCCAGCTGGTAGTGGAGAGGAAGGTTGAGCGTCTCCTGATGTCGGGATAGATAGGGCCGGAGGAGCTGAAGGTGGAGGAGTAGTAGCTGGTGCATATTGCAGATGACGAGAGAAAGGCCCAATTTGCGGTGAACCGCGAGGGGATGCTCGTGAAGAGTTGTGAAATGAAACAGAGGATGAATACTGAATTGCGAACTGCTCGGCGCCAGGTGTTGCGGGCTCTAGTACGCCTTCGCTGGACAGCGATTGACTGCTGGAAGAAGAAGAGGCGGCTGTGACTATGCCGAGATTGACTCTGGAGCTTGTCCTGGAGGGTAGCTTGTATAGACCTCCAGCGTTACTGCTACCAGTTGATGGACTCGGAACGCCAAGATGGCTCTTTGACAAAGCCGAAGAAGCGAATGACGCGCTAGCTGGAGTCGCCAATAAGGAGGATGAGGCTGTAGAGGATGAATCTGTAGATCCCGAGCTTGCTCTAGGTCTATTGATCTTGCGTGTTCCAGCGTTATTGCTGCGGTTGCCGGTCGCGTTTGTGCTCTTGCTGAAAGCGTGCTTGACGCGGGATAATATACCGCCTTTATGGGTATGGGTAGCAGTAGGGGATAGAGAAGGATCGGAGGTACTGATGCTGTTACTAACGTGCGAAACGGTCGAGGTCAAGGACATGTCGCTTTCGCCGCGCCGACTTGGGGACGGTCTTCGCGTCAGTCCAGCATCAGAACCAGAACCAGAATTGGATGTATTGGTAGGAATTGCAGTCGCTGGATCCGCGCAAACTTGCTGGGGCATGATGGCATGGTCTGTGCAGCTGAGAACAGATGGGAACGATTCTTCGGCGTACACATGCCTCGTCGCAAGTCGTATATGTAGGTATAGGTATCTCGTCAAGGGAATGTGTAGGTCATGGTCAAGCAATCCAGCATCTTTTGGGTTCTTAGCCAACTCCCACTTCTCTTCCTTTCATCAACTGAAATTGCAAGGCAATCAAATCCAAAGGTGAGTTTGGGAGCAAACAGCGAGCAAGTAGTACACTTTACCCATCTACATCCACAAGATGAACATCAGCTTGAAACAATCAATGAACAATCCAACTCGTACGCTCAAATTTGAGCTTTGACGAGGTTTTCATGCAAAAAAAACCAGCTGATTCTGCCAGCCGTCGACGATCTACATAATCCAGTCACTTCAGATTGTGATGTACTGACATTGTCTCTGTTCTCCTGTCAGCCATGGCTTTTCCCCTGGTCCTGCTGAAAGAGTAGTGAAAAAATGGTGAGCAGCGACTTCTCTCTCTACATCTCCCCATCCTCCTTCTCTCCCGCAACGATTATAAACAAAGACAACACCAAAGGTATTCCTCGGTCATAACATTACTGTTGAGAACTTTCTTGTTTTAAACATAAGTTTCAGCCTTGTATGAGCGGCCCGTCCTCCCACAGATCTCACTTCAATTTCAAGCTTCCTATACTGACTTTTCCTCCTTCTGCTTTCAAGTTTAGACTACTGTGTAAGTCGTAGCACTTCTCTGCAATCTATCCTCCCTTCACGCAAATACTTCGCAAGATGAACAACGCTTAACGGGCGGTCATTAATGCACCCTCGCACAAAGTCCTTCTCGTGTACAAAAGAAGAAGGATGAGGGTGTCCTTGTTGAGAGCACATTTATGTTAGGCACTCTGACAACCTCACGCGCTCTCGCTTCCCTGTCGTCGCATGATGCAACGGTGTGTCCAGCTCTCGCTGACTTGTTTTCGCCGGGCCTACAGCTTTTGACTTGATAGAGTGTGATGGTGTCGTTGTAGCCTTTCATCGTAAACCTTTTCTAGTTTATCGTGATCGCACGCGCCTCCGAGCGCAGTCTTGACACTTGTTTCCGTCTTGACTTTCAGCCCGCATTCTGTTTACTGCTTGTTCATCGACATCCACGTTCATTACACATCTACCTGCATCTACATACACTACTACCACACTCTTTACTATCGCGGTTCAAGCAACATGTCGACCTTCGCGACGGCAAGTCTGCCAGGAAACAACAAACCTCAAAAAGACTTGAAAAGCTGATTGAACAGGCGACTTATGGTTTATAGACACCTCCAGCAGCTACAGAAACGCCAGATACAGGCGCAGCAGAGTCCGTTTGGTCCTCGCTGGTTGGGACGAACTCGGCTGCAGCAGGCGCCTATGTTCCACCTTTCTCGTCGTACTCGCAAGATGATACACCTCTGACTGTTACGTACGGTGGTGCGACCCCATCTGGTACTTCGACTTCAAACGGCACATCAAACTCCGACAGCACCCTGCTTTCCGGATGGAACAAGCTCAGCGATGGGGCAAAGTATGGAATCTATGCAGGTGCTGCAGCACTAGCTGTCATCATCATCGTGCGTGTATATCTACGTCTCTAGATGTGCACTGTCGCGAGCTTCGGCTGACATGCGGGGGTCTTTGTTGACAGACTATAATTACCGTCATTTGTGTGCGCCGGTCGCGCAGAAAGAAGAGAGAAGCGTCTACAGAAGTTCGCCAGAAGAACATGGCTAGAATGACGTACGTATCCGCATCTCTAACCTGCATGCGAATCGTGTTGATGTGTTATGATTTCCGCAGTCAACGATCGTCCTTCGCATCTCCTATGGGCAACATGGATACATTCAAAAGCAACTCCTTACCACCATCAAGCAGTCACACAGGCTCATTCACTTCCCTTCCACCTTTCGGCCAAGCGCCCGGCATGTCGCGCACCGAGACGAACAATTCAATGGACAAGAACCGCTATGCAGTCGATAATTACTCTGTTCATTCTGTCCCGCCACAATATGCGAATGGAAATTCATCTCAGCATGCTTTGGTAGAGCATCAGGGAGACGTATCGTATGATTACCCACCCAGATCGACGAGCAGGATATCACCGCCCACAAGCCCTCAGTACTCAGATGGCCAGTACGATGGTCAGGGCTATCAATACCAGCAGCAGCCGCAGCAGCAGAGGACAAACCCATACGCCGCATTCGCAGGGGATCAGCAGGACGATTATGCATCAGGCTATGCGCCGCATCAGCAGCAGCACTATCAACAGCAGCAGTACCAGCAGTCGCAGCAGGGCTACTTTGGACAGCATCTTCAACAGCGACAACAGCAGGGTCATCAGAGAGACATGTCCCAGCAGGGCTTCGGCTACTAGGACTCTTTGGTCTGGTCTGTTGGTCTGTTGCTAGAGCTCTCCTTGAAGTAGGAAATCCTGATCTTACGGACATTTGTATGCCAATCGTGCGTTGCTTCCCTACCTCTTGTAGAAACCGTCTTTTGGGTCCACTTTTCCCTCTTTGTAATTAGAGCATACACTCACTTCCTGTCCCTTCTTTCTTCGCCTCAGTGCTGTCGGTCGACCGACCGCAATCCAGATTGCACTTCGCGTCTGATCTCTGAGGTCGCACATCAGTGCAACGGAGTCACCACATTTACAACAACAATCCTTCTTCTTTCCTCACTATCCCCGATCACTGTCCATTTGGCCTTGGCCTTGTGTGTACTCAAAGCCTGAGTTTGACATGTCGTTCTCACTGCTACGTTCATGGTGCCGACAGGACCATGTCAAGGAATTGTTCGTAGCTTATTGAGATCCATCCATCGCGATCGGAATCCTTGGCGATGAACCTATTGTATCATATCAGCCTCTGCCGACAAAGTGTTGCCTTGAGATAGAGCTCGCCTGTCCGTAAGAGTTTTCACACTGACGCAACAGCGCACGAAGCGGTCTGGCACATACAACGCAAGATCGATCAGTTGTTATAAACGCTTGGTTGCATGGGCAATATTACCGAAAGTGATCCCAGATTGTACACCGTTGCTCGAAACAGCGCGGCCTGCTTGCCAGAAAATCTCGATTAGCACCTAGCATCGCATGAGTACTTCACGAAGTCGAGCATAATGCTCACCATATTTCCTGCACAGCAGATCGATGAGGCGCGGGGACAGATTATACTCTGCTGACAGCAGGTCAGCTCTGCAGAAGAAAAACTCCAGGAGAATGTCCCTCCTTACGGAAACGCTGTAGCGCCGCAGCCAGTTCATGCGCTTCTATCGTCCCAGATCTGTCTCGGTCAAAGGCGCGGAAATGTCCCTGCCATTGCTCGACGTAGTCGAAGATGCCGACAAATTCGTTGAAGCCAATGCTGCCATTATTGTTCACATCGAACAAGTCAAACAGCATCTTGATAGTCTGTGATGCCAGAAGAATGTCGCAGGCTCAGTCTGTCTTCTCGTTGTATTTCGCGTGCCCATCACCTCTGTATCGAAATGCGAATGATCTCCATTAATAAGAGCTTGCTGCAGCTCCTGTGGGCTGATCTGTCCAGACCTGGATCACGAAGAGTCGCGTCAGAAGAAGGCCAAGGATCCGGTCAACACAGGGCAATTCAACCGATCTGTATCCACGGTCATAAACCAGTCCCAGTGCTTCGGATTGACCCCAGGAGGACAGGGTGGTATGCTTGGCCTCCGGGACTGTCTTTGCTGGCCTGGATAGGTAGACGCCGTCGAAGCATTTCGGTGGACATTCTGGTTCATCATTTGCGGATTACTCGACGCAGGATGAGCGTTGTAGTGCGACTGCGACTGCGATTGAGGACGATTATACGCCTGGTAGGCCATGATACGGTACAGAGCAGTCAGGGACGATACAAGCTGAACCGCGAAACAGCTTCGATCAATCTTGTCCCGGCTATGCTTTGCAGTCATTCGGATAGGCTGATGTATCCAGGAAGACTGACTACGAGCATCTCCATAACTCCAATACCGTCTGCTCTCCTATGGATCCCTGTCCTATCCCTTGCTGTCCTATACCCTGCCTAACGCCCATCGACTGCGTACTGTCAGCAATTGCGAAAGATTCGCAGGCTGACTTAACTGTACGCATTGAAACAGACCGGTGCATGTTCTTGGCATGCGTACGTGAGCGGCTTCGGTAACTATCCTGATCCTGATACTGTGAGGATGACGGCCGGCACCCCCATCAACGCACCCTTGAAAGGATCGGCCAGCTACCTCCCTGGTCGCCTTTCATTACGTGCCAGGTCTAGCTATGAAGCCGGTGTTTCGATGCCCACCTTGTCTCTCTCTCGACTTCAAGCAACACGCCTTCCACCGCCAGGAGCAGTTGGAAAAAGTATTGAGCAAGTCGACGAGTATTGACAGCAACATCTCCTCATCACAGCACTTCTTCACCTTTCGCCTACCGTTCGAAGATGTCAGCCACACCTCAGCGACCTGGTATGCCTGTGAGACAGTCGACCGGCAGAATGTCCCAAACGGGCAGCCGCAGGAGTTCTCTGTAAATCTACTCCTTACGCACATTTGCTTAGCTGAGGAAGTCTCGGTCGAAATAGCACCGGAAATCCTGCTATTGATGGAATGCCTCCCCAATCACCATCAATCGTCAACCAGAACAGGCGACCCAGTATCCCAAACGCAAAGGGGCATCAACGTCAGCCATCAGGCAACATCGGAAACACTCCTGGCTCTCGCCCTGGTTCTAGGCGAGGTTCTGTGTAAGTCCTTCCCACATCTTGAAGCTAGGCTGTTCTCAGAGCTGACATTACTGCATCTTTACAAGCACTGGACCAGGAGGAACCATCAATTACCGTTATGTAGGTATGATCTGTGGTCGTCGTAACTATTATCAGGACGGTTACACGTACTACGTAAATCTCCTTATGCCGAATGGAACTACGGTAAAGAAGGAGTGCTCGGACCTACCCTCATACGATTCAAGAGAAGGGGATCTCCTATTCGAGAATCCCGTAGACGGTAAGCTTTATAATGGCACCGACTTACCTCCTCAATGGAGTTTCCGCTTCGCCGGCAAATACGAGTCGCAGCGCTCCTTTCAGAACGAGGGGGTCGGAGGCACTGTCTCCCTAATCCCTATGCGGGGTGGACCGATGGATGAGGTTCCTTTCCTGAGTGATCCCGACAGGGAATGCTTCAAAGGCGGCCAAGTCAGCAAACTCGGAAAGAAGGGTGATCATGTCTGGTATAACACCAAGACCACATTCTACTACGTTGCGGATTGGGTAGTCAAAAATCCCGGTAGATTGTAGTTACCAACCTTCTTTACTTTGCTTTGCTAGAATCTTGTCCGGACCAGCTGTTGTACGCAGAATGGCTTGCCACATCAATTCCCTAGAATATAAGTAGACCAGTACAACCTCACGCGTGAGGACTGACCAGGATTGGCGAGGAGTGCAGAGACACGAAAGGCGGAGGACCAAGGGAGCCTGCAGTGCGGTACGACACGCTCAGCGTCTTCGCTATCGTACCGTCGGGAAAGTGCAATCTTGCGAGCGCACCGCAAACAGAAATGGCTCCGCCCCAAACTCCCTTATGGGTCGGTTGCGAGCCTGCTACCAACCCTTTTACATCAGCATCGCTCTCAACACACACAAATTACCACGTCCTAGTCTTCTGTCCTCTCTTCCCTCTCAACAATCACTCTTCCGAGCACCAAGACTCACACAAGCAAAGCTATGCGCACTTTCATCCCAACCCTCATCACCCTCGCAGCTTCTGCCACAGCCGCAATCGCCGGTGATGGAACCTTCGTATATCCATCAGGAATAGGCTTTGTCGCCATGTTTGCCAATGGTGAGATATGGGTAGCCAAGAAGTAAGTCCAGATCACAATCCGGCAGTGGATCGCACAGACGCTGACGAAGGCATTGATGCTAAATAGAGAAGATGGCTGTCCGTCCAAAGTAGGCCAGATGCATGATGAGGAGCCCAACAGGCTTTTCGGAAAGCCCACGGATCGGGCTGTGTGGTTCGACACAAATATCCCTTCGCCCACGCCCGGGGAGAACTATAGACTTTCTGGCGACTATCCTACTCCATTAGGACGGTCTACAGGAGATGTGTAGTATGTAGCAACGTTCGACGTGCATATTGGAAGCTTTTTTGACGTTTTTTGGCCAGTTACAAGACCGGAGAGGCCAATGGCAACAAAGTCTGGCAGGCTTTCGCCATTTCAGTGAGTTGAAGACATTCTGTTCATGTTCTGCTGTCTGCTGAATGTGTTCCTGTATTACCAGACGGAAGCTGTAGCGTCAGCAAATCATTTCGAATGCCCAGCGGGCTGCGACGCCGTGAGTACTAAGCGATCAAGCCCGATGTACGGAAGTGCTCATGACGAACTTCCACAGTGTGCAAACGCCTATGCAGATGGTGCCAAGTTGTTCCCTCAATTCTCTTTGGTCTTCGCCACGTACAGCGATACGTAAGTTGAAAATGGGCCAGCTCATCACTGGTAGCTTTATTAATGTCCATCAACGTGTTATCCTTACAGCGGACGCCAGGTAGAAGGCTTCATGACCTAACATAGTTCAGTTCTCGATTCGTTCCGATTTCCGACAAACGAGCACCGCTTCAGTTCAGGATTTAAGAGTACGTGTATTGTGATAGGATGTTGATCTCTCCATTTGTCTGTAAAGACATTCCAAAGGCATTCATGCAGAAGTGTTCTCCTTGGTGATCGTTGCTTTCGCTTCCTCTGGTGAGAGCTCGCCCTGTACATGAACGCAGGTTAGAAGGTCAAAGACTGCTACCCTTGATTCGCCCACTCTTCGAACAGCCTGTCCTTGCTGGACCTGCGGGCAGACGTCAGCTTTCCGGTCCAAATAGCCCTGGACGAGTCTCCCGTCGACCTACCTCGTGTTCTTTACCAAAAGTCTTACCAGCGAATTCTTTTGCGTAGCCTTTAGCTTGCGATATGAATCCCGCGTCATTGCCCTTGAAGTCCGTCGTTGGCGCCTGAGCTCCTGCGCTGACTTGCTGGGTTTGAGCTTGTTCCGCTTGCAGAGCTCCAGCAGCTGGGCCATGCACAATAGGTGTCGTGGTGTTGTAAGGTGCAGACATGGTAGGCAGTGTTGTTGTAGGAGCTTGTACAGGAATCAAGAAGCACCAACTGCGGTCGACGCTGGTGATGTCATTTCACGTATATAGGGACTGCTAACGGGTTACTGCTAACGGCTGCGTCTACAGTGCTGTCTACATCGTATATTGTTTCTGAGGCGTACAAAACTGATCAAGTTTTCGAAGAAAGGTGAGATGTCTATAGCTTGCTTAGTCGCTCGAGGAGGTCTATCAATTCGGTCGGTTCAGCCAGATACCACCGAGCAATAGTCTTTCGCGATGCAGGCGGTATGATAGCCAGACTGAATAGATCATCCCGCGTGAGGTTTGTATGCTGGGGCTTGAGCTCAGTCGAGCCATTTGAATCTTCTTTTACAGTATCTCCATTTGTTGCGCCCAGTGTCTGAGCGAGAGCAGGGAAGAGAGCTAGTGAGGGCGGAGGCGTAACCATGAGTCGCCCGTCCTTCGCATCTGCTTCGGTGGACTCGATCGCAAAGACAGCCCGGAACATGTCCTACAATAGCATCAGTAATAAAACGCACAGATTCGGATGATTGCGTACCTCATCTGTCTTGTCATCTCCGGCGCAGATCAAGAAGTCAGAGTCCGCATGTTGATATGTCAGACGCTTGACGATCTCTCCCTTGTGCGTATGAGCAGGTCGGACTTCGAGGTTCTTCTTACCGACTAGCACATCAATCGGCAACTTTTCGACCAAGGTGTCGAGCAGCGCTTGGCATTCTTTCGCCTGGAACTCGCCATATTCGGGATCTGCATTGCGGTAGTGGAAGGTGACACTTGCACGCTTCTTCTCGACGAATGATCCCGTCGTTCTCGCTTCATAATCTGCAGACAGTCTCTATCAGCTTGTTTCTCACTAGAGTAAAAGCAGCCTACATCTGAAGATCTCCTCGACGTCTGTCATCCAGCTCATGTCGATATGTTCTGTCAAATTCTTCCACTTCGTCTCGCCAGGCTCTTTCAAGAAGCTGCCGTGCTCAGCAGAGAAACCAAGGTTCTTGATGTGTCCCAGATGCTCGGAAAGGAAGTCTCCATCACGACCAGAGATGATATACACTACGTTGTGCGGATCCGCACATAGTACCTCTAGGGACTTGAGAAGGCTTGCTGATGGTACTGCTGCCGACGGCACCTTCACTATCGGGGTCAAAGTGCCGTCTGCGTAGAGTTCCTTAGCAAAGAAGGCTGTTACTGAAACTTGATCAGGCACGCACCATAATCGAACATGAGCAGCCTTTTCTTCGACTCGGTGAAGCGTTTCGTGGCAAACTCCAAGTCTAGACGAGGTGTATTATCGTGTGAGGGATCTTGCTTCAGGCTCTCCAGGAGCCGCAGAACAAGAGTATGCGCCCATACGGCAGCCGTTTGCATCGTGACGCGCTTGTATAGTTGCTGAAGTAGCATGCTTTGGTTAGCTATATTTTCACCTGGCATAGACTTGCCCAAAGACATACTGAGTGCCGCCTAGCCTTCTCCTCCTCGCTCATCGTGAGACATTGATTGATGGCTCTCGCACATCCATTCGCGTCCCAAGGGTTGACTCTGACAGCTTCGATCATGCTTCCGGTAACACCAGTAAACTCAGATAGGATGAGCGGATTCTTCTTTTCATTCTGGCAGAGGACATATTCCATGCTTGTGGTGTTCATTCCATCTCGAATCGAGGTGATCAAGGCCAGATCAGCGACGGAAAGCAGGGCAAAGTATTCCTATTTTGACGGTTAGCTGTACTTACGCACTAGCTTGTTAGACGACAGCTTACCTCTCGCTCTATCATTTGATGATAATGATGTAAGGGTGCGAAGCTAAGGTTGCCGTATGTACCCTGTCAAAGCAGAGGTCGGGTGAGTGAAGGCCACGGCCGCAATCGCTCAAGACATACGTTGATGTGATCTACTAGTCGAGAGATCTTCCGCGCAACAGTTGGCGAATCGTTGGTCGTAGGAGTAGTTACCTGAATGAGCACAACATTTCCAATCCATTCAGGGTATCGCTCCAGGAAAGCTTCGAAGGCTTCAAGCTGTATAAATACGTTAGTAAGCAATCTCAACGCTCTTGAGGGAAGATTCACCTTCGGCAGGACACCCTTCGTTGAGTCGAGCTTATCTCTACCCACAATGACCTTCTTGCCTTTGTACAACTGTCTGAGAGCTTCGATCTTTGGCAATACTCCGTCTGCTTTCCTCTCCACCTCGATTCTATCGGAGTCTATGCCAATAGGGCAATAAGCTATGCTTGTAATAGATCCTTTAGCATCAACTCCGACCCCTCCTTCAAGCGGCTCATATCCACAAACACGAACGCACGAAGAGAGGAAATGCCGGCCGTAGGAATAGGTCTGGAAACAGCACAAGTTGGCGCCAAGCATGCCGTTCAAGATGGCTTCGCGTCGGGAGAGGCAGCGGAAGAACTCGCTGGAAGGAAAAGGAGAGTGTAGGAATAGGCCTATCGCAGCATCTGGGAACTTGGCGCGTAGCATTTGAGGGACGAGCAGAAGATGGTAGTCTTGCACCCAGATCTGCGTCAATGCATTAGYACAGACGTGGCATACAGCGCCGATCGCACACTGACCAGATCGCCTTCCTTGTACACTTCAGCAACCTTCTCTGCGTACACAACGTTGGCATCGTAATATGCTTTCCACGCTTTCGCTTCCTTGTCCTTTTCTTGATGATCTGTCAAGCCAAGATAGTGGAATGTCGGCCACAGGAATGCTTTACAGTACTCGTTGTAGAAGGTCGAAGCTGTCTTGTCTTCCATCCAAACGGGAACGCAAGCTACTCCTGAAGACTCGCTGCGTCCAGAAATATCTTGGAACCCTTCTTCAAGCTCTTTCTTCTGTTTCTCAGATAGACAGCCCGCGCCTATCTTCTCTCCCTGGGTGTCGCGTAGATCGCCCGGCCAAGCCAGCATGAGGACTTTACTATTCTCTGCCAAGCTCTTAACGCCTGCATTCAACGCGGCATGTACTCTTCTTGGACTGAGTATCCATCTGCCGTTCTCGTTTCCTTCGTTCTGCCCTGCAGCGGAGGTACCACCGGTCGGACGGTAGATGGAGCTTGGAGACAAAGGCTGATTCGAATCGCGCCTAGGAGCTGGCACTTCGGATGATACAGTTGGTGTATGTAGTGGTTTGTCTGTAACACCATCAGATGCAACAACTTCTGTGTTTTGAGGGTGTGTCCGAGTCGGTTGAGGGCCGTCCTGTTCGTTGACGTAGCTGCAGGTGTACGGTAAGGTATGGCACACGAAGCTATTGATTGTAACTATGTGTAAGCTTTGAAACAAAAAGTTTAGCTGCAGGCCGGCTGACATGACTCTGCCTGAAACTTGGATATGCCCTTTCTTCGCATGATCTTGCTGGACGGACGCAATCTTGTTTCGCAGCTCTTCCAGAGGCATCAGATGTCCAGTAGGCTCAGGCGGCTCCCATCTGCGACGCCAAATCCTCGTCAATTCTTGCATTGTTTTTGGGCAGCATAGGCGCTTTGGGGTTGAGCGGGCTCACTCGTCCTCTTTCCACGCTGGTGCGCGCCCTTCGCTGTGATGTGCGACGTCCTGGACCATCTCGAGAAGTTGCGAGCTCGTCAAAAGCCAACAAGCTCGCGATGATCACTCAAACGTGGTCTGAAAATAGGGGGTTGAGTGATAAGGTACCAAAGCTCATACGTCAAGTATCAGGAAAAGAGCTGTACTCATGAGCACAGCCAAGGCATCGATTTAAACGAATGTCAAGCTTGCCAGCGAATCTAGAATCTAAAGACTATGGGATACAGAAAATTGAAGGCTTTCTAAGCGAACGAAGGAAGAGTAGAGACTGATATGAAGGGGAGAATTTGAGTGTTGCTGCCTGTAAACACTGACACCTGACTGCATTACGTGGACTTCCTGTATGACCGGCGACCTCGAGAGATAGTTTGGAATAGGATGAGATTTATGCACCTCCAGCTGTCTGCATACCCTTAATGGAAGCGAAGGGAAGAGGGATGGAAGCTACGAGACTGAGACCAATGAACACCACCGCAGGAATGAATGCCTTTCGGATAGCGACCATAGCGGCAGCTACTACGAGTGGAAGAACGTCTGCAGGGACGAATGATCTGAATCCTGTAGCTCCTGCAGCAATGATGGCTGCCTGATCGACTCCAGCAGCAGAGATTTTTAAGATCTCGTTCTTAAAGACGTTGGCGTAGATGGATTGGGACATGGCTACCACCAGAGATCCACCCAAAGTTTGGAAGAATATAGTGATACTACTGCCAATCTCAGTGTCCAGACCTTTGCCGAACGTTTGCGAAATGATGAAAGGCATCTGGAAATTCGATAAAATTGACACAATTTGGTCAACCCTGTAAATACAATGCGGCCAACCCGACGTACCTGGAAGCACGCTCCAAGTCCTATTCCGTAAACAAAGGTGATGCCTACCCAGGCGCCTTGCGATGTACCTTCATCAAAGAGTTGGAAGAGTCCGGCTCCGAGTGTACCAACGATTGTGCCGAAGAAAAGGAATGGTTGAACGTAACCCTTGAATGTGGACGATTAGTGAACACCGTAGACCCGAGCTTGTATGAACCTACCACCGCCGGCGCTGCGCCTCCGGATACAGAAACGCTGAAGATGACTCCGCAGACCAGAGGAAGCATTTGGACACCACTTCTGATGCTGCTACTACCTAGGAGCTGAAAATAGATAGGCAGGACTATGAAAAGCCAGACGAGTAAAGCGCCATCAGCAGGGCGTTTCGACAATCAGAGGCACCGGCAAGCCCGACAATTGCGGCAAGCCGTAAGATACCGTTGAAGTGAAGGTACACTCACAAATCGCGGTGGTGAAGTAGCTCGCTCCGATCCCCCAGTTAGCGATAGCTGCCCATCCGATGGTCCTTGAGAACAGGATTCTCAAAGGAATGATAGCATTTTCGCCCATGTACCATTCGTTGACGACGAAGACGATCAACATGACACCAAATCCAATAAGAAGTCCGATTTCACGACTTGTTGACCAAGAGTAAGTCAATCCACCATCTTGAAGAGCGAGGAGGTAGCAGATGAGAGCGCCGAGGATGAGAGCTGTTCCGACGAGATCGAGACTGACGAGGATTTTAGCGAAGCTATGTGTTGTTCGTTCTCGCTTTGGAGGATGGAAGAAAAGAACAACCGTAGCCAGCGTCACGCCGCCGAGGGGAAGACTGAGCCAGAAACACCATCTCCATGTCACTTCAGAAGTAAAGACACCTATTTGTATCATCTTCAGCCTGAGACACTTGGACAGAAGAGATTATTTTGCTAACCTCCGATAAGTGGGCCAGTGATGGCACCGACGCCATATACAGCGCCAACCTAAGGAGCAGCTATTAACATCGTAATATCTATAGATGAGCAGCATTGACTTACTAAACCACTCCAGACGGGTACCTTCTCCAAAGGCACGCTTGCGGCGATAATGGTCAGGACACTGCAGACGCCAGCATCAGTATCTAATTCAGAGTAGTCCATGAGCACCCGGCCATACCCAATATACCCGCCAGCAAGGCCTACGCCGGCCTACCAACGCATACAAATGATAAGCTTCTCGATCGAATGCCATGTGCCTACTCGTATAGCAGATTCTCACTCACAATAGCTCGACCGACGATGAATGTCTTGGAATTCTGAGCAGCAGCGCAGATGATAGAACCGACTGTCGGCGAAGTGTCAGTAAGGTCACACCATAGCTTTCGTCGGAGAGTGATCGTACCTTCAAAAACTACGATACAGCTGATGAAGGGCCACTGTTATGTGCAGTGTCAGTGTTGGTCATGGTTCACGACTCCTAAAGATCGAGACAAGGCAGAAGGCCTTACTTTGAGATTTAGGCGATATAGTCTTCCGTAGAGCGGTTGTAGAGCGGTACTCGTGGCAAAATATGCAGATGCGTACTTGCATCGTTAATGAATCCCTCAGCGATGAATTCCCAGCTTCTATTCGGATGTGGACGCTCACCCATCCCACGTCGGCTAGGGCATTGAACTGGTTGCTAATTATAGGAATAGCAGGTGCGACAATGGTCTGCAAGTATATTGGTAAGCATCGAAGTAGAGTGCGAACTCATTTGATAGGACTGACCTGATCTTCATAGGAAAAGGTCGGCCAAGAGGGCAGGGTCAGTTTCCGGCGCTACAGTCGAAACATCCTGCATGCGGCATACCGAGAGCGACGACGTATACAGCGCTATTGTGATGAGGATGGAGGATGTGGAAGAAGCCCGAGCGTAATCCGAGTTTGGTCAGTTTTCCAGATTTTCCCAAGTTCGCCATGTATGAACGAGTCTCACAGCATCAGTCCGAGCATGATAAGATACAGTCTTAGTCCAGTAGGCATCTGAGCTAGTCTTTTCTCTGCGTCGGTGACTTCAGCAGAATTTGCTCCCGGAGCACTTGCGTGGGCTTCATGCATTCCTGGAGCGACGTGGGTGGGTACGTTGATGCCCTTCTCTGTTACTTCATGCTTGCTGGGTGAGTCGCCGACCACTTTGTCGTGGCTGCCAGATTGCGAAACAGGACTGGGCACACGTGTGGTGTTTGCTGTTTCTGCAGTAGAAGTGGCCATCTTATCGATAGTTCCTGGCTGCTGTCCTCAGGGTTTGGTTGGATTGGATTGAACGAAAGGAGAGGAAAGAAGGGCAGCGAGGAAAAAGTCTTTGAATTTGTTGAGCGTGCCCGACGCAAGCAGCACGTTGACTTATCGGATCCGTCAGCTTTGGCCCGTTCAGTCAGTCAGCCAGGAGTTACGCGTCGTGCGTCGGCGATAACAGCAGGAAGTGGGTCGAAAGGACTAAGCAGGCTAAGGGCTGACTGACGGGGAGGCAGAGCACGCTTCTGATTGGCTCAAGACTTAAGGCAGTGTGGAGTGGTCCCTTGAGATGACAAACATCCTTCTGGAATATCCGGGGTAACATGCATGCCCGAACGCCGAGCTGATAAGGAGGGAGGAGAGGAGAGAAGGTGAGAGGCTGAGCAAGCTTGTCCATCGATGTAAGAATGTGCAAATTGCAGTTGATTCACGCTGGTCGATAGAACATGTCGAAGCAGAGACAAGAAGCGAAAAATCGCGACGCAAATCCATATCCGCAGGCCTACCGGAGCTTGCGCATTTCTTAACTGCGCGACTCGTAACGTTGACTTTGTAATGGTACAAACAGCTGCTGGACGAATCACCGTCTTGTATATTTATGATATTGACTGACGCTGGGGATCTCTATGAAGCCCTTCTTATTATTGCTGGTTAAATCAGTCCCACTTGAGGGGAAGGTCTGTTCGCTTGTTGTATATCGACATGTCAGGAGTTATATCTTTCAAGTCGTTTGCAACCGCTTCGATCTGCTCAAATACGCGTAGGAAATTGCCTAGACACGCGGGAGCGGAATCAGTCATCTAGCTAATGCAAGGTGCCAGAAGCTGTCTTACCACCTGCCAGACCAATGATTTCTGCATCTGACCAGCCGCGCCTGATCAGTTCTGCGAACTATAGCATGAAGGCGGGAAAGCACAATCGTCAGCGAGAACGGATTGAGATGACAGCCATACTGAACGCACCAGATCAGGATATTTCGATGCATTCTCCAAGCCTGTGGGCGTGCCTAGTATGCCATCGAAGTCGGAACCTATCCCGACGTGGTCTCTTCCTATGCGTTTTCCGAGGTATTCGATGTGATCTGCAGGCGAGGCGTCTTAGCGATCCATTCGTGCTGCATACTTTGTACACCACAGAGTATAAGATATTGACTCACCTGCGACCATTGACAGCGACGCGTCCTGCCCGACAAATTGCGGAGCGAACGTAGCCATGACTAGACCATCTTTCTTTCCCTTTGCGATCAGCATATCCAATACTTCATCCTCCACGTTCCTCGATACATTGAACAGAGTCCTGGCATTTGAATGAGAAAATATGACAGGCGCTTTACTGATCTTCAAGACGTCTTTGCACGTATCGGAGGATGTGTGCGATAAATCGATAATCATTCCTAGGCGATTCATCTCGTGGATTAGGTTGTGACCAAAGGAAGTCAGACCATAGTTTTTGATAGGGCGGCCTTGCATCCCGCAGGAGCCGGCGAAGGCATTATTGCATGTATGCGTGAGCGTGACTGAGGTAGCAATTTCAGAGGCAGCATTTCTTAAAAGCGTTGTTTAACATACTGTAGCGTACACCAAGCTCGAAATACTGTCGCAACGCGGCCAACGAGTTGCCAAGCTGATGCCCTCTGGATGTCATGAATCATAGAACCATCAGTATCTTTGTCATATCCTCCGTTTATAGAACGAAGAGGCCGTCTCAGTAATGCCGCTCACCCTTCTAAACCTATCAGACTTGCGATTTTCTGCTTCGCGAAGGCACCTCTGATCCCATTTGCAGATGTGATGAATTCGAATGTTCCAGGGTATCTTCTGATAAGATTCTTCGATACTGTATTGTAGACACACCAGAAATTGGTATCGGAGGCACTATAAGCAGGATGTAGACGGGCAGAGGAAGAGCTTGTACGCACCATCTATCTGCTCAAGCGTATCTCTGACTCTCCAACTAGGTGCATTGAACTCCGACTCCTCTTCATGCGGAGGGCACGGCACATAAGCACTCCAGAAAAAGCCTCCAACTCTACCCTCGCGAAGAGCAGGAATATTGATATGGCCTGGGAAGTCAGCACGCTCCAAATCCATGTCTCCGATCTTGTTGCTGTAGCGCGCTCGGGCTAGAATGGGTAGGTCGATATGCTGTGTAATCGCATTATCGAGGTAAGCGATGTTCGCTTCAAGTCCGTGATAAATTGCGTAAGAAGGTAGCAGCGATGCATAAGGACGGAAAGGGGTTAATTTATCGGGAGAGCGTTGAAAAGATTTGAGAAGAGCTGAGAAAGAGCGGGGAGAGAGCTGCAAGTGCGCCAAGCAAGAGCTTCCCCAGAGTCGGGAGAGAGCTAGAGGGTAGGCGATAGGGAGGTAGAAGATGGTAGAGAAGGCTTCGCTACTCACTCCATCTATCAGAGGATTCTGCTCTAGGATGGCTCTTGCACGCTCTAACGGGTCTTTCGGCAGAGGCGTAGGCGGAGTAGAATACCATGATGTATTGAATCCAGAGAAAGTAGCCACCCAGATGAACACAAAGGCGACTATGCTGAAAAGAGCGACTGTTCTCGTCTTGTCGCGTGAACGTCCTGCGCCGGATGACGCTCGAGTTGCAGATGTTATCGAGGCGGTGGATGGCAGTAAGGGCTCTCGTTCAGAAGAAGGGCCTGCGTGAGACATAGTGATAGGTCTGGCCAGCTTGCAGCGGCAGCCAAAGGTCCGGGAAATGGCGTCAGGCTGACCCGAAGGAAAGGCGAAGCAAGCAATCGTCCTGACTGCACCAAGACTGTTACATCCGTATTACGCGAGTTCACATACAACCGTGGTCTATCGCTACATAGTTCTCTCCGGAGAGAAACAAGTGACAACTTTGCATCAGACTCAGTTGAGCACCTCCATAAACGACTCCGCTTGTAACTGCTTGTATGCTGGCTCAGGCATCAGGAGCATCAAGTTCCATGGAAGAGTCATGGGTGACAGTGCCTGGCTGCTTTCGTCGATCTGCATATCGACGTCTTCTACCTTGTCTGCTACACGTACGTTCCCCTCCAGCTTTGTTAACTGCAGAGCTGCTAGTTGACTTTCCACAGTCGTGACGCGTTTCTTGAGTTGCTCATTCTCCTTCTCGAGCTCTTCTGATCCGCTTAGTCAAGTAATCAATCTGATAAGCGATACCGAAGATCAGCTGTATGTCCACGCAAATGCACGACTTGACACACCTGTTCCAGCTGCCCTTTGTTCTCAGTGCGCAGCTTGCGCAGCTCGGCTTGCTGGGTAGCTAGCCCAGAACCGTCCGGCTTCGGGAAGGCTAGAGTCGTGTTCGCGACCTGCAGATGGGTGAGATCCCAAAGTCTGCATCTAGGAGTTGCGATTGAGGACTCACTGCTTTCATCCCAATACCTTCATCCTGCTTGTCAAGCCTTGTTTCTCCTCGTATTCATTTGAACCCCAATTTCACCTTACCTTTACAATTCCATCTGTACCTCTATTGACAGTAACCCCTGCCTTAGCAGTAACCCTCCCACCCGCCCAAATTTGAGCCGGCGTCGCTCCTTCCACAAACTTTGCTCTGCCACCCTTTCGAAGGCTCATGGCATGCTATCTAGCTCCTCCTGCTTGATGTGGTGCGTCGTCCAGGCCGCTTCCCAGCCTTCCGTGTCTAGACCTCCGCCATATTGTCTCGAGCTACCAGCCAGCGGACTTTTGCTCTGCTGCAGGCCTGTAGTCCATCCATTCTGGATGCTCGACTCCCTGGCTTCGGGCCGCAGCGGAGAAAGCAGATCTGCAGGAGTCTTTCGATCTGGCGACTTGCTGCCCAAGAAGAGGTTTGAGTACTGTAGCGTCGTATCGTCTATGTCTAGCCCCGCCATGGATGGCAGGATGTGTTCATCGGACTCATCCAAAGCTGCACCGTACTCTTCCTCCCAAAGATTCGCATCATCTTGGGTACCAGCTTCAGATCCATTGTGTAAACCTTGCGACACCTCATGGTCCCGCTGCTGTTGCCACAAATCCGAAGGCGTAATCTCCTCCCCATATTCAGGCATGACATCTCGCATATTCCGCCGCGGGTGATCTGACGAGCGCGATGAAGGATCCAAAGGTGGTAGACCAGCATGATGGCGCCGTGCTGCTATATCTAGAGGCTTCCACAGCTTGTCTTGATGTGCCATCTCATTCCGGATCTTGGCCCACTGCTCTTCGTTTCGCGTCAGCTCCTTTCGCAGCTTTGGCTCGTTGCTTTTCAGGTTGTTGATCTGCCAATCTAGATCTCTGAGCCGCTCGCCAGCTTCGCTAAGATGTACGCGGACCCGTCGGTCTATCCAAACGTGAATATACTTTAGCCTTGATATCCTTGAGGGATTTTTCGGATGTCGGAGGCTCTGTTACCTCCACTCTGCGAACCACCCCAAGCACTCCCAAAAGAAGCTGGGCGCCGGCCTTCCATTTTTATGCGCTGATGTAGGTTCTCTTCTACCTTCTTGTATTCCAGCATTTCGATTATCCTGGGGGCGTTGCTAATCTTATGCCTTGGGAACCAACATCAACTTACCAGAGTCATGTGTAAGACTAGCTTCAAGCCCTACTTACTCGATGTGTGCGATACACGCTTGGATATAGGTCATTTCTTGTACATAATTGATACGAACAATCCGACGGGCACAGTAGTTGGCTGCCAGCTTGAGATCCTTTGCGGTCCAGTCATCATCGTCTTTTGAATAGTCATTGACTTCCGCTACTCGTAACCGGTATTCCCTAATAAAATAAACGGCCTCAGCACACCACAGCTTCGGCAAGCTGGATATCATGGAGCATACTCTTGACGGTGTTTCTTGGAATCTATCAGAGCAGCGGTAGCCTCTTCGAAGTGACTGGTTATTGGAGGTCTTAGACCTCGATGCGCGATTAGCAGAGCAGGTCTTGGACTTCTTGCCTGTGCGCGTAGCGAAAGTCTGGGATGGGCTTGACAGCCAGAGCCGCTCTCCCCCCCTCGATAAGTTCTTGAGCAGTCTCGTACGCTTCGATAGCATGGTAATTTGCAGCTTCGTACTGTGCAACCAGCTCTGTACGACAGGGAGATTGACCATTTCAATCGTTTTGGCCCGCGTAAATGAGGTAGAGGCTGCACCTTCGCGCCGGGGTGGGATAGTCATACGTCGCGACGCTCTTGGTGGACGTTGGTCAGACATGTTGGAGACAAATACTGTCGGACACTGTCAAAGTCGTCCTCCACCCGGTTGGACGGCTGGCAACAAGACCGGTCAACATCGCAATGCATGTTTCAGAAGACTGTTTGCAAATTTGGAAGGCTATAGTCACATCAACAGTAAGAAAGCTACGCCAAAGCTGAGTACCGAACTCCGTGTAGGTCCCTATCGCAAGCGCATTCTATTACAGCCTAATCAAGCTGTATAGCGTCTTCTTCAAAATCCAGCTCATCGACCGATGGAGCTATACTATTCGCAGCCTTGTAGTCCAGCTCCCAACTGCTCTGCTCGTGGGCGGTGAGCTCTTGCTGTAGAGCACCTGTTTCCCACCCGAAGCCAGTATTGCGATCAAGCGGTTCTGCCTCCCATCCTGAGGTCACTACATCTGGATCATTTCCAGTAACCGGGGCTGGGCTCTGCTGTAAAGCCAAGGCTCCAGAGGCGAGATCCGAGGTTTGCAGATGCGATTCTGCCGTTGTATTGGGTACAGTCGTTTCTGCATTATGCTGAGAGGGGCTCCTTCGTGTCATCGCTGGCTGCACGAAGGTTGGATCTTCTTCCAGAGATTCTCCATATTCAGCTTCCCACTTGTTCTCCTCGTCGATGTCTTGCATTCGTTGCTCCTCTATTTCTTCAGTCTTAATCTTGACTTCAGCTTCTAGATTTATCTGCCTTTCCATCTCTCGTTTCTTGCGGGCTGTAGCCATCTCTTCTAACCTCGCAGCCGTAGCTTGATCTTCAGCCGCATAGTCTCTAGGCGGCAGACGTGCATGATGCCGCCGTGCTGCATCATCCAGCCTTTCGCACTCTTTGTCGAACGTCCTCCTGTCTGCAACAAGAGCTTGCCAATCATCCTCCCAGCGCTTAGACTCGTCGACCATACTATTGACCATCCCGCTGAAATTGTCGATGCCCTTCTCGAGGTACATCAGACGCCGTGCGTGATGCTGTCCATCATTACGTGTATGCGGGCGATGGTTATCTAGCACACGAGTATCAGCCTCTTGGAGGCGGTATACGAGTTTCGACAGGTTCCCTACTAGCCCAGCCTGAGTTATTCTGCTTGTGATTGTTGTTATGCTTGAAACCTTTGGCCTTTGAGCGGAGGTCTTCGTTGATGATTATCCTCTCGTTGGCTTTGATCTGCTCCGTGAGCTGTATAGTCTTGTCCCTGCGAGGCATAAAGAGGTTATAAGAGGATGCTGAGACAGCGTATCTCTCGGCAGCACCTACTCTAGGTGAGCCAGACATGACTTGATATGGATAGCTCGCGATTCAAACTTGAGCTTCTTGATCCTTCGTTCGCAGTATTTCAGGCCATTATGGTTATCCTTAGAGCTCCAATCATCGTCCAGGTGGTTGTACATCTCGTACTCGTCGCGCCTGAACCGCAACTCGCTACAAGTGATTTCTGTCAGCTTCATATGAGCTGAGCGCGGGCAAGTAAACCTACTGTTGTCGCTGTCTTAGGGTATCTGTAAGGGCGTGCTCTGCTTCTTGCCAGTATCGTACAGCTCCTCTGAAGTCACGAGCTGCCTTCGCTTTATCGCCAGCGTTGTCGAGTTCTTTAAACGATTCAAGCGCCAGTCGAGCAAGCTCAGCTGCTTCTTGATATTCATCTTGCATCCCTACATGCCCGCGAAAAGGCGTCAGCTTCACATCTTTAGGGGTGGAAGCGAGCCATCTTCGAGCAGCTTGATTGACCTTCACGGCGCGGCGGCACAGTCATACGATGCGCCATGGCAGACTGTGCCAATGATGGTAAGGCGTTGTCCGCAATCTGACCAGTCGGAGTTTGTTCAAGCGGTGTCTGAAGAATGATATCTTTACATGCCAATCGACCTTGTTTACGTCTGTTACAATTACAATATCTATCATATCGACGAATACCCAGCCGAATTCCTCCCTGCCCCTCTGATGATATCTCGTAATACATAAGGCAGGTCGGCCTAGCCCATGAAGCGATACTTAGCATTCCCTCCTGAAATGTGAGTGGAGCGAACTCACCCAGAACGCCCTGTGTGGGATCAGATCCCAACCTCGACTGCCGTATTGCGTCCAATGATACCATGCACCAAGGGCAAAGTAGCCGGCTAACAGAACAAGGAAGCTATACAAGGTATGCTCAGCAAACGCTACTGGAATTAATGTATGTTGTAGGATCACTCACAATAGGAACATCTTGCCTATGAAGCCAAGTATGCTGCTCCCTTTTCGCGGTGTTGCAATGTCGTCGTTATTGCCAGGACTGTTGTTTCCAGTTGCGCACGCATACTTCGTCCGATACTCCACACTTAGTACACCTTCTGTTTCTGTGCGCTTGTAGTTCCACAGCGTCGGTTCTAAGCCTTCCAATGCTGGATCGCAGTATAGAGATACGTTCGCCCAGCGCGGTCTGTCGGAAGATTGCCCTCCTCGCAGTATCACTTCGAGTCGGTCTACATAGCTAATCAGCCATAAGCTATAAGTGATTTCAAGGCTTAATATACCTTGCTGGCCTTTCGCACCTGGCGTAAATGTCGTGGTCGGATCAACCTCTGACACTCCTCCTGCTACCGGGACTACGAAAGTGACTCTATCAGGTTCACCAGACTTCGAGTTGACGATGCTCAAGCAAGCGCGTGTATTGGGAGGACATTGGTCACGCTCTGCGATATTGGCGTCTCGAGGTAGAGGATCGCACAGCGACAGACTCCAGGTAGACTGCATAAGAGCATTAGCATGATATTACGATAATGTATGCCTTTAGACTAGCCTTTGATGTCGAAGGCGGCGTTTCTGTCGTTGCAGCATGATAGACGGGGTTTCGTAGCTTCCTCGAGCAGTCAGTTGTTTATCTACATTTTAAGATGGTCTTGTATTCACAGCAGTCAAGTCAAAGTTCTTCCCATTCGTGCTGAATTGGCAATTGAAGTCGGCAGCAGCGACGCTCGTCACCGCTGTAGCTGCAAAGACAAAGGCGAGCGTCTTGAGCTGCGATTTCGCTGTCTTCTGGCAGGGACATCGTCTTGAAGAAGCAGAAGCAGAAGTAGATGGCATAGCTTTGCGTTTGCTGGTCATATTTGTCTGAAAAGGTCGAAGGCAAGGTGGACAGTCAGGTTATGTCGAAAGTATTTGGCTGTAAACGACGTAGGCGTTACATGTCTTATGTAGAATTGGATTAATCCATCGGCTGACACTCAGTTCCCATGACTTCTGCTTTTCGAGAGATTGCCATTATCGATACACCTATTTCGTCATACAGCATCGAGTTCCACTACACCATCTAGTTCACATGAATCGCATTCACAATGCTAGGCTAATCCAGAGCCATGTCGTCTCCTCCATTTCGGCCTTGCCCTAACCTACTCAACAGACTACCGCTATTACTGTTCCCTCCGTTACGGTTATTATTATTATTGTTAAGTTGATTACCTCTTGAAGATGTTGAGCGGTCATTCCTGACTGCCCGCGGCTGCCTTTCGGGGTTCGTAAGCATGGTAGCGCGAGGATCGAATTGGGCGATGGCCTCAGAGCGCATGCGACTGCAAAGACACCCATTAAGACTTGAAGATGTTAACATAAGGTAGGAGCCAGCTCACCTCGACTGCTGAGGAATGTCCATGGCCATACTATCAGGACTTCTGACCGGCTCCGGTTCAGGCTGTCTCTGCTGTCTGTTCCCTCCCTGCTGTTGCTGCCCTGTACGCGATTGAGCAGATCTGGGACCTGTCGGGACACCTTGCATCCCTCTTTGCTGTTGTTGCGGTGCAGAACCGTTGTTCTGATGCCCGTTGACTTGTCTGTTCTTGGTTCCTTTCAGGGACAATCCCATGCCTGCAACCTTGACCGGTCGTTCTACGATAGTCAATTCGAGCGTAAGGCCATCCGCCAAAGCACCACTATCGAGCATCGGGTCAGCCAGCTTGCTATGCCGCTAAAAGGTAGTTACCCACTTCAGTTGAGCGATGGCAGCATCTGCATGCGCTCTCTGCTCGAATTCAACCTCCATCGTAAGGGTTTCTCCGTTACTATCCAGAACTTTTGCACCCAATATCGTTCCATAGTCTGCAAAAGCAGCCTTGACATCCTCGGGTGTCGTTCCATCTACCAGATTCTTAACTTCGACAAAGGTGCTACGAGGTTGACGGGCTTGTTGTTGTTCTTGCAAGCGTCTCTTCGTTTCTGCCGCTGCTTTCGCTCTTGCAGCAGCTTCTTCCTCTTCTCTTCTCGATTGTAACTGTTCCATCTCTGCAAGTCTGAGTAGCTCTAACCTGTTCCTCTCTTCCTCCTCTCTTGCTCTAGAAGCCTTCTTCTCTGCCTCCTTGCGGACAGCAGCTTGTTCCATTTCTGCGACCTGACGTTGCCTCTGCCTGCGTTCTTCTGCGGCACTCGTTGATGCTTGTGCTCCACCGTTGCTACCTCCTGCATTCGCTTTGATACCTTGTATCCCTAGTCGGCCAAAAAGATCGTTCGCTGCATACTGCTCGTGCTGCCCTCGAGAAGACGATGTCGAGGCTTCCAGGGGTGGACTGACTAAAGCGGGAGGTGTTGCAGAACCGAATGGCCGTAAGCTGGGTGAAGGTGCAGCGATTCCGCCCAATGCTTTACCGAACAAGCCCTGTTGCTGAGGCTTTCGCTGGTTGAGAGCCGCCGAGTTCAATGTAGGTGAATACAGATCAGATAAAGGAGAGAAGAGGTCGTGTTCCCATTTCCCATCGACATTGCCCGTTGAAGGCGCTGAAACAGCGATAGGAGCAGGCCTCTTTCCCGCAGATGTTGGCGGTGTTTTGGCCTGTAGAACGTACGCCATAACATAGCACATATACCGTCAGCTTGCTTGAGATGTTTCCAGATCTTTTGCAGTCGCCCGACTTGCATATGGCGCCGCTGCTGCTGCTCGCTGCTGCTTTCCCTGCTGCTGACCCGACGCTGACCGGCCTTGACGCCCTGGACGCTGCTGATTCTGATTCTGCTGGTCACTGCCGTTGCTGGCGCCGCCTAAACGAGCAAGAAGCGACATCTTCTGGGTTGATTGGTAGTTGCAAGACCAGCGAGCAATTCAGACGAGATCAAGTACACGAAGTCTCGATGTTTTAGGGCTTTGCAAGATGCCGTCTACGTGTATCCAATGCCAGTGGTACTCCCCTGCTACAAACTGACTTTCCCCTACTTTCCCTGCTTTACTGATCTTTGGCTCCATGTGCTGAAGACAGGCTCAAGCATCGATCTTCGATGGTACTTGACCTTGATAAGCTAATGTTTTCTGTGCTGCTGACGGTCTGGTACTTACATCTGGCCTGGATAAGCTATGCTTCAGCACCTCAAAAGCTCCGAGGATCAACGCCTGTTCTCAGCTCTTCCCTCGCTGGAAGTCAGAATGGTCGGCATGTCTAAGTGATCACAAGCACGTCTACATAGAGATGGCCTCTGTGATGCGTGCCGGACGCATGTAGAATATGGGCCGCTCACAAACGCGTTCCCCGCCTTGTCTGTCAGCTATCTGAATCACCCTTCGAGAGGAGGAAGGCAAATCACACAAATCACTGAAGTATCCTTGTCCACCCTATGCTAGTATGATCATTCTGAACCTCTCATCTGAAAGCCAACGGCGTATGGTCAAATTGAAGCAAGGATCGCTTCGCGTGCTGAACAAATTTGGGTTGGAAAGAAAGCCTGGTTGCACATACAAGTTCAAAGAGGGGCATCTCGCAAAGCTCAAGCCTGGCAGCGATGTCTGGGTAGATTGGTTGACTGACGACTATTTCGTAGCTCCACTACCCACTCAATTGTCAAGTCCGTGATTTCTTATGAGTACAAGTACGCGTCTACGAGCTTCCGCTTGCCTGGAGTCTGTTGATAGATGCCTTCTACACTACCGATGTCGGCAGCCATCCCGATACTTTGATCACAAGGGCTGCAGTCTTGAGCCTTGGCAGCTGAGTGTGGGCATTGCTTGTGATTGTACAATGGCTTACTACCGCCTAATTCTATTTGACATGAGTATTTCCGGACAGCATCACCTAAACTTCGATATAATGTTTTTCACGAAATCTCGGGCACTGTGTTATAGCACAAGGATTGTCAGATTCTACTTTGCACATCATAGAGCCGAAACAGACCACTCACAATGGTACGTATGAAAGCGCATACCAGATGTACGCGAGATATGTGATGAGGGCGAAAACGATGACGAGAGCGTCTATCCCGAGCACGAAAGCAGATATGAAGACCATGACGATACTGCCAATGAACACGAGTGTCGCTGATAACCGAACAGGGTCCACCATCTTGTAGCGTTGAGTAGCATAGAATTCGAGTGCGAGCGAAAAGAGGGAGTGTCAGCTATGTGCAAGGATATAAAGCACAGATTGCAACGCGTAGAGAAGCCAACGCACCTTCTTTGCTTGCGTCCCAAAGCCAACGAGGAACCCAGTCCCGACCAGCGACACAATGACTCCAACCGTATAAAGCACAGCAAAGCTTGCTACTTGTCCGAAGGCGAAGAGTATAGATCCGACGACGCTGATTGCCAGACCTGCGACAAGACATCCTCCAAAGGCGATGAACCGTTGTTTGCGCGAGAGCTGGGACGCGTTGAATAGGAAGGTACAGGATAATGAGCGCGCTGAATAGAAGTGTTGCGTGTAGATGGGCATTTTCTTGAACACATACATTAGGTAGAAGGCCGCTTTGCTCTTGCTCGCCTGTCAACGACCTCACGCCGCCTCCTCCTTCGAGATTCACAAAGGATCTGATGTTGTCCATGAGGTAGCAAAGCCGTTACGGTATGCCAGAGTCTTCAGGAAAGATTATGCTCGTATTGACTGCCGTTTCTCGTAGTTTAGAGATGTCGGAATTAGGGGAAAGCCAAGCAAGACAATGCAAGTTGAAAAGGGTCTTGGGCGAAAGTGAACGTCGCCTACAGTTGCGTAGCTCTGACGAAACCAGAATGCGCTATGCAACATGCTGTCCGAATTCGAGAGTAAAGAGCAATCTAGTTTCATCCAGACTCTTCAGGGCATACAGTCTACTACATAGCTACAAGAATTGAGAAAGGAAAGTTTCTGCGCATATTCTTGCTCGAGCATTCAATGACAGCTTCATCTCGGAGATCTCTCTATCGACGTCTTCCATGAATCTGGGTGTCATCAAGATAATCAGCTCTGTGATCAGGTAGAGAGCTATACTCGACTCACTGAATCACAAAGTCTACAAGCTTGTGCTTGAGCAGCTCTTCTGCCTGCGCATTGACTATGAGGAAGGAGATGTCGTAGCCTTTGACCGGCTTCCGGCGTAGAATGACAAAGTTTTCGGCTCTTTGCGTAAGGAAGCGTGTGAACTGTCATATCGTAGATACGTAACATGTCAAAGGAGAGGGATGCGAGTGGAAGGGAGAGGATCCAAGGCAGATCTCAGCGTCCAGTCCAAGGTCGACCAGCAGCGGTACCGCTACGTACCTTATGAGCGAGAATGTATTCAATCTCATCGGCCTGCTTGATCTTTATGCTGACCCTGACAGAGTTGATGGATGGTTCCACGAGGACTTGCTCGTTGGCATTGCGGGCGACGGTCAGAGGTGTCAGGAGAGCTTCGGGCGTTTTCCTGGAGCATCAAATACGATGTAAGTAGCTGATTCTCCTGTTGGTTCGCAAAGCAGACGCACCCCGCCTCGACTTCTGGCCGGTTATGCCTCTCTACGACCTGCGAGCCAGAGCAGAGACGATGTCAGAAACAATGGACCGTCGACAGCTTCATCATCGTCGTCGCTTCGCACTGACTTGACTGGGAAAGTTCTCGATGGCTAACGCTGCAGTGAGTGTCGCCCGGACGGCTGCCAGGTAGGGGCGCAGTGACGAGCTCTGCGAGAGAACGACGACGATGTCCATCATCAGCCTTCTTCCCTCGGACTACCCATCTATCTGTGAAGACTGCCTACCATCTCTGCATGAAACCCTGAAATCGGAGATGCCTGTCGGTGGAATCAGAGCTGCCCATCCATCATCATCATCGAGAAGTTCGGTCGACGTAGCGGCTGGATCTTGACATGGTCTCCTGTGCAATACGTGTACTGAATCCCTACTCTCTGCTAATCATACAAAGCTACATCCATATCCCCGCCAGGACTTGGGATCGTCTATTCAAGCCTGACAACCTTTCGTCCTGGATAACCCTGGCACAGTCGATACATATGCTGGGTTCTTCCTATCTCATGCTGGACACGCTCATACTGTTTTTGTCGACTATGCATGGCATCGAGTCCCGCCTGGTCTCCCGAAGTACCTATACAGGCTTTGCAGACACAGTCCTGGCATCCCTTCCCGAAACATAATGTTCTCAATATGCAATGCCTAACAGCTGGTAGCTAGCATAGCTTAACGCACATCGGTGCCTTTCTGTCTTTCTAACGAAACTCATACAGGCTCTGCAGGTTTTCGGTCGCAAGCATACGTGCCACGATATACGATGCTGGCGACTGTCAGTGCAGGCATGGAGCAGTATAAAGCATCAGGCGAGATACTTCTGAAAATAGGGGCTACCGAGCTATGCCCAGCTACAAATTCTTCTCGCTTGGACTTTCAAGAGGCACATCGTTTAGATGTAATCTACTCTTCTTGTAAGAGTGTTAACTGGCTACTCTCCAGACGCGTCTTGCCACTTGGGACTTGTCTTTCTCGAAGTTCTCTTTCGACTACTTGCAAATTTTCTGTTGTTTGACTTTCTCTTTCCTGTCAATTTGCAAAAGCCAAAGGAAAAGCTCACAATCATGGCACAAGTGTAGGCTTTGAATCACTTGGACGAGCTGTAGGCAGCATGAAAAGGTCTACAAAAGCTGAGACGACAGGCTTTTTCTCAGAATCTCTGTATGGTCCAAAGTCCTCCAGCCTGGTCAAGGTGGGCTCGCAACAAGTTCGCAAGCTTTGTGTACCATGTTAATGACCGTTCCTTGCTGTTTTCCCAGAATTCTTGTTCCAGGAAGATGTCTCTGTCCAAATCACAAATATCGCCCTCGAAGTAGACGAGGCCGCAGAAGCTTCTTCGTCGTCTGCCAGCAAGATCACTCGCTCTGTCGTCAAGATGCAGCACTTGGAAGCTGACCCCGAGATGCTTGCTTATGCCGCTGGACTTCTCGACGATAGCGATGAAGACGATATCTACAACTCTGAAGATGACAGCGACGATGACGATGAAGACGAGGACGAGGATGAAGATGATGCTATGGATGCCGACATGAGCAAGCTTTCCAAAGCCTCAAAGGCTTCAAGCACAGGCAGCAAGAAGGCAGCGAAAGTCAACGGAGCTGCTGAGGAAGAGGACGAGGAGAGCAGCGAGGGAGACTTTGACTTTGACAACGAGAGACAAGAGGCCGAAGTACAAATCTGCTCGCTCATCGCTGGTCAAGTAAGCGCACCTCTCAAGAATTTTCTCTTTCAGCTCTGACACGTGTTTTTCCTCGTTCTTTCAGATCGAACAGATCCAGACCAACGTCGTTCTAGTTGGAGGCGAAGACTACGTCTTCAAGCTCTCTGGCCCTCACAAGGTACATCTCCTAGGAAACTTCATCATTCAGCCAGGTCAAGGTGCTGGTCCAGGAGGATACGATCAGCCTCCTTACGACTCAGATGATGAAATCACTTCCGACGAGGAGGATATGTCAGATAGCGAGATGGGAAGATACGATCCCGAGACTGGCCTGATCCGCGGAGACAGTGACGATGAGGAGGAGGATGACAGCAGATTCATGGAGATTGCCGATGAGCCCAAGTGAGTGTTTCAGATTTATGCGTATCGTCAGCTAGCTGACTGTTTATGCTTAGGCCCAAGAAGGCTGCCAAAGCTGTTACTGCTGAAGCTAAGAAGCCAGCTGCTGCTGCTGCCGCTGCCCCAGCTGCTGCACCTGTCGAAGCTGCTGCTGCAGACACCTCCAAGCTCTCCAAGAATCAGCTGAAGAAGCTCGCAAAGAAGGAGAAGACAGCTGCTGCTCCTGCTGCTGCCGCTACAGAGGCCGCTAAGCCCGCCGCCGCAGCTGCAGCTGCTCCTGCAGCAGCCAAGAAGGAGGAAGCTAAGCCTGCTGCTGCCGCCAAGAAGGCTCCTTCAAAGAAGCAGACTACCGCTTCGGGATTGACTATCGAGGACAACAAGGCTGGAAGCGGACCTGCTGCCAAAGCTGGTCAGCGTGTGCAGATGCGATACATCGGCCGATTGCAAAAGTAAGTACCCCACCAGTCAGAGTCTGAAGAATTTGATCTGATAGTGTTGTGTTCGCAGCGGCAAGATTTTCGACCAGAACACAAAGGGTGCGCCTTTCAGCTTCAAGCTCGGCAAGCAGGAAGTCATCAAAGGGTGAGCATTACCGCCCTCCTGCTTGTTATCCTTCTTACTGAGTCGCTATTGTGCAGATGGGATGAGGGTATCGCCGGCATGCAAGTTGGCGGAGAGCGCAAGCTAGTCATTCCTCCTCAATTGGCCTACGGCAAGCAGGCTATCAGTGGCATCCCTCCCAACTCCACTCTGACTTTCGAAGTCAAGCTTTTGGCCATCAAATAGGCTGTCTCATCACACTATATTTGACTATCTTGCTTTTGCTCCGTCTAGGCAAAAGTCAACCCAAAATTGGATGGAATTTTCATCTTGTATACTAGAGTGCGCTACAGTCGTTTTAGAAGGTGCAACTAATCTAACTATCCTTAGAGACGACTGCGTGCTGCCTGATCCTACTGCATCTTGATTACCACCTTCTTCGCTGACACTCCAGCTTCTAGCGTATCGAGTGCTTTCTGTACACCCTCCACGCCTTCTCCGCCTACGAGTGGCTCAGGTACAGGTTTCAGGATGCCCGTTTCCAATGCCTTCGGCAAGAAGTCATGCCAGATGAATCGAGCTAGATCCTTCCTCTTCTCGTCATAGAAGATGTCTGCTGCACCACCAAGCATCACGACCTTGACATCATCTTGCTGCTTTGATGGAAGCGGAGGGACAGTCGCAATGTGCTTCTTGTTGCTTGGCGATTTATTCTTTGATAGGACCTCGACTAGCGCGTTGCCAGATTCTTCTCCACCAATCACATTGAAAGCTCCAACTAGATCTTCGTCTTTCAAGCCGTCCAGGATATCATCGACGACTGTCTTGGAGGAATAGTCAAAGACGAAGTCCGCGCCGAGCTTCTTTACGTAGTCATTGTTTCGGGGTGAGACAGTAACTGCTACTTTGTATCCAGAGGCTTTGGCGAGCTGAATAGCGATAGATCCGACTGAAGCTGAACCTCCCCAGATTAGAACGGTCTTTCCAGTCTGTTCAGGTGTAGATAACGATGGGCGGGACAGAGCGAGTTGTGTAGAGGTATACAGACCGACTGTGGATGTGGACAGAGCCAGAGGAAGGACTGAAGCCTGTTCGTACGAGATGACATCCGGTAGGATAGCCACGGCAGCTTCTTTCGCAATGGTAAAGAGCTGGAAGGCGCTTTCAGAGAACTCTTGAGATGTCACTCCGAGTACGTGTCTGGCGTTTCAAAAACATTCAGAAGAGCAGGGGAAGCAGGCAGGAGCCGGCTCACGCTACGACACGGTCTCCGGCTTTGACATGCGAGACGTCTTTTCCAGTCTCGACTACATCGCCAGCAACGTCTTGTCCTATGATAGCAGGGAATTTGGTGATTCTGTAGCCCCATTTGACCATCTTCCAGTCGGCTAAGTCAGCATGTCGTCAGTAACTCGCTTTTCACCTCAACAAAGGCCTTTGAGGCCAGTTGGCTTTACCTGGATTACAAGCTGCATATCTGACTTTGATGAGGACTTCATCGTCTTTGGGCTGAGTGTATGGCGCATCTTTGACTTCTAGCGGGTAGACTTGTTTGCCGGTCAGCCAGGCAGCGCGATTCGACATGGCGCGGTGGATGGGCGCAGTAGAGATGAAACGTCGCAGAATGGTGGTAGGCGATTCTGTAGCTCGAAGTAGGGGTGAAAAGCCGGAATGCGAAAGGTCAGAGCAAACGAAACAAGCGCATCCTCATTCTCTCGACAGCTGAAAAACTGTTACCCAAACACTGCTATCCATACATCAAGAAGGGAGCGCATACAGCTAGAGCAGAACAGACTATGTATATTGTGTTTGATCGTAGGACTTGAAGCGGCCGGAAGGAATATGGAGGACATGGGTTGACTGGGTAAAGAGTCTACCGATAGCTAGCAGAGAGAGCTAGTAGAAGAGGAGAGGAGGAAGAGGGATAGAATCGTGAAAAGGCGTAAAAGTACGGGAAGCTGGCTAATGCTACTAAAACAAATGCGCCTAAGTCGCCTAAGAAGGAGAAGAACTGATCAAGCAACAACACTAGAACTTAGTGGGAAAGAATTGAAGGTGTGGTGAAGACTGAACCAAGCTGAGATGAACTAGAAAGACGGGGGTTAGAGACTGCACATATGAACTTGGTATAATGTAAAGTGCGATGTATAGAGGGACTGCGACTTCGAGTAGAGACCGTATGGGTGAGAGGAAGCATGATAAGTCTGCTGGAACAAAAGAAGGAACGTGGAGCGGAGCCGTGCAGGAAGAGCCATTGTCCATTCATTCAGAAGCCGGAGCACAGGAAGCAAGAAATTATTGGGAGAAGAAGCCAAGAGATCCACCATCACTGAAGTCGTCGTTCACGCCTGAGTCATCCGGCGACCTTGTTCATCCGCTGAAGCCTGTCTTCGCATCGCCAATCTCGTAGCCAGACTTTGTCTTGTCGTAGGTGGTCTGCCCGCTCTTGTAGGCACAGTCGGCGCATTGCCACTGTTTGCATTCGCGATGCTGTTCTGAGACATAGCCCTCGTCATCGTCCCTCCCGATATCGTCGCTGCTTGTTGTTGTGCCAAAGCACGTAGCGGACCAGTCGATATCTTCTTCTTCAAGAACGGAGAAGGTAGACTATCCTCATCTTCCATATCGTACCTCGTAGCTTGAATAGTCGGTAAACCACCAGCTGCTATCGAAGCTAATGAGGCTGAACTACCAGCTTGAGCCAGCTGAGGAGGAGCAGTACTCGTTCGTATGATCGTCATAGGTCTCTTTGAAGGACTTTGGAAAGAAGTTGCAATGGAAGCATTGCTTGTACTCCTCCTTGCTGGGCCAGGATTCTCTACTGCTGACGAGGACGCTGGTCTTGCTGGGAAACCAGCTGGGAAAGTCTGAGTTGCAGCATTGGCAGAGTGTGGGACTTGATGCCTTGATCCAGCTAGTGAAGAAGGAGGATATGCGCGCGATGTAGGCGATTCTTGCCGAGATGAACCGGATGTCTTCAAGTTGTGCATCGACTTGCTAGTAGCCATCCTGCGACGTGATTCTGTTCCAGTCGGCGTCTGCAGACCTCCTTTGACGGGTGTCTCTCCATCGATAGCCATAGATTGCAGGCTTTGACACGACATTCGCTTCGCGAGTGTGTTCAGACCGATCCTGAAAACGATACGTTAGCTCGTACTACTCAATCGCGCGGGTTGCGACTTACATCGACCTCCTTTCCTCCAAGGGTCTTCTCGGGACCAAACTAGGTCTGCTGGCGACTCTCGCCATCGTCTTACTAGCCGAGTCCATGACTCCATTCTCTCCAACTGTACACATAGGGATCATCGAGACGTTTATGTTCTCCTTCTGATCCATAAGGGGTGAATTATCTCTTGAAGAAGGAGCAGTAGACGTTCCTGAGGTACTTGCGCCAGAAGAAGATGAAGATGCCGCATTGTATGATGACATGGTAGAGAAGGCATGTGCAAGACGGATTCGTTCATTGGCGATCTCGGTACGTTCGGTGTCGCGCTCGGTCTGGAATTCCATTTTCTCCAATGCGAGTTCCTGCTCGTGCTCGCGAACTTTGCGTTCTCTTTCAAGCAAGATAGTTTCCCGTGCTTCGAGTGTCGCGCGGGCGGACAGGAGGTCTCGTTGGCTATCGCGAATGACAGTCAGCATGGCTCGGCGGTCTGAATAGACTGCATTGCTCACAGCTTCATCAGCTTCAGGACTTCAATCTGGAACTTGATCTGATCCATCTGTTTGATCTGCGCGATCGATGGTCTTTGGTTCGGCTGTTTACCAGTCACATTGGTCGCATCAGCTGCCATCGTCTCTTTATCAATCTCATTGGAAGTACGCACATCTTGTCTGAGCATGCTTTTGACGACAGCCTGTAGGTGCGGACTATATACGCCTGGCAGAGCTGGGATCTTGCCTTCTCGGATGAGTTTGGTAAGTTCAGCTTGGGTCCGTGCCTCATGGAAAGGTGGGCTGTGAATCATTGATGAGCTTCATTTTGAGCAGAAAAAAGTGGGTTTTATATGCTTACTGCCATGCACAGAGCTCGTAGATTAGACAGCCGAGTGCCCAGATATCAGACTTGTGGTCGTAGGCTTGACTGTTGATAAGCTCCGGAGACATGTAGTAGGGAGTCTGCGTAGATTACACGCTCAGCTTGTATCGCAAGACTTGCTGGCTGCAGCAAAAACTTACTCCAACATATGTGTTTGTGAACGCAGCATTCGCCATTGCTTTACTGAGACCAAAGTCACCCAGTTTGATATTGTTATCCTTATCCAAGAAGACGTTTTCCGGCTTGATATCTCTGTGCAGAATGACCTGTTTCGGTCGTCCCTTTGCATCATATTCGGCATGACAGTCGCTTAAAGCTAATGCGATCTGAGTCAAGTATGACCATACGACTTCTTCTCGTAGTAGGGTATTCTTGCGCCTGCATCGCTGGATCTGGGCTGCCAAGTCGCCGTTGTGACAGAATTCCATGATGATATGGAGGCGGAATTTGGTGCGGTCGACATAGCGCTCATAGTAGCGTACGATGTTGTCATTCGGTTCTAGGTTCTGCAAGATATTGCTGTGTTGTTTTTGGTCATTTATTGTGCGAGATCATCAGCACGTGCGGCAGTCGAAAGGCGGGTATTGATGTGAACATACACTTCTTCGCTGAGCTGCTTCAGATCTCGCTCGTCCATACGTCCATAGTCCAGTTCCTAATACAAGACATTGTTATTCGAGTTCTACGGAAAGTAGTCGCCTTTAGCCGTTCGAGATGACCCACCTTGCGCGCCAGAACCTGTGAAAACAGAATAAAGGTCAGAAAGGAATAATATACAAACGAAGCAGCAGTATACACACCAATCCATCCGTCTTGCGCACCACCTGTGTGCAAATGCAAACAAAAACAGCGTCAGAAGATGGATGTTGAACCAAGGCCAGGCCAGGGGAGAAGTCGGTCGCATACCTTTCTGATGATACCGAATGTTCCAGTTCCTATTACTTCTCCTACTTCATACAGCTCAGTCATTGTCTGGATTGATCCCTGGCCGTTGTAGCTCCCAGCTTGCTGTTGCTGTTGCTGCGACATGGGCTGGCTCGATGGACCGGCGGCATTCGCAGTACTCGTCGTCGTCGTCGTCGTCGCTGTCGCAGCCTGAGTATTGTTGTTGTTATTGACGTTCAAGCTCATGTTGCTTTGCTTTCGAGTGACGGGGGGCGCCATGATGGGCTGAGCCTATGACTTCTTCTCTCCCCAAGCCACCTTGTCCTGGTCGCAGATTGAATAGCGACAAAACAGAGGATAACACTCTTGATCTTTGATGTATTGATGTATAAGGAAGTGTTGAGAGAGAGTGTTGAAAGTGTTGAAATGGATTCAAGACTTCTTCCTTATCCCTGTCCAAGTTGAGCTCCTTGAAAGAGCAAAGTCGAGACGCGCACCAAACAATCAACAGAAAACACGTGCGGGAAATAAGGCAAGAGGTTATGGTATGCAGGAGAAATCAGGGAAAGCTTGGAACAGCACCAACACGAACAGCAAACAGTTTCGATGATGATGATGCCCGTCGAAAGCCTTGACGTCCTGCGACTTTATGCGAAAAGCCCCTTGACCGCAGACTAACGATTTCTCCGACTCGTTCGCAAGCAGGCGCAGCAGTGTTCATTAGGTTCGCATCATGACCTCCTCCCACAAATCCCCAATCCCAGCCTTCTACCGCATATTCTTCACATCCATAGACCCCATGATCGCCAGCTCGGGAGTCCTTCTGAACACCTTCGACCCACGCCGCGTTCTACAATCCTACTCTTCATACGCCATACTCCCTCCTCGGACAGAGACAAAGCTCTTGCTCGAAGTCAGCTCGGGCTTTCTACTCGGCTTCATGCTCCTCCAGGTCTTTCTACTTCGTGCAAAGCCTACAGATATCACGGTGTGGAAGTATGTGCAAGGAAGCGACCTTATAGTCGATATCACCATGCTCAGTGCGGTCTATCGGGCATTGGCGAGTGAGGGTAGACTGAGTTTGGGCACGGTCCGCTCGGATGACTGGATCAACATCATCGTCCTAGTCATTGTGGGCAGTATCAGAGCTGCCTTCCTCCTCAACGTTGGAATGAGCGGAAAAGCGCGAAAGTCAAGCAAACGAAAGTAAGGCCCGGAGTGCCAGCATTTTAGGACAGACGGCAGTTAAAGTGGGCAATTTGAGTAGCAGAATAGTAGGTAACATTACGCATCGCTACACAGTGCGACCTGACTGATTACGGTTACCAGAATTATCAGTAGCAGTCAGGAGCGGAGGCGATGTAACTGGCCGGGCAAGCACCGCATTCTCTGTGTTACAGAGCTTCAATATTTGATCGAAAAAGTCTGCTTGTATGTTCTTACCCGATTTAAGTGGCTTACAAGTCTCGCTATCTTGGATCTGCCCCCTGCCTCTCTTCCGCATACCTTCCGAATCCAAAGTCTCACGTTCTGTGCTCTGGTCCTCCCTCAGCAGATATGTCACGAAGCAGTACGCCAGAGCTCAGATTCGATGCAAACGGCGATCCCATATACCGAGCATCGACCAGCACTCCCTCTCAGCGCAGACAGCGTTCAAGAAGCAGTTCAGATGCACGTCCAGCCACTCCTTACGACTACTACAGTCGTTCTTACTCCCCTATGAAAAGCTCGACTTCGCCTGTATACGCTGGCACAACAGGCAGGAGCGCTACTCCCGGTCTCAGATTTGATATGGAAGGAAACGTCATAGAGAGAACGGGGACTGTACCTCCTTCAACAACTCGACACAGGGCAGACAGTAGTGCAGCTCGATACTCTCGTGCTTCGACACCTTACAATGCCAGCAGCAAGACCACAGCTTCGGCATATTGGGCTTCCCAAACAGACGATGACGCTGTCACCAGCGGTAACAACAACAGGAGTGAGACTCCAGGTCTGCGATTCGACTTTCATGGGAATGTCATACCACGCTCGGCAAACGCTACGCCCGCGACTCGTGTTCGAGCAGGCAGTAATGCTCACTCCTCACGCGCACCTACTCCGCAATGGAACATTGATCATTATGCAATCACGACGACTAGGAGAGGAGCAGGCCAAAGGGCAGAAAGCGATAGTTGGGACATGCATGGTAACTATCTAGGCAATATAAGTGGCAGCACGCGCAGACCTAGACGAGGTACTTATTCACGAAGATCCTCGTCATCAAGTACAAACTCGTCCAGGAAGGGTTCAACTGGTGAAAAGAAGGACACTTCTATGTTTGATTCCGCTCTGGCTTATTCGAATACCTACTCGAGACCAGGTACAAGAGTCAGATTCGATACGCCTCGTCTTCCTTCTCCTGCTCAAAACGAATACGTCATCACGAGAGATGAACCTACCCCGTTCAAGGTCGCTTCTGCACGAAGTCGTTCGCCCGCTTATGATATTTGGGGAAACCTGATTCTCCAGCCAGGCGAGGAAGAGAACACTATCAAAAATCGCGAGCGCGTCATCTCGAGACCTGCTTCCCCACTTATCGTCGCACCCAAGCCTAGAAGACCCTTCAAAGTACTCGAAGCGGAGGAGAATCCCGTCGAAGAAGATACAAGCTCGAAGATTCTATCAGCAGTCGCGGCACACAGTATGAACATTAGTCCTGAGTTTGACATTATGGGGAATATCCTCAATCGAGGCAGAGACTCCGCTCGTATCGCTACTCCAGCATATACAGCTCCTTCACCTCCGACCGTTCTTTCAGCAGAAGATAAATACGCAGTCGTCGTTCAGACTATGCCTGACTTGTTACGAAGCAGAAGATACTACGATAACAGTACCCCCGTCAAACCTGTCCGAAGGTCTGATTCGTCGTCTGCCTCATCTGCTTCGTCGGAGTCTTTGAAATCATCTGTGAAACAGCGGAGAGATCTTCGTCCGACTCCTCCGGCTGTAGGCAGTGCTGCCAGACCAGGGAAGGGACCTGGAAGAAGACCACGACGTACTTACTATGATCAAGACGATCAGAAATGCGCTATGATGTAGTATTCCACCCGTATGTACCGGGCTGCTTGAGTTAAGAATGGTTGAAACCCGAATGGCAGATGGGGTGCAGTTGATTTGCCTTTGACTGCTACAGATTTGTCACAACCTCTTTCCCGCTTCCATCTTGCAGTTCAATGCCGACGGAAATATCGCTAGTTGAGTGCATTTTGCAGTGTAGCAGAAATTACCTATTCGTACGACGTCGTTCATAGCGTTGCAGTCTGCTGAAGCTGTGAAGTCGCTCTGGCTGTTTGCTATTGAACGCCTCTCCTTCCGTTTCCGTAAGTATAGAGTCATTCAGTCAGCTTAACTTCGCGGCTCCCAGCATGTCCGACCTCCCTTTTGACATCAATGGAGATCCCCTTCCAGTCTCCAAGTCATCCAAGGGAAACAAAAAGGATACTACCGGAGTACGTATCATCCGCACACCCAGTCCATCAAATCTGGCCACTACGATCGCGACGAACAAGCGTCACCCATCCTCCTCTGCATCCAGTCATTCGCCCGACAAATCCCTGCGACTCGTCACTGGGCCGTCAGGAACTGTGGTTGGAGACTTGCAGTCTGATACCATTCGAACACTTAGCAGCGGTCCGAATGGCAGTCCTCACAAGCACACAACTGCGAGTCGCGCTGCTTCTCCTGCCGGCAGCACTTCGTCAAAGAAATCTTACAGGATCATAAAAGATACGATACCGAGTCCAGCCCAAGAGTCGCAGTTCGACGTGGGAGGAAACATCACAACCGAAGCGCGCAGTCGAAGTCGCAGCACGAGCAGCGCGCATAAGTCTACTGGACTCGTTGCTGATCCCACTGGATCCGTCGTTGAGGATCTGAAGGCGGATACCCTTGCATTCATTGAGCGAAGACGAAGCCGAAAGCAGCATTTCGATGTTAATGGTGACGTTATCCATTCCGCCGAAAGCAGCCATGTCCGAACGAAGCACTATATATCTGGAACTGCCAGATCACGCAGTCCTCCAAGGGCTCGTAAAGGAAGTGCGGGGCCTCTGCCGCCTTCAGGTCTCTCTACGCCTGTCGCTGCTTCCCAAGCGGTCTTTGGAGGAAGCAGTGAGCACGCTGATACGCATAGACGAGGGTCTGCTTCTTCAGCTTCTTCGATTTCTTCAGGATACATCAAGGCTGCTGGAGAGACCAAACCAACCCGCAGAACACGTCATGGAGCTCGATGAAGGTTATCCCAGGGAGTAAAGATATAAACGTATCAGACCAGGGAGTTTCTCGAAGGTTTCAGACAGGTTCCTCGTTGTCCCGGAGCCGAGTGGCAAGGTATCTGTCTTGTCTTGCTTTCTTGTATCTTGCATCTGTTCGACCTCTTAGCAAAACTCATCATGCTCGCTTCAAGGTTCTTTGCGTCCAGGGTGATTCTGCGACAGCTGCGACCTCGCGCTCTTCATACGTCGCGAGTGGTCGCCGTCAATTCAGACTTCAGCAGCGACCGTCCATCACCACCGCGGCTGCCACCCCATCTTCAGAAGGAGTTTGAAGAGCTTCAACGGCGAGCTCAAATGCCATTGAGCAAGCCAGCGGACGGAGCAGCGCAAGAAGTCGATGATGATGCTGGCGACAATATGAGCCACGACGAGATCAGGTTGAAGCCAAAGCCTGAGTTTGATGGAGAGATCAATCCTAGAACAGGAGAAGTAGGTGGGCCTAAGAACGACCCGCTGGGATACGAGAAGGAATGGACGTATGGAGGAAGAGCGACCGATTTCTGAGCGTTCGCATTGTCGATGTGAGCGAGCGCCTTCGTACATAACTTCAGAGATCTGATATTGACTCTACCCTCTTACATACATAGTACCGGATATCGCTACATGCCAACTCCGCTCGCCGCTCATCAGACCCGTCATGAACTCATGAATCCAGGCCCTTTCAAGCACTCAAGCTGCCCAGACGAGCCACACATTCGTACAATACGTGCAAAAGAATCAAAGTAATCGTTCTGGCAAGACTACCTGCGCTGAGCTAGGTCTCTAAGAGCCCATTCTAGAAAGGACGTGCAGCAATCAGCATAGAGCAATTAGGCCGGATGCTGGGCAGGGAAGACTTCAACATCATCATTATCTAGAGAGTATCCATTACTATCGTTGTTGTATTCGTTGCAATTCCATTGCATACTTTCACCCTCTTCACGTGTCCGCACTTCTGACGTTTTGCAACTTTCAGACTTTCTGGGTTTTGCAGCTGCCAATTCCTCAGGAACGGACTGACCTTATGATGGCACGACCTCGTAGTTCTGCTCTGGCTGTCCTGCTACGATGCTCCATCCTGCCTGCGTTACTTCGGCTGCTCAAACTCCCTCTGGCCTATGCATTACCAGCAGCTTCGTCCATTCTGGGACTCGCGCAACCTCAGGACGCCTACAATGCACCCTCTATCTATCATACATCATTAAAGATGCTCGCTGAAGACTCTGAGCCTGAAACAAAGCCCGGCTCAGCGGCTTTTTTCCTCAAATTGGCTGTCGTGCTCTGTCTCGTCCTCATAGGAGGGGCGCTGGCTGGTTTAACGCTGGCGTTAATGAGCCAGGACGCTGTGAATTTAACTGTGATGTCAAGCTCTGGAGAAGAGCTTGAAAGGCGTCAAGCTGCGAAGGTCTTGAAGCTGATCAAGAAAGGACAGCACTGGGTACTAGGTGGGCCTCGCATTCCGCTCTGTCTGCAGTCAGACTACCTCAAAAGCATTCGAGAGATGTACTAACGGAGTATTCGGGCTGCGAAGTTACGCTCCTGCTGTTTAATACGATGTATGCTTCCACTTCCGCCTGCGGCTGAGGCTTGGGTCAACAAGGGCTGATAGCCAAAGAATCCAATAGAACGAACGAAACACTACCTATCTTCCTCGACTCCATCCTTGGCGGAGGCGTCTGGGCCGTCATCAGTTCGACTGCCTTGATTCTGCTCTTTGGTGAAGTCATCCCGCAAGGTGAGCTTCTCAGCCTTGCCCACAACAATCTCTATGGCATTTCATACTAAGTCTGTTCGCGTAGCTATCTGCTCGAGATATGGACTGGCGATCGGTGCTGCGAGCGTGCCGTTCATGAATGTCCTCGTGCGTTTCGCTATAAATTGGAGTCAAAGAATTCGGATTGCTGACATAAGAGCACTTCATACCTATAGATGTATGCCTCTTACCCACTCTCCTATCCTATCGCTCTTCTCCTCGATAAAGTACTCGGCCACGACGAAGGCACGACCTACAAGCGCAAAGAGCTCAAGTCCTTCGTGTCGCTTCACCGTCACCTAGGTGCCGAGACGCTCATGGAAGATGAAGTGACTATCATCTCCGCCGTGCTTGAACTTACAGAGAAAAGTATAAAGGATATCATGGTGCCTATTGAGGACATATATTCCTTGAGCACGGAACAAATTCTCGATGAAGAGACTGTCGCCGAAGTGAATCCTTTTTCAAAGCTGTATATCATCAGACTCCCGCTGATGCGCCCCTCATTCGTCAGATCTTGCGACAAGGCTATTCGCGAGTACCTGTCTACGAGAAGCAAAATAAGTCAAACTTCATCGGAATGTTACTAATCAAGAATGTAAGCTATGTATCTTTCCCAAATTCTGCACCCATTATGCTAAATCGGGGCCCTCAACCTTCCTTTCAGCTCGTCATTTACGATCCCGAGGACGCTAAACCCGTTTCCTCTTTCAATCTCATCCCTCTACCAGAAGCCGAACCCAGTATGAGTTGTCTGGAAGCACTCAATTTCTTGTAGGTAGACCCGAGCATCAACGCTCTACCCAAGCTAATCCATTTCCAATGTAGCCAACAAGGTCGATCGCACATGATGCTGGTCAGTAACGAGCCTGGTGAGCCTACCGGAGCGCTTGGTATCGTGTCTCTTGAGGACGTTATCGAGGAGCTCATCGGTAAGAGCCCTTTCATCAAGCAGTTGATAGACGAAACGACTGAGAAACGTGTATGTTGCTAGGCGAAGAGATCATCGACGAGACGGACCTATTTCTCGACGTAGCGAACAAGATCAAGGTCGTTCGAAAGCCGCAGATCCGAACTGGAGCAGCCAAGAAGCTCACTCCGCTACTGCAGAGTGAGTGTTCATATGCTCACGCCGTGGATCATACACTGACTTTTATCTGCTTGACTAGATGCGGCTGCCCGACGCAAGAATACCTGGGACGGCGCTGCCGTGCAAGGCAACGGAAAGCTAAGCAGAGCAAACAGCGATGTTGGCAGTGAAAATTCTTCCAACCCACGAGACTATGGCACCATCAGCATCAATGCTGGAGCAAGCACACCTCGTCGTCGACCGAGCGGTCCTCACAGACTAGGCAGCGCGACAGCTACTTTAGCCGCTTTCGATAAAGTCAAGGTCAAAGGAGGTAATGCCGACTTGAGAAAACAAGCCATAGAAGCCGTCATGCAGAATCTGGATGCAACAGGCCATAAAGTGACAGTCGTCGATCAAGGAGGAGCAGACGATGATGGTAATGAGGCAGCAGAGGGAGCCAGAACGCCAAACTCGGAATATGAAGGTGGACAGAATGGCAAGTCGAATGGCAAGCCTGAGGAGATCACGGTGACCTCGACCGTCACGGTCGATCCGGAGCGTGTCTCTGAGCTACAAGAAGCGCATGAAGATGATGAAAACGCGCCTTTGCTAGGTGGGAAACAGGTAGTAGGCTCTCCCTCAGCGTAGTAAACAATACGTCGCACAAAGTACCCCAGTCATTCGACTTCTCTGCATCCTCGTTCTCATAGTGAAGCCGTATAACGCTAGTTTGCAGGCATGTAGGGCAATACCCATGCATTCGCAATTCAGTCCAGCCGGTCCCTACACAAACGGATCGCCTAACAGTTTGACTTTCTTTGCCTACGTTGTCATTTTGCAACCAAAGCGCAGGATTTTCTCGCGCAAAAGAGTACGGATGGATAGCTGAAGACCTACCGAAAGAGTCGACATGAGTGACGGTGGTGTTGCTGGCTCTGGCTCTGGCAGCTCGAGCACCAACAACAAGATACTGGAAAATGCGCCTCGTTCAGCGTCACCCGTTTCGACGATTTTTGATGCCCGGAACGAGCAGAAACGACCGCTGATACCGCGAAGCTGGACAAGCAGATATGCCGGGAACAACTCGCAGTCCTCGTCGTCCTCTGCGAATGCGAACTATGGTACTTTGCCTGGCGGCTCAGGTCGCGAATCACCAGTTCCTTCCCACTCAAGGAGCGGTACCAGTACGCCTCGTTTAACGAATGCTAGACACAGGATAGCGAAAGCAGCCTCAAACAAGCGACTCTGGAAATACTACATCCCAGTCTTCAATTGGCTTCCAGATTACACTCCAAGCCTGTTTGCAGGAGATTTCGCTGCAGCCTTGACACTCACATGTCTGCTTGTTCCGCAATCTATGTCCTATGCTGCAAGCCTGGCTCGCCTGGATCCGGTCAATGGTAAGCGGAGATCACCAACGCGCAAAATAGCTTGAAGCTGATTGAATGTTGCGAATCAGGCCTGTTTGGTGTCATTATTCCTACCTTCATCTACGCGCTTGTCGGCACATGTGGCCAGCTCAGCGTCGGACCAGAAGCTGCCTTGTCGCTTCTAGTCGGGCAGACGGTCGACAAACTGGCGCTTCCGTTCGCACATCTTCCTGCACAGCAGCTCGAGGATTTACGCACTGGTATAGCTAGTGCGATTGTGTGAGCAGCTGCTCTGCCTCAATAGTCATGATAGCCTATTGACGCCCTTCGCTCGCTTCATCAGCTTCGAGGTCGGCCTCATCACTTTTCTACTTGGTATCCTTCGCCTTGGCTTCCTCGATGCTGTTCTTAGCCGTGCGCTCTTGCGTGGCTTTATCACTGCTGTCGCATTTGTCATTTTCATTGAGCAACTCAGTCAGTCGCAGCGATCCGCATTCTGAGCACTATGCTGATGAGATACTTCAGTACCCTTGCTCGGTCTGGGACGGCTTGCGAAAGCTCACGGAGTGTCCAGCAAGCCGCCTATCGACAAGCTGTTCTTCGTTATCGAGAACATCTCGTCTGTACACCGCTTAACAGCCTTAATATCATTTGTATCACTCGTCGTTCTGGTTACAGCAAGAGTGAACAAGCCTAAACTACGGAAGAAGCTCTTTTGGGTAACTTACATCCCGGAGATCTTGATAGTTGCGGTCGTTACTACAGGTAAGCGGTTCTCTATGCAGAGTCTCCCGCACGTAAAGGTCGTTAACAAAGTGGCATGTCCAGTCTTGTGTGCTCAGCTGAATTGGGACAAGAGAGGCGTCGACATTCTCGGGAAAGTATCAGCTGGAGCTGTCCACTTACACTTTCCTATCCATTCAGGTCGTATATGGCAGTTCGCATTCAGCTCCGAGGTGGTCTCCTCTGCTGTGACTATCGCGATTATGGGATACGTGGACAGTATCGTGGCAGCAAAGCAGAATTCGAGTCTCTTCAACTATGCAATATCGCCTAATAGGGAACTTACTGCGCTTGGACTGGCGAATCTTGGAGCATCTGTCATTAGTGGCACGATACCTGGCTACGGTAGTATTACTAGATCCAGGTAGATGCGCTCTCAATTTATACGCAGTTCCGTGACTGACTCTGACTACAGGCTGGCAGCAAATGCCGGTGCCCGATCTCCCATGACTTCATTCTTGGTCTCCGTGCTGGTCCTACTATCAACCTTCTTCCTTCTTCAGTACCTCTACTACCTTCCGAAAGCTGTCTTGGGATGCATCGTAGCGCTTGTCGTCTATACAATCCTTGCTGAGATGCCTGAAGACGTGGCATTCTTCGTCCACATGGAAGCGTGGACCGATCTCTCGCTCATGGCATTGACTTTCTTCCTTACCCTCCTATCTTCTGTCCAGGTAAAGTGGCTTGTTTTCTAGTATATCTATGATTGTACTTACCATCATTTGCGATCCAGACTGGTATCATTGTCAGCGTCGCTGTCTCGCTAGTCTTGGTCGTCAAGCAGTCTTCCCAATCAATCGGAGTACAGATAATGGGACGGATACCAGGCACGGATCAATGGGCTCCTGTGGAGGATGCAGTCGACGATGACTACCTTGACCTAACGGAAGAAGTTCCAGGTGTGCTTATCGTGCGGCTGCGAGAGAGACTGCACTTCGCAAATACAGGAGCGCTGAAAGAACGCCTACGGCGGCTGGAGCGGTACGGAACAAAGCGACATCATCCTTCCGACTTACCGCATCGAGGAGAAGCGCAGACCATCGTGTTACATATGAAGGATCTTATAGGCATCGATGCTTCGGCAATACAGATTCTACACGAGTCCTGCCAGAATTATGCGCAAAGAGGAGTGCAAGTCTACTTCGCGCATGTGGAAGGGGAATTGAGGAGGAAGCTCGAGAAAGCACATCTGTTCGATCTTATCGGCAGAGGTGAGCTACCGCTGCTTTGCTGTTTGCGGGGCTATTGCTGACGTAGCTTGCAGACCATGTTCAGTCATCGGTCAAAGAGTGTCTTGATGCCATACAAGCACCGCTTCCTGTCTCGAGGGAGGAGGTATGAAAGCAATAAAACATATAGTCAGATTCAGTATAAGTACCCGCATATCGGCATTGTGTCAAGTCCAAGCAGTACCAGCGAGTCAGATAAAGCATGATCTTGGCAGCCGTTTCACGATTGACTAACTATCCTAATTACCGCACAGGTGGCTCCGTAAGATCATCTCCTCACCGCATCGCGTTTTTCAAGCGGGAATGGGCAGAGCTAAGCTGCTCCGTATTTCCATCAGCGTCATGCGTGGTCAGTGCTCGCCCGAGCTCAGCTTTGAGATCAAGCAAGCCTCGCGTCTGCGTCTTCAGCCCTACATGTAGAGTCTCGCCGCCATCCGCGATGGGTAGCTGCTTCTTACGAGCGATCCTCGAGGACAACAGCCTCGAACCGCTCATAGCCGTATCAAGATCGCCTAAGCAAGGTCAAGGGTTGTATTACTTGTGCTCTTATGATCTCACTCCTGTACATGCTTTGTATCAGAATGAAGCACGAAACATTGATCAGCGAGACGTCCTGGAAAATAAGGAGACTGACAAGCGCGGTTAGCATTGGCCTGAAAAAGAGTAATGAAGCCAAGTCAGCTGGGTTTCTATATCAGAGAGCTGTAGGAAAGCAAAGGACTGTGAGATTGGAGAACACGCTATCAAGATGGAGGCGCCTCGAAATGCTTGTAGACAATCATGCATTGCCGATTTTGGGCGGATCGCAGAATCCAGGAAAGAAACGACATAGGACCACTTGCTACAGACACGGGTTCCCAACAAGCTAAGCGATTATGAAATGGAGAGAGACGGAAGGAAGGATGGAAGATAGGAAGGGTGGCTGATTCTCGCGACGGTAAAGAAGAGAGAAAGAGGTTGCAAGATAATTGCGGTAATAGGACAATAGGCAAGCTCTCTAGATACGACTTTGCTTAACGACCTCCGCTCATTGCTTTTTGCATAGCACGCTTCAAGTGCAGTTGCGCTCTGCGGAGCTCATCTGGTGTAGACTCCTCCAACTCGAGCTTCTCGAGGGCCTTGGCAAGCTCAGTCTCGATGTTTGCCTTCGCGCCTCTCTTCATCTTCAATCCAGCCTCTGGTCCGGTGATGGTAGCCTCAACGGAAGCGACGTATGACTCGAGCTCTTGCTTAGCCTCGTGCTTAGCAGTGAACTCCTTGTCGGCGGCCTTGAAGGTCTCGGCATCCTTGATCATTTGATCAATCTCGGATGATGACAGACGTCCGACAGAGTTTGTGACTGGCGGAGGTAACAAACATTTAGCATACTGTATACAGACATGTTTGTTTGTTGCAAGACTCACTAGTGATGTTGGCTTTGCGGCCAGAGGTCTTATCCTGAGCGGAAACCTTGAGGAGACCGTTGGCATCAACCTCGAAGGTGCAGACAAGCTCTGCCTGTCCTCTTGGCTGAGGTGTAATTCCGGACAGCTCGAACTCTCCGAGAAGTCTGTTCTCCTTGCAGGTAACACGCTCACCCTCGTACACTGGGAAGGTGACGGTGGTCTGGTTGTCCTCGACGGTGGTGAAGGTTCGGGACTTGTTGGTGGGGATAGGGGTGTTTCTTGGGACGACAACTCCGAAAACATCGCCTTGCATGGCAACACCGAGGGAAAGAGGGGCGACATCGAGAAGGAGGAGATCGGCAGTCTTGTCGGAAGTCTGACCGGTAAGGACGGCAGCCTGAACGGCGGCACCGTAAGCAACAGCCTCATCAGGGTTGATGCTCTTGTTCAATGTTCGTCCACCGAAGAAATCGGAGACGAGCGACTGGATCTTGGGGATACGGGTGGAACCACCGACAAGAACGATGTCGTCAACCTTCTCCTTGGAGATCTTGGAGTCCTTGAGAACCTTGTCGACAGGAGTCAAAGTGTTCTTGAAGGTGGTAGCGTTGATCTCCTCGAAACGAGCACGGGAGATGGAGGCTTGGAAGTCGATACCGTTTGAAAGGGAGTCAACCTCGACGGTGGTCTAGTAAATAAGGTCAGATTATGAGTTTGGTTGCTCACTGTCAAGAGTCGCGTACCTGGGTGACGGAAGAAAGGGTTCGCTTTGCACGCTCGCATGCTGATCTCAGACGACGCAGAGCACGGGCATCTCCCTCGATGTCCTGCTTGTGCTTCCTCTTGAACTCAGCCTTGAAGTGCTCGAGAAGGGCGTTATCGAAATCCTCTCCACCCAAGTGGGTGTCACCAGCGGTGGCCTTGACGGCGAAGACACCTCCAGTGATGGTAAGGAGAGATACATCGAAAGTACCACCACCGAGATCGAAGATGAGAACAGTGCGCTCCTTCTTGTCCTTGTCGTTGGCGGCATCGAGACCGTAAGCGATGGCAGCGGCGGTAGGCTCGTTGATGATACGGAGGACATCGAGACCAGCGATGGTACCGGCATCCTTGGTGGATAGACGCTGGGAGTCGTTGAAGTAAGCAGGTACGGTAACTACGGCCTTCTTGACGGTTTTGCCAATCTATAAGCGGTAAAGAAAAATTCGTCAACACGTGCGACACCTGCCAGCTCAAGACATTGCAGCTAACCTTTGCCTCAGCGGTCTCCTTGAGCTTGCTCAAGACCATGGCGGAGATCTCGGCAGGGGTAAATTGACGGGTCTCGCCAAGGTAGTCGACCTGGATTGCTGGTGCGCCATCCTTGTCAATGACCTCGAAAGGCCAGGTCTTCATGTCCTTCTTGACCTCAGCATCGTCGAAGCGTCGTCCAATAAGTCGCTTAGCATCGAAGACGGTAGCCTTAGGGTTCATGGCGGCCTGAATTTCCGGAATTGAGACTGATAAGCTCCATGCTGCAAGGTGATCGTGCGACAGATACTGACCTGATTCTTGGCGGCATCACCGATGAGACGCTCCTCGCTGGTGAAGGCGACGTAGGAAGGGCTGTAGTTCGAAGGAATCTGTCAGAAAGGGAGTCCGGAATTTGCGATAATATGCGGCGACTTGCGTGGTTCTGTTACCCTGATCGTTGGCGATGATCTCTACACGGTCATCTGTCCATACACCGACGCTGCGATGGCAAGAGAGTAAGTCGACCGAATTTTTGAATTTGCAGCCATTATTCACCAAGAGTAGGTGGTTCCGAGACTGGCGAGCAAGAGCAGTCAGTATAAAGCGTATACACATAGACCTCGCAGTACTTACTCGATACCGATGGCACCGTTGAACTGAGAATCCAGAATTGTAAGCTTTCCTGGATCTTAGGGGTCACAAATTTGTGCCTACCTCGTCAGACTCTTCCTGAGCTCCAGGGACTTGGTCAGCGTCTACGAGCTGAGGAACTATTGACGACAACACGACAGCAGGAATCAGTCAGTCTTGCTCGCTTCGTTTTTGACCGGGATTTGATGCGTTTGCAGAGCTGGAAAAACTTGGAGGTCTTTGGCAGCCCTGCGACATCGGTGCGTCGACGTACTATCGTCGTCTCCAGACATGTTTTGAGTGTAGAATTTGATGAAAAAGGTGAAAGGCTGCTTGCTAACGATGAGCGCAGGGAGGTTGGCAAAAAGAAAGAAGAAAGCAAAGAGCGCCCAACTTTTTCGCGGCAAATCTGAGGAAGGCGAAGTGGGGGGATGTTGAGAACAGCGCAAAACGATAGCAAACATGACCTTGAATGCACCTATATGATACCGGAAACCATATGCTACCTATCTCTGCGAAAGAACGCCCTCCGAATCACCTCTGCTGGGCCTTATATGCCTTGGAAGACCATATTGCCCTAAATTTTGCATACACAACAGGATTGCTTGTTACTGACAGAATGCTTACGATACCGCATCGCTGATCCACGCCGGTGACCAGCAACGATGGCTAGCAGCCGATGTGCTGCCTTTGACACTGGAAGCGCTAAGGGCTGATCGTGCATAAATGGCTGCTCTTCCGTCTCTATCTCCATCCACCATTACACATCAGGACAGAAATGCTCTTCTACGATGCAACCACCCGGGGCATGGGAAAGTGAGGAGCCTGCCATTATGCCTGACCTGCTCGCAAGTTGTCTGACAGTTCACTTGTGCGCAGATGCTGTTGCGATAGTGGAGAAGCAGCGTATGATGTCGGCTGGAACGACAATGCCAACATGCTTCCAAATGATCGTGCAAACAGCCAATACCCGCGGCAGGATCCCATGGCCCTCCCTGGCACATCGAGACGCAACGGATATCCTCATAACGACAGCCAATACAACAGACATCCTCAGGGCTATACGAACCAAGGCCTTCCAACAGAAGACATGCGCCAGACTGGCAACAGGAGGGCAAACAATATGCTCGACAGCTCACCCTTGGGTCGTAATGATGACCCGCATCTTTACGGCAATAACACGTACCCTAGGGATAACATGTCTCTGCCGTCGAAGAGGCATGGTAACGAAAACGATTTTCGGAATGCCCCCTTCAACACACCCAGAGGAGCCACTGAGGCATCGTCTTCAAACCTCTTATACCCACTTCAACCGAACAGATCCCGCCAAGGTACACCCCGACCCTCTCCAAATGTATCTCCTGGCTCCTCACCAAATAATCGCGGTAATCTACCCACTGTCCGCCAATCTCCAAACGAGCGGCCTCTCGATAGCAGTCTCGATGGCAAACGGACAGTCAATAGCAGCAACAATCACAATGATCTGCGCTCCAAGTCGCCAAACCATCCTGCTTTACCTACGCTGCCGAAACCAGCGCTCACGCGCGAGCGGAGCCAGCCAGCCGTAGAGAAGAGATCGAATGCTGATGTGATGTACAAAACGCTTCAAAAGCTCGCGGTGATGTCCAGAAGCAGGCTCAGTCTAATCTGTCGCGATCTCGGACCGTTACCGCCAGATCGGCAAAGGATGTGCACGCAGTCAAGAGCAAGACTGCCTCAGCTAAGAAAGGTGAGGGCAAGAAGAGCGGCACGGTTTCTGACGATGAAGCAGACGATAGCGACGTGGACAACAAATCTGTCAAAAGTCATACAAAGAAGCCAACAACATCGCGCGGAAGGGCCAGGACTGGAGCTTCTGCAAAATAGCTGTATAATAGTGATTGCTCTCACACATGCACAGGATGCTACAGAGCCCGAGCATTACGCTTCTCTTCAGCACAGCGGGCTACCGGAGCGCCACGTTGAAAATCTGCTAAACTGTTCAACGCCGTTGACGAATCATGACTGTTGTCCTATTGACCTATGCTCTTGAACTCTCACTGATAGCGAAGATGTCACCTATCGATCTACAGTGAGTGCGCCCTGTCCCGACCCTTCTCTCTCATCAAGCTGACTCTTAAGGTCCGGTCAGGTATCGCCGGAGGTACCTAGATGAATCGATAAGGGAATGTGAAGGGACATTAGCAGATTTGAAAGAGGCTCGCAACAAGCATGCTCCTGTTAGTCGTTGGCTAGCCGAAGCCGCATGCTCAGTCTAAGTCGGTTTTTACAGATCAACGAGCTATCAGATGATCTGCTCTTGGCGGTCTTTGTGGAAGCTGCTTCGAGCTGGCTTGACTCACCATCCACAGATAAGGCGGTATTATGGCACGGCATCGGAGTATGTCGCAGCTGGTACCGAATCACTGCAGGCAGCGAAGTCCTACGATGTATCATCGATTGGAAGTCGAGACACGATCAATCAAGCTTCAAAGCTATATGGAACATCAGAAAGACCAGGACTGCACCTCTGCAGCTTCGCCTCGAGCTGGACAGACCAGCTCCTGAACTGGCAGGCGGTCTTGCGCAGCTTTCGGAAAGGCTCACATGGCTTCATGTCACTGCGACGAAGTCCAAAGCGCTCTCCGAGTTTTTCAAACCGTTTCGAGGAGGTGTCAATCTGCGCAATCTGCACTTTGCAAGTTTCGCGCTGACTGGAAACGATGATAGCGTGCCGAACGTCCCGAACAAGTTGATAGACTGCTGCGAAGGCGGTCTGCGGCATCTCATCATCAGCAATGTCGGCTTGGCATTCAGACCGCTCCCAGCACTCACCTCGCTCAAGCTCAACTCGCCCATACTGCAATACGAGAATGCATGTCTGCAAAAGTTCTTGACGCTTCTAGCGGAGTTTCCACACCTGAAATCGCTTGTCCTAGGCGTCAATAGCCTGCCATCTGGCGCACGAGAATTATACCAGCCTAAGGTTCGGTTCGCAAAGCTGCGGTTTCTGGCGATCTCAGAGGTTTCACGGCGAGCTATACGCGTCCTACAGAGCATCATACTTCCGCCTGAAGCCATGCTGCAGCTGCATTGCGCAGATTCGTATCAGCCTGGACCGCTCGAAGACATACTTGCAATACTGCGGGCAAATCAGCAAGACCTGTGCATTGGTATTTACCGCTCCCTCAGAGTAGCGTGGTTGCCGACTAGGATTCTACGCTTGACGTTAGGCAGGACAGTCGATCCTTCTCCAGCTCGTTACCGCAATGACCTGGAATTATCGATTCGATGCAGATCCGGTGGAGACCAGAAGCGATGCATAGATATGATGGCCAAAATGCTCGATTTCAAGAACTTAACCTGGTTGGACGCTACCGCTGCTCAGTTGGTGCAGCACTCCACTTGGAATCGATTGCTTCGGCGATTACCATCTCTGCGAGATATCTCGATGTTTGTGTACGATCAGACTATCTGCGACAATCTTCATGCAGTTGTGCGGGCTGCGGTTTTTAGCAAGCGGAGGTGGCAGAACATCCGGTTGAGGAATATGTGAGTCTGCTTGCCGGATCGAATGACCGGTATCAACTGACGCCGATGTCGAGAATAGCCATGTTTGCGGCTTTCCAGATCTCACAATCTTGCGCTCAAAATGGTACCTCTACGTGGACCACCTTGCAATCCTGCTGAACGAGCTTAAGCTTGCTGGGATGGGAGTGAATCTAGAGCTGGCTGTCTGCCCTGGGTACTTCGACAACGGGCATTTCACGAGACGGCTAGTTGAGTGGTGCAAAACGCTTGTCGTTGATGGCAGGTTGCCCGACGGCTCTTCTGCAGCATCTCTGCTCAGCGGACGTACACCATCGCCGCGAAGAGCTGCGCCGCTGGAGGAAGAGGAATGCGCGAGGCTGCTGGCCATTGATCCCGACGTTTTGGCAGCTCCGAATCAGGACGGGTGCTAGCCCTGGCAGGAAACCGTAGTATTACGTTGTATTCTCAAAAGTCCATGTACTTCTTGATTTCTTGTCTCCAATGTAGCCCATAATCTCGGTCCGCCAAGTAGTAGAAGTCGCCTTCTTGTACTCCTCGGAGGTCCCTAGCCCGTTTTGCGCTCCATAGCGATGTATAGTCATATATTTAAGCACGTCTTCTGCACCAGGTGACGACCATACTAGGCTTCCGCGCAATGCGCTGAGATAGCCTGGTACCTTTAGAAGCAAGGGAATATGCTCTTCCTCGTACCATCGGTTCGTGTCGTCTAGATGTATCATAGGAGGTTCCATGGCTACAAGAACAAGATCCTGAGGCTGCTCAGACGCATGACGCGCGGTGAGGCCATGGGTGCTGCAGACATTCCGTCAAGGATTCGAATCTAGCGCCAATAGCTGTCAGTACGTACCTCATCGTACGATACGCATAGGAATGAGAATGAGCGACTGGGCCGTCGCCTCCTTCCTCCATCAGAAGAGCTCCGCTTGTTACAGGATCGATATCATCGAGCTCGTAGACATCCAAGGCAGTCTTGACAGGCCTCCCAGCATCGTTGGAATGGTAGTGTTCATGCGACAGAATTGAGACTCCTCCGCCTTCAAGAAAGACTCGTCTTCCGCGATGGGCTTCTTTGAGTTCGTGCTCAAACGCGCTGGCTGCTGAAGCGTCGTCGCTCTGGCGCGCTGTCGAGATGACCGTCAAGATCCCAGGTGTAGGCATGGTTCTGATGTAGTGAAGCTCGACAAAAACCTGCAAGTTCTTAGGAAACGAAGAGTCGCAAAAGCCTTGACGAGCAAGCCAAATGAACAGCTGGAAGCACGGACCTCGAAGAGCTAACGTCCGACCTGTGACCTCCTTGAACTGACTTTCCTCCCCGTTCTCTTCAGCCTTACTGCCCGCAGATAGCGAACGACATGCGCGAGATCATCACTTTACAGGTTGGACAGGCTGGGTAGGCTGACAGCGCTCGCACTGACCATGTCAACCATGAGACAGCTCTGACCATAACTGGCAAACGAAGAACGCAGGTCGGCCAGGCTTGGTGGAATGCTATACTGAAGGAGCACTCCCTTTCGGAAAGTGGCCTCTACGTTGGCGACGAGGCCGACAGAGAGTACAAGACTCAATGCTTGGACGTCTTGTTTCACTCACTCAGTTCCGGCAAATGGGTACCCCGCTCAGTCTTTTGCGACCTCGAACCTGGAACTTTAGATGTACTTAGCAATGGCAGCCTCAAGGAGCTAGTTCGGCCTGACAGCCTTATCAAAGGCCTCAGCGGTGCCGGCAACAACTTCTCCAAAGGCTTCTATACAGAGGGAGCTGAGCTCGTTGAGGAAGTTATGGACCGTCTTCGCAAAGAGGTATGCTGCACCACCGTCCTAGGACCCATGGCGCTCACATTGATTCTTGTGCCAGATGGAGGACTGCGACTGTCCGCAGGGTGTCAGTCTTCTTCATTCCCTTGGAGGCGGAACTGGATCTGGTCTAGGTTCTCTACTATTGGGCAAGGCAAGTCTAGCCGTTAGTAAAGCCTTAACCACTTGCTAAAGCTTCCCGAACTCTCCAGATCAAAGAAGAGTTCCCTGACCGTATCACAAGCTCCTACTCTGTCCTGCCGAGTCCCAAAGTATCAGATACAGTTGTGGAAGTACGTATCTGATACTGTGAAAGCCGCGAACGAGGCTTTCCGTCCTTTACAGCCATACAACAGAACTCTGGCTCTTCACCAGCTAGTAGAGTACGTGACGTTCGCTTGACATCTATGGTTCTTCAGCTGACGTGGGTCGATAGCCATTCGGACCTTACATTTAACCTGGACAACGAAGCCTTATACGATATCTGTACCAAGCGGTTGGGCATTGAGGCGCCGCAGTACAAGGATCTGTCAGCATTCTTGAAGCCTCACTGATCGGGAAGCGTGCTGACGGAAACCCATAGTAACCATCTGATCGCTCAGACAATGTCTGGAATCTCCACTACACTGCGCTTCCCAGGCCAGCTAAACAGCGACTTCCGCAAGCTCGGTGTCAATCTCGTTCCTTTCCCGCGACTTCACTTCTTCACAGTAGGCCTAGCGCCTCTGACGAAGCCTGGCGGCGAAGTATTCCAAAAGATCGGTATCCCAGAGCTCACCTCCGAGATCTTCAATCCATCTAGCTTCCTTGCGGCCTGCAACCCTACCCTTGGCAAGTATTTGACGACTGCCATCTACTATCGAGGCAAAGGCTTGTCATCGCGTGCTGTTGAGGAGGCTTTATTCGCCATTCGGACCAAGAATTCCAGCTACTTTGCGGACTGGTGAGCGATCAGCTCCGAAGAGCCTCGATCTGACTGACAGCTAGCACAGGATTCCTAATTCTTCTACAATGTCGCTTTGTGCTGTTCCGCCTGTGACGTCTACGCACTCCGCGACCTTCGTAGCGAACAATACTGCCGTCCAAGAGCTCTTCACGCGCACCCATGCACAGTTCAGCGCTATGTTATGCAGAAAAGATGCACTGGTACACGAGCGAAGGAATGGATGAAATGGAGTTTACCGAGGCTGAGAGTAATATCCTTGATTTGATTCAGGAGTATCAGCAGTACGAATCCGCAGAAATGGAGGAGGACGAGGACGATGAGACTGTGCTAGTCAAGCACGAGGAGGAGGATTGAGTGTTGCGATATGTGTTATAACCATACTTACGATGATTGTGCTACGACAACATAATTAGCTTCGAATACTGCCTGTACTACCACATATCGGCAGAAATGCGCTTCATGATGCAGAGGGAGTGCGGTTCTTGTTTGTACTTATTTGTTTTTGTTGGTTCGATGCCGGAGTCGCACTCCTACTGCCTGCGCTTGTGCTTGCATAAACGCTGAGCCAATTCTCCACGCCAACCTCGTCCCTGAGCCTTTCCATACGCTTCCGGAACTCCTCTGCTTCCGAGCCTGACTCTTTGTTGTCGCTACCGGATTTGCCATTAGTGTCCTTCGAAGCCTCAGGAGAGAATGTATCCTCCGTTATCCGCCTGGAGCTGGTCCGGCGGTTCTTAGATGGAGTGGAAATGGTGTGATGCTGTCTTTCTGCTGAGCCTTTCGGGTCACCGCTGGCGCTCTTGCCATTCTTGAGCACCGAAGCACCTGGCGAAGAGACAGACCTCTCATGTCTCGCACGTCCTTCAGGTTCGGGTCCTGCTTCTTTGGCATCTCCGTCGAGATCGACTATCCTTCGATGCCTTCTCTTAACTGTCTTTGGCTTGACGGGACTCTTGACTGACTCTGCGTCCGATTGGACATCAGGCGAGGGTAGACCTGGCGTAGTTGGCAGTGAAGGCACGGGCGGCGGAGGAGAAGTCAGCCTGAGTCTTGCGACTCGTGTACTGCGCGTGCTCATCTCTGAGGGCTGCCGACTGCGAACCACTCGAGGGGAGTTGCTATACTGGGCTCGAGTGGGCGATGTTAGTCCTACTTGTGTGCCGTTGCTGCCATTACCAGGCGTCTCGAACGAGGAAGTTTGTCTGACGAAGCCGCTCCCTCCTTTCGGATGTTCCACAAAGTACCTCTTCTCGTTCCAGCTCGCAGGAAAGCCATCTATACTCGGCAGGTAGTCTTTGGATCGACCATTTCCTTCGTTTGCCTCTGCTAAGAAGGCGTTGAATAGATCTATACGCCATCCATTACTGCTGGTCGTTGCAGTCGGCGTGCCTTCATCCTCCAAGAAAGGATTGCCTGGAGACACGTATACTTCGCGTATGTGTGGAAGTGTGACTAATCTTGTAAACTCGGAGAAGTCGAATACTAGATTTGAGCGCATGTCCAGGACTTCCAAGGACAGTAAGCGTTCCAGGCCGCAGAGGGAAGAGATTCGATTAGATCGTAAATTTAAGCTATAGCTGGGCGTCAGATTAGTACTTTAATAAATTAATGATTAGAACAAACATTGAAAGCGCGCCCAAAGACTTGTATATCGCCAAGACAGAGTCGACCATATTTTCCGACAAATCGAGAGAGCGCAGCGATATCAGGCCAGACAGCGCTTAAGGAGTAGTATTAGGTATGAAATAATCAAATTTAGGTATGACATACCTGTAGGCACAGACACTAATAGGTTCCGCCTCAAGCTGAGGGAATGCAGCCGTTCCAGACCTTCTAGATCTTCAGCATCCAGGTTCGTGATGTCGTTCTGCTCAAGATCTAGTACCCTGAGTAGTGGAGGCCATTTCCTGCGATCTCCCTCCGGCCCAAGCAAGAGATCCGACATGTCTTCAATGCCAGCGTTTCGCACCTGTAGAACGCGCAGGTTCGACCATTCCTCCGAGAATAGCAGAACTCTGACATCCACATCTTGTACCTCTAGCCTTTGTAAGCTCTTGAAAGCTTTGAGAGGGACCATGCGATCGCCTGGGTAGTCTGATTTCGGGAACCCGTCTATTTCGCGGGCTTTGCCTTTGAAACTGCTGCTCCCCTTGGTGTCGTCCTTCATCACTATCCGCAGCGCCGGAAGCAAGGTGAATGCTGTATATATGATCTTGAGATTGCGCTCGAGTGCGACTTGCGGATTCGTACTGGAACTTGACGATGCTCCCCACCAGCCGGACCCGATAGACGATGCGAATGTCCAGCTTGATTGAGTGCTGCGAGCATCGCTTGGATCTTTGGTATGGCTGTATCCTGCAGGCCGCCTGTTGCGATCGACCTTCAATGGCACGTCGATATCCCCGACGTCTGCGAACCCGGCTTCCTGGATCTTGAGCAGTACATAGTAGAGATGGTAGAGGGATAGAGTCAGAGTGAGGGGTTTGAGAGGGTTGCTAGTCAGAAGGAGGCTCGACGTCCAAGATGATGCCGAAGTCGAGGCAGAGCCGTTCTTTGACGAGGTTGAAGCCAGTCGTTCGCTGTATGACCTTATGTAGCTTGCGAGCGATGCGATGTAGGCCGCTCCATCGTCTTCTACCTTTGACATGGCTGCATTGGGCTGCTTTCACTCGAGACGACCGTTCCAAAAGCCCAGGATGCCCGCAAAGCAGCTCGTCGTGTTTGACTTCGACTGGTAGGCCTCTTTCCTGGCCTTTATGGCGGCTTGCGACTTGTCTTGAAATGCGTGTAAAGCTGAGCCTTGATTGATACAGGTCTTTCGCAGGTCTGTAACGCTTTGGGCTGGCTGGCTTGACGGCTTTCGAACACCGATTTTCCTGACGTTGAAACAGACAATGACACCGATAGATATGTCCTCGAGGTGCACCGACCATGATCCAGACAAGACACCCCTACCTATTTTCTGACTCTCAAGAAACTCGCAGGTTCTGTCGCCCGAGCTGCGACTGCAAATGGAAACCTTGAAGAATGAAATGCAATGGACTGACTTGGTGTATGCTCAGCTTGGCCAATCTATACTGATGTTTCAGGCTAATCTGTCCACACGTGTTTCTGATGTATAGGGCACATACAATGCGCGAACTGCATAAGCAAGGCGGCACGAAGGAAGATGTCGTAAAAGCTCTTCAGATATTGCCCGTGGTAAGGGGAAACGCGGCCGGTGAGCTTACCGAAGCTGAATTTCACCTTCTACAGCATCCTGCTATGAAACGCGGAGTACGCGGTTTAAAAGCAAGGAAAGACATCAACACAACCTTCCTATGTCTGTCCAACTCCAACAGTGTCTACATCAACACAATTCTCGAGGTGCGACTTCTCAAAGCAGGTTCACGCAATGAATATTGATAGCATCATTGGTTCGCAGCACCATGAGCTCACTGACATCTTCAGCGACATTATAACCAACCCTGCATCCTTCACCTCATCAGGATTACTAGAGATCAACCGACGCGTGCTGGCTACCAATCCAAACCAACACAAATGTACGGTTGGCTGCTCGGCAAACATGTGCAAAGGCGAAGAGCTAGAGAAATATATTGAAGAGAACGGAGGCCGTAAAGCTTTTGATAGAATAGTTTACATCGGAGATGGATCGAACGATTTCTGTCCGCTCTTAAGGCTCACCACGTAAGATCAGGTATACCCAGCTTGCCTTTGCAAGTGATCTAACATATCTACATGTCACCAGCAACGATCTTGCGCTGGTGCGATTCGACTACGGGCTTGCAAGACGCATTGCGAAAGAAGGTCAAGCAAGCGGAATGACTGTACCTGTGAAGTATTGGGAGGGCGCATGGGAAGTAGAGCTTGCTTTCCGAGCCTTGGTGTAGCAGCTTCTTCAAGTTAAACACATCTGATCCGATTCCCAAAGTCGAATACTGAATATTTGCGTCGCTAAAGCTACATTGAAAGGGTTTCAACATACACAAAGGTGCTGATACTTCCGAATGCCCCCATTACGGCTTGTTATGCCCAGGAAAATCTATAAATTGTAAGTTGCTAAGGTTGTGCCTAAAAGCTATAATAACATTCTAGCGCTATATAAAGTGGGATAAGGTGGTGCTGCAGTTGTTGTGAAAGTCGTATAGCTCGGCTCTCAGTTCACTTGGGGTCGGATGTCTCGTTGTTGCTAGAGGCAGAAGATACTTTGAAAGACTTTACTTTCGTAACCTGACTAGAAAAGGATTTCGAGTTCATCTTGATGTCTCTTCGCCAATACGTCCTTGATGGATTCTGTTAATAGCTCAATGTGGTTTCGCTCGTTGACCTGGGTGACTGCATTTAGACATACGAGAAGTCAGATTGACGTCGATCCTGGAAGGAACAAGGACATACCATGTACAGATATACTGCGCTGCTTGATGTGTGAACTCAGGGCTGAATTAGGGGCTTGAGATTGCCCAATGTCCATAACCCGACCTTTGAGATGGGCAATGATGGCTTGATAGGTCGGCAGAGTTGACTAGCAAGAGGGAGAAGCGTTCACATATATTTAGGCAGATAGTATATGAGGGACGCTCACTGTTCGAAAGTCCTTCGTGTACTTCGTGACATCCAGGCCCAACTGGATCTTCTGGCGCAGAATGTCACATTTGTTACTACGGACATGGTTAGCAAAGGCGAGCTAGGTATCAAGGATCATAGCTTGCAGCAAAACGCATATGTCTACCCTTTTAAGCAGCGCATTCTTGCAGATCTTTTTCAGCTGCTTGAACGATTCTTCGAGAACGGTCGTTCCCTTTTCGGTATATTCGTCGATAGACGACACGTCCATCATGAATAGTATAGCACTGGCTGTACATGCGAAGTAGCTTAGCGATGGATCAGACCGTGTTGCTCGTAGCAAAACTAAGCTCACCATCCTCGAAAAACTTGATCCAGACAGGTCTTTTGCCCCTTGTACCAGCAACATCGCATATCCTCATTATCTGAACGGGAGATAGTCGTATGAAGTGTTCTTCGATACCTTTCGCTCCTTGGCGATGGCATCGCAACACGTCTTCTTCCGTCGGATAGAAGTCGTAGGCGCAGATGCGATCTACGCTGCTGATAATGCTGTTCAAGTAGCATGTTGAGCTTTTGAGACCTGTTGGAGAAGGAGGAGGCTTCGACTTACTGCTGTTCGCTCTCGCTAAGCTTTACTTGCTTGAATGCTCCCGAACTCAGGAGATCCATGACCTCACTCTTAAGAGCTGATAGAATATGCGGCGCAAAGCTAAAGCTTGTATACCTCGTGCAGCTTGACGAGGAGAGTGCAGGCTGTTCCGAAAAGCTGTTCGCAATAGCTGATTCGAGCGAGCTTTCCAGTGCAAGCAGTGGAGTAAGCCTTAATCTAGCCAGTGCGACCTTTTGAGACTCCAGAAAGTGGGTTGAGTCCGAGGTCTCATCGAGTGCTGTGCGCACCAGTCGCACGACGGATAAATAGATAGCGTTCTTGCAAGCATAGTATAGGCTCTCGATCTCTTCTTGCGTACTGTATTGCAAGAGAAGCTGTCTGATGAGAGTCGATTTCCCAGATCCGGGCAGGCCTAGTACAAGCACGTTGGACAAAGTCGGATGGGTGAGACTTTCTGAAGAGTCTGAAGAGAAGGATAGAAAGGAATCTGACCGAGATCTGCCAAGCATAGAAGGCGCTGAAGGGAGGTTGAAGCTGCCGTCAAAGCTGAAAGATAGGGAGCGTCGCGGTCGGGCTAGTTGATAGTCGATAGAGATAGATAGCGCGCGCGCTTGTGAAGGTTTTTTTAGCTTCTTATACGAAATTTGGAAACCGAGGGCGCCTACCAGCTTCCCGCTCGTCGGCATCCTCGAGAGATATGCTCGTTTGCGGCGTACATGCTGTAATCCTATCATACGAGCCTGTCGACGAAGTCGCAGAGCATAGAGGAGATGGCCAGCTAATGCTGAAGGATGATGCACGAGACCTCAGACGGGGGAGGAAAGAGAGGTTGGGCTTCTTCATCGTGCAGACCAAGTCAGCAAAGCGCCGAGGGATATGGGAACGAGGAAGAAGGGAGCAGAGAGAATCGAGCATCGAGCCTGGGAAAAGAGAGCGACTGCGATGTGGGTGTGATTGTTTTAATCAACTGTGTTGCCAGCGTTAGCGTCCTGCAATTGATTACACGCCCTAGCCTGGATTGGCGGTGACCATGACAACGTGGGCGAGTCCACGTCTTACAAGGCCAATGCCCATGTCTCAGATCTGGTGGTGAGCTTGGTCGACCCGTTTCCTTCATTGAGATTGCAAACACCCAAACAACCGGAGGAGGGTCGTGCACACGTACAGGACGGCGGATCGTGGCGATTGGCGATTGGCGATGGCCAGCTGAGCCATAGTGTAGGCCAAGATGTGATGAAACGCGGTGATACAACGTATCCCGATGCGAGACAGATGCAGTCGCAGCTGGGTTTGGCTTGTTCGCTGCTGCCTTCGTTCATCGCTAGTCGTACCGGACCTGCGCGAATAGATCAGCTTGTGCTAAGCTGTACAGTGTGTGAGCTTGCTTACCCCCAGGGAGGCCTTCGTCTGCAGTCCCAGGCGCTTCATCTGCGACATTTGGATACGCTCGTTCTCAATCCGCCTTAGATCCATCAAGGCCTTCTGACTCAGTTCCTCATCCATTCCACGAGTAGGCTTTCTGCTCTGTGTCAAGCGGGTCTTCATGTCGGCTTCGTCTTTGCGGAAATCGTACAAGTCGTTGTCTTCGGCTGCTATGCTCTCGCCATTTGCTATACTGCGCATACGTCGCTCATGACCTTCCAGGTCGTAGTACTTCTTAGGCAAGGTGGCTGTCAGAATGCAAAAGTCAGAATCAGTAAACTTGGTCAACTTGAGCCAACATACCAGTATTCCAATCCTCTACAGTATACACGGCGTTAGCCAAATGGTAGTGGTGAGAGCAACAGGCACGTACCTGCGAACGACCTGAAATGTTCTTTCATCTTGCTATTCGGGAAAACCGTCTCCGGGTCTGTTGGAAAAATCAAGTCAATGCCCCGCGCATGTGTCAAACCTTTCAGTAATATTATGCTCACTCAGTCTCTTCTCTTCGACCAGCCATTGCCTGAATTCAGAGTCTCGAGAGTACATGCTGTTCGAGGAGTAGACATCAGCAGGCGAAAGAAGCAGACTAGAGGCTCGGGCTCACTCTGCTTCGTTCAGTATGCCATACTTGCCATACTCTTGTATAGCACCGCTCTTCTTGGCTTTCTTAGCAGCTCGTTTGGCGCGCTGTATTTACGCATGCGTCGATATCCGCCAGGCCGAATGTGGTTTCGGGCAAGAGCTCACCTTCTCTTCCTTCTTGCGTCTACGTTCTCGTTTCTCTTCTTTGCGCTTGCGTCGTTCTCTCTCCTTACGGCGCTCTCGGTCTTTATCCCGACTTGATACCCCATCTCTGTCTCTGTCTCTAGACCTTGATCTAGACCTAGATCTAGACCTTCGTTTCCTTGATTTACGGCGCTCTTTACGGTCATCGTCGCTGTCTGAGGAGGAGGAGGAGGATGACCCAGAACTAGAATCGCTGCTCAAGCTCCGTGATCTCCGGCGGCCGCGTCCTCTTCTGTCTTCTTTCTCGTATCTTCTATCATCGTCGTCAAAACGGTCTCGTTCTGCTCGCTTGCCTTTGTCCCGAGCATCTCGTTCTCTTGATCTCGACCGGTCACGTCTGGGTTCTCGAGCATATCGGTCTTCTTTGCCATAGTCATCGTGAGAACGGCTGGATCGTGACCTGTCGCTGTCTCTGCGCCTTTCCGGCGAGCGAGATCTGTCGCGAGGCATACTACGGTAGCAGAGGGTCAAGTCAGGTCAAGTACGGAAATGTAAATTGAATGTATTGCTATAGACACGAAGATGCTTTTGATTGATTCAGCTAGCTAGGAAAGCTCTATTTACAACGACATAGATTTGACTACGAGCTGGAATTCTGACATTGCTGTGTTCAAGAACGATTACTCGATAATGCTATTGCAAGCGATACTGATAAATGAGATTGGATAGATATGACCCTTAGTCAAGTTTGGTAAGGAGACTAAGCGGTAGCCATCCTACTTCCGCATTCGGTGGATTGCTGTTGTTGAAGGAAGGAGTAGCTGCCTCTCTCCTGCGAGCGAGAGCATGACCATCTGGTAGTTCTTCGAGGACGTCAAAGATATCCCCGATCTCGCAATTTAGCAGTGGATAGCCTTTCATACTTTGAGAGGATGCAAGAGGAGTATAGCGGGAGGTGGTAGCTCCTAGCCAAAGGGCGGGTAGCTGGTTCATAATTGTTAGCGGTGAACGTTATCATCAGCGTGCAAGCTAGACTCACTGTGTCCAAATAGGGAGTAGAAGGAGAAGTCATGGAAGACGCAGTGCCTTGTTGTGAAAAGGCGAAAGAACTAGCAGCAGAGCTAGCGCTCATCATACTGTTTCTATTTGCTTCACTCGTAGCAGGTGCAGGCGTGGTAGCGGTATGACGCAAGGAGAAGGAACCTTGTCTCGAGATAGGAGGAAGGGGAGGGAGGGCCGCATCTAGTCTAACGAAAGAAGTTGGGGCACTAATGATTTTGCTTCGAAGGTTATCGGAAGAGTCGGGTCTCCGAAGGTCGAGTGTCTGCTTGGAGAGGATCGAAGTGCTGCTCATCTTTGAGCGTAAACTAGGTCGCCTTTCGGAGCTTGGTCGCGATGGAACGGCTGATGAAGAACTCGCAGAGGAGGTAAATAGTCTGGGCCGGAGGTTGACGGGAAGAGCCTCACTCTGGCGCCTCTCGACGTCTCGTACGATGGCGTCTGTCAGAGAATGTTACTATCAATCTACAAGACAACTTTGAGATTTGCCAACATACCTGAAGATAGTATATGCATGCTGTCGAACTGCTTTACTATAGGCTTATGGAGCTTCCACCAGGCAGACACGGCTTCGCTGCCTAGTAATTGCAGATCTCCCAGTTGCCCACAGCATTGTTCAGAATACTCTCTCCAGCGTTCTGCCATGACTCTTTGCAGAGCGACTTGTAGAGCTATGAAACGAGCTAGTATAGCCGTAAACTACATATCGTAGGATCAGTACTGAAAGGCTCAGGGACAGGGTAACAGGCTGCTCACGAAAGTCTCCACGGCCTGTAGGAAGATAGGCAGCTCCTCCAGAAGCTGCGCATTGAACGCGTGGTAGGCGACAGTGCTCTCGCGTATCAGCTTGTCTGAACGAACGCTCTGCGGGACATGGCAGTCGGCAAGCTTCTGATTTCGTTCTAATGGGCATAAATTAGGGTCGTATGGATAATAATCAGCAGAAGAAGCTTACTCGCTATGACTGCCCGCGGGTTCCGGAACAAGTCGAGCAGATCAGAAATCTTGTGAGCCAGTACCTGACGGATTTCTTGGTCCTATGTCGCAGAGCACGTCAGCTGAGTTACCTATATACTGATCGGCAATTATAGCATACGACATCGTGCCATGGTCCTTCCAGAGTCTCCTTGACTACAGACAAGGCGAAATGTTCGATCGTTCTTGCGCTCCTCGAGTCTTCTGGTGGTTCTCCATACAAAGGCGCATAAACCTCCTTCCAGACCATCGACAACTGAAGGAGCGCGACGAGGTTCATCCGTACGGACTTCGACCACTGCTTGGCATCTATGATGAAGCTATAGATCGCCCTTTGCTTGTTTTCGGCCGCCAAGACTAGCGCATCGAATGCTGCATCCGACGTAGGAGGCAGGTCTGTCCTAAAAGCGAATGCACCTTTGAATCGAGAAGACTGCTTCTTGAACTTCCTGGACATTGCCTCCGTGAGACGAGGAGAGGACGATGCGGTTTTCGATTCACCAGATACTGTCCGGCCCTTCGCGGATGAAGTACTTCCTTTCCGGATATACCCTGGCATCTGCCCATTGCCTTTATTGCGAGGTTTGACGATCTTGCCTACTAGCTCCTGCCTTCGCTTGAGCTCGTTAATGGTTTCGGCTATCTTCAGTATTCGCTGGTTCGCTTGCACCAGAGCAGGACGATCTGGATGAGATTCTGGTGTGCACCCGAGAAGACTTTGCAGGAAAAGCGGGTATTTCAGACACCGCTGTACAGGCTTGATCAATAGAGAAGGTAGATCCCATGCACTTGTAAGACCCGAGCTGAGTTCCTTGCATTCCTGAGAATATGCAGACAGCGCGGCACCGAGATCTTCGAAGCGAGTGATAGCTGAACCAAATTTCGAGCAGTATATTGAGTATACTTGCTCTAGACGGGTAGCCTGGCGGGGGAAAAGGCGTCAGCCTTCCAATATTAGCTGGAGCATATGGTCGGAGCTCACCATGGACAAGAAAGCCTCGCCGTAGGTGTCCTTCGTTTCACCTTCCTCACCACACGCCTGCAACACGGCCAGAAAAGTTTCCGAAAAAGCTGCTACGTCTTCCAGGTTGATGAATATGACGCGGCAATCTGCAACGGATAGAGGCGCGACCAATGCGGATCCGGCTGTCATGACTTCTGATGTTGGTCGCTTGCGTATGTGTAAAGCAGCTGTAGTCATGCGAGACCCATTTAAATTTGATGCACCTGATCCAGAAGCCGAAGAGGCAGGCGTTGATCTCGATAAAGAAGCTGGGAGCTTGTCTAAATCACCGCTTAGCTTACGCGAGGAGCTTGAAGATGGCTTTGGAAGCGACAGACCACTAGTCAATCGGTTCAGAGATCTGAGAGAAGTGGCCGAAGCATTCTTGACCATCGTGGGGGCTGAAACTCCACTCTGACGCTCAGAAAAGATTGGAGTGGAGCCTGGCAGTGGTGAACGGCCTTCGGAGTGAGAGATTGATCTCTGGCGCGCTGCATACTCGCTCGGATTGTCCTGCTGTAAGACCCATTCGCCTACTTGTAGCATTGCTATGATTTCTCCAAGTTCCTTCCCTTTAGCCCGAGCTAGCCATACATCACGCGCAACGGCCATGTCTTGTGCAAAGGTGCTTTCAGTTTCGACCAGTTCGGTAATTGTTCTTTGCCTTCTGAGCTCCTGCTTCTCTTCTTCTGAAATACCATTCCCCGCATTGGGAGATAGGACGAATGCTAAGGAGGAGGCAGTCTCCGATACCGAATCAGAGGCAAGGGAAAGCTGACTCTCGCTGTAGTCTGTTGCTGCTGGAGTAGGCGGGAGATCCTCCATCTTGCTGGGTGCATTCAGAGTAAGGGTCTGATCGAGATCTTTGAATTCATTCAGGTTCGACGACAGTGCTGCACTCTCGATTTCAGGCAACCCCGTATTGGGCTGATTTTCGGGCGCCGAAGATAACCTTTTCGAGTCTGTCACATTGCCTGTGCTGTCTTCCTCCGAGATGTATTTACCTGGCCATGCATCAGGGCCGTCCAGCGAAGGAGTAGCATAGATAGACAAGTGTCTCGCCATACGCTGAGGAACCGCGCCTTGTTGGCTAACTGACCCACGCGGCGTTTCAAGATCTCGCTCCTTGGCATTCGAGCTTTCTGACGATAAGCTTCCGAATATCCTGCCCATCCGCCTTGGATCTGCCGTTCCTTCCGAGCTTCTGAGATGCGCAGCATAGACAGACACGTCGGGAGTTTCTTCTACTTGGTCTGAGCTGGTCTTCTCGCCGTTGCCGGAGGCTGATGCTTGGAGGGAGTCGAGAGACCAGCGGTTCGAGAACTCCTCGATGAGCGCTTTTGGCGATACTTCGGGGTGCGTGATCTGCCGACGATGTGATCTGATGCTGTTGGAGCGGACGGGCGAAGATGAAACAACCGGTAATGTCCACCCGTGCTCATCTTCAGGCGATCCAGGTATTCCGCTGTCATAGCGACTCCCTCGAAAGATAGCTTTTTCCTGGCTTGGAGAGTTACTTCGACGAGATAGTAAGCTGGACGCTCGCGATCGAGGCGAATAGAATGGTGTGGTAGGCGAAGGAGTCCGCCTGTGAGGGCTTTGTTCATTGATAGGTAGTGCACTGCCATCAGCTGCAGCGGAGATTTGTCGACGCTCAATGGCTTGTAAAAATTCTCTCTCCAGCTGTTCGCTTTCGCTTGGAGACTGAAGATCGTATTGAAATGGGTCCATTGACGAAGGTGCTTGAGAGGCTCGTGTCCAGCTGCTTTCTCGCCCTGAGGACGCAGGTCGTGTGATACTGCCGGCTTCTGGAAAATAGCTGTGTCGTAGAGGATAGGCTGGGCCTTTGCCCTTGACCGATGTTGGTGATGGAGGACCTGCATCGCTCACACTGCGTGTATGTGAAGGTGAAGTCCGAGGCCGCGCGAAAGCGGCTGGTAGAGATGGAACAGGCTCAGATGGAAGCCTGGCGTGCCAGTGACGAGAAGGAGATGACGGTCCTTCGGCCACTGCTACGGCACGAATCGAAGGAGAGCCTGTCCGCCTTGGACTATTCCGCAGACTCGTAGTAGGTGACCTCTTGGGATTCGCAGGCGAAGTTGACAACACATCTGGTGATATGCTGCTTCCCTTGCCGACTGGACTGAAATAGTCTTCGTCTTCGTCTTCGCTAGCGTCCTTGAGTATTCGGGGCCTGCTCGATGTAGTCTTGCTTGAAGATACCGATGCTATCGAACCCGTATAACTAGACTGCCTCTTCTGTCTTGGGCGTGGGCTACCCGAAGATGTACTCGCTATGGCGTTGCTTGATATAGGGACTATCGATGTACGGTGATGCGCTAGTCTTCTGCGACTGACTGGAGAAGACGAGCGCCGCTGGATGTTCTCCTCCGTTTCGCTTGCGCTTGTCGAAAGCATCTGGCTGGAGACTTCTTCATCGTCCGTATCGAGTTTACCTTGTTGCGAATGTCGAGAAACGGGCGATGATGGTATCTGTAGCGGTGCCAATTGCGAACGTGATCTGACATCTTTCTCGGGCAATGCTGTCGGCGCCGTCTCGTAGCCTTCGCTTGCAGATAGTAATCTGTCGGAATTAGTTGATTTGGAGCTTGTTGAGGATTGTTGCGATAATGCAGGTCGCCCTTCAAGCGTAGAAGAAGCTGGCCGCGAAAGAGGTGAATCCAGGCCATTGCACTGGGAAGCTTGCGGGCTGTCCATGATGTACATAGGTACACTTGCTGCATCAAATGGTGCTGGCGACGCAGGCTGCGATGAAGATGTCGAAAAGGTAGAACCGGGCCGTCTTGGTGACTTTGCAGGCCGCACGGGAGCGCCTGCTTTTCAGAGAACAACAAAAGAAGGGTTAGAGATCCCGTGAGATCCTTACATGACTTCGTAACTCACCTCGTCGCGGCGATGCCCATCCTTCTTGACCGTTTTGAACGTCCATCATCCTTCGTAACGCTTGGGCTGGGGTTCTTCTCGACCTTTACTGAACCCGCTGGCTTCCAGCTTCGTTCTCTACTCTCCAAGCTGCAGCTCAACTTCTCTTCCTTCTCCCAACTCTTGATGATTCTCTTGATGTTCTTGGTAATGGTCGTGTTGCAACCAGGACGAGGCGTCAATGTCAATGAGGGCCGACGCAAGCCATCGAGCGAGGATTCGAGGAAAGACACTTTTCGTTATTATGAGTCTAGACTCTACAGCTATCAGGATCGACATTTGCAAGGATCTATGCACATCCTGCAGAATGGTGCCGAACTGGGCAAGACAACCCCTATAACCTCGATCAGCCTTCAGATAGACTTCGAGTTTAATCGGTGGCCTGGCTCTTCTGATGTTCTACACTCGCTGGATGGATGTCATTTGCGGTTCATTGCTCCATCGACCCGCTGTTAAATACATTGAAGACAGGGCCATGCCCAGAAGAGCAAGCCCGGCTTGATAAGGCGTTAGCAGCTGGACCGCAATGCTGCGTTGTGTGGCAGACGCTCACTCATCGTCCACTCCGGACCAAGTACGGCAGTAAAGAGGTGCCATGTCGTGGCCCTCTTGTCGATACAAGCGCCTCCGTGTCGCGAGGCCTTCGTAAGGACAGCAGCGCTACACACAGATCATGCATAAGCTCCACTCTTTGGTAATCGAAACAAGACGACGGCCCACCTGATGCCGAAGACAAGCGTGCTGATGAGCAACAAGCTGGTTCCAGCAGTGTCTTTCGCAGCGTGCACTTTGGCAGACCGATGGACTATAGGGATCACGATAGAAAGCGCCATACCCCAGATACTAGTCACCAGCGCGAAGATGACTGCATTCTTGACTTCGCCTGATGGGTACTTGGGTTCCAGAGAGCTGGTATTGTACTGATGTAGCAAATCCGAACATATTACCAGGTTGGTAGATGATATGATGCCGCTGATGACGTTCACAGCCTGTCAGACAGATCAGCTTCCATGCCTTCAATGCTGGAATCTGATATTACGATAGAAGCCATGGGTGCGTGAAAGTCAGCTTTGCGGTAGTTCAGCAGGGAAGGAGAAGAATAAGAAGGAAAGAAGGAAAGAAGACGAGAGAAAGGACGTGTAAAGAGCCCACGTAAGCCCATTCATGAAACTGTTTGGGCGGTCTCAGCTGCACGGACTCGGTCCGGACTGTCATCTTCTTTGATTGCGCCTCGTTGGCAGGCTTTGACATCGTATCATCGACACTCTTCTAGACTCACACTCTCCATAGATTGTGTCTAAGTTGCACAGGACAAAATGCCGAGGTCGTCCGTTTCTCAGATTCCCTCTTGCTTCGTCTCGTCCGCGAAGCCTTCGAGTCGTCCAACGGTTGCTACATCAGTCCTGCAACAATCTCATCCAGCTTTTGGAAATCTGTTCTAGTTAGTGGTCGTCTGCGCGAACTTCGCTTGAAAGCACGATGGCTCCAAAACGTTTCCCGAAAGTCTACATAGTACGGCATGGCCAGACAGAATGGTATGCCCAGCAAGTCGCACCAAGACGATATGCTTCTGAATCCTCCTATGTCTTGCTTGTGACTGTCTGGCCTTTAGGAGCTTGAACGGTAATGTTGGCTGAACGAGACATCGAAGAACCTTTCGTTGATTTGGGATTCCAGGTCGCCATGTGAGCTGCTTCGTGCAATGAAGACTGTCTTTTTTGTCAAGTCACTAAGATCGTAACAGACAGGAACTACCGATATTTCCCTAACAAAGAAAGGCGAAGAAGATATAGCGGCGCTTGGTAAACGAGTTGTGGGCGAAGGGAGTATGTGCAATCAGCGCTGATGAATTACTACAAGTTCATCAACCTGACATACTGCATTTTATAGAAATTCTGGATCCGAAAGTCATCTCTCATGTCTTGATCAGTCCAAGAACACGCGCGCAAAAGACCTATGAACTGCTCTTTGCTGGCCTATCTAAAGAAAACCACCCTCAAAATGTCGTTACTGATGAGCGAGTCCGCGAATGGACGTATGGAGCCTATGAAGGAGCTTTAGCTAAAGACGTTAATGCTGAACGAGCAAAGAATGGTCAGCCCAAGTGGGATATAGTGAGTGCCACCGTCAGGGTATATCGATTGCGCACAGACTGATATGTACTCGCGACAGTGGCAGGAAGGATGCTTACAAGGCGAAAGCGCCCAAGAGATGGAAGTACGAGCAGACGAAGTCGTTAACTATGTCAAGAGTATACACAAGGAATGGATGAGTCGTGCCGATGCTCAGTCAGACGACCAGGGCGGTGATGTGCTTATCCTGTCGCACGGACATTTCTCCAGGGTGAGGCCGTGAATGCTATATAGACGAGAAGCTACTGATACTTCTCTCAAGGTGTTTGTGGCACGCTGGATAGGCCTCCCGATCCACCAGGGCCAGCTTTTCACAGTTGACGTCGGCGGAGTAAGTCTGAATAGCGGCCAGAAGTGCGATCGTACGTTGACAGTCATTCTTTGATGTGCTACAGGTGTCGATAGGCGACTACTACCATACTCTGGACAAGCCGTGTATCAAAGCCCTAAACTCCGGTAGCTTTTGAGGGACTTCAGCTACCGCAGAAGGGCTAGGTAACCATTTTACATAGCCTACATATACTACACACACTTGGAGAGGTACTTGAAGAAGCTATTGTAAGCTGCGCAAAGTCCGCTGTGGATTTTGCCTCTTTAGTCAGGCTCGGCACCATTCTTTGTCATCTCTGAGCTTCTGGCCCGACGAGTGAGGTGCCTTGCTTTTGCTTTTGCATCTTCAACTCAGCTTGTATCACACTCATTTCCGCCAGCTAGAAAGTCGCAAAGTTACAAAACAGCAAGAGAAGTGCCAACGAGCGCTCGCATCAATCTGCCCAGCATGGCAAACGACCTCGAAGTGTCCCCCGGAAGTGCGACGGCCGCAAAGAAAGTCGACATCAGCATCGACATTTACAGCGACAATATCTGGTAGGTGGTTCGCAAGGTGTGCATATACATATAGAAGTAGTTCTGACGCTTGTGTGTTTAGTCCTTTCTGCTTTTTGGGTCAGTACCCACTTGCCGCCAGGTCATGCTGAGCAAGCAATGACAGCTGAAACCTAACACCCTCTCAAACAGGCTACAAGAAGCTCCTGGCAGCTATAGATCAAGCTGAGAAGGAAAACCTCCCTGTGTCTGTCTCGTCAGTACAGAATACTCCGTCTTCCAGGCCTTCGGTACCAAGTTCCGCTGGCTTACCCTTTCTGTCTGTGACGTTCGCAGTATGCGATTCAAGCCTTTCATGCTTGACCCTACCTTACCTTGTGATCACCCGGTCTCGAAGAAGTACGCTCTTTGGCGCTCGCGCCGTGCGTGATGTCAGGCATGCTAATGCCCTCTTTGTGCCAACAGGGAGAGATACGCCGCCAAGTTCGGTGATAGAGCACCAGCTATCTTCTCGTCTATGCAAGAACGGGGCAAGCCATGGGGAATCAACTTCAGCTACGAGGGACCCATTCGCAATACATTCCGATCTCACAGATTCGTAGAGAAGGCGTATGAAGTGGGAGGAGAAAAGATCCAGAGGGCTTTCATAGAGAAGATCTTTGCTGGATACTTCGAAACCGAGCAGGATATCGGATGTCCAGACTTCTTGGCCAAATCTGCTGTCGAAGCTGGCGTCTTCTCCGATATTGATGAGGTGCGATCCTTCTCATTGCGCCATGTCAGCTCACTAATCTTCCGTCATCGACCTTCACAGGCCCTCGACTTCGCTGAATCCGACGAGCTGAAAGGCGAGACATGCACATCTATTCGCAAAACTCAGAGCCTTGGCATCTCCGGTGTGCCATTCACTGTCATCAATGGCAAGTATGCAGTGTCAGGTGCTCAAGAACCAGATGCCTTCGTGGATATCTTCCGCAAGATCGCACACGGACAATGTCCCTGCAAACAGCCAACTGCTAAGTCTTGAGGATACCTGGCCCGCACAGCTTGTTTTAGTATGCTATATAATATGTACCCGCCATCTCTTCGTGCTCTGTTCTATCAATGTTGTCAAGCGAACAAGCTTTATCGACGGATATGTATTAGGCATAATATGTATTCCGATGTAGACTAGCTATAAGTACAGGCATGTATAGGCAATCAGTATAGCCAGTTCTCCTATACGTATAGATTATAACCGAGTCCTAAATCCTTTGCGACACGGTCGAGCAACTCCTGCTGGCTAACCTCATAAAGACTCATTTCAGAGATCACCTCTCGACCTAACGCTCGGTGTAATGCCTCTTGATCTGGGCCGTTATTCAGGATTGCGGTGCCTTCGCCAAGATTCGACTGAAATATACCAGCTGCAGAGGCGGGCAGGAAATCCTCGTATACCAACGGCTCGTACGTAACGCATCCAGCTTTTAGCAAGTCCTCCACAGTAAGCTTGTCATCATGCGCTTCAGGAAGTGTAACGCCTTGAACTACTCTGTAGCGAAAGTAGCCCAGGTCTCGCTTCCTGATCTCTTCGTAATCGGACGGGAAAGCCTTGTCGAAGTAATGGGAGAGATGCGCCTCGTTCTCTTCATTGATGCCGATCATGTTGCTGTGACTGGGCGAAGAAGACAGGCTCTCTGGTCGATTGGCTTGCGCCTCGGCTAACAGCCTCGAATATAGTTGACGACCTGATCCAATCAATCAGTTTCGGTTTTTCGCACTGCGAATGACAAATCGTCTCACCCTCTTCAGTGAGAGCCAGACTTCTCTGCTCAATCTCTCCGAATCTCGCTTGATGGTAGCCTGATACGTAGTCGCCAGTATGCGGATCAAGAAAGTCCACCGGTTCTGACAGAGCCAAGAATGAAGTTTGTCGAAGAAGGATGTCATGTGACGGTGGAGGACCTTCAATTACAGCCTTAGGCGTGATGCCTCTCGCCGCCATTCCACGTTGAACGGCATCGATGTCCAGAGTTCTCGGCGTAAGATGATTGATGTGACAACTCTGGAAGCCGCATACATCCGCAGCCAGCTTGGATGCCTTTGACAGCTGATCGTACTCAGCCTTCGATATAGGCGAACGTGAATGCCAGCGGAAAGTCTCCAGAGCCTCCTTGACGAAAACCTTTGAATCTTTCTCAGATAGCCTTCCTTGCTGCTTCTCTGCTTTACTCAGCAAGAATCTACATTTGTCGGTAAAGATATTTCGCTTGGCTAGTGTAATCAAAGCTAGTTGTCGAGTTGCTGGATCCGCTATCAGTTCCGGCCGAAGAAGGGAGGTGAAGATGCGGAACGGGTTCTTGTCGAGAGCTTCTTGTGTGATTGGTCGAAAGGCGGTCGCATGGACTGGCAGGCCAGCGCTAGATAAATCGTAGTACCCGACAGGATGCATGCCCATGATTGAGAATATCTTGCTCAATGTAGACAGCTCTTCAGGCGTACCGACACGAATAGCGCCATGTCTTTCAACATTGAGCCGTCCTAACAGAAAACACAGGTCAAGCTTGGCGATAGATGCTTATCTCGGCGTCTACTTACCCAGCTCATTCCGCTGTTCAAGGCTTGCGCGCAGGCTTGCATTGCGTAATAGGGTACGCTCATTCACCTCGCGAACAAGATCTAGCAGGTCGCCATACAGAGGTACTTCGGCCTTATACATCTCGGACATCTCGCGGCAGAAGCGTGTCCTGATGTCGTCTGGGTCTGCCCATACCGAGCTTGTGACCAGATGAATAGGCCCTTGAGACTGTCTAGTAGATGTCTGAGTGTACGTGGTCATGGTGACTTCGGGGTGGGGCTGTTATCGTGATATGATGCTGATAGTGAGCTGAACAGATGCCAAGAAGGAATCGAGGCAGGGATTTCGTCAATTGAGTTAGTAGGAGTGGATAAAAGAACAGGGCAGCTGAGTATCAGCCAGCCAATCTTGTTTTGCAGTTCCTGGATCAGCCTCCAAGGTCCTATCCCAGTTTCAGAACCAACGTCGAGCAAAACATCATGTAGTGCGATAGAGTCTGTCTTGAAACTATCAAGCGCCATGTACGAATGTTTCAAGATGTCAAGCTCTTCAAAAGAGTTGGTAGGTGTCGAGCGGAGGTTGGGCAGAGAGGCGTCGACCGGGCAGAGTCCGAGGCAAAATCTCATCAAAGCAAATCAAGTGAGGTATGCTGAACTGTACATAATTGTCGAGTTGCGACAGTAGGATCTGCGACACTAGATATTCGACAACATGTGCTTGCATATATAACGAACGATGAGCTTCCACAACTTGATTCCTGCTCTGCATTACTTTCCTAATCGTAATCTAGACTTTCTAGATGTGGCATATCCTCGTACGTGCGTTGTCCACGCCCCGCGTGTCCATGTGAAGTCAAACGCGTTGTATTATGATTGCTTCCACGTCCTGAGCCGGGAGGCGGCAGGTTTTCAAGGGCTGAAAGAACCTGTTGACGTGTAACAGGAGTACGTCTATCTGTTCGCGGAGCAGCTTGAGCTCTCCGCTGCGCGATGACCTGTTCCATCAGGGCATCGTTCCGGGCCGCTGATTCGATCGCCATTGCCCTACGGCGGGCACTCTCTCTGTGACTTAAGCGCCTTGTGCTGTCTGACGTTCTGTTCCTTGCGCCTGAGCCAGCTTGCGTGGTGCGTTCCCGCTCTTCACGTTCTATCTCCAGAGCTACTGTGTTTGGGGGACTCCTCGGTGTTACCGGCCCAGAGCTGAATAAAGTATTTCTGGAAGCTCCAGTGGGGTTATACGTAGAGCGGGTCCTTTCATCTATGAGCGATAGATATTCTCCGCGAGGGTAGGCAGTACGAATAGGCTCTGCCCGCTCGCTTTGTGTTCTCAGAGCAGTAGTGGTGGAGAGCCTATGCGCTGGAAGAGCTTGTTGTGCGGGAGTTGTAGCTGTCACTGCTGGACGGACGGCGGGAACAGCAGATCGGATTTGTGATGGGGTATCCGTCTGAATCGCAGCATCGCTGTGTAATCGCCCGATGATATTGACTGATCTTCGACTAGTCAATCTTGTGCCTTCTGGGACAGACGTCGCAGGTGCATCAGGATCGATACCCGCTCGTCTTGCCTCTTCAGCAGACTGCCTGATAGCTTCCGCTAGATCCGCTTGAAACTCTTCATCGTCCTCGTCCTCTTCATCTTCATCATCGTCGTCCCACTCGTCTTCTTCATCCGATTCCTCATCGTCTTCGTCTACGCCATACATGGCATGTTCGAACGTTCCGTAGCGTGCTACTGCTTCCTCATCATCATTGTCGCTGTAATCGTCATCGTCGTCCTCATCAGACTCGTTCCACCAATCTCGGGGATCGGGTTCATCTGGGAGTCTGCCAGACCGCCAGGCTCGATAGAATCGGCGAAGATGGTCTTCGAGGCGTCTTTGTTCGCGGGCACGGCGTGTTGAAAGGAGATGATCTGCTATCGAATGCGTAAAGACGTGCGGAGTACCAGCTGGCGTGAGATGCGCATAGAACTGCATGAGAAGCGCGATCAGTATAAATAGTGGATATAATAAAACATGTGCTTTAGAGCATACACAATCTTTCCCAAAGGGACAGAATCGATTGTCGACTGCGGATCGCTGGAAATGCTTGCACGGAATAGTCGATAACCTGTCCTTGTAGCCTTTGATATATGCCTCTTTGGCAGGACCGTTGCTGAACCACGTATCGCTTGGGATGATATAATTGCTAGTCGCACGACATGCAGGGCAATTCTTGAGGTTGCTGAGCCCGCTTTCGCCTGATAATTGGTCGATTGTCTTGTTACGCTCGGAGCGCCAGGTTCGTATACAGTCCACACAGTAGACGTGCGAACACGATTCTGTGAATGGTTACAAGTTATGATATAATGCGAACACACATCCGGCCTGCTTACCGAGTAACCCGAATTTCAGCGGCCTCTCAAAGCAAATAATGCACATTGGCTCTTCCTCTTGAGGAGTGTCAAGTGTAATCTTGCTACTCGTTGCTGCGGGTTGCTCGATAACACCATTGCTTGGTGGCCAGGTCGACGATACAAATGGTTTCGCATTCGCTTGGAGCAGAGTCACAGAAGATTGCGGAGGTGTATCATGAGAGGTCTGCGAAGTGGAAGGAGTACATGATTCGGAACTTGTGCTTTGGCTCGATCCTGCGGGACTTTGGTGCTTGAACCAGCACTGATATGTACCAAGTCAGCTAATGTTCGCCAGTCCGTCCCGTCAAGAGCATATGACTTGCAGCATCTCCTCGCATGCAATAGCCTGCCAATCCTGGATCAGCCATGCGCCTGCGGACTCTGGGATCCATCCTCACCTCGCTCATAAAAACGACATACGACGTCGCTTCTCGCTCTGCTGCTGCCTGCCATCCAAGAGAAGCTGTCTGCACGATGCGATGTGACCTTGCGATGATAGTCAAGATCTGTTTCAGTTGGATTGCGAAAAAGCCAAGGCCAAATCTGGCCCGGATAAGCGAGAGTCGCAAGTCGCCAAATCAAGTCGACAAGAGCTTGCAAGTACTTCTATGCAGCTTATGTGCGTAGGATTATGTACAGACCTCCAGCCTGTCCGCCGTATGGACTATACAGGTCTATCCGCTGATGCAAATCTGTCTGGAAAACGCTGCTTTTAACATGGCTTAAGACTCTGTTGTATCTCAGCATCTACATGAATGAATGTACATGGAATGTATCATCAATCATTCAAATAAAGTCTTTGAAGCCTTGCGACTCTTTTCAAAGCGATTTGACCTTTGCTTCTGACAAGTTCGCTTGATCTGCCCTCATGCATTGCTATGCCGCCAAAAGCAGGAGCAACGTCGACAACGACGACAACAACAACTGCAAAACCGAAAGCAAAGTCATCATCGTCAGCCGGTAGCAGCAATGCAGCGACGGCCGCCTCGAAAAAGCAGGCCGCCAGCAGCTCGTCAGGCGCAGGAGCTGGCAGCAAACCTTCTGCAAATGGTACAGCAAAACCGAAAGCTACAAAGTCAAATGCTGCTGCTTCGACATCCGGAGGAGCTGTCGCTGGACCGTCAAATTCAGCTGCAAGTAGCAATCTCAAATTATCACCTCTCGAGGTGCAGATACACAATGCAGTCTTGAATCATCCAGAAAGGGTTAGCAAACTCAAAGCTTTGCTCATTAACATACAAGCCAGGCTCACCGCTCTCTTCTTACTTTCATCCTGAAAACTCGCTTGTTCGCATGCATGCATATCCGTCAAACATGACTCGGACACCACTTCGCTGTCAATTTGGAACGAATACCGATGATACAGATGATGGCCCAGTCGTCTGTCCTGTCCTTGGATGGCCTGCCCGACGATAAAGAAGCCGTTGGCGCTGCAATTAACAGTCTTATGCGAAAGGTACATCGACATAGGCCTCTTGCTACGGTGTTGAATATACGGAATATCCTACTGAACAATTGTTATCTGCTTCTTCCTATCCCACGGGAACCCCTCGCGCTTTTCATCGCTTGCGAATTATCCAGGCTTTATTCAGTCTCGCAAAAGATAACAAAGGCGAAACGCACTTCAAGGCCATCACTAAGGACGAAGCGAAACAGTCAGTAGCTTTATGCGTTACAGGCAGAAAAATCTTGCTCAATCACTGCCAAATTCTGTTCACATCATTGATCTATTCATCGCAATTCTCGGATTCTTCTCATGACATCGCACATGACCTCGACATAGATTCAGCAACTTGGACCCAGAAGAACGACTCGTGATCGAGTACATAACGGGGACAGGCAATCAGGGTTAGCTTTATTCCGCTTGCCGAATTATGCAAAGAGAAACAATCTTTGCTGAATATACTGCATCAACGAATCAAGGAATGTGGACGCGAACTCTCAAAGCACGATCTGGACTACATCAGAATTCTATCCAGCGAGCTATCAAGACTCTTGAGCAGAAGAAACTCATCAAGAATGTGAAGAGCGTCAAGGTACTTTCTTTTAATACTATTGCTACTTTTCGCGATACAGGAGCAGCACAAGTAGCTGACGCGAACCCGATCACTGTCTTTTTCGCTACGGCACCAATCGCCTTTCTCGATCGCTAGCATCCAACAAGGAAGATCTACATGCTATATAACATTACGCCTTCTATTGATGTAACAGGAGGACCTTGGTATAACGGCAACGAATTGGACTCAGAGCTCATTGCCGGCCTGCAAAGGCTAGCCAAGAAGTTTATTCGAGAGAAGGTAGGACTCTCGCTTAGTAGTTGTCTTGCGATCACTCACCTTATCTGTTTGCTTCCACCTGCAGTCCTTACCTGGAGGCAGAGTAGACATGCTGTACCCTTTGGCCTTTTCACCCTATCTTCCTACAGCACACGACGTCTTGGCATTCTTGAACAGCAACAAAGTCCTCCAGGTAGATCTAAATGTAGAGCACATTGAAGCGCTTCTCGACGTCCTAGTCTATGACAACGACATCGAGAAAGTGTGGATGAGACGATACGATGCAGACGGGCACGACGATAATGCACCTCCAGCGAACGATCAAATAAACGGAGTAGATTCCAGCAAGAAGAGGAAGCGAGCGGGAGAAGCGGGAGCGTCACAAGCAAAGAAGAAGAAAAGGCGGAGGTCACTTTCGACTGCATCTGACAATATAGATGCAGAGTCTGATGGAGGTGGACCGGACGTCAAAGAAGAAGAAGACGATGATGATGGAAATTCTACTGATTCCGAAACATTGAGGAATCAGGTCGAGCCGGACGAAGACTATACTTTGCCGCCACCGCTGTCGAGTGGAAAATCCAATGCGAAAGATCATAAACCGCATAAGCGTCCAGGGCCGGCGGGTAATGACTATTATTGGGTTTATCGAACGAATCTAGCAGCAGTACCTACTTCTACGACCACGAATGACGAAGGAGACCGAGTAGAAAACTACAACTATGTATACGATACGGGTCTCTATCAAACGCCCTGCGGGATCTGTCCCGTCTCTGATCTATGCTATAACCGCGGACAACCGAAAGTCCTCCCTCTTCCAGGCGAGAAGGATATACTAGATCTAGGAGGATCAGCAGGAGCAGGCTATAATGCCACTAGCGCAGACTGGAGGAGTCAGGTTAAAGTCAAGGGCAAATTTACTAAGGCAAAAGATAGAGATGAAGCGAAATTGAAGGAATTGCTTAGAATGAAAGTACCTGCAGGATCGGGAGAGCAGGAAAATGCAGATGGATCGTGGCAAGGTGGTGGGAAAGTAGGCGGAAAAGTCGTTGCTCCCGTCAGCCCGGCAACTTGTAAGCGTTTTCAGCCAAGGTCATACGTGAATTTGGTGGGATCGTGCTAATACAAAGATTCTCACTAGGCAAATATTACGCACAATGGTTCGGAGAAGATGTCTCATGGTAGCACGGGCTTGCTTCCTTCGTTTTTGCAGCCTAGTCCATGGCAGCATGCCCGCGTGTGCTTGCTGGAACACGCCTATCTTCCTACTGGCACAGAAGGCATGCTAGATCATCCTCCCGAACACCTTAATATACCCTTCGTTACACCTCCCTCGTCCTTGCAAAGCAAAGTCTTTATTTTCGTTACCGCAATTCCGTAGTTTCTGGAGGGTAGAGGTAGACCGTGTAAATGTAGAGACGAGGACAAGGCTCATTCTTACTATCTATTCCTGATCTTCTGGACTGACACCTGTCAAGACGCCTGTCACGAGCTGTCTCTTTGCAGCCCAGGGGACGGCATGCACCTTTTGCATTCTTAAAGACAATTCCCTGCATCTCAGGCCGATTACTCATTCCTGTCATACCTCTTTTGCTTCTTGCTTCTACTTCTAAGCTTTCTTTCCTCTCTCGAAGAAAGTAAGCACGCCCAATCTACGCGTGGCTTCATCAACAAAAAGCCGGCGAAACAAGAGGAGCTTTGACAGATTCCTTCAAGATAGCATCTTCAGAACCTCCTTACTGCTACTTTACATCGGCCTACCGCCTCATCTGCTGTCTCGGGACCTGAATTACGGCCTGAATAATAACACCTCCAAGTCGCGGTCAAGGCTGGCCTTGCGAAGCCAGCGCAAGGAATCGATAACGATTGCCTGCTGTTGGAATCGCTGTTAGCTCTGTCTCCAGCGTTATGGGCGAAGTTTTCGACGTCCGGAGCAATGCCAGCGCATTCGCTAGCCTTGAAATCACAAGCTCCAGCAGCAAGTCGCGAGCTCTGGCTCAGGCCGTCTCGAATCCTTCGTCGCAAGATCTGCAAAACGCACATTTGCAGCTACAGCAGCTTATATCTGGTGTATTGGAAGATCAGGATGATGAACCGGACTTGCTAGATGCAAATGCGACTGCGAACGATACCGCAAGCACTTCGAGCAATAATATGCAAACTTCGCAAGGCGGCAACGATGCTGCACCTGTTTGCTACGTAACCGCTCTATGGGCATATACTGGTGAAGCTCCGAATCATGTCAGCTTCAGTCAAGGTGACACCCTCGTCGTTTTTGGCATGGAGCCGTCGGGGTGGTGGGATGGCATCTTGATCAAGAGTACATTGCCAGAATTTGGAAAGAGAGGATGGTTTCCATCAAGTATGTGACTGCTTACCGCTGAGCCGTAGAATGGCAGTGACCAGACTCTTGCTTACGCTTGGCTTCGCTAGATTACGTGAGGCGCATTGACCACGATGCAGGTCGAAGGATACATACAGACTTCTTACAACTATCAGAAGAGTTGAGAAGGCAAGCAACAGAACCAAGTCCCGTAGACTCTGTCGAAGCCGACCTCAGTCCTCGCACAACACACGAGACCAATGACAGTATCAACACGGCAGATATCGACAGGCTGTTGAGAGGCAGTCTAACGCTTTCAGATGTGGGAAATGCTGGCGACGAAGATCTGACAAGCTTCTCTACCGGAGGAGACATCTTTGGCGAGATTGCAGCAGCAGCTGCCGTATCAAGCGGCACTCAATCCTTCTTGGATGAGGTTGTAGATAGTAGTGAGGATGATCGAGATGATGTCGCGCTGGCCCATCTTCTTCCGGCAAAAGAGGCGTCACCGAACCTACGCGAAGACAAGCTTGCGACCGAGAATGAGGCAGTAGATGCAGCTTGGGTGCCAAAGGTATCAACAGATGGAAGGATATTCTATTACAACACGAGGACCGGCGACTCGGCTTTCGAGCTTCCCTCGCCTTCTGTCTCGAGCCAACTCAGCAAGCATATTCGAGCCGATTCAGGCAGAGGGGAGAGCGTGGATGGGTCGACCGAGTATTTGGTAGACGATGATGACGATAGCCAGCGCGAACTTACTGCAAGCGAGACCATCAAAGGCCTCGCGAATGCAAATGGCAAATCGCATAGGAGTAGTATCACGCAAGATTTGCTTACAAGCAGTGGGATGCTACCAAGTACGAGTCAGCTGTCCAACTTTCGACAACCCAGTACAAGGGCTATCTCCATGTATTCGGACGACTCGGTTCTCGATACCGCTATGACATCTCCACGGAAAGGCAAAGCCTCAGAAACGGATGCAGCACTCACTCCTCGCAAGTTCAGCCTGGCGACTTCTGTCAACCAACAAGATACCTCAGCCTTGCTCGAACCTTTCCAAGCCAATATCAACCGCCTGGAACAGCTGAACAGCATATGCAGGCCAAGAGGTTCATCTTCTCTGGCATCACTCGAGGAAGAATGTAACGCTGCACTAACGGCACTCTCGCAAGCCATACAAGGGGCAAGATCCGCAGATACTGGAGATCTTTCGGTGGAAGAGCAGGAAGTTGCCGATCGTACTCAGCTGGAAGAGGCATCTGCACGTGTAAATCACTCCACAAGACGCTTGTTAGCTGCGACAGACCTCGTCCTGGAACAATCTCACTCCAAGCGCTCCTCAGCTGCCTTTTCCTCAGAGCTATATTCAAGCTCCGCAGACACTCGGTCCTCCTCGACTCTGGTAGATTCAGACAGTGAACTCGTTTCCTTGCCTACTCTTCACGCTTCCGACTTCCGACCCCTAGCCATGAAGATCACCGCAACTCAATCAAAGCTTATGCTTTCAATACGTACAGCTTGGGGTCTTCTTGTCACTTCCCCAGCGGAAGAGATGGCAGTAGAGCGGAATCGCGAGGCAGAAAACCTGCCACCTGATGTACTGATTGCACATAAGAAGGCTCGTCAACAGCTTCTGACGGCAAGGAAAGACATCGATGCAAAACTTCGCTTCGACTTGCTTGTTCAGGTGCGAACGCTTGGAGATGCGCTCATCAACTTTGTCGATGAAGTAGAAGCTTTCGCTGGACGAGCAGGTCTGCAGGCCAAGAAAGAGGCTCTTTTAGCGCCAAAAGCTACGGTCGCAGAGTTACATACCTCGACGGCTAGCGTACTACTTCCCGCTGTCAACATCTCTGGCGCTTTCCGGGGACACGGATACACAGTGCCTAGCGAGATATCCTCGAATGGGAAGCGCAGCAGGCCTGCATCGTACGCCTCCCTGAGCTCCTACTCTCCAACTGCTAGTCTCTCTGGACCGAGTCGCATAATCAGTACAGAGGCTCTGCAAGACCTGGACGCACATCGGAAGAGCGTGCTAGACGATCTCAACGGCCTCCGCACTATCTTCAGTACCCTCTTCGGCTCTCATGCCTCCGATAGATCCATCCGACCTAGTCTCTTACCTACTATCACTGCACAGACCTGTCAATTCGTCAACAAACTCGCAAAGTTCAGCAAGGAAGTAGAGGAAATCGATCTCGCTTCACAAGTCGATATAGAGATCAGCCCAGAGCTTTACTCGAGCCTGGTCGGCGAGAGTATCGCCAGAGTGCTTGAGTCAGGGCTTTTCTCCCGAGAAAACACTTCTACACCGGAGAGCGACCGCTACAAGCAAAGTCTCAAGGCTGCAGGTTTGGCCTTGTCTACTTTGCGGAAGTCGAAAGCAGGGCCAGCTAGCATACCTGGCACTCTTCTGCGGACCGTTCAAGCCCTTTCTCAATCAGCATCTCCTCTTTCGCATTCCCGCTCGAGCATCTCTTACTCTCCAGCTCAACCGCCGCAAGCTTCACCTTTGGGAGCGCTTCAATCCAATCCAGTGCAGGGTGGCGTGAACCTCAAGTCTGTGCTGGAAGTGTTTAGCACTGTCGACCAAGAAACTTCCGCTATTTTGTCCACCTTCACAGAGCTACTAAGATTAGCGGAAGAGCAGTCACATGCAACAGCATCGTTGCGCCGCAGGAATACAGCGCTGAGAGCCGCTCTTGTGGATCTGAGAACGCCCAAATCCGCTACCTCGACAAACAGCTCGATCATGATCAGTCGCTTAAAACGCAGGTCTGCTAATGGCGGCCTGGGTCTCGAAGACGAGGCTAAGGCACAACAAGAAGGGCCGAATGGATATCGGTCTTACGGAGGCGATGAACGAGCAGCTACCGCAAGCACCATTCAGAGACTTGGCTCCGCGCAAAGTATAAAATCTCGAAACGGCTATCAAACTCGACCGTCTCGATCAAACTCGCTCGCAGACTCTTTCAATTCTGAGACTTCGTCAGCCAGCCGTAGGGCAGATGCTGCAGAAGAACTTCGAAGTGCCATAGCAGATGCTGGAATCTGTGCGTCCACCTCTATTCCTGGAATAGACCGCGATTGCTGATGTTTAACTGCTTATAGCCAACTCACCAGTCAACCACTCACCCTCAAAGTCCAAACTCAAGCAATTCTTTGGTGCAGATGCGCCCGGCCAGAATATTCATCGCCCGCCTACTGCAAATCGCGAAGCTCCTTTTTTCCTGCAAGCCGATTATACTTTCGATCAGCTTTCATACGCTAGCGATGGTGCCATCCGAGCTGGAACTCTACATGCTCTCTGCTGTCGCTTGACAAATCATATGTCGGCCGATACGGGCTTCAACAATGCTTTCTTGATGACGTATCGAACTTTCACTACTTCGTCAGAGCTTCTTCGGCGTCTCATAGCTAGATATTTCATCGAGCCTCCTGCGGATCTGTCAGATGAGGATGTCAAAATATGGCAGGAACAGAAGCAGAAACTCATTCAGATCAGGTAAGAGAAGCCTATTCGCTATGTCTGGGAGTGCTCGCTAAAGTGCTTCTCTACAGAGTGGTCAACGTTATTCGGTCGTGGCTCACGGACTACCTCTACGAAGACGACGACGCTGTCCTCCTTGTGGAGATATCCGAATTCGCGGCCAGGCTGCCAGCTGAATCCGCGCAGCAGCTTGCGCGAATGCTGGAAAGACGGGTTGGTCGGCTTTTTCTGCTTTGCGAGGTCTAGTCCTAACTGCCAACCTTGAACCAGCGCATCACGGGTGCTCCACGTCGCTTGACTGCCTCTTTCTCAGGCGGAGCTACTCCACCTCCGATAGTTCCCCGCAACATGAAGCGCATCAAATTCGTCGAGATTGATTCTTTAGAAATCGCAAGGCAGCTCACAATCATGGACAGCAGATTATTCGCCAAGATCACTCCGGAAGAATGCCTAAGTAAAGCATGGCCGAAGAAGTTCAACAAGGATACACCGAACTTCAAGGCGATTGCGGATCAGAGCAACTTGCTTACCATCTGGGTGGCTATGTCGGTTGTAATGCAACATGATGTGCGGAAAAGAGCACTCGTTATCAAGCACTTTATCGCAATTGCGGATGTGAGTGACTGCCTGTACGAGTGCTAGCGGACCTAGCTGACAAGCTGCATTATATCATATTATAGAAATGCCGGCAGCTGTCAAACTTTACCGCGCTCATGCAAATCATTGCCGGGCTTAACTCTGGTGCAATCTACCGGCTTCGACGGACATGGGAAATGGTCGACAAGCGCTCCATGTCCACTCTTACTTTCCTTGGCAACTTGATGAGTCCAGAGAATAACCACGCTCTGTATCGAGATGCATTGCGGCTAGTAGGCTCTCCATGCGTTCCTTTCCTGGGTGAGCCAGAACGAGTTCGCATTTGCTGATCTTCAGCTGACATATATTGCGGGTTTGCAGGCGTCTACTTCACCGACTGGGTGATGAGTGGAGAAGCCAACAGCGACATGCTGCGGGACAAGCCTGATCAAATCAATTTCGGCAAGCGCGCCCGCGTAGCAGAGTCGATCCAGCAGATTCAGCTACACCAAGCGACACCATACAACTTGTCAGCCGTACCTGCACTTGTGAAATGGCTCGAAGACGAATTGCAGACTGCTATGATGGCCGCAACCGGTACTGCTGGAATAATCACGCCCACTTCGAACGATCATCCTTCACCTGCTCCAGTAGTAGATCCTATGCAGCGCGCATACGAGCACAGTGTCAAGATCGAGCCCAGAGAAAGGGAGGACGAGCGGAGTGGGTCTCCTACATATAGCAATTCTGATTGTCGCTAACACGCTTTTCCTCCCCAGTTACCCGCCTTCTCAGCGAGTCTGGCTTCTTGTAGTCACCTTATACATTCTTTCAACCATCTCGCAATATAGATATCTGGCTTTCAATTACTTCCGGTGTAATTTACATCCCTCCGCTCTTTTGTCTTTGTTCCAGGGATCTGTAGGGGAATCAGCAGTCGCAGTATCAGCAGCTCAGAAGGTGTTGTATGTATAAAGTGGCCTACGATTCAAGCGAGTGCATCTCTCCCTAAGTTACCTTGTGCCTCTCGATCAATAGCCGCGTCATACGTCGAACTAGCTAGACGCGGCCCACTATTCGCAATTGCTTGTCATTCGCTTTCTCTCTTTCCTTTCTACCACATCGTATACCTACTACATTATGGCAGACAACAGACCTATCGACGCAAGCAAGGTTGACGCCAATGCCCAGGTGAGCGATGGAGAGCTAGGTCGGGCCGATAGACGCTGACTCTCGACTTTGCAGACTGCTCAGCCAATCGGAGGTGTGCTTTGGAACTAAGTCCAACCTGTTGGCAATGCTAACGAAACGACAGCTACTGGATCTGATGCAAGCGACCTGGTCACGAAGACGAGCAGGGCCCCGGACGCCTTAGCTGGGGAAGCCGACCACGATAGAGAGCAAGGCCAGCCAGGCGCCAACAAGACATTCTCGCACGCTCAGGACTTTGCAGATGGCCCTCCTCCCGGTATTCAGGACACATCAGCCCGTACGTCACGTCATGCGATTTCACTTGAATGCGATTTGCGATGAAGGCTTACAATTGGATTGATTTGCCAGCTGAGGGATCTGTAGAAGCTCTGTCTAGTAACACGGCTGCTTCAGAGCATGGAAACAGCAAGTTCTTGGCTAGCTTGCAGGATGCAAAGGAGAAGCAGGAAGAGTCTGGCAGCACCGTCATCTAAGCAAAACAGACACTGTGTAGCTAGAACTACGACAGTCATACCATAAAACCCTCGTTTCTAACAAGCCAAAGCGCAGAAGCAATGCATGAATCATCTTCCATCTACCCGGACGCTATGCACTGCTCACTCCCCTCTTCTATTGCTGCATCATCATCATGAAGCGCAGTGCTCTTCCACACTCGTAACCTAACCCTCTCTTCGTAGATCTCGAAACCGTCCCCTCTATTCCCTCCGACCTGCTTTGGTTTATCCTGCTCTTCATCGACCTCGTGCATGCTCCAAGGGTCGACTCTACTCCATCCCCATTCCGCCTTTATAGCAGGTTTCTTATGCGGCGCCAGCACGACTAGATACCTAGCTCGCGTCGACAAGGCGTATAGGAGTGCCCACAGCTGAGATGGATCGGTGAGGAGGTGCAGTGCAAAGGAGCATATCACAAGATCATAGACTGCAGTAGGCTCATCCGGTAGCTGACCATTTGCAATGTCTGCGAATGACAGTTCTAAACAGGGTCGATTTGTTCGCTGAGTATAAGCAGGCGAAGTATAGGGGTCGGTCGCAGTGATATTGATGCTTTGAGGAACACTCCGCTTGCGCATGAGGCGCCGTCTTTGCCAATTCAATACAGCTTCAGTAGCTTCTCCAGATCCAGCAGCCAAGTCTAGGATATTTAGCTGCCTTTCAGCAGCAGCATTTGCGCCCAGATCGTCAAAGTAGATGTCTAAGAAGGTGTTGAGAGTCTTCAATATGCCAGGATAGTGTGGATTGCGGTAGTTTGTCGCTGCGTGTTTTGCATAATACTCATCGACCCCATTTGCATAGTTCTGCCGCATTGACTGCGATAAAGGGAGCACTAGTAGTTAGATGTAAAGGTAACTACATCAGCCTACAATTTCAACAATTTCTCTTTGAATCCTGCTTACTGGCTTTCAAGACTTTGGGTTAGACTGGGTTAACCTTCAACTGATTGGATTTCAAGACTGCTTTTACGATGAGCGAAGACGCGCTGCGACGACGCCTTGAAGGCTTTGAGAGCGCACACAAAGCAGCAGACGACGTCGACACAAAGTAATGCCGGGCTAGAAAGCTGCCTACCTAAGGACTTTATTGGGCTAATCTGTCGAAATCCCCAAAGCAAACTGTCCCTTTATACTGCTGGAATCCAGCGTAAATCAAAGCGTGAACGCGAAAAGGACGCTGCAGAAGCGTAATGCCCAATCCCTCCTTTATCGTTGCCCACTTTCGCTCAAAGCTTGTCTCAGGAAACGCATCCAGGAAGAAGAAGATGCTGCCAAAGCATACAAGGACTTTGTGGCTTCGTTCGAGGGTCCTGCGGATGCGGCGCCAGCTTCAGGGTCAAGCGCCGGTGGTCCTCCCAGTGGTCCAAGAGGTTTCAAGACATTCGTGAGAGCCGGTGGATCAGGTAAGATATGTCATATATTATCCAAGATGCGAGCCTTATGTATGTACAGGCTCTCCATCGCCTTACGCAGGCGCACCTGCTCCTTCGAATGCCTTCGCAAATCAACCTCCAACCGGGCCTAGAGGCTTCAGTGCAGCAGGTGCACCTTCTTCCAGAGCACCGCCGTCGGGTCCCTCAAGCAGTAGTAGTGCTATACCTACGGGTCCTAGAGCAAGTCGGCCTTCTGGCCCTCCTACACAGCAGGCACATACCTTTTTCTTGGCTACCGCCTAGTCGAGATAGAAAAGGCTAATCGTGGTCTCGTTTCCATCCGCGACTACCGCTGTGCCCTTGCTATTCCGAATCTACCGACTTCAACTACATAGAAGCCTCCCAGCAAAGCCACCGCAGCTTCTGTCTTCGACAATGACGAGCCTGCTACACCGACAGTAGCAGGACCAAAGAAGAACCGTGCTATGGACGCATTCCTGGAGCAGCTGAAACGGTACCCAATTTGTCGCTTACGCTTGGGCTGGTAACCTGAACATCATCAAACAGGGATCAGGCAGATCGCGAGTCTCGATTACAAGGAAGAGTCCAACAAGGAGGTTCGTATTTAGCTTCTATGCGAGACGCAACATGAACTAACATATATTCAGTCGCTACATCCGTCAGTGCTGCAGCAGGTGAGACCACAATGCTTGGATCCCCAGTCTCTGCCGCTTCTCTGCTGATTGACATGCTTAACAGCCGAGGACTTGGGTGGCTTCCGTGGCGGTGCCGCAGGCGGCTCTTTCGACACTGGCGACAGCACTTCCACCAATCTACACGTAGGTAATCTACCCGCCAATGTAACGACCAACGACATCGGGATGTATTTCGCGCAATTCGGGCCAGTCGCAAGTGTGAAAGTCATGTGGCCTAGGGATGATATGGGACAGAGTATGAATATGGTAGCTTCTATAGGTCCAGGAGGGTTTCCAGGTCCTGCGGTTCCTAGTACGAGAAGAGCGGGCTTGAATGGTTTCATTGCATTCATGAAAAGAAGAGATGCGGAAAAGGCACTGCATAAATGCGATAATCAGGAATGGATGGGGTCGGTCATGAGACTTGGTTGGGGTAAAGGCATGCCGCTGCCGCCAAGGCCTGTATATGGTGAGGCAGCCTGGTCGCACAAACCAGACTCCTTGCTAAAAGTCTGGAACTGCAGTCACCTCCACACCTTTCGCTCGCTCCTCCAGATCTCCATCACCTGCTCGCCATTCTCGAGGCAGAAGTCCCTCACGTTCTCCTCGACCTCGTCGTCATTCATCAGAAGACAGAGGTCGTCCATCTCGCAAGCGAAGTCGTCGTTCTACATCCCGCGACTCGCAATCACGCAGTCGTTCGCGGAGCAGAAGTCGAGGTCGAGATGGAGGTCGACAACGACGTCGTAAATCGTCCTATGACTCCTATGACTCTAGATCCCGTACGAGAAGTCGTTCGCGAAGCCCTCTGCCGCAAAAGGATAGAAGGTGGCCGAAACTCGAGTCGGAAAGTCAGAGGGATCTATTGGAAGATGTGGCGAGTAAGTCAAAGCAGTATGGAAGAAGATTCGAGGAGACTATGCGGGATAGAGAGCGGAATAACCCGAAATACGATTTCTTGCGAGATGAATCGGTGAGTCGGAAGCCTGACTTGCGACGGTGTCAATCGCAAGCTGATACATCGTATCCTAAATTAGCTGCCGGCGTATCACTACTTCAAAATGCTCATGGACAGGAGGTACCGTGCACCATCGCCGCCTCCACCACCTTACCTAGACGAAGTAAGCACACAGTCCGTCTAGGTGCAAGAATCGCTAATGTAGAATCGCTTGCAGGGCGACATGGAAGTAATCACTAGCGATGATTCCGATTATGAAGACGAGATGACGCATGGCAGACGAGGCGCGCTTGGCAAGCTACCTCGAGCCAAGCTCGAAACCATGCTTCGGTCCATCTCGAATCATCGGGACAAAGTAGCTCGCGTGATGGTATTTGCGCTGGACCGTCCCGACGCAGCCGAAGAGGTGGTTGAAGTAGTGATACAATCACTTCTCGTCGGATCTACACCTGTTCCTCGCAAGATCGCTCGCCTGAATGTCATTTCCGATATTCTACACAACTGTGCCGGAACACCTACCAATGCATGGAAATACCGCTCATTATTCGAAGCTCGGCTGCCAGAAGTGTTTACACATTTAGGAGATATACATAAGTCATTTCCTGGAAGAATGAAGGCTGAGATCTTCAGAAAACAAATCATGACGGTAGTGGATGTTTGGGAGAATTGGCTGGTCTTCACGCCGGCTGTCTTGCAGGATCTGACCAAGAGATTGGAGAATGGGAATGAAGATACAGTGTCGCAGATACAGAGGGAAACAAGCGATCCTCAGCAACAACAGCAGACGAATATGGCAGCTGAACAGGCAAAGACCGCGAAACCTACATTCAAGAAGGCTGGCTTCGCTGCTGTGCAGGCTGATACTGCAATGGGAGGCGAAGATGAAGAGGAAGATCTAGATGGAGAGGTCATCGCGCCCAGCGCTCCAGCTGCGGTGGACGACGTGGATGGCGAGCCCATTGACGGCGAAGACATAGATGGCGCCCCTATCTAGGAATCTTGTTACCCTTCAGAGAGATAACTTTGTTTTGCTGCGTTATTCGAGTCATTATCTCGGTGTTGCAATTGTGCAAGATGCCTGCCTGAGTACGCAACGAATGATTTTGCACTGCTTTTGCCTTACTCGCCAATAACTACTAATACAACAACTTATGCAACACCATAGAATTCCTTTGCATTCTCACAGAATATCCTATCCAGACTTTCGTCGTTCAGCCCGATTCCTAACAGGGTATCTAATGCGAGTTGATATGTGAACTCCCAGACTTTATCTTGGTCGACTTCGGGCGTGTCGAGGACTGCTGGGTCGCCTATTGGGAAAGCTGAAGCTTTGCCTGGGCCTACAAGCGGTATTTTGCAAACGGCTGGCATGTCCACGACTTCAGCTTAGCAGTTGGTCATCATATCAGTATGGTAGGAAGCGGACTCACGCCAATCACCGCCCCATAGGATCCTATGGTCTCCAAAGCCTTCCAACAAAGGCAGTAAGAACGCCTTGAGCGCTCTCACGCATTCTGAATAGGCAGTCTTGCCATTGTTCGTAGCGTTGCTGGCATTTATATAGTGCAGAAAAGCCTGTTCTACTAATTGTTGAGGGAGATAATTTACGAAACCACTGAATTTCAAGGAGACGGAAGGCATGAAAGCTAGTTCGGACTGGACAATGATACCATGATGAGTAGGGTCAAGGTATTGGAAGAATGGAAAAGACATACCATGTGCCGCTCATAGTCGTCGATGAAACTTCGAGGTTTGCTTGACAGGGCTGATCCATAGTCTGGTTTCGCAAGATGATCTGGCGAACAGTCTCAATAACAAGCAAAGCAGTATAGGGCGCGATTTGCAATGACACACCGAGTATGAATTTGGTCATCTTGTCAGGCTGTTGTCCTTGATGTACTCTTGTTATGCAGTCCACGATATTTTCCAGCACTTTATTCCCATGAACCGTCGTGTCGATCGTACAATCGAAGGAAAGATCATTCTCTCCCATCCATTTAAGACTATCTATAAAGTCCTCTTGAGCCATTGGAAAGCTCGGGCCGGATGGGAAGTCTTGGAGGAGGTATCTGAAGCCTTTGATCAGACTGTGGGAGGAAGGAGGGATGAGGGATAGGAGTTTGGAATAGTAGGACTGCATCGCTTCACGGCCTTCATCTAAGGGAGCCCATGGGACAATAGCTTGCAATGAAGGTAGGTGAGGCAGCTGCTCGTTGACGAGCCTGGCCGAACACGCGTCAGAAACCAGGCTTCAATACATAGTATAGTATGTATGTAGTGTACACACCACTCTATCTCTTTCAATGCATGCTGCCATTTCCCTGGAGCGTGCCTGCTTTCAATCTGGATGTAGGCTGCTCCGGTAAACCTCGCTTTGCCCTTTTCCTGCAGGTTCTGTACACCTTGCATATACCTTGCAGCACCATGATTACTTCTAATCGCTCTTGTCGCTCTCTCAACTTCTTTGCCCTCAAATGCCCAGTCCAACTTCTCGATGATTTCAGGTGTTTCCCACAGGTGCAGATGCCCGTCAAAGATGGCTGATGGATGCTGTCGCGTACTCTTCGCTGTGTTAGGGTTGCTGTTGATGGCTTCAAGCAGCTGCGCCCGTGGCAGTAAAGGCGGCGGCCTGCGTTTGCTCATGGCCTTAAGCTTGATTAACCTTGACCTTTGAAAAATGGTGTAACACTCGCTTATAACACTTTCAACACTTTCTATAAGACGACAATGGAGACTGAACCTATAGCTGTAGAATCTGCTGCTAGTACTAGTAACAACGTAGGCAAAGGACGACCTAAAGGGAAAGCAACAGGAAAAGCAAAGGCAACAAGTACGAGCGTCAAAGCACCCGGAACGACGGTCCTCCCAGCAGCCAGAGTGTCCAAGATCATCAAAGCAGACAGAGATATCACAAAATGCACAAAAGAAGCGGTATTCCTCGTCAGCGTGACGGCAGAACACTTTGTTAGAAGACTCGCAGACGCTGCCTATACGCGCGCCCGTTTGGATCAGAGAAAGCTCATTACTTACAAGGATGTCGGTGCGTTGATAACTGACTACTACTTACTATCTTAAAGAATATGTACTCATGCCACGACTGTGTCACAGCCAACTCGTGCGCGCCGGATCACGAGTTCTTCTTCCTCGAGGGTCAGTCCATCCATCTATACAACAATTAACCTCATCTAATGCCGCCTGTAACGTTGCAGAGGTCATCCCCAAGCCAGTCCCAGCGAAAGAAGCTCTTACTAGGCGAGACCTGCGAATCACAATGGCAGGCACGCCCTACATCGACAATAATATCGTCAAATCAGCAAGAGAAGGTAGTTCAGCATTGGCAGATGGGATCTTGGGACCAGATGGACTGCCTTTAGTCGTCAGCAACGGCAGCAATAGCAATGGTCAGAAGCTAGCAGCAGCAGCAACAGCCGCGACGCCTATGCAGTATTCAGCCTCGCCTTCTGCTTCCCCTGGTATACAACAACAACAACATCCTTCTGCCTCTGCCTCTTCTTCTTCCGCTTATCCTCTTCAATCAACACCTGGTCTAGCCGTAGCTTCAGGCAGCGGTAGTCTCCCCCTTCCAGCACCAGCCATGAATGGATCTTCAACCAGTGCTGGACTATTACCTCATCCTACTTCTGCCTATGCCCAACCTATTCCTCAGAATTACTCGCCTAATCACATGACGGCAGGACCCTCTAGTGCGCATACATCGCCGCAGAGAACGATGGAAGCGGCCGAAGACAGGAGGATGGACATGGATTGAAAGAAGTCTCGATCGAGTTATCAGGACTCGTAGTCTTGCTGTTGCGGTGCTGTTGTAATAAGGCAAGAGAGCGCTATAGCTCGTGCTCCGATCCTGCGAGCAAATAGCTTGTCATAGCTTGGCCTTGTTTCCAAACCGTTCGTCTTCTAGTGCTTGTCGTATCAAAGCCGCAAGCTCTTCTCCTTCAGCGTCGTCCAGCTCGTTGCGTCGCGCAAGCTCCCGATATCCTGTCCGATCTTATTTCAGCTCACGCTGTTCACACCAAAATACCACAGTTCGCTTACCCATCACGCGCGCAGTAGGAGGCACTTCTGTGTCTTGAGTAGCTTTCTTGGTATTTCGGCCTGAGAAGTCTGGAGCAGGTACGATCTATCCCACCCCATTTATCAATCTCATGGTTCCAACAAGTGGGAGTGATGCAGGAGAAACGCGCACATGCCAATGAACATGATCCACAACTTGTGCGTAACCATTGTTAGAAACGAGATTGAAGTCCTCTTGTCCCATAGCTTTGATTACCCGTCAATACTTTCTCTTTTGCCATGGGGTCACAAGCTTGAGAGCTTACCTTTACATACGGCTCTACATACTCTCGGCAGGTTACGAGCGAGATGCGCAGATAAATCGTCTGGCAAATGCGTCCTGTGTATTAGAGTCAGTTCCGGTTAGATTAGAGGTTGGAAAGGATGTATAGAGCGTGGGCTTGCATGCGGGAGTAGTGTTGCTTGGGAATAAGGAGAGTATGTCCTCGTCGTATGGGAAGGATGTCTGTGATAGAGAATCGCAATTAAGCAAGCTAGTGAGACGGGCTTTTCCAGGAAGCTAACGGACCCAGGAATACAAGGACATTGTCATCTTCATACACCTAGATAGATAGATAGCATCGCAGATAGTAGAAAGGCATAAGAACACAGATAGATCATGTTTCCCGGATGTTCGCTAAGCGAACCTTGAAAGCGGGCATCTCCCCAGCTGCGATTTGGCAGAAAGCACACGATGGATCGTTCTTGTCATTGTAAGTCTTTGTCTTCTTCGCGAAGGAATCGATGATAATTGAGGTCATTTGAGGTGTCAGTCGGGTTGGTTTCTTGTTAACCGGTGAAATTTACGCTTGATCTCTTCTTACACAGGACTGCTTCCCTTCACACCAAATGACATCAAATCATACCTACCAAAGAGGCTCTCGCTCGTGGCTTCTCTGCGACCTGCCTGGAGACTTGACCTGCAAGCTAGCTATGCAGGAAGCCGTTTCCGCGAATGTTAAAGTATACAACTAACCCTTTATCTTCACGCTCATTCCCATCCTATCTATCCTTTCTGCCCTCGAGCCAGTCCTGACTCCTCAGATCAATAAGCGTCAGGGATTTGGCCATCTTCTACTGACCTTGGCACCAGTCAAGGCCCTGCTTGCATCTGTCAATAAATGACCTCTTGTTCATACCGATTCTTCTTCTTCTCTTTCATTCCCTATCTGATTACATCTGCTTATTCTCAGGCGGTAAGACCTAGTAGTCTATGGACCCTTACGCGTCTAGTATGCTGAGATTCGGGCTATTACTGGATGTTCTTAGGGAGGATAGATGTATCATGCCACGAGGGCAGCTCTGGGGAGTACAAGGCTTATAAACGTACCTGAATGCCACGTCAAGGTCGAGCCCTGTCATTGTTCATACTGTAATAAAATAGTCCTTTGGTGTATGTGAGCACCGTCCTTTGTACCGCTTCAAGATACACCGTGCAAATGCTGCCCTTTGTCATGGACTTTTGACGTGCCTTGAGCCTCTGCTCTGCTCAACCTTCGAACTCTTACGGGCCTTGATACATCAACAGCAACATTACGGCGCGAGTCTACAAGGGTGCATAAACGTGACGAAGTAGAGAAGACAGATCTCGCGAGTTTGCAGCAGACTTTCAAGGGCCTTTACCTGGGCTCTGTTTGTCCGCCATGAATATCTTTCGCTTGCTGGGCGACTTGTCGCATCTGGCGTCCAGTGCGTCGCATCCATACATTTTCTACAATCATCTATCATACTTATATATTCCTTCGCGGTCTGGTTGCAGTCCTCATCCTGATCCAAAAGATCCATAAATCACGTTCAGTCCGTGGTATTTCCTTCAAGACACAAGCGCTATACCTTGCAGTATTCGCAACACGCTATGTAGATCTCTTGACTGGCCCATTCTACTCTGCCTACAATACCATTATGAAGATTGTCTTTCTGGGAAGCTCGGCTTGGATCGTCTATCTCATGAAGTACAAGTATAGGTGGGTCAAAGCTGAGCCATGAGAGTGTAAGAGGATATGCTGAGATGATAAGGACGACGCGACAGACCTACGCAAGACCCTGCTATCGACACGCTCAGAATCGAGTACCTGCTAGGCCCGTGTGCCGTTCTTTCCCTGATAGCCAATTATCGTTTGTGGGTACACTCATTTGATGCTCAATGGATTCCAGCCTGACGGTCTATGCAACGCGTCCGCAGCACGCCCCTCGAGATCCTATGGGCCTTCTCAATCTACCTAGAATCCGTCGCCATCTTACCTCAACTCTTCATGCTACAACGTACAGGAGAAGCCGAAACTATTACAGCGCACTATCTATTCGCATTGGGTATCTATCGTGGTCTGTATATTCCAAACTGGATATATCGCTACTTCACAGAAGATACGGTGGACCCGATTGCTATTGTAGCGGGTATTGTGCAGACGGGTCTATACGCAGACTTCTTCTACAGTAAGTCGGTTCTGCTGCTCGGTGATGCTGTTAGAGCCTGGCTAATATGCTTGCTCACTTTACTTTCTTTTGCGTTACAGTCTATTACACGAGGTGAGCTTCCTGGTCTACTGACAGTTGCTTCAACGACAGCACGACTGACCACGCTACTCTTCCCTTAATGTGCTCTTATGTTTCAGGGTGATGCGTGGGCAAAAGTGCGTTCTTCGCTTATACAAACAAAGGCCGTTGGTCGCTGGCTGAAAATCTTCCTTTTACAGATTCGAGCTCCCTGCGTAATACATGATAGTAGTAGTGTTCTATGGATAAGCTGCAGACTTGGAAGGGTACAAAGCTGGTCAATACCTCTTTCGAAAAGTACTGCAGCGAGGGTCAAATGTGAGACCTCGCCGCATATACGACAGATTTCACGAAATGTGTATGCAATGAATAGTCAATGCGATAATGCTTTGCCTGCTGTTTTGTCGAAATGGGTGGCGATTGCGCTCCTCGAAGCAGAGGAAGAGACTGTGCCTTGCTGCCTTTCGACTAGTCACCTCGAAGAAGGTGTAGGTTGGGGCTTTCGAGCATCTACATTGTCGCAATTCTCGACGAAAAAGAAGTGTAAAGCGCACCTTTGACGCTCGTAAACTCCGGTCTAGATTTATATTCCTCATTCAGGTGAGGGAGCGGGATCGCCTGATTGGCCAGACGCGGGCGAGGGGCGTGAGGTCAGTCAGTCGACGGCGCAATCGCAGGACGAGACGAGCAGGAGGAGGAGGAGGAGATTATCAGATAAGATAAGATTAGATTAGATAATCAGCGTAATCAGATAAGATCAGATTCCCCATCCTCCTCGTCAAGATCCAGGCCGGCCCTCTTTCATCCCGGTAAGCTCCTTCCCTTGGCTGCCTGGCTGCGCGCGCGCTCTCTGGCTGACGTGCTTGTTTTGTTTACTTTCTTTTTGTGTTCGCTCTGCTTCTTTCTTCTGCTCCAACTCGTTGATGGGATTTCCTTGAAATGTTGGCTCTCCCTCTTCTTCTTCCTGACAATCCATGCTCGACGACTACGGCGATTCTGGCTCATGAACAATGGCGGTTCCACAGCAGCAGCAGCAACTTTACCGCAGTATGCAAGCAGTCAGAATACAATGTACAGCAATCACGCGGGAAACCACGGCCCAAATATCAGCTTAGATGCCAGCAGCAGTAGCAATAACCAAGGAAATACACGCGCCTCACCCCCAAAAGCTGCATTCAGACAGCCTCCACAACCTTTCAATGGAGCTCAGAACCCCGTACAAGCATTCATGCAGGCGCAGGCAGCTGCCCAAGCTCAGGCGCAAGCGCAAGCGCAAGCGCAAGCGCAAGCGCAAGCTGGAAATGCAGGACCACAGCAAGTGCCAGGACAGCAACAGCACCCACCATTTGCAAACTTTCAGAATCAAATACAGCAGCAGCAGCATTTCCAGCAACAGATGCTACAGATGCAGGCCATGCAGCAACAGCAACAGCAGTTCAGGCCGGCCAGCAGTAGCAGTAGTAATAACAACAACAACAGTGTAATGAATGGTCCTGGAAGACCTGGAGCACCTACGCATATCCCTATCCAGCAAGAAGTGCATCAAGTGCCAACGCTCAGTAATGGCCCTCTGAATATGATGGCCATGCCGCCTCCACAACAACCCATAGCTTCGACTTCAGCTCTACCTCCTAGTACTACCTCGCTACCTTTACAACAACAACTACAACAAAATCCGAACATACCACCGTCGCATCATATGCGGCGCCCAAGCATGGATCAAGTCCTGCTCATGCAGCGACTAGCCGAAGCAGCCAAGAAAGGTGGTCTACCTATTCAAACGCTATTTACAAAGACGTCCTGGGTAACCTCAAACCCTACGAATGGCACCTTGAGCCCTATCCCAGAATACACGGCTCAAGAAGCCACGAACTTAGAAACATGGATGAAGCGGGACATGAAGATGGTAGAAGCTGCACAGCGCGAGAAGCAGAGATTAAGAGAGACGTTGGAAGATCTGGCCAATCAGACTTATAGTAACCATGATTGGTTGGGTCCACCTAGGATGGTTGCAGATCCGCAGAATAGGAATAATATGCCACCTCAACCGCCGCTGCCGCCAAACTTCAAGATAAGGACAAGAAAGGAGATGGAAAGAGATCTGGCGAAGGGAAAGCGGAAACAGAGGCCTTGGCTCGAGTTGTGCGTCCCCAGTAAACCTGAAAGATATCAAGCCGGCTAATCGATGTCGCTCTCAACAGTTCCAAGAAGCAGCTGCGTAGTATAGCGAAGAAAGACGAATGCTTGATTCCGATACGTATAGACCTCGAAAACGACGGGAGGAAATGCAGCGATACCTTTCTTTGGAATCTGAACGGTAGGGCTACCCGCATTATCGAACTTCACATATACATTAGATGCTGAACTATGACCGTAGACACACTCATCACACCTCCCTTATTCGCGACTATCCTGTGCGAAGACCTACTTCTGCCGACCGACTTCTTCCATTCTTCCATAGTAAACGCTATAAACGATCAAGTGAAACAATATCACGAAGCAGAGGAGCTACATCCCCGCTCTTTGTTTATCGGTAACCCCTCCATGTCCACACAAAATGACCTAGCGCAAGAACAGCCCGGGTTATCTGCCCCTGCTGCTGCAAATGGACCGCTGCTCCTCGTAAATGGGAGACAGCAAGGTGATGAGACGAATGCTTTAGAAAATGAAGGGAATCAGCAAGAAGATGGAGATGAAGAACAGGATTGGTGGGATGGATGGAGGAAGAAGATCAAGTTACTGCAAGAAGTCTCGGATGGTGATACTCTGCCGGAAACAGTCTTACAGGAGTTCGATAAGGCCGAAGACCCAAATCAAGCTGGCCCAGGGTTATCAGAGTCTGTATTAGGGCTTTCAGATATGGCAGCTACCGCAGACGGCGTGGTCCTTCAAGCTCCTGCAACTGTCCCACAACAACCTCAACTCCACGACGAGCTCCGCATTCTTATCCAGCTGGATATCTCCATCGACACCGTCAATCTTCGCGATCAGTTCGAATGGGATATATCAGATACTTCCAATTCTCCAGAAGCTTTCGCAACTACCCTCTGCGCTGACCTAGGACTACCTGGAGAATTCTTAACCGCCATTTCACACTCTATTCGAGAACAAGTGGATGCCCACATCCGCTCTCTATCAGCGACAAGATACCTCAGAGGTGATCAGACCTTCCATGAAGAACTACGTCCTGCTTTCCAACTGCCATTACTGGATACAATCAGAGGCAACGATGTAGAGACCTGGACGCCCCATCTGGAGAAATTGGGTGTGGTCGAGCTGGATCATCGTGAGAAAGAGCGAGAAAGACAGTCTAGAAGGCAGAAGAGAGGTGCACGCAATAACAGGAGAAACGTAGTTACTCTACCGGACAGAGAACCTTTGAGAACAAGTCGGACCATCCTACCGAAACCCGGTGCAGCGCTCATATCTGGCTCAAATAATGCAAATCCTTCTTCCAATACCACTGGAGCGAACAATCAAGCAGATAACGACAACTCAGCAAATGCAGGCAATGTGCCAACGTACGAAACTGCAGAACCTTATGCTCTCTTACCCGTTCCAGATATGGGACCGCCTCCAAAGATGTCTTCTCCTCCTCGCAGACCTGCCAGGCCGCGTGGAGACATACCTGCATTTGCTTTAGGTGGAGCTGCGGACCCGTCTTTGGCGGGTGCGCAAGGTGGTCTTGCGGCAGGCAATACAGGTGCTTTAAAAGGTAGACCTCCGAAAAAGCGTGGCAGGCCAGCCGCTGCAGATCTTCAAGCTGGCCTGAACGGCAACGAACTCATGCCTGGAGATGTGGCAGTAAATGGAGCACAATTTGCTGCTGGACAGTCTGCGGGTGCTTCAAATGCAAACTCGCCAGCTCCTGCTGGCGCATACAACGCCGCTGCACCTGCTACCACTGCTGGAAAGAAAGTCTCTGCGAGAATGAAGAAGAATGGCTGGCTGCCTACGGATCATCTGGTTATGCATCCTAACATTATCGATGGGAAGTGGCATTGCACAAGTAAGCTAGGATGCACTCTCGTCCGAAATACATTTAGCTAAAGCGTTCTCCTTGCGTACAGATTGTGGTGTCCCCGAACCTATCGCTGTTGGGCGTCGCAAAGGACCACTCGGGTCTAACACGCAATGTGCAGAATGCGGTAAGCCAAGGCTGTCCAGCGAGCGCAAGAAACGTCAACTAATCGTTCATGTCACTTCCAAGGTAAATACTACATGTCCAACAAAGGTCGTCTGCGACCTTGCGAATATACGACAGACCCGAACTACCACAGCGCTCGAGCTCAAGGCATTCCTGTAGATGTTCCCGGTGCAGCTGAATCATCAGCAAATACCCCTCTACAGATCGTAGACTCTCCTGTTGGTAGTGAATTCCAGCCTGGATCGGAGGATGACTTCCGACCCGACGACAGCAGTAGTGTAGTCGGAGATGCTAGCTATAGAGGCAGGGCAGACTCTGACGCCAGTATCAGAACTGTTAATAACGCACAGAGGATGGGTTCTAAGGCTCCCGTAGGTGCAAACCAAAGAGCAGGCAAAGGAAAAGGAAAAGGCAAAGGGGCTGGGAAACAGCTTCCTCCCATGCCGGAATCCAAAGCTTCTTCCGGCTCATACGCCAACAACAACGGTCTCGCTGCAAGTCCTCCGAAGAACAACCTGCCGCTCCCGACAATAAAGCTGTCCATGAATCGGCAAAATTCCGCTTCAAAGATGTCTCCACCTCAGGCGAAGTCGTCATTACCATCTGCATCGCCTTCACAGCAGCCCGCGCCTCTGCCACCCTCACATCAGCCTTCGCCGCCGCGACCGTCAGCACCTCCGAACAGGAAGAAAGTCGAGCCGCCGACATGGATGCTCATCGAGGTGGCTAACCTCAGAAGAGACAGGTAAGCGTGCTGAACATTGTATTTGACTGTCCTTGGACTGACTGACTTGCGTCTTTTCAGACCGGATGACCGATTCGAAGTGATCAGTAAACCTAGACCAGAGGCTGAAGGTCCTCCCGAATGGCGCTTGAAGTGTCTAGGTATGTTGCTTTTTCGCTGTGAGTACTGATCTTGGACTAACCCAATCGTCACAGACTGTCCTGGAAAAGTATACAAAACGGGTCCCGAGGAGACACTCGGCAATTTTGCTGCTCATCTACGATTCAAGGGCCACAGACAAGCAGTTGCAGCTCGGTTAAGCGGTGGAGGGCAGAACCAAGGTGATCCCATCCAAGTGTGAGGTAGCAGAGTGAAGAAATGCGTTCCTCAAAAGTGCAAAAGCCTGTTTTCCATTGGCACAGTAGTAGTATTATGAGTGTAGACGTACATTGATGTTGTATAGTATGATCCAAAGAGGCAAAAAGCAAAGAATATGATCTAGGCGCATTTCCATCTGTGAATGAAGAGTTTCCTCCTTTGAGACACCCTAAGAAGGAGCATGAAACGACAGCGCAGCTACCTGAATGGTACGCTTGTGCTTCAAAGGGACGCTTGAACAGAGAATGAGTGCCGCGAAGAACAGGTAGCCCGACAGGCTTTGCGAGTCTCAGCAAGATCTTTTGTGAAGTCTCAGACGCTTCTGAGACAGCATAGAAATCTTAATCAATATAAACCCCTGCAAAGTCCCGTCGTTGAGCTCGTTGCCCTGATATACCCGGGACGGGGATGTGCAGCGCGTCCAGACTGATTGCGAAAAGCTGCCATTGCGAATGCTGAACCCGGGGCAGCAGTTACTACTAGCGAATTTAAAGGAAGGGAGACTGCGAATTCATGATCCCGTCAGATTGCACGCTCGGGACCATGACATTAAGCGCGCGCCAGAATTTCAGAGCGATACAGCGGCGGTACCGCCAGGTGCTGTTTGTCCACCGAGACCGTCGATCTTTTTCTCGGAGTGAAAGCTAAGGCACACTATTGGAGTGCTAACTATGGTGACGATGATCTCTCTCGGAAAGATGCGGGAGACTTCAGGGAGACTTCGAATCGACTTCAAGCTGGGGAACTGATACTTAAGATGGTTGCCGAATTGCTACTTCACTATGACCGTTGAGAAGCAGAAGTAGTCAGCCAAAACTCAAGACAGTAGTATTCGGGGGAGCCTGGGAGGCAGGGACTCGGGATGGAGGAGAGGTCAACCCAAGTGCCGGTCGGACGAACGCATCGCAGGCATCGATACGTCGGCGTGTCAATCGTCAAATCGAATGTCAACAACGCGCGCGAGATGTTGGCCTGCCACGCGAGCGTGCCTCGAAGCGACAGCTTCCACGTGGTCCAATCAGGTACAGTGCGTGATCGGGACAACCACAATTTCGACAACTGCGGGGAGCTTCAGCAACTGTGAAAAGGCTTTTTTCAAACGGGAGGATCGCGCATCACCCACCCACTCACTGTGATTCGGATAGTCCGACAGGCCTCTGATAGGTGGGAACAGCAGATAGATTTAGGCAGGGCAGGAAGTGTCAGGGCTGATGAGAAGATTTCAAGCCTGAGCCGCTCACGAACAAGGCAGTCTGCTTCGGCGTTGTCGAGCATCGCAACTCAATCTGACGGCTGCTAGCAGTCAGCTCTGTTTGTTCACTTCCCAAGTGCAGCTTGTATACACACCCGTGCCGGACAACAGAGATCTACTCTGGCTGACCTGAGCCCCTGGCGCAACACAAACCAATTTCCTTCATAAGGCGCAGCCAGCAGTCATGGCTCTTGTCTTCTGAGATATCCAAGTCTCGAGATATCAACGGGTAGGAGATCGCCCTTGCCATCCCCTTAGCAAGTCAGTTACTGATGGCAGATGTGGGTTCTCGCGAGCAGACATGCTGCTCCTTCAACCAAGTCATCCCCTTCCACATATCCACTCCAACAATTTTCAATCGAGCTACGCAGTTCGCTGTCAGCCCTTGGTAGCGTCAATGAGCGGAGACAGACTCGCTAATCAGCAAAGCCCAAGTACCATCAGTACCAGCGGCGCCTACACTAGTGCAAAGCTACCTACCACCGCAGACCATGCAACCGGTCTCAGCTCGATAGAGATGGAAATCAGGGTCAGGTCAACATCGTCTCAGAGCACCCAGTCCGGGCCCTCTCGCAATTCATCCATTGATATGGACAAGATGACGCGCCCTAAGAGGAAGAGGATCAATCCGCAGCAGCTACAAGCGCTTTTGGCTATCTTCGCGCAGACCGACACTCCCTCCTATGAGCTGCGAGAAAGCGTAGGCGCTGAGCTTGGCATGTCCAATCGAGAGGTTCAGGTGAATTGCAGCAGAGTCCTCTTGACATAGTTTGCAACACTAACTGTCGTCTTGTCTGTCTGTGGTAGGTTTGGTTCCAGAATCGTAGGGCCAAAGAGAGAGCTACCCGCCAGAAGAGCCAGACAAGCGCTCAAGATGAAGAGGATAAGGCAGAGAAGGCTGGAGGATCGGCTGCCCCGTCTGCGTCCGCACTACCGCCAGCACGAAGCTATTCAGGCTATCCAGTTAGCTCACCACCGCAACGAATCTTAGCATTCTCCAGTGCTCTTGACTACGGCAGAAGGCGTTCTCTAAGCACAGGGAATCTGATGGAATCGAAGCCTGTACTCCAGTCGGCAGAGCCAGAGCGGACTGCACAGACGGAAGGAGCAGACGAACAGCCTATCAGCTATGCTGGACCAATGCGTCCTCGCACGAGCAGGTATCACTCGTATACCTCGCACTATGCACCAGTTACTGCAGCGCGAGCTGGTTCATGGACATCTCGGCCTCCTGTTGGATCTCGACATTCGTTTCAGGCAGACATCAGACCGCCTCCTCACTCCCAGTATGACTCATCCCCTTCTTATCCTTCGGCTTCATACACATTTCCTCCTCGACATATAGAGGCTGTGACGCCTAGCTCTGCATCACAGCTGGAAAGGATCCCATCCGGAGAGACGCTCGCAGATCGACGACACACTAGGCTTCCCCCGGTCAAGCTTCTACTGGATATTGCAGACATGGCGTCTCTTGGGATATCGTCTCCTGAGCCACCGTATTCCGCACAATCCTGCCCGCCTCTATCGCCCTTTGGCAGTTTAAGCCTATACTCTCCTATACATCCAAGGTCGGGCTACAGCGAGGGCGCTACGTCGTGTTATTTTGATGTCAAAACCCCCACGGCATCAAGACGAGTCTCGCCTCCGTCAGAAAGCACATTTGATAGATTTGGCGAGAGGACGCGGGAAGAGTCCAGATAACGCCCAGAGAATAGTCGAATAGTTGAGATGTCCACCTAGCGCTGAAAGGGTGTTTCTGTAGCCTTAGTCGAATCAATAAGTCTCTGTATGATATTACATGGCACATACATGATTGCGCATGATTGCAGCCGTAATGCAGCCTTTCGACATGGATTTGGGCATGTCTCGAACACTGATGCATAGAGGAAGAAATGGCTATCTGCCTGGCATCAATTCTTCGCCAGTAAGGCTATCATGCGGTTTTGTGTCCATGCTGGTCAGGCCTGTCACTGAAGCCAGTTAGGCTAGTACCAAGTATAGCTAGGAACACAGACGCACTTGAAGTAGGTTTGGCTTCGTCTCCACAGCCACAGTCGTATAGGCCTTCCAGCTGTTCGCCAAAGTCAGCCATATATCCTGCGTTTAGGCATAGAAGACTTACTGCTGTACAGTCGAACTCCTCCTTTCCCAAACGTTCGTTGACCCTGTTATGAATACCACACAGCCACATTGCAGCTGTCTTTTGCGAAGATGTCTGTAGAACCTCCGTGATTAGTCTATGTTCGGAGACGCGCTTCAGCTGCGTCACAAACTCACTTGTGGAGGGTAGTCTTTCAATAGAAGCTGGAAATGAGCAGCACAATCGCCGCAAGGATACAATCTCGAGAAGAGGTAGATGAAGCTTCGGAAAGCGCTCTTTTGGTCGGCGGTCTGCACTCAGACACGTCACTATTTGCGAGCATACAATTCCAGTAGTACTCACTGGATGTTCCGGGTATCTATACGCGTCAGGATGGATGTGTCAGATGCAGCCAAGTCTTTACAGCAAGTGGCATAGTACCTTTGTGCCATAGTATGCAGTAGCTGTGGAAGGATTCATAAGTAGTGTAAACCGACTTTACGTAACGCTGAGCCTCACCTTCCAGCTTGCGCGACCTAGTTCAGCTCTGTACACGTATCGATCCAAATTAGTGCCCATCTTCGCACGGACAATGCTGGTCATCTAGCCCACTTCGCAGTAGCATTTCCAAGTTTTGGCATGATGACATCTCCATTCACTTCGTCGCCGACATCGAACAGCTTGTTGAACGAGACTGCGGTCATGGCATCGTCCACTGGTCGGCCGGGCGCGTTGATGGTCAGATAGATGAAGGTCGGGACAATAAGGATCAGAGAGCAGATTGCGAATGGCAGTAGAAGGCCTGGTAAGCGACCGCGAACCATCATGATCAGGGTATTGGCTGGGAACCAAAAGTGCGCCAAGTGAACAAAGCATTGCAAACCATTACTGGTAGGTGACTAAGCATTACACGTCAAGGCTACGACTACCCTTCACAGCCGTACCTTTTACATCCTTCTAGCCAGCTTGACCGATTTATTGCAAACTGCAGAACAAAATCTCTTTCCATCGGATGTAAGCGCTTCGAGACTATGACCATACTATGTAAGGGACTCCCGAAATCCTCCTCAGATCGAGCTGCCAGCTCTGCGAGCGTGCCTGCTATCAGTTTTTGTGTTTCTGATCCGACGCGAGAGATAGTGATCGCCAGGGTATTCTCTGGATCTAAAGAAGGCGCCTCTTCAGAAGGTAGCAGAGAGACTATCTGCTCTATGGCGACGGCAGGGGACATGTACCGCGCTGGTTCGTAGATCTTGCGGCCTCTGCAATAGAATTTTAGCTTTGTTTGTAGACTGGGCAAGGTGAATTATAGCGCACCGAGCCAAGTTCATCTCACTCTGTTCCTTGACCTTGATATCCAAAAGACACAGCGTGTGCAAGCCAAGTTTATCGTTCTCTTCTATTCTTCCCAGCCAGGAGGACGGCCGCCAATTGTCGGTAAAGAAGGGTATGCTGATGGTCTGTCCGAAGTTATATAGGGCAAGACCACATGCTCCTGCTGCATTCATGATTGACGCATTATGGATGACAGTATATGGGATCTTCCGCTCAACAGCGCGTAGGAGCAGGTCCGCGTGCGTGGTTGCTCTAAGTCAAGTCTATGAGCATTCTTGACTGCGCTGCGAATGACATGTATGCCTCACCTACCCAAAGGGATCCCCTACTACCAGGAAAGCGACGTCTTCCTTGTCTGCGTTTTCAAGGATGACATCGCTCTCTGCTTCGACCATATCACGGTCTGCGACTACGATCTTCTTGCCATATAGCGTTTCCTGGCGACAACACACAGCCCAGCGTCAAATCTTGAAGGCTTGAAATTAAACGGGCACTAACGAGCGCCTGTATCCCGCTTCCTTGTTGACCACTATCTTCTGCATCAGATTGAAAGCCGACATCGACGAGTATGCTCGTGTAAGCCTCGAGGTAAACCCTCGAACATCCTTGAATCGCTTTAAGACCGCGCAGAGTGATGTCTTCAGGCGAGCCCAGGCCGAGGCCAATGCAGTACAGCATGGCTTATAGCTTGTGTAACACTTTTGTTAAGGTGTAAACCTTTGCTTTAAATTGCAGATTTTGGCTTGAACGAAAGAGCTGAAAATATGACAACGCTTGGTTCTGCTTTGTCCGGTTTCTGAAGAAAGGAATGGCCATGACTGCGACAGAAACGACGCCGGTCGCTTCTACATCTACATCCAGTTATACATCAAGCAATGCAGCTCCAAAGCAGCCTTCTTCAAATTGGAAAGCCCTAAGAAAGGTGCAGTTTTGGCTGCAATTTTCCACGAAGAATACAGCATGATACTGAGACTAGATGTACAGAGTATGCCCGTCTCTGTCGCTGCTCAAGAGCTAGGCGGCCGTCCAAGCAAGAAACGCAAACGCGAAAGCGAGACGTCAAGCAAGCCTAGCAATCCGGCAGACTTTGTTGCGAATGGATCAGACTTGCAAGAGCCATCTACTAGCGATATCAAAGGCAAAGGGAAAGCTCGTAAACCGTTGCTAGGCGAAGAAGGCGTTTCAGGCCATAAAGCAGAGTAAGCTCAGCTAGTTTTCAGACGAGGCTATAGAACGGCTGATGCTACGTCAACAGAGCCGGTCAATACTTGTCGCTGGATTGCGAGTTCGTAGGCCTGTACGACCCAGCCAACGATCACGCGCGACACTCTTTGGCTAGAGTGTCAATTGTGAACTATCATGGAGCTATTGTTCTAGACACCTTCGTTGCACAAAGAGAAAGAATAGGTGATTGGAGAACATGGGTTTCAGGCGTGCGTCCCGAAGATGTGCAGGGCGGTATGTCAATCGCAGTCTCTAAGAGAAAATCCTTGGCTGATTTTTCGGTTTGGTGACACAGCTCCTTCGTATGCAGAGGTGCAGAAACAGGTGGCAGATCTGCTGAAGGGCAGGATACTAATCGGGCATGCAGTCCATAATGACTTGAAGGTGAGGGTAGCCTTTGACTGTATTTAAGACGATAGCTGATCATATTTCCAGGTTCTTCTACTATCTCATCCTTATCAGGATACTCGCGATACGGCGACTTATGCTCCTCTGCGGGAATTAGCGAAATCCAAGCGACCTTCCCTGAAGAATCTGTCAAAGAAAGCCTTGGGTATTGATATCCAGGAAGGCGAGCACTCTTCCGTGAGTGCCATCGATGTAATGTCAACATCTGTATTGCAGTTGACTGAGATACACTACCGCCAGGTCACGGATGCTCGAGCTACAATGGCCATCTATCGTACTGTTCAGAAGGAATGGGAAGAGAAGCTCAGGGCAGGCAAGCCCAAGAAGATTAAGAAGCTTGAAGTAGCCAAAGACTCTTCTACGTCCAAGACAGCTGGGAAGGCCGTCAGGAAGGAAGGTGGTGCGAAGGTCAAAGGCGGACCTGGTGTCGTTCGCAAGGGCGGTGGATCTCTAGGTCTGGCTGCGACTCTGTCCAAGGAGAAAGATTGGTGGTCCTCCGGTACGCTTGATTGAGCGTAGGCTCTTGGTCGTTGGATCCGATGATGTTGTAGCATAATCCGCAACTCGCCCATATCTTCCCTACTTTTGCTCTTTCTTCTTTTGCTCTTGGATGTCCTTCCATTTCCTCTCTACAACAGTCCGCATTGGACATGCTGTACTGAAATCGTTGCCCTTTTCGCCCTTCCCAGCCCGCAGCTTCTTTGTTTCTGCTTCGTCAGAGACGCCAGGCTGACGAGGATTACGCTTGTAGAGCTCGTTGCAGCTGATATCGCTAACACAATCAGCCTTTTCCTTGACGGCGAACTACATCTTGACTGACCAGGCATACAGACTCTCCAGCACACCGCTGCATCGCTCCTGATTGTACGAGTTCTGCGCCAGGCATGTCTGGATAGCGCAGGCTTCTGCTTGACAGGGTGGATTGTCGTTCAAGGGCATACTCAGTAACTTCAACAGGCAGTCAGTGTGAAGGCAACCCTTGACCATCCGGAATGGCAGATTCTCGTTCAAAATCGCAAAGAGCGCTTGAGCTGTCCGTTTCAATAGTCGGCATTGATACCAATATCAAGAAGAACTATGACTATCATGACTATCGACATGCATCTCCTATGCACACCTCGAAATCTGCCAAGATTATGTCATCTATGGCAGCACATGCTTTCTCACTGTTCTGCCGGCCAACCAGATATAGGCCTATCTCTCCATGGGGGCGCTAATGCACAAATGAGAGGGAGGCCCTCCCTTCTCTCAAAACTCTGCAAGAAAGCTCTCAACGAAAAAGCTTTGCTCGTTGAAGAAGAAAGGTGGAAAGCTTGCCTGAAGACATCGGATCCGCCTTCAAGTAGCCTATCTCAGCCATCACAATCATGGCTGGTGTACCAGACAGCGCGTTCGCTGATCAGCACAAGATCAGCGAGAAGGGACCTGTTAGCCGGACAGAGACAGCTCTGGACGACCGAGAGCTCTTGGACCATGATCAGAAGAAGCTCGAACGTCGTATTCTCCTCAAGCTCGACTTGCGGTATATAATGGTTCTGTCGACCTGCGTGCGCACCGGTTAATTCGTGTCTTCGCGCAGGATCCTGCCCGTCTTAGCGCTTCTCTTCCTCTTCTCCTTCCTGGACAGGACAAACATGTCAGTATATGATAGAAAACAGCAAGCAGTCCCTTGTCCTAACATTGTCTATACAGTGGAAATGCCGCGACTTTGGGGCTTCGGGTCAATCTCCATCTCGTCGGCAATCAGTACGCAATATGCTTGACCGTCTACTATCTATTCTACATCGTCTCGGAAGTGCCTTCCAACCTGTTGATGAAGAAAGTACGACCGCGCATTTGGCTCCCGCTTCTAACTGGCCTTTGGGGCTTGGTCGCTATGTGTTTAGCATTCGTCAGAAGCTTTGGCAGCTTGGTGACTGTCCGAATCTTTCTGGGTATCACGGAGGGAGGCCTCTTGCCCGGGATCGTGTTATATCTCAGCATGATGTACAGGCGCAGAGGTAAGCTGAAGAATCGGGATACAGTCATACATCTGATGCTGAACCTTATCGTGCAGAGCTCGGCTTTCGAATGGGAATGATATATGGAGCAGCATCACTGTCGGGCGCTTTCGGTAAGCGCATGGCCCTCAATCTCGCATATCTTCGCTAACATGGCTCTGACGAGGTGGTTTGCTTGCTTACGGTTTCAATGCTATCGGAGCTGTCAGCGGAGTAATGGAGTGCGTCACTATCTACTTCCTATCGATGCCAGCTCTTGACTGACGGCTGAAAAAGTCATGGCTGGCGCTGGATCTTTGTAGGATTCTTATCTCGATGCTCCGACCATTTTGATGCTAATAGAAGTCATCAGCTGCTCGAAGGCCTTCTGACTATTGTGGTCGCCATCATCGCGTACATTTTCCTGCCAAATTCGCTCGAAGAGGCGTCGTTCCTCTCACCTACAGAAAGAGCCTTCGCAGTGCAGCGATTACTTCGAGATCGTCCAACCTCTGCATCGTTGAGTGCGGACGGAGATGCTTCCCCTCACGCTTCCGAGAAACTACAGTGGTCCGAAGTCCGCCGAGGTTTCCTGTCTGTGCAAACATGGCTTTCAGCATCTGCCTACTTCTGCATACTGAGCGGGTGAGCTGCCGCATACATTCTTAAAACCTTCAACGGCTGATTATATCTGCGATCTAGCCTCTATAGCTTCGGCTTGTTCACACCGAGCATCATCAATGCATTAGGCTACACAGCGGAAAGAGCACAATTGTTCTCCGTTCCTCCATATGCAGCAGCATGTGTGGGCACATTCATCGTGGCCTATCTGTCTGATCGCCTCTGGTTACGAGGCCCTGTCATTCTGGTGGTCCTTCCAATCGCAATAATTGGATACGCTGTGATAGCCACCACCGACAACAACAATGTCAAGTATGGTATGCTGTTCTTGGTGAGTATGAAGCCGCTCGCCAAAGTGCGGGAGACGAGCGAGTTCCGCTGACTTCAATACATTAAAATACATCAAGATGGCCTTCGGACAGTACACAAGTGTGCCTGCGATCTTAGTCTGGCTCACCGGAAACAGTGCTGGACATTATAAGAGAGCGACTGTGTCTGCTTTACAACTGTGCGTTGCACTAATCCCTTACAGGCTGGGTCTGACATGCAAATGTTCCTCATTAGCGCAATCGCAAACTGTGGCGGCTTTGTCGTACGTCCTGCTAGCATACCAGACGGGCAGACTGATCTGATAAGGTCCGCAGGCTGCCTGGATCTATCCGACTAGCCAAAGACCGGCTTACAAGAAGTCTCACCATATCGTGTTGGGCTTACTGTGCTATGCTTGGTAAGTACTTCTGCATCAGAGCATTTTTTGCCTGTTCTTACCCTTTTTCCTTTCTCGCGTATAGGGTCGCGTAGGTCGATCAGTTAACTTGACAGGGCTCTACTAACGAAGCTTTCAGTGTGCTTGCTAACACGCTGTTCTGTGCGTGGGTCAACAAGCGAAAGCGACAAGGAGCCTACGATCAAGTGAGTTCTATCGACCCAGGCACTTGGCGAGGATCCGCTCGGCTGACCTGATTTGCAGTATGCTGGGTCCGGCGATGACAGAGACCCTGAATTCAAGCTTACTCTGTAGTATTGCGATACATGTTGGCATACCCGATGTCGGGCTCGGCACTTGTGTTTCCTGGTGTGCGCGAGTCAAGCATAGCATTGCGATCTTCTCTGCCTTTGCATCTTTGCTTCTTTCCCAAACCTTTGCGTAAACATGGAGTTAGGCCATAGCTTCCGCAAATACTTCATGTTCCCTGATGGATTTCGAAATTTGAATCACGGTAAGGCTTGCTTCCTCTCGTATTCATGGATTGTGTTAGCAATCTAACCTCCACCTCAACCTCCAACTAAGCATCGCTCATCGTATCTTACTGAAATCTCACTCGTAGGCTCGTTCGGTACCTATCCAGTTCAAGTCAGAGAGAAACTGCGTCAATATCAAGATGCAGCAGAGGAACGTCCAGACAAATTTCTGCGATATGACTTCAAGGATATTCTACTGGAAGCTCGCAAGGGCGTAGCAGAAACCCTCAACGTCGACCTGAACACATGCGTTCTCATCAGCAACGCAACGACTGGCATAAATATCGTGCTCCGCAATCTCGTCTACCAGCCTGGAGATGTTATTGTCTATGGAAGCGCAATCTACGGCGCTTGCGAGAAGACCATTACCTCCATAATCGAAATGACTCCTAATGCTCAAGCCAGAAGAGTAGCCTACCAGCTGCCATGCGAATCCGAGGACATTGTCAATGGCTTCATTCAGACATTTGAAGACTTGAAAAAGAATGGTCTCAATCCGAAAGTGGCCGTCTTCGATACTGTCTCGTCAATGCCTGCGCTCCGCTTTCCCTTCGAGCGTTTGGTGGAGGTCTGCAGGCAATACAACGTGCTCAGCTGCATCGATGGCGCGCATGGAATTGGACAGATCACCCTAGATCTGAAGGCAGTAGATCCCGATTTCTTTGTCAGCAACTGTCACAAGTAGGCTTCTCCTGCCACCGCGAATCTTGGGCTCTACTAAGATCTGTTTCAAGGTGGCTGTATACTCCGCGCGGCTGCGCTGTCTTCTACGTTCCTGAACGCAATCAGAGTCTGATAAGGACATCCTTTCCGACCTCCCATGGCTTCGTTCCTAAGGCTACATCGGACACGTTGTCTATACGCAATCCTTTGCCGCGAGCAAGCGGTACACCTTTCGAGATCCTCTTTCAATACGTCGCGACCGTTGATTCCGCTCCATATTACTGTATCCCTGAAGCATTAGCTTTCAGGAAGAAGGTATGTGGAGGCGAAGAAGCTATTCGTAGCTACTGCATCGATCTAGCTCTGAAAGGCGGCAAGTACCTCGCGGAACAATGGAAGACCGACATTCTTACAGACAAGGCGGCTCATCTCACCGACTGTAGCATGGTGAACGTACGTTTACCTATTGCGATTGGAGCGGACGTATCCAGTGAAGAAGCTCCAGCATGTCGAAACTGGCTGGAAGGACAGCTCATCAGCAATCACGATACTTTCGTCCAGATATTCTTGTATGACGACAAATTCTGGGTCAGGATGTCAGGCCAGATCTACTTGGAGTTGTCCGACTTCGCTTGGGCAGCAGACCTGCTGAGTCGCTTGTGCGAACAAGTCAGGCAGGGCAGCTGGCAGTAGATACTCGCTTATGGTCGCAGATCAGCTTGTTGCTGCCTAGATCCTCTTATTCCATTTCTCCAACCCGTAATGAGCGTTTCCCCGAACAGCTTCTGATTCTTCCAGCGTTCCGTTTACTCTCGTCACGTTGATACACACTCAGTAGATTAGTACAGGCATTACCGATGCCTATGATTAGATGGATACAACGGAGTTTTTACGCTGATACGCGATTTCAAGACTTCTGAGCCAGATGAAACCAAATGCGCTAAAATCCGCATATTATGGCGAATATCGCTGCATATCTCATCAACATGTAGCAATATCACTACTCGAGTCATGGAGCACGGCCAGGCAAACATGAAGCTCCCCTCGATGGCGCCATCGCTTGCGCAGATGACGGCGAGAAGACTAACATGTCGAATGTAGGAAACGCTAGTCAGCGCCATCTGTACACTCATTTTCAAACCTGCAGTTCCTGGTCTCTCTTACTTTCGTACATTCACCTACCTGCCAATCTCTCGACCGAAATTCCTGCAGCATTTCCTAGCAACTCGCTACCATGGCAGACAGAGGCAGAAACACAAACGTCAAGATAGTCTGGTCAAGTTCTCTGAAGTCGCTTGACTATCTGTTTGAGCGTATTGAGGCGGATTATCTGTCTAATTCCCCAAAGGTGAGCTGTCGGAGAGGGGCAGAGTTAACGTACGCAAGTCCTGACTATCTTCTTCACTTTAGTTATATACAGAATCCAAAGACGAAATCACATCGTCGCCTTCCTCGACTTCCGGTTCCGCTTCCTCGTACACATTAGACACCGAATCGTCCAGCAGCCTCTCCTCCTCCCCTCTCAGCGATTACCACGAATACTACAGCCCTGTCATCCAGCAGGCTAAGCTCAATCTGTATACGGATTTCTACACCTACGCGGAGGCAAAGAAGCGCTATTTCAGGTATCGCTAAAGCACTCCGGATGCAACATATACCTGTTCATGCGAGTAAACATGATTAGTATGAATATACCGTGCAGCTGACGCGGGTCGTGCACGCAGAGCCATGGATTCCATCTCATTCCTTTGCTGTAGCGGCTGGAAGCATCTTGGCTCTATGATATTATTGTATATCAGATCTGCTCATCTATACGAATAGGCTCAGCTCGTGATCAGGAGAAGGTCTACTACTTCAGGGTCATTTTATTTGAGACCGCCTTTACTAGGGACGCAAGGTTTGTGCACAGCGCAGCCGAAGACTATCGGTACGCACAAGGAAGGTTTCTTCTGTAGCATAGTAACAAAGTCAGCGCACGTGCAGATCGTGATTCATATGCCCGGAGGACTGCCTGAGCTGCGGGACGTACGCGTACTGACTTACAAAGGCAGTCGCAAAGGACAGTGTTAACCCTTGTCATACTCCTTACACTAACCTATTCGACTCAGCTGAGGAGGGTCCACGACAGGAGCTTGCCTCTACACTATCTAACTCAGACGTCTGGCACGTACGAATTACAACAGTAACAAGCGAAGCTTCCAGTCCACTCAGTACTCACCTCAACATGCCAGAGCAATTAGACCCAGCTCTGCAGGCCAAAATCGACAACTGGACTTGGGAGACCGCTAAAAAACCTCGCAGAGACTCACAAATCAGCCCAACTACCCGTAGTAGCTCTGGTCGGCTCAACATACAGATGCAGACTCCCTCTCGAAGCACTGACCATCATTTACACGATATGCGTGCTTACCTCGGAATCGCTGCGAAGCAGATGAAAGGCGGTCTTTCAAAGCATATGGGAAAGCTTCATATTCATCATCAAGGAAACGAGCCTGGCGCTCTTCCTTATCCCGACTCAAACGATTTCGTGCTGCCGCCAGATGCTCAGCAATTCCTGCATCCCGTAATGACGCAGCAGACCAGCCTATATCAGAACACACAAAGCGTCCAGTTTCTACAGACTTTGAACAAGAAGAACAAGAAAGTGGCTTTTCGGAGCCAATCTCAAGCCAACCAGAAGTCCGCGTATCAGCGACTGGAAGATCGTAAGGTGACAGGCAAGCCGGCCTGGGGATCAAGAAAACAGCATCCTGACACCAAGATGGCCTTCAGTGAAGGCGATAGTGGCATCTTGCGCTTCAGATTGAAAGGGCAAGTCTGGAGACTTCCCACTGACCAGGGCTCAAAGGGCTGGGGAGTCATCAATAAGTCCAACTTGAGTGTCGTTCCGCCTTCCAACGCCAATCTCCAGAGAGTCCTGCAAGAGCTGGCGGACGAGGTCATCTACTGGCGCTATCCTTCGGGTGGACGATTCGATGTTCTGAGAGACATGGAAGTCTGCTTTAATATCGGGTGGGATAACTGGGCTGGCAAGATTGTTGCCAAGAACCTCGAAATCGCCGGCAGTAATCGACGACCTCCTCCTGTCTCAAGCGCAACGCCAGACGCCATCCCGCCAGTCCCAAAACCAGTCGCCAATCCCCTGACACCTGCTTTGAAGCGCATGAAGTTCTCTGCTGTTATCGAGTCCATGCCAAGGGAAGGAATGGGTGCTTTCGGATGGGGTAAGCTTAGAGAAGGATGGCAGAGTTGGGAAGGACAAGCGGCACATCGTCAAGCCAAAGCTGCCTTGCGAGGATGGACCATCTATATTCCGCCAACCTCGGTGAAAGCTTCGAAGTTGACGGTCGGATCTCGCATCCTATGCCATCTAAGCTGGGATCCGACCAACAAGGCTGTCTTCGCGAACCACATACGCTTGCAAGAGGACGCCTAGAGGGCGCTGTGCATCTTCCTAAGGGTTTCGCGGCATCTAGAGTTTCAGCATAGAGTCGCGTCTCGGATGCTCCACCACCTCGCTGGCATCTACTTGAATGTCTTACCAGATACAGAATGGATTGTCTTTTGCATTATCATGCGTTTGGGGTCAAACTTGCATGCCTAGGAGAATTGCACAAAGAGCACATCTTGCCAGAAACCCATCCAAAGCATGAATCAGGAAGACGACTCTGAATTACGCAACACTGTGAGTATCGACAATCATGATGCTGGCAGCTCTTCCTTGGGTTTTGAAGCAGAAGCATCCACGTCGGCACTTGAAAGGCCCGAGTCCAGCATTCATGGTCTAAGAGAGCGTCAAAGAGCACCGTATTCTGCGACTATAGCACCACGTAAAGAAGACTTGAAGAGGGAGAATGACCAGCCGAATCCATCGAGTAAAGGCAAAGAACGAGAGGTTGATCAAGCGGATGATGCGCCCGACGAAGATGGCAAGAAAGAAGCGCTGTTTGCATGTCACATATGGTAGGGATAGGCAGGTGCTATCGCTGATGTCTAATGCTGACCTTTCCATCCTTCCGGTACACGTAGTCTGGAGACCCCGAGTGTCGATGACTGCGTCGTGACGAGGTGCGGACACGTCTTCTGCTGTCAGTCTATCTTGATCAAGCCCTGTCATACATGCTGAATGTGTAATCGGTAGGGAGTGACCTATCTTCCTGGCTGGACAGCAACCCTCCTTCATCGTCCCAATGTCCCGTCTGCAAATCCCAGATAAAAGATGTACAAGAAGATGTGATACCGATCTACTCTGGAGGGCGAAGCAATAAGAAAGAGATTGACCCTCGAAGCAAGCCTCGACCGAAGCCGAAGGTCAGCCCTGCACCTCCTCCTTCAGGCCTGCGAACAGGCGGAGCAGGTTTGTTCAGTGGTGGAATGCAAGGAATCAGTCCGTTCTGGGATATTGGAGGAGGACCTGGAGGTGGAGGGAATGGATGGAGCGTACAAGCTGGCGTCTTCCCGTTTCCTGGATTGAGTTTTGCTTGGAATAGCAATGCTGCAACGAGACATACTGGAACACTTCATAGACACACTGCTTTGGGCGCTGCTGGTCCGGAAGTTACGGCTGAACAAGCGCAAGAACAAGCTAGGGTCCAGCAGAGAAATGCTCTGATAGCTTTTGTGGTTATGATCATTCTCTTCACACTGCGTAAGTGCTCGTACACTGATTCTCGGTTTGTGAGCTGACTTTCTTTTGCTTTGTGCAGTCGCAACGATCAGCGATATGGACTGACTAGCCTACGCCGACCTGCTGAATCCATGAGGACAAGCATTCGCCCTTGTACACAGATGGTCTGGCAGGACGGCGGTAATCAGCTCAACAACGGCACATCGACTACACGCGGAGGACAAGGCAGCGTGTATATTGCCTTTATGCAGAAATGCGGCTTATGCTACATGAATACAGCATGCGATGAAACAGCAGTAATCTACATGGTCTGCCTCTATGGAGGGTATCCAGTACTACCAAGATGATACTTCACTTCCGCGCTACATCAATCTATGCTCCTTAGCTCACCGAACGGTCGCGTTCCAAGGCTCCATCGTCGGCTGTAAAGCAAAAGAAAGAGATCAGACGAGGGTCAGCCGGGAGTATAGGGCAGCTTGCTCACCTCCTCCATGAATGGTCTCGGCCGATTGAACGGTCTAAAATCCACCATCTCAGGCGGGTCTTGTATCCAATCTATACTCTGCTCTTTTGAGCTCTGTCTATCTTGCACTTGTTGTGCTCTCGCACTGTTGCTTGAGAACCTTTTTCCCGCATGTAGTGCCTCATAGTCCGCTAATGTATAAGCGACTTTAACGTCTGGTACAATCATGATTCTACCCATATCTGCATTCCATAGATCCACATTGATGAGATAGCTTTCAGATGCGTAATCTGAGTCATCTATTGCTCGTAGCCGGATATTGTGTGGTGGCATAAAAGCGGTCGCATCGATGACGGCTAATCCATTCCAGCAGCTGAAGACTTGGAACGGTAGGTTCTTCAAGTATCGCTCCCGTGAAGGTGGATGTAAGACAGCTAGACGGCCCAGCGTTTCCAGCGTCGATAAAGCATGTCCATTGATGGTTCTTGCTACCCAAGTATCGTAGAACTCCGGTCCCATGAATTTCCCTCGTACAGGATCTACAAAGAGATCTAATCCACAAGCCATATGTGCATCTTGAGTCCGTTTCTCATAGATGAGATCCAGAATATCCAATGCACAGTGATAGACATCATTCATGAATACCACAGTAGTGAAGTTTCCTGAAGCTTGCGCAGCTGGAGAAAGAAGTGGTTCTAGCACTTTGTTGCGTAGATAGGCCAAGCGAGGAATACGAGGTCCGCCCCAGAGTTGGTTGCCCGGCTCACGATCTTGGTCTCGAATAAAACCATGAGGCTCAGCTTCGCCTTTGACTACTATTTCATGCCCGACTTGTAGAGCTGTGAGTTCTTGAGCCAAGAGTAGGAGGAAATATGGCCTGGAGACGATTGAGAGTTAGCTACATCTCGCGCTTGGGGGTTTCTGCACGAGCATGCAGACTCACGTCATATCACTACTGCCATTCTCATAGATCGACACAAAGACTCTCTCTCTTCCCAAGACCCCTATCAAAGCCGCCAACTCTTGCATAAAAGTCGGTAAGAAATCCTCGTTATTGTACAGTATCAAGCCAATGAATATCCTATCGTTGTGCTTCTCAAGCATAGAATGTACTTGTAAAAAACGCGATGTATCGAGATGGCACGTTGGTGTTTGGTAGGTCGCAGCCAGAGCCGCTATCTTTCCGACTTCATTGCTTGGTAGGGCCGAGGATACTTGATTTATTGTGGATGCTGTAGAGACAGTAGAGAACTTGTAAGGAGGTTGCAGGGAGAGGGATTTGCGAATGTCTTGAGCTGTTGACTGTCTGTCACTCGCACGGAGGGCGGTGCGGAGTTGGGTTGCTTTGATATCAAAGAAGATGTAGACTGCCAGTATGAGAGAGCCGCCCAGTATGAGGATCCTAGTGCCCTTTCTGCGGTTTGGAAGCCATCGAACAGACGATGCTGCTGCACGACCCTTTCCGGCTCTTGAGGGCCCGCTACTACGCCTTGCCAGCAGAGGCTTCTCGAAGTAGAGAGACTCGTTGCTACTGCTGCTATCGCTACTTGCACCAAGACTGCCTGTGCTTGCGCTTCTTGCGAGCGACCGTCCAGCAGCTACAATGCCCAAGCGACTCCCCTTCTCCCCGAGGAAATCGTCGTCGCTGCTTCCGCTGCTGATGCTCATTGTAAGCGTGATGTAGTGGTAGTTGTTGGTATAGATCTATCCAGCTCTGTGTTGTTTCTTTGCTGCAAATTGACCCAGTCTCAAAGGCATGTCCCTCGTTTTGTAACGATTTGACGGGGGCACTGCGCCGAGAGATTTGGCGAGATTTGTCGCGAATAGAACGGCGAGTAGTGAGGGTCATCTTGAAATTGTGAGGCACAATCACCCAATCCTGCACTTCAAGTCATCATCTTGACAGCCCAGTCTTTTCTTCGTTCTTTCGCGTGCTTGTTCGGCTGTCTGGCTGATCCATCGTTGTCCTCGTCGTTGTTGTTTTGAAGACATTGTTGGAGTTCTGGCATTTTGAGAATTGTTGGGTCTACGAGTTGTTACAAAGTCAAGAGGCATTCTTGCAATTGCCCTGCGGCTTTTACTGTACCTTGTCAGTCTTTTCAGCTCATAAGGGCTCACTAAGCTGGAGCTTGAGATTTAGAGTGATCCACAGAAATAGCGCGCGGAGACCATCAGTTGATAAGGTTGAAGCAAGATATACATCTAGACATCCAAATCTACATCTACAACGCAACTACTATCAAGAATTGAGCCAGGCTCGCGAAAGAACGAGCCAAAACGAACGAACGAATGCCGAGATGGGCGTGGCAGCGCAGACAGCAGCTCTGATAGGACTACGAGCATGCTTGTTCTTGTTATCACAGCAGTATCTCCAGCGCAGCCTGTACTCTGGGCTCAGACAGGTCATCCGCGAAGAAACAGCGATAGACACGGCCACGGCGTCTCAATCTGGCAATGGCGCTGAGAGCCCTGACAGCGATTTCCCTACAAGTCCAGCTGCGACAAGTAGCTATTCATTGAGAGATCAGTTGCATAGCTTGAGAAGTGCCAGCGGAAGTGGTGGTATCGCCAGCCAAGATGCTAGAAGACCAAGATCCAGTCAAGGGCAACTGCCAAGAAGCGTCAGTGGTACCAGTAGCAGTAACAACAAATCCTCCTCAACAACGCATAGCAAAGGGCTGGCCCCAAAACTCGCATCAGCTGTCTTCTGCATATCAGTCTCTGAATGCCTGACCCTCTTCGCGCTCTTGCTCTTCGGAGGAGCAGTGGATAGCAGGTGCAGTCTTCTTCATCAGATTTTGCGTGGTACAGCTTACTTACCTGGTGTCTTTCGTCCGCAGAACACGCCTGCTCAATTGGGAACTATCACTCGGAGCAGTTCTTGCACTCATCGTCCTCGTCATTCCATTCGGGATGTGTCTTCTCTTCTCTCTGCGGTCCCGAATCGGCACATCAAACAACAGCAGCAATATCCGGCGCATCCTCTTTATAACATCCATCCCATTCTCATTCTGGATAGTCGGGTTATACACCGTAGGAGCGTGGATAGGCAATGCATTAGGCGTAGAGACGACATCTCCAGATTGGTCTTTCGGATTGCTCACATCTACGCTGGAGAGGATATGCGTGCCTGGAACAGTACTTATTGCTGCATTGTCCGGTGGAGCAGCTGTCAATTCGGCTTGGGAAGCGTTTGAATGGAGAGAAAGATCAAAAAGTACAGAAGTCGTCACGGAAGGTCATATCAATGCAGCGGCTAGAAGCCTGAATCAGACGAGGATGGATTTGGAAGCTAGAAACGCAGAGCTGACCGCGATTTCTTCGGCGACCAATGATGTGCGGATACTCCCAATTCTATTCGACATGATGCCTGACTCAAAGTTATTCGCTGCAGGACGGAGACAGAGGCTTCTTCAGCAAGATGTTCACCTCATCCCCACACGCAGCCAGTATGCCTGTTTTCCCTTCATTACGACCATCCTGTGGCCTGTACTGAATCATGTACGAATGTCTCATCAGGACTCAAGGCCTTACAAGCGGAAATCACAGGACTAGAAGCGATGGAGTCTCAAATGATGCACGACTTGCAGCTCATGAAGAAGCGGAAAGAGATTGCTGAAGTGGGACAGACGTGGTATGGTAAACTGACACAAGCTATTGGATGGATCTTTTCGCTCTATTGCGTGTATCGCATTGTTATTGTAGGTGTCTGCTCCAGCAACGTCCTCCCGCTGTCTGGATGGGCGAAAAGCACAATCGCTGACGATATCTCGATTACATTAGTCCCTCATGAACCTCATATTCGGCACGATCACAGGCAGCAGCAGCGCAAGTCATACGAAACCATCAGATCTAGCATCCGCAGTGCTTGGCAAACTCGCAAATGCATTTGGCTGGAATATCGATGTCGCTACATGGTCGAAAGTCATCGGCCTGATCCTTATTGGAAGTATTATTATCGCAAATTTGAATTTCGTTCTGGGCTATGTATCGAGGGTAGGTCGCAGTCTCCACATACGGCTTCCGTACTCTGTTAATGACGTCTATATATTTTCCCCAGGTCTTCCGCGCAACATCAGCAGGCAACAGTGCCTCTTTCATGCTTTTATTCCTCTCCCAGCTCCTGGCCGTCTATCTAATAACGTCCCTAATCTCACTCCCTTCCGTCGAGGACCAAGATGAAAAGGGTGAAAACCCATCTGCTATTCTACTAGACACACTACCGGACTTTAGGGTGTTTCAAAGGATATTCGATGGGGTTTTCTTGCTTTCGGCGATGGGTGTCTTTGGTGTTAGATGGTTGAGTAGGAAGATCAGAGTCGATGAACATCTAGGACTGCAGGATTTCGTATGAGATACATCGCATATAGAGTCGCGGGACGGGAGGTACAGCTTAGACCCACAGGATCAGTCAATTAGGGTGTTGTTTCGAATAGACAAAGCAAAGCAACCCTGTTGCAATGCAAGACAAAGTGCTATGTCTTTCACTTCGCTCTGCTCCCGTTGAGGTTCCTGTACTGTATAGTGGCGGGGCTTCTGCGCGTCATCTGTAGGGGCAGGCACCGAGCGAACCTTTTCTTTTGATTCTGCTTTGAACAACACAATACGACGATGGCATCTACACAAGCTGCTCCTGTTCCTCCCAAGGACTTTGGCGCTGCGAAGCCGCTGATTGACGCAGACCCATGGTGAGTGCAGACAGGCGAGAGTGCCTAGGGCGTCTCCGCCCAAAGCATACTGAAAGAATGATGCTTTATACAGGCTGGAGCCATTTGTACCTGCGATAAACCACAGGTAAATACAGTATATAACAGTCATTAATGAATACTGATCCAAAGTGTTATGCTCCAGATACTCCATCTATGACCAGTGGATCAAGGACATTGAGCAGAGCGAGGGCGGGCTCGACAAGTTCAGTCAAGGCTACAAATTCATGGGATTTCAAGTCGCAAATGACAATACTATCACACTACGGGAATGGGCGCCCGCTGCGAACACTTGCAACCTCGTTGGAGACTTCAGTCCGTCGATTTACCCTGCTGAACTTCCAGTTTCAAGATCAGAAGTTGATGTGAATTGTATCGCAGACGACTGGAACAGACAATCTCATCCTATGAAGAAGTCGCCTTATGGAGTATGGGAAATCACCATACCGCCAGTCAATGGCCAGCCTGCTATCGCTCACAACTCAAAAGTCAAGGTGCGCCTAACCTTCAGGAAGTACTGTCTACAAGACACTAACGTAGATCTACAGCTCTCCTTCACTGGCGATGGAGTTGGACGCTTCGAACGCCTACCAGCTTGGATCACGTGCGTCAATGCTGCCCTGACTATGTCATCTGCACCTCTCTAATGTATAGCTTGTCGTTGTGGACGTACACAGCCGCGTCACGCAAGATCTGAGCGTGTCTCCCTGCTACGATGCCAGATTCTGGAACCCTCCTCAGAAATACGTCTTCAAGAACAAATCACCACCTAAACCAGAGGCAGTCAAGGTATACGAGGCGCATGGTGAGTGAAGAGTATCTCAAACACGTAAACAAGAGCGAGGTCAAGCTTACGGGTCTTGTTTCACTCGCCAGTCGGTATTTCGACGCCGGAGCTCAAGGTCGGAACGTACAAGGAGTTTGCTCAGAACGTCTTACCGAGAATCAAAGAGCTTGGCTACAACACTGTTCAGATGATGGCTGTCATGGAGCATGCCGTGAGCTACCTGTTGCTACCTATCTATCCACCACAGACAGCTAAATTCATGCATTTCTTCTGCAGTACTATGCCAGTTTCGGGTATCAGATTACAAGTTTCTTCTGTGCTTCTTCAAGATACGGAACGCCTGAAGAGCTTATGGAATTGATCGATATCGCGCATGGAATGGGCTTGACTGTGCTTCTTGATGTCGTGCACTCGCATGCTTCTAAGAATTCGGAGGATGGTCTGAATATGTATGATGGAACGGATGCCTGCTTCTTCCATAGTGGTCCAAAGGGTAATCACGATCTATGGGACAGGTGAGCCGGCTTTTCTCCCACTAAATCAGGCGATCTTTGAATGAGGCTGACTTCGATCTCCGCCAGTCGTCTCTTCAACTATGGCTCCCACGAAGTACTCCGTTTCTTGCTCTCCAATCTGCGCTACTGGATGGAGGAGTTCCACTTTGATGGCTTCCGCTTCGATGGTGTTACAAGCATGATGTACAAGCATCACGGTATGGGCACCGGTTTCTCAGGTGGATACCACGAGTATTTCGGAGATGCAGTCGACGAGGAGGCTATTGTCTACCTCATGCTGGTGAGCCTTATATCTCTTCTCTCTGACTCTTCACCTGATTATGTCGCTGTGTCCAGGCCAACGACCTCATTCACAAAGTATATCCTGAGAACTCCGTCACTATCGCTGAGGATGTCTCAGGCATGCCCGCCTTGTGCCGCCCTACTTCCGAAGCAGGTGTCGGCTTCGACTATCGACTGATGATGGCCGTTCCAGACATGTGGATCAAGCTATTGAAAGAAAGCCGAGATGAAGATTGGGATTTCGGCAATATCTGTTTCACACTCACTAATAGAAGACATGGTGAGAAATCTATAACATATGCCGAAAGTCATGATCAGGCGCTTGTGGGAGATAAAACTATCGCGTTCTGGTTGATGGATAAAGAGATGTATACACATATGTCCGATCTGAGCGAGAGGACTCCGGTCATTGACCGTGGATTAGGACTGCACAAGATGATCAGGTGGGCAGAAAAGTATAGGTGTGATCTGGAGTAGATGCTGACTAGTTGACTCACAGGCTTCTGACACATTCGCTGGGCGGAGAAGGCTACCTCAACTTTGAAGGAAACGAGTTTGGACACCCAGAATGGCTTGATTTCCCCAGAGCTGGCAATGGCGATTCCTTCCAGTATGCTCGCAGACAATTCAACCTGATTGACGATCCTCTCCTTCGCTACCGCTATCTCTACCAATTCGATGCAGCCATGAACAACACCGAAGGGCATTTCAAGTGGTTATCAGCACCTCAAGCCTACATCTCTTTAAAGAACCAAGAAGATCGCGTAGTAGTTTTCGAACGTGCAGGCTTATTGTTCGTCTTTAACTTCCACTGGACAAACTCGTACACAGACTATCGAGTCGGTGTGCAGGAACCAGGAGAATATAGAGTCGTCCTAGACTCGGATGAGAAGGTCTTTGGAGGCCACGGAAGAGTAGATCATAAGGTCCATTACTTTACAGACCCTATGGGATGGAATGGACGTGCGAACCATACGCAGCTCTACCTTCCTACAAGAACCGCTCTCGTCTTGGCCAAGGTGTCGTAGGTTGGCTATTAGCAGGAGACTAGACGCACAGAAACGCTATATACCATCCCTCTCAAACACACATAAACAAGTCGTTCTATATCTGTATGCAGTAGAAACACCAAAAAACTGAAATGGCAGGCTGGAGGCAGCGGTGCTGAATACCAGAGAAGGTCAAGCTGAAGCAGTGGACTGGCGGTACCCATTACGAGTATGAGAACAGCCGAGTGTCTTTGCAACGCGGTCTTCCTGAAATAGGTATCGTTTACACGCGTTTTGGACCGGCTCTCCGAGGAGAAGGCTGTGCGGTGGACTGTGGGCGAAACTCTTGCATCTAGGTTCTTGCTTCTGCTCTCTGGGTATTATTTGTCGTCGTCCAGTTGGCAATCTGCCCGTTCTTGCAGCTGCATTCCGCGCTGTCACTTTGTTTGGAATTCCTGGGACTGAGGCCAACTTCAGCCAGCAGCACCTGACCTTCAAATCTATTCAACCTTTTGCCCTTTCAATCCTTTCAAGACTCTGTTAACCAAGGTATAACACTTTCCTTTATACTGGGCATAACACTTTGTTGACTCAAGGACTCAACATACAGACCCGTCGTATCAAGGCGACTCTCCGACGCAAACCCTCAGCCAACCCACACTCCCTTGAAAAGCCCTACATACATACACACGACATCTTCAGCTTCTTAACATCCTCAATACCATGTCGTTTGCGAAATCAGCGTTGCTCGTAGCCGCGTTAGCTGGTCTGGCGGCTCGTGCTGGTGGGTTTGAACAGGCTGAACAGGTTCGCAAGAGGTAGCATACTGATGTATCAATGTGATTGATCAGACATCACGCCTACTGCGCCTTGGGGAGGTGTCGTCGACAACACTGGAGGACCCTGCGATATTCAGTGGAACATCGACCAAACCGGCCAATGGAAGGACGTCTCCATCTACCTCATGACGGGTGAGCTTACACGTATACTCAGTTCTACACAAAGTACTGAGTTGTGCTCTCCGCAGGCTCAAACCAAAACTTCGTCCAGCTCGCAGAGGTGGCCACCGGTATTGATGGAACAACAGGCGATGGGAAGTACTCGTGGACATGCCCAGACGTGACCATCAACGCGCCAATCTACTTCTACGGTCAGTTTGCGCGTGCTTTCGAGCTTTGCGAACCTCCCAGCTGAACTCGGATGCCTTGCTTTAAATAGCTTTCAGCAACAACGGCGCGCCTGTCTCTACTTGGACTACCCGCTTCACCATTGCAAGCGCAAGTGGACAGACTGTCAGTCGCTGTTGGACCTTTACCCAAATCCTGTAACAAAGGCTGATACAGTGTCTCGCGATCACAGGTTCCTGCACCACAGGCAACGCAGCCTGATGGAAGTGCTGTTCCATGGGGAGCTGGCGCGATTGTTGGACAGAGCTCTGGAGGAAGTGGAGCAGTAACATCTGGCGTCTCGTCTGGCGCAAACACAAGCGTCTCGTCTGCCGCGACCACCTCATCATCTGGCGTTTCTTCCGGACCTTCATCTGCTCCAGTCACCAGATCTTCTGCACCTGTGACGACCTCTTCCTCTGCATCCACATCAAGCAGCTCATCCGACGATGGTAGCGCAGATACAACAGTCATCACCGTCGACCCGTCAACTACAACCTCGAGAATGCAGACTACTACAAGGTCGAGCGTATCGAGCGGCATCAACGGCAATGCACAAAACAGCAGCAGTAGCGGCAACAGCAGCACCTCAAATACTGGCGCTGCATCCGCTACTCATGGCAGCGTAGCTGGAATCGGTCTTCTTCTTGCCGTCCTGGCTGGTCTTTGGGTAGCATAGATAGGAAACCCTCTCAACATTGTCGTCATACCTTGGCATCACTAGTCATCGCAACCTTCATGGACATTTCTCATGTTATCTTTACGTGGAATATCTCTTTCTTTCCTGGCTTCTTCCCCCTACTTTCTTCACCGTAGTCGTTCTTCCTCACCTTCGTCTTGCTTTCCAGACCTGCTGATCTTACCTAACCCAGTGTTGTATCCCTTCTGACTACAACAAGAGTTCATCTTCCCTCCACACATACGAGATAGAGCAGCGGACGAGCTAATGACGCAATGGACTCGTCAGATGTCTAAGCACACCAGCAATGTCCATATGCTACTACCGCACCCTACTGGCACTGACAGAGAAGTCTGTCTGTCTGATCCCTGCCTTAGTCAAGAGACTAGGAGAAAGGCGGACTAAGGGCCTCGAGTCCCCTTCGAGCCCTTTCGTCAAGGGCGGTTCACAATATCTGGCATAAAGAGCGCAATGACTGCGTTCCGTCTCTTGGCTTCTTTCTGCTTCTTACACCACTTCTCGCTGAAGGCAGCTTCTCCTCCATCGGTTCCAGGATCATCCTTTGCAAACCAGATTCAGTCATACCAGCCGCAGCTATGCAGTATATCCTCCTCTCTACGATCCTGCTACTGGTCACTGTTCGTCTAGCCGAAGCAGGTGAGTCCTCGTCTGCTGTCCTTCTTTCATGAACTGTCTAACATGTCTTGGATGACGGCCATAGACACAGTACCTATCGGGTGAGCGGTTCATCACTACATCATCTGCTCCTCAAAAGACAAAAGTGTTGCTGACCCTTTGATCTCCACTCTTCCACCATTGTTCCGTACAGACCCTCCTCAGGAGAAGTATACTACGTCGGCGAGACCTGCAGAACATCGTGGAGTAATGATGGACGGCCTTGGAAGAACGTGAAAGTCGAGCTCATGACTGGGGTGCGTCAAGTCCTTTCGTGGTCATCTGCCTCCGCGTGCTGACGATACAGTATTGCTAGGTCGACAAGGTGTTACTGGAGGTCATTGGTAACCTGGATACAAGCGGAGGCGCTCAGGTCCTGTCTTTCGAATGCCCAGATGTGACGCGGTAGTGAGTCCCTCTCAAACTTTACCGACGAGATTAAACAAGGCTAATGCTCCACTTGTAATCAAGCTCCGAGATCTACTTCTTCCGATACACAAACAACGATAACAAGGATCAAGTCCACTACACGTAGGTTTCTGGCTAGCTTGCATCCTTGGCAAAGCTGATCCTCCTTCATGCGATGCAGTGAGCGCTTCACGATAGCCAAGAAGATCAAGAAGGGAAAAGCTACGTATGCACCGACCGTGAGCCTGGCATAAGCCATCTTCATCTGCCAGGATTCAGACTGACTTCGATCTCTCACCAGTACGCTGTCAATTCGACTACTACTTCAGTATACTCTGGCACTACAGAGACATTTGGATATGGTATCGGAGCACTAGCAAGCCCCACGAGAACGATTACTTCCGTCAACGATCGCACGACAGAGACAGCGCACCTCAACCCAGAGGGCAAATACAAGCAACATGCAGTCGAAGAACCTGAAGCTCAGAATCAGGAGCAGACACAAAATGATCTCATCAACGAAATTGCGAATACAGCGGTCCTGACGAGCCCTACCGGAGCTCTGTGCACTACGCTAGTCGTTTTCGTGTGCTTGTGGTTTGTAGCGCTGATGTAGTCCAGGTTACGACATGGAACGAATGTATAACAATTATCGACAAGCTGCAATTCAACTGCTTGGATGGAACAAATTGATCTTCCCTCTCTTCCCCGATAAGCGGTGTTGGCATACTTGTATTGTCGATACTCAGGCTCCTAGTAGTGTAACACATCGTTCGCAAGTCCCTCGTACATTACACTTGTAATATGTTCTCACGGTCCCTAGCTAGACCCGGCAACATTTCTACCCGAGCCTTTTTCTGCGTTTCTTTCTTGACTTTCTACCATATCCTAGCGATGCTGAAGCTGACCAGTGTTGCTTTGAGAACGTCGCGCCCATCCATCGCTACAACAGCAAGAGTTGCCGCTCTTCAAGGATCTTCAGCTCGCAGCTTTTCTGTCGCTGCTTCAAGCCAAAATTCCAAGTCTGCAAAGACCGCGGCCATCGCAGCTTCCAGCGTTCTTCGTAGCAGAGCTTTCAGCACCACGATGACCGTATCTGGACAGCCAGCCGTGGGCGACCCTCATGATGCTGCAAGACCTCCTCCGGACAAGGTCTTTGACGATATCGCCAGCTATGTCCACAACTACAAGATTGACTCTGATCTGGCTATGAACACGGCTCGTCTGTGCTTGATGGACACCATCGGATGCGGACTTGAAGGCCTCCGCTTCGATTCGTGCAAGAATCTCATGGGACCCGTCGTCGAAGGCACAACTGTGCCCAACGGCGCAAGAGTACCAGGAACACCATACCAACTGGATCCAATCAGAGCTGCATTCAACATTGGTACTGCCATCCGCTGGCTAGACTACAACGGTGCGTGCAGCTCGAATTGCTTAAGCGACAAGGTAGCGAGCTGATATCTTCCTTTGACAGATTGTTGGCTGCACGTTGCCCTAATTCGGCTGTTATCGCTGAAAAGCTAATGATCGCACTCTGGCAGAGCCGCCGAGTGGGGACACCCAAGTGACAACTTGTGCGTACATGCTATCTCGATGTAGGTGCTGAACTGACATGACATTCGTAGGGGAGCTATCCTCGCTGTCGCCGACTGGATCTCGCGAACCAACGTCGCAAACGGCAAGGCACCAATGACCGTCAAGGATTTGCTTGAAGCTATGGTCATGGCACATGAGATCCAAGGATGTCTCGCCTTGGAGAACAGCTTCAACAAGGTTGGACTTGGTATGTTCTTGTATCTGATCAAACTCAACCGGTTCTGAGCTCGTTCCGCTAGATCATGTCCTGCTCGTCAAGGTCGCATCCGCTGCCGTTTCTGCCAAGCTTCTCGGTCTCAACCAGAACCAGACCGCAGACGTCGTTTCACAAGCCTTCATCGACGGCGCATCCCTGCGAACATACCGTCATGCACCCAACACAGGTTCCCGAAAATCCTGGGCTGCCGGTGATGCATGCAGGTAGGCCAATCCTCATATCTACCGTAAGGCGAGTCTAATCATCTTGACAGTCGCGCCGTCAACCTCGCCCTGCTGGTACAGAAAGGCGAGATGGGTTACCGATCCGCTCTGACTACCAAGACCTGGGGTTTCTACGATGTTGCCTTCAAGGGCCAGGAATTCAAGTTCCAGAGACCCTATGGCTCTTAGTATGTTGAAAAGGCTTCAGTCTTCTGATTGCTGGCTGACAATGAATTCCGATCCTTTTCAGCATTATGGAGAATATCCTGTTCAAGGTGTGTCATTATTCTACTGCTTCCGCGAGTATATAGCTAAATAGATTCTGCCCACTAGATCTCTTGTTTGTGATATTGACTACTCAACGTTGCGCTGTTTACTGATGTCTTACATGCTGCCCAGTCCCTGCTGAATTCCGTACGTTGGATACCAAGCATGATCTGCGGCACTCGAACTAATACCTGTTCTCCAGACGCTCAAACAGCTGCAGAAGGTGCACATGTTCTATACAAGTAAGTTCTCTACCGGCGGGTAGGACTACGTTAAATCAGCCGAGCAGGAAATTGGGCGAAATGGGCAAGACCAGTGGTGACATCAAGCACGTCAAGATCCGCACCCAGAACGCTGCTGCAAGTCATGATCCGCCAAGACGAGATGCATGCTAACCATCTATTCTTACAGATCCGAATCATCGACAAAAAGGGACCCCTACACAACTTCGCGGATCGGTAAGTTATGTCTCAATAGCAAAATGGACGAAGACTAACCCCACATTTACCCTCAGTGATCACACTGTAGATTGAACCCGCTTCGGATCTCCAAAGCTCCGCTGATCCCAAATGTTGCAGATTCAATATATGGTAGCGGTACCTCTCATCTTCGGACGTCTCACCACCGAAGACTACTCAGATGCCGTAGCTGCTGATCCTCGCATTGACGCATTGAGAGAGAAGGTACAGTCGCCGTATCTTTGCGGAGAGCGATTTGCGAACGGCAAGCTGATGGGAAACTACACAGATGGAGTGTGTTGAGGATGACTTCTTCTCAACTGACTACCACAACCCCGAGTCTCGCTCAATTGGAAACGCCCTGACGATCACCCTGAATGACGGAACTGTTCTGGACGAAGTCGAGATTCTTTACCCTGTCGGTCACAAGCGGTAAGCCGACAGCTCCAACTTATGTTTCAGCGATCTCACCAGCCCTTCAGCCGTCGTGAGGAGGGAACTCCCCTTCTCGAGGAGAAATTCAAGCGACACATCACGCCTTGGTACTCCTCCAGCCATGTCGACAAGTGAGTTGGATTGTTTCTGTTAAATACACTACAAGCTCAGCCATGCTACGCAGGATCATCAAGACTTTCGCTGATCAAGCTAGTCTCGAAAAGATGAGCGTGGTAGACTTCTCTGATCTCTTCTACCGAGACCAGAAGCCGTAGATGACAATATAGTGACGATAGATACACTAGCTTATGTTGCTGAACTAAAGTCAAGACGCATGATACAGCTATACCGAGCCTGCTTTCGCTTCTCCATTCGACTTGCCTACATGACACAGGCGCGTTACTCTGCATAATCATCACTCACATCGCTCATTGACACGATACAAAGCAGCCATGGCGGCCATCACGCGGTAGCAGTTCCTCCAAATGGAGTTCTCCTCGTCCAGCGACCACCTCGTCTAATGCATCTTCCACACCTGCCGCTACTGCACATACTAACTCCGGAAACCATGCAATACACAACAGCATCAGTCCTGATGGCATGCGAACAGCCAACTTGCGTCCACTACGCGAAAGACCGCTGGAGTTGAGTAGTCCTAGTCGCGGTGAAACGGTTCCTGGCAAGAGGTGGGCCGCAATTTCACTACCAGCAGTCTTGAATTCTGCTGAAAGGTGCTACTATGGCCAGCCTGACAGATCTGGCCGTCCAAGAAGAGTTTCGGCATCACCTGGAAACAAGAGTAGGCTGTCGCATGAAAGTTCTCTGCAAGCATAGGAGCTGATGTCCTTGGTCTCCTGTCCAGATCAAAGAGTACCAAAGCGCGTTCCCAGACGAGTTGGGCATAATTGTCGGCGGCAACTCAGTACAACAAGATCATCTAAACCAGATACTGCTGGAGCTGCGGAAGCTGCGAGAAGGTATCATCAGTGCAAAGCGTACAGATGCGTTCGCTATCGAGGTATACGAGACCTCCGCCAAGTTGGCTATTCTGGCCAAGAACACGCCTCAGGTCGCTACTATCCTACCTCACCTTGTGCGAAACCTACATTGGCCAACTTCGCATGTTTCAGCTGCTCACGACAGTGAAGTGACCTTGGAAAGCAAGCTGAGCGGGCTGAAGCTTCAAGACAGACGGGAAGTACCGCTAGCGACACGATCAAGATTCATAGGCTACTACCTGCTCCACACTCTTTGGTCCATGGGAGACTATGCATCTTTCCAGTCCTTGTTACGCGACCTCATTACATGGGATGCGGAGCCAGCCCATCCTGACGATAATCGCATATCGGCAAAAGAGCCAGTGATAGACTTCGCGCTCGCTATGTTCCGGTGCTATAGCACCTACAACTATGCGGCTCTGGCCAAAGTATTTGCCAACCCTTACGCCTACGATAAATTCGCCTGGGTTCTCATCAGGAGCAACTTGGACAAATTCCAGACTAGAATTTGGGAGACGCTGCGAAGCGCTTACATGTCAGTCGGAGACCAGACATGGCTGGCCAAGACACTATGTCTGCCTTCTGATTCAGGGAGCTTGGAAGCTTTTCTGGAGAAGTATGAGGCGCAGGATAGGCTCGATGATACCACAGGCAAGGTCCTGCTGAAGCAGAGCAGATGAAAGCCTGGCTAGACTATGCAGGCGCTGTATAGCGTCTTGAGATCGCGACGTACCGCAAAGCAACAGCACGAGATCCTAGCGAGAGCGGAAGGCAAAGTCTCACTGCCCCAGGGCTCCATGCTCGTCATAAACTGGTGTTCACAGATCTGCTGGACAGAGGAGTAGAAGTTCTGGGTGCGAGAACGCAGACACTGGAAATCTGTCGATCATGTCTCTGACACTCTGATCTGATCTTCAGAATGTATCACAAGGGCAAAGGCCGGATGGACACATCGTGTCGCTCTCAAGCTTCAAATGCTGGGAGCGACAATTGGGCAGGCCCTTCCGCAACATCACCTGGACCTCTTACGACACCGCTCAAGAACCGGGATGGCAGAACAAATATCCAGGTCAAACGGCTGAAGGGGTAGATGACGACGTCACTGGTTACCAGTATCTACTCGCACCTCGGGTTCTGTGAACAGCTAGCGGCCGATATCATATAGGCTGCAGCTCAGACCGTTACTTTCCGGTGGATAGCCATGGGAGAATACGCGATAATCGTCACCTGTCAAGATAAGCGTGTATAGAAAACGAGATGGCTCGGTTCTGGCGTCGTCATTTCACGAGTACTGTCGGTTTGTTGACGTTGCGCGGTCGTATTACGTAGCTTTGTTTCTCGAGCATCGAAACAACATCGCGAGCCTGGTGTGGAGTTTCCGTACGTAACATGGCCGTGGATGATAGGTGTAGGTCTCTGGATATCCCGCGAGGAGCGCCGGCTGAAGTTCTTGACAGCACATCATGACGACATTCTTGACAGCTGTCCAGGAACAGGCATCGAGATGGTCATGGGGAGCTCACAGACGACTCTCCACCCTTGTGGGGCCATTCAACTCCTATATACGTAGCTGATGTTCATCACGAGTTGCTATGAGACTCAGCTGTGCCAAACCTTCCGGCCTCTGCCTTCGACAGACAGATTCTCTGGGCTAGCTATTGGAACAGCAACAAGAAACACAGAGTACAGAACGACTGCATGGTAACGTTCTATGTCCCTAATTCAGTTACGAACGCGACGAAATAGACAAGCCAATCTGTAGCTTCTTTATCTCGGGCGCACCACCAATCACCCACAATAAGCCAATAAATCCTGGCCGTACACACATCGTGATGAACAAGAAGGGAAGCTCTTAGCCCGGCGGCACCGCAAAAGGCAGAGCCATATTACTCTTTGGCATGAAGATGCTTGCGAGCCTGTCTATGGTTTAATTTGACAGCACAAGCTACCACAAACCACCTATACGAACGACACAGATATAACGTACAACTCGCGCACACTAGCCTACGATATGCACACTCCATTCACTTGCCCACCAAACCTAGGGCGCAGCTCATACACCAGATTCGCACGCTGCCTTGCGGATGTTGGCGAAACTGGCTGCCCATGAATACACTCTGTAACGGACCCTCCGTTAACACTACCGTAGAGGCACATCTCTTCTTGCGGTTGTTCACGGGGACTGAAGGTCGGTAAGCGGCGGCTCGCGGATATAGGTGATAGGGCTTGGCCTGGTGGTCTATCTCCCCACTCACCTCAGCGTTCTACCTACGGTAGTTCCCAGGGTATGGCACCTCCAGCAGCCCAGGAGCACCGGGAGGGGCCAGATCAGATGGAAAGGAAGGCCTCCATGTGATGCCTTGATAAGGCATATCCACCGAGGCAGCAGAGGCAGGAACATGGGTTTACCCTCATTTCGATAGAGGTTCCTACGGATTCACACAATAGAGTGAAGATTATAAGGCTAATCTCTTCCACTTCAAACAAAGAGAGTCTGGCCAACTCCGGGTCGTCAACGTCCAGGCTTCACATCGCCATCCACTTCGCATGAGTACGAACCAGCTTCAACATAATTCCTCGGTACTTTGGCCAGCCTTAAGGCGCAATCTAATGTGTAGGTCTGGCCATGCAACACCAAAGAAAAGGTCTGGACCCAGCCGCTACGGGAAAACCGCCATACAGAAGTATACGTTCGGACAGTCCATTACCAGCGTATCAAGAACATCATGCGATGTTCCATTGGCCGGCCGTGTCGACTTCACTGTCTCCGTCTGGCATCGCTATACATCAATCAAAATCTACCTTTCGTCGGGAAGCCATCAGCATATGCGAGATGAGCTCGCCGCTCATCGTTTCAACGACATCTTGTTATCAGCCTGGACATCTGTGTCTGGCAGAGGCTTATATTGCTCGGCATCCCATGCGAACAGCCAGTTCTGGGCACTTCAAGTCCTTGCAGCTCCATGAGGCATCGAAATAATGCAACAAAGCCCATGTCATGGCCACGAGCACATTCTCATGATGTATGCTTCTAGACGAGTTCGCGTTTTTTTTCCTCGCTTGGTCGCAACGACTTCCCGCAATCTCAGCATTCTCAGCCCACGTGATGATTGCGGGAAGTTGGCGCCTTTTCACGCTCCTCTCTCTGCCAAATTCTGTTCCGTTGAATCATCTCAACGAAGATTTCTGCCTCTCTTTGTCCAAACGCCCTCGAAAAATTCCTCAACCTCATCGAACAACGCGTACACAGCTTTTTCGCGCAGTGACTCTCCCCTACTCTTGGTTTTCCAGCATGTGCAGCAGGAGTAGCAGTGACAAGATTACAACAAGGCTTACAAGTGCTCATGAGCAAGCCGCTTTCACAGTTCATGGACATTGCGAGGCGTCAAGTCTGCAGTGTACTTTTAGCAGCCCAGTCCATGTCCTGTCACCGTACACAGCATGGGCGACGACGTATGTACGGTCTGTCACCCAACAGATTTTGCAGGGGTTCGTTGTACGGTACTCGCGTGCCCAAACAGTAGTCAGGTCAGGCTCGTTCGCCAGCAGTTGCAGGGTCAGATCCCGCGAGTTCTCGAAATTTCGCTTGACTTGACTTGACGAGTCGAGGTTGGCTTTGCTTGATACGATACTACAGCATTATATCACTTGCACAAGGTGGTCACAGCACCCGGCACTTCAGTCATCGACCAGCACACACTCTCTCTCGTCCATCAGCAAAAATCTGCATCTGCATCCAACCTGCCACGTGATTTAAATTGGTCCCACCCTCTGAAATCGGTCGACCCAAGAAGCCGGAAGATCATTAGTCATCACCGTCTACCACAAGTCTTCCTCGGGTATATATCTTGTTGGCCGCATTACCGGGCGGGTAATCTATCATCAGTGACTCTCGACCTCGCCTGTGCAGTTTGGATCTCCCGGGCCGAGGGATCGCATTCTCTTCCTGGTGGTGATTAGGCTTGTGTATCCGAGCCACAACCCGATTACCGTGTATCCTCCACCACACCATCACCCACTTAACGGCGCAAGAACCCGAAAGCTCCGTTGGCCTTGGGGTTAAAATCGCAGATTCATCGCGAGAAGAACATCAGCATCAACGTCTTCATACTTCTATAAACCAGTCCAGACCAGTCGCATAACCAACACTCGCCGCGGTTCTTCGTCGACTTCTTTTACTCAGCATCGTCAAGTCAAGCAATCAGAAAGCCCGGTTTTAACGTACTCGTTCTTCCCGGGATACGAGGGGGGAGAACAATCAACAGCGGAGCCTGGCCTCATCTCATCTCATCTCATCTCGACTCGACTTTTTTCCACCAACACCAACTCCAAGAGTAGCCGACCTAGCCTAGCAACGCAAACAACACACCGAAAGAGGTGTCTTCGAGTTTGCCCGCTTCGAGTCGATTCGTCATCTACAAGAGCGACTTCTTCATCGCTTCTTCTTCTTCTTCTTCTTTCATCAAGCTTTTCACTCGCAACATACTACAAGCAGATAGTACATGATGGACTCGTCAGCGCCATACTATGGTCAGAAAGGTGTGTTGATGATGATCCCATATGTACCGAGATCATCCGAGTTTGCCCTGAGGGCTCGGCAGGGCAAACAAGGATGACTTGAAGTGCACTTCCACATCGCTTGAACACTTACTAACTACTTGCGTATACGAATGTTATCAAACGCAGACCTAGCAGAGTTTTGCGAATTCGTTATTGGATCGCTATTCTCGATTCCTCCAACACCTGGATCGCCGTCAGCAGCATCATCAAGCACGTTTGCAGGCCACGGCAGAGAAGGCATCGATACACCACCTTACACACCACCTGTTCACCAGCAAGCACTCTCATCAAAGCCTGAACCACCTGTTCTCGTCGAGTTCATCGTGAGTTTTTTCACGCTCCATCTTCCGTTGAGGACTCTGTACGCGTCCGTCCCGAATAACATGCTGATCGTGAAAATCTTCATGCACAGGCTTACGCACTCTATCGTACACGCCTACCTATCAGCATAGTATGGCAGTCTTTACTCCTCTTGTCTCGCCTCAAGCAGCGATACCCTTCAGCTCGCGGAACATCGTCTTCGCCGCACCGACTCTTTCTATCGTCACTTATGCTCTCTGCAAAGATTAGCATGGACGACACCTATTCCAACAAGTCGTGGGCCATTGTAGGAAGCAACTACTTCCAGCTCAAAGAGGTCAACCAGATGGAGCGAGAACTTTTCGCCTTCCTAGGCTGGAACGTGGTAGTGAGCAAGGGAGAGTTGGACGAATTTGTAGCAAGCGCAGAAGCAAGCTGGCATCAACAGTTAAGGTCTCGCGCCTTGTTAGAGTGCAGCAAGAAGAGGAAGATCGAGGAAGCAGCCGCCAGAGAAGCACGCCACGCACAAGCCAAGAACGCTGCGAGAGCACTCCTTCGACCTCATACCTATCGTCATCAGTCACCTTCTCCCATCAGATCTCTTACTTCAGCAGCATCGTCGCGCTCCTCGTCAGCAGCCGCATCACCCTATGCATCGTACACCTCTTCGCCGCACCATGGTTTCGGACGCATGCACATCGTTGGCGAATCGTCAAATTCAAGCTCAAATTCGTCTTCTGCATTCCCATCAGCATCACACTCTCCTACATCTCCAGCTTCCGCACCTCTATCAGCTGGACCTCAAACGCCAGAGCAGGACCACGTAGACGTCGCTCCGCATATGGCAGATGGGCGCCCAGATTTCCCAGAAGCAGCAACATATGTCTTTGCGAAAAGGCAACGTAGCTCGTCTCCCGCAAGAGGCAGACTGTCTGCCTAGAGCACGGGAAATATTAAGTTCTCTGCTAAACACCTATCCTATACCTTGGGGCAGATGAGCCATTCTGTTTAGAGGCTTCACCCCCATTCAGTATTTGTTCCGTCGCGAATCGACACAATGCTCATCTATGCAAAGCACGAGAAGGAACGCCGGCAGTCTAGAGGCAGTCAACATGCACAGTACTATTGTTGCTACACACTACAGCAAGACAATGAGGGCGGCCCTGTTCGTCTTGGGTCGCTTGAGTAAATACGAGGCGAGCAGAGCAGTACGCAGTGACATACAGTCGTCAGTACACATCGGTCCACAGCAGCTAGAAGTCGAATGCACACTCTACCTCCCGCAGTTTCAGTCTGCAGTTAGCCTCCGTTCCCCCTCTAGTTCAGCGCAGCAGTCACACATAGTTTCACCGCATCAGTTTATCACTACTCATCCGTAGCAGCTGCATTTCGCTTGTTCTCCGTCATCATCATTCAACTCTCTCTTCAATCCTTCTGCCTGCTACTACCCATCTTTCATACCTTTTCTTCTTCAGATTAGTTTCCAGTAATAACGGGCAGAAGAAACCCCTAATGTATCCATTCTTTCGTTTAAGCTTCTATCGTTATCAACCCAACTCCTAGAGGGCAAGTGCGAACCCACCATGTAGTTTAGAGATTCTAGCTTGGAGATTTACGAGCAGTCTGCTCTGATTTAATATCAATCTACTACTCCTAACATTCTGTTTCTCTTGCTTGCTTACATGCTTTGACCATTTCCTAAACACTGTCTACTTTTCTGACTATCTTTCTTTCGTACCTTGAGCGCGTCCAAACCAGCGAGTCTGAGCTGGATGAGCACCCGTCCGAGCACGCCCACGTCGGGGCGGGCGTCGACCGCTGTCAGCATAAATGCGAGTTTGGGAGCTGGCGAACTCAACACGATGAAGCAGAAGGTCAACGCTGGAGGTGCGCGCGGTAGCTACTCTGCCCTGCCTTTTGCTGGATCAACAAAGCCCGTCGCCGTACCCAGTCAAGACGAGTATGCCTTCAGTACGAGCTTGAGAAGACAAAGCGTCGGCGAAGACCATCATGTACCGTTCTTGGGCGGAGGAGATCACCACAACCATGGCTTCAACCATCAGCAGACGGCCTACGACAGCGAGAGCACCTATGGACACTCGCATAACAACAATAGAAACAGAAGTACAAGCTTGCATCAACACCATCCATTCGCGCATACAGCAGGCGTGACTACTCCATCTGCGCGATTCGCAAGGTGTACTTTCATAGAGACCGCGTCTCAGCTGCAGACAGACCTGGATACTGGACTATCATCCAACATCGTCCCAGCTATACGAGAGATATCTGGACCTAACGAGTTCCAGGTCGCAAGCCAGGAAAAAGCGTGGTCCAAGTTCGCGAAGCAATTCTACGAAAGTCCTCTTATCCTGCTTCTCTTGGGAAGTTCTGGTGTCAGTGCATTAGTGGGAAACTATGACGATGCTGTCAGTATCACTGTCGCCATTGTCATAGTCGTCACAGGTCGGTCAAACCCTCGGTAATAATGATTCCATAGAAAGCGTATCTGACTTTCATGTCATCTCGTTCGCAGTTGGCTTTGTGCAGGAACAAAGATCTGAAAAGTCGCTGGAAGCGCTCAACAAGCTCGTTCCGCATTACTGCCATTTGATTAGGTATGTCCCATTGCCAGCGTTGCTCTATATATGGCCCAGTTACTGATTATATACATACAGAGATGGTACACGGCAGAACGCTCTCGCCAATGTACTCGTCCCGGGAGATATTGTGTCTTTCAGAGTAGGAGATCGCATACCAGCGGATATTCGGCTAGTAAGGGCAGTAGATCTGGAGATCGACGAGTCAAACTTGACAGGCGAGACGAAACCTCGTCGAAAAGACATCGAGGCTGTCAAAGGCTTCGGGATGGGCCACGATCCTGGGATTAGTGAACGCACTAATACAGCATTCATGGGGACTCTGGTTAGGAACGGGCATGGATCAGGGATAGTAGTTGCGACAGGGCAACAGTCAGAATTCGGCGTCATCTTCGCAATGATGCAAGAAGTTGGCGACAAGAAGACTCCGTTACAGCTATCGATGGACGAATTGGCCAAGAAGCTTTCGGCTATATCGTTCGCCGTGATAGGCCTTATCTGCCTTGTTGGTGTGTATCAGCAACGGTCTTGGCTGGAGATGTTCACCATTGGCGGTGAGTTCTATTCCTGCCAGCTTTTCAGGAGCTGTCAAAGCTGATTGCGATAAATAGTCTCTTTGGCTGTGGCTGCCATTCCGGAAGGACTACCGATAGTGGTGACAGTGACGTTGGCATTGGGCGTTCTCCGAATGTCGAAGCGGAAAGCCATCGTGAAGAAACTACCTTCGGTCGAAACCCTTGGCTCCGTCTCTATCATCTGCAGTGACAAGACTGGCACCTTGACGACAAACGAAATGACTACTGTCAAGATGTATACCGTCGACGACGGCATTCTAGACGTTTCTTCCGGCAAACTGCCCTCACCACTCCCGGCAGCCATAGTGAAGACCGCTCTTGCTGGCAATATCTGTAATCACTCCTTTCGCAATCAGGACGGTGTGGTTGCTGGACAATCAACCGAAGTGGCTCTCTTCAATGTGCTGCAAACACTAGGCCTGCCAGATCGGAGAGACCATTTTACCAAGACATCAGAACAGCCTTTCAACTCAGAGCGGAAGTGGCAATCCGCAACAGGGATTTTGCAAGATCACTCAGCATCAGATCTCAGGAGCTCGCAAGGTCCCAAAGCCGAGACTACTTTTGTATCGGGCGCGACAGAAGCTATCTTGCCTATGTGCAACCACTTCATACGGAGCGACGGGACGACAACGACTTTAGATGCCTCATTCTCATCTATAATTTCCACCAAAGCATCTGAATTGTCATCTTCTGGCTTGCGGCTAGTCGCTCTGGCATACGGTCCCGACGCCCAGAACCTGATCTTCTGCGGTCTTCAGGGCATCATGGATCCGCCTCGGAGAGGAGTAGCGAACGCTATAGCGACGCTCAATGCTGCCTCGGTGCAGATTGTCATGATCACAGGCGATGCGGAGGAGACAGCTTTGAGTATAGCCAGAGATCTGGGCATAAGAGTCAATCCATCCGGAACTGGCTCGGTGTTGACGGGCAGAGACATAGATGCCTTGTCGCAGCGGCAGCTCGTAGACCGGATAGGCGGAGTCAGCGTGTTTGCCAGGACAACGCCTAGGCATAAGATGGCCATCATCGAAGCATTCCAAGCTCGAGGCGCCATTGTCGCCATGACCGGAGATGGAGGTGAGAGCATTGCATTGACCGGTCCGTACAGGAGGCTAACTTCGTCTAAACGCAGTCAATGATGCTCCCGCTCTTAAGATGGCAGATATCGGCATCAGTATGGGCAAAGGAGCGACCGATGTTGCCAAGGAGGCCGCCGATGTCATTCTGGTAGACGACAATTTCGCAACAATAATCACCGCAGTGGAAGAAGGCAAATCCATCTTCTACAACATCCAAAACTTCCTAGGCTTCCAGCTGTCTACGGCGATTGCCGCTCTCACCCTCATTACCCTCTCAACTGCCCTGCGCCTTCCTATCCCTCTCAACCCGATGCAGATCCTCTTCATCAATATTCTAATGGATGGTAAGCCTCACGCTCATTCTGCGTTGTGGCTCTTTACTCAGATATGTATGCAGGTCCGCCTTCGCAATCGCTCGGTGTGGATCCAGTCAATAGAGAAGTTATGCGCAGGCCGCCACGAGCCAAGAATGCACCTGTCCTCTCACAGCCTCTGCTGTACCGGATCCTATTCTCGGCGTCGATGATAGTCTTTGGCACGCTTTTCATCTATGCAGTCGAGCTGAGCGATGGTACAGCTGCACAGCGGGATCAAACAATGGTAAGCAGAAGCTAGAACTTTGGAAAGACCCTCACTGAAGTTAGACTGTGCAGACCTTCACATCTTTCGTCTTCCTCGACTTAGTGTCGGCCATTCAGAATCGCGGTCTTACGTGCGGTCTGACACAGAATCGGATGCTGATACTTACAGTCGGCGTGTCCTTCTGTGTTCAACTCCTCTTGATATACTTCCCTCCGCTTCAGGCGGTGTTTCAAACAGAAGCATTGGAGTTCCGGGACTTGTTCGTCTTATTAGCTTTGGCAGGTATCAGTTTCTCCTTGCATGAAGCTAGACGACGGTATGAGAGAGGGATTAACGAAAAGTTACGCTATGCAGAAAGCGCAGTGTAGATCAGCATAGTCATGTTATCGCAATCATAATGCTTGGGATATTTGGTTCGATTTGCGAAAGCTGTCTTGCTATGAACATCGTGATTAAGATACAAGCAACATGACATAAATGCTATGTACGTAATGTCGTCAATGGTCGTGGAGTGCCGTTATAATAATGATGCAGCGCAGATGAGCTATGTCCATGGAGCAGATATCATCGATGTGCGCAGCAAGGTGGGTGTGAGAGAGGTGTGTTCCTTCGATACAGCGATCCTTTCACCACCTGGCCCATCTTCCATTGCATCGGATGACAGATAAGACTCTTCGGAATCATCTTCAGACAGCGGAGGCGTCCCTGCCTCTTGGGGAGGCAAGTCCGAGGTAGGCGTAGTTTGTGCCTCATCTATATCCATCTCCATATCTTGGGTTGTAGTCGGGTTTGTGTCTGCCTCCCTCTGCTGTAGTATAGCCCGACAAACTTGTTCTAGCTCGGCATTGGTGACTACACAATCGTAGCTGAGCTTGCCGAAGAACTCCAGGCGGAGCTCATGTAACTCTTGTACTGATATCCCGCCTACTTTTGCAGCGCGTATAGGTGCTATGTAGGCATCCGATGAGTAGCTTGCGCCGAGTGACAAGGCGGCTAGAAGAAGACGATGACAGGTATAGGAAGTGAGAGGAGGAGGTGGATCACGAGATTTGAATCGAATGTCTACAATCGACCGTTTGGGTAGTACCCGAAAGAGCGGCATAAATTGACAAGTACTACCCGGAATTTTGAGTTGGGTTATGCGGTTGATGTAGATGATTGCGACTACCAGAGCGTCCAGCGGCAATGGAGTGAGCTTCACCAGCCTAAGAAAAGCTCAGCGGTTGGTCAAGACAGCCCAAAATTCGTCAACCTACCTAGTCAGATACGCCTCAAGTGACACATTCACAAGATTCTTGGTATGAAAGCGGGTTGTATGTGTAGGATCTTGCTTCTTGCCATTCAACAGCTCGTCATTTGCGGCTATACATAACTCCAGTACTCGCACCACACTTGCCAGCACTTCGCATGCAGGCAAGGCTAGCAATTCGCTGCAAGCTTCGCTACTTGATGGCGGTATGCTTCCCAAAGGACGAAGCTTCTCGCCTGCTTCCATAAAGCTGTCCTCGAGCTGACAGTGGTGTGTTGACAGAAGCGGAGAGCTCTTAGCGCGCTTCACGTGCTGCGATAACGAGCTTTTTCTTGTCTTGACCTTCTGACAGTGATTGGTCATGGCGATAGAATAAGTGTGTACATCCTCTAGTCAGGCTTGTACCATGTAGTACTGCTCCTTTGTACGCTCAAACTTTGTCCGAGGTGGTTGTAGTGAAAGTACCTATACAATGACATATCAACGTCCATCAACATCCCACTATACGGCCTAACGCATCTCTCTCAGACGCAGAACTGCTATCGTCAATAAGACCCCAAAACCCGCAATCCAGCCGAAAAGTACAAGAACGTCGCGATAGTATGCTGAAGGGCGGAAGCCGAACAGAAGTTCCATGATGAGTTGTGCGTTGACTTGCACCCGCACTCCAGAAAGGACGTCATCTATGAGGAGACCACCGCTCACTTCGTTGACAGCCAAGGCTTCGAGGGCATATCTGCAGCATTCATTAGTATATTTGTGACTGATCAACCACTTAATTTGTAGCCTACTTGAGAGGGTTCAACCACTGAATCCACCGCAGAACAGCTGGAATCTTGGATAAGTTGACAAAAAAGCCGGCATATGCAAGCATAGCCAAGTTGAGCACGTTGGAGACCAGTATTGCCACTCCAGATTGTGGGATGGAGACAGCTAGTAGCAGGTTCCACAAAGTGACTGCGGCTGTGAACTCGACCAGGATCAAGAGGAACTTTGGACAGGGGTAGTATCAGCCTTGCTCGAAATTCTGAGTTAGGGACATACCTTGAAAAAGTGAGCAGCATCTCCGCTCAGCCCGACCATCCAGTACGTAATGATCCCAAGGATGATCGTCGGCAAGATGCGCAGAGGAACAATGTCCCAAACCACTCTCGAGAGCATCCACATGACCGGTCCATAGTAAGAAGAAGAGCGCTCTCGCAGAAATAGAGACCGAACTTGGAGGAGATTGGAAAGAGCAGAAAGTGCAGAGAACGCTATCAATGCCCCAAGGAAAAATAGGGAGCCAATACGGTTCTAGAATCGATGTTCAGAGAGAATACTTTGTGGACGCGTATGGAAACTGACCTGGAACCCAGAAATGGTGGTGTCGACCTGGAAATAGAGGCCACCAACGAATAAACCGACGATCGCAGCGACGGCATTGTGCATGACGATTAAGCTCCAGTCTCTTTTGAGGTTAAGATACTCTCTGCCACTAAGGACTTGAAATTGCGTCAGCAGCGTAGTTGCTGGCTTTGCGTTGCGTTGCTTGACAGCAACAGACGACGTGAGGGGAGGATACTTTGCGGCGTCGGATTCGTCAGAATGCGAGCGAGAAGGGGTATTGTCAAGAGCGTGTATTCCAGAAGCTGCACCTGCGTGCCCGTTATTCTGCGGTGTGGTGCTTCCAGACCATATCGCCGGCCCGGAAGCAAGTTCAAGTAAGTCTGGATTAACCGCTCAGCTCAGCCTTTTCATCCGCAAAAATTAGTCTTACAGTCTGCAGGATTCCAGTCATGCGGGCAGTGATGTCCTTGTTGTGCAAAGAAGCTTGATGCAGACTCAGCGGGACCATGATACACTTGTGTCCCCTTTGAAGAAAGTAGCAGTACAGAATCGAAAGCGTGCTAAAGAGATACGGTTCGTTAGAACCTCTACATACTTTGCGAGGCTGTACTCACGAATATTTGCGAAGAAGGCTGATGGATTGTAGCGATGATCGTCGTTTTCATGCCTCCTTCTCCAACACTTAGACCGCGCAGTACTTGCACAACCTTAGATGCAGAGACCGAGTCCAGACCAGACCTATGAACAAGCGATATCAGCTGGGACCTACATTTTAGATAGGCGTCACACACGTCGGCTCGTCAAGAATCAGAATGGACGGTTTGGCTATTAGTTCGAGGCCGATGCTCAGCCTTCGCCGCTCTCCCCCACTGATGCCTCTTCGTTCCCCGGAACCAACGCGAGAGTGCGCAATGTCTCGAAGGCCCAACTGGCCCAGAACATCCCAGACACGTTGCTCTTGCTCTTCGCGTGATATGCTTTCTGGAAGACGAAGCTTCGCTGCGAACATAAGAGCTTCCTTAACGGCTATTGTTGCTGATGTCAGCTAGCGGAGCATCTGGGGTGCAATCTAGCAGGACTCACTGAGATTGGCCGGGAGAACATCTGCTTGATCGACGTAGCCTATTCGAACAGACGATGGGCTCGTACCATCTGCGCAGAGCAAGCTTACATCCCCAATGACGCTTCCAACTTTTCTTTTACCCGCTAAAATATCGACGAAAGTCCTGTTCACGTACGCGAATCAGCCAAACAGCGACTTCTTTGCCTTGCACAGCAACTGCTGTCTCGACTTACGACTTGCCAGCGCCGGAAGGCCCAAGGATAGCCATGAATCCCCCAAACGGCAGATTCCCGCTAATGCCGTCAAGTATCAGCTTACCTCGTACACCGTCTACACGGCGCGACGCCTCGGCTTCCTTTTCATGCGCAACAAGGCCATTGGTTGAAGCAGATTGCGTGTCTTGCAAGCTTGGCTTTCTTCGCCGCAGAGTGTTGAGGAAGCTTTGACCTTTTCCAACGGGCAAAGTATAGGAGATGTCGGACCAGCTAAGCCCAGCAGGGTGAATCTCATCGATGTCCCTCTTGCCGCTATTACGAGCTTTCCTTTGCGCCAAGAGGCCGAGGATCAGCAGTCCTAGTAGGGCTAACAGCAATGCTCCGACGACTGCTAAACCTGCTATGACACCGCCAGAAAGGCTGCTTCCAGGGTTTGTGACTACAGTGCCTCCTCCTAATTGTTGAACGGTGCTGTCAGCTACGCACTCGCCAAAGGTGCAGCCCGACAGGCCGAGGCCGTTTTGCCCAAAAAGACTCTGGAGGGTCGCCTGCTTGAAGTTGCAAGTGCCTCCATCTGCGGCACAGTCTATATCCAATGTACCCGACAACCCATCAATGACGTTCGTCAAGTCCAAAGGCTGGCCACAGAAGGATGTGCCAGGTATGCAGGTGCACTGCAAATTGCTGCATGACCAGGTGATTTGAGAAGAGGATGTGTCATTGGCTTGTACGCAGGAGTCGGCAGCACAATAGAACTGCTCTTGTGGAAAGGTACCATTGCTGCTGGAATACCAGAGCTGAGCGAAAGTGGTGTTGTCGCCGCCGTATACCTCTGACAAGGACAAAGATGGGTGGACGTTTTTCTGGAATTTCCTGATGAAAGGACACAGTAAGCAATCTCACTGTAATGAATGTGTCCGGTGAGCAGTGCCTACAATGTTGTGGTACCCGGAAAGACGGCCTGCAGGGTTGGGTTGATGACATCGCACTCGATGAAGCCAGAAGTATAGGTGTATGGCGAATTGGAGCACTGTACGCTGTCCGATCCTGCAGTCAGGCCAGAAGTCCCGATATCCGAGGTAACGCGGCCGTAGGTCGTGACAGCGGCAGAGCAGGCGTTGTTACTCGTGCATATATTACAGTCCAGTCCATTGAAGCCAGACGTGCATTGCCCGGTACTTTCGCAACCAGTGTTTGCAGCGGTGCTCTCAAGGACTGTCCGGTTTGTACTTGTCGCGATAGGGTTCCCGCAGAGGATGCTCGAGCAGTTGGTACCGCTTTGTACGGCATCGCAAAGCTCAGAAATGTCCCAATATCGAAAGGAAAACCGTGTGCGAAGCTCACCCAAGGCCTGTTGGGCAGTCGCAGGCGCCGTTCACGAGCGCTCCATAGTTGGCGCAGCTGGCCATGGCTGCTGCACTACCTGACGACGATTTGCAGCAACGTCGAAAGGTCTGTCAGCCTGTCCAGTGATGGATCACCTCCAAGGCATGTAAGCAAGCAAGAATCGCGAAGGCACTTGAGTGCAGGGTCAGGGTCTGCTGCGCAGAACATCGCACTCTTCGACGCCTCAAAGCTACAGTGACATTACGGATTTTACACTGCCTCGTATACAAGGTCACTCGATGCAACTCAAGCGAGCGAAGTGACGATGTCTTCTTGCGATTCGGGCCGGCGCGACATGTTGTGGATCTGACCTTACCTTGAGAAGTTCGAACAGCTCTCATGGCATACTGACAACGCAAGCTGGTCTTGCTGAATGCTCTGACCCTCACCATTCCTCTTTATTCGCCCAGCTCTCTGAGAGATGCTATGTCCACTTATGGGCTCGCTCAGCGCCAACATAGTCGCAAGCCGCTACCTGTGCAGGTCACTCCGTCTACAGACCGATATTCGACATATCGCGATGCTCGCAATCATATCTCGAGAGGATCGTGTGCTGGTCCCACTTTCCCGCCTCCGAGGAACAGCTCAAGACTTCCAGCAGGAACAAGGGCAGTATCTCAAGCAGCGCCACAGCATACACCTCGCAAAGTGGTCAAGCCTAGTCCGGCTACACAGCAGCCGCGAACACACCAAGCCGATGCTATGCATTGGGACAACCTGCGAAGTCAGGGATATGTCTTAAGAGGCAGTGCCTCGATGTCTACCGTCACTCAAGCAGTATCATATCAGCATAATGCAACCACAGCATCCGTACGTATGCTTGTGATAGGTGACGTCGACGCTAGCTGAGTATATCGCAGCCGAACATACGATATATCCCAGACCCAGTATACTATCAACATATGAGATACCAAGTTCATCCAAACCTTCGCACGACTCCTCACATTGCGCGTCCTTCTGGTCATCCAGCTCCCGATGCTGCTTTTCTATCGCAAGCTCGATATGCACCCGCACCGCAGCAGACAACGCCATATCCTCCTACACCTCAGCGTCCCAAACTGCACAGTCAAGCGAGTAACATGACGATGCGGACTCTGCGAGCTCAGCAGGATCGGGATAAATGTCAGCTCAGACCCGGGAGTATCTTTATGTACGAAAGGCCGTCCAAGGCGTCGTATCTTGAGAACGAGGAGATAAAGTCAAGAGGCGCTCCTTCAAGACCTTCGTCCAGGGCTGCATCTGCAAGCGGGAGCCATCACGAGGCCCGGAGTTCCAGCCGTCTATCAAGGCATTCTGCAAGTCTTCCGTTCATTCCTTTTCAGCCAGACTATCCTCCCACAGAATCTCTGCATGCAAGTCTGAATCTTCCATCACGACCCGCATCTCGAATTGCGCAGTCTACACCTCTGCTGCGTCAGGAAACAGATGTGTCATTCTATTCTCAGAGCACCTTCCCGGACAGCTATATGGATATGGTACAGGTACAGCATGCCAGGAATGCAGCACCGAGCAGAGTTAGTACGCATCGCTCGGCGCTCTCCTCAGTGCATCGAGCCTCTTATCCTCTGGAAACAGCGAGGACGGAAATGACACTTGGTACGGCTCAAGACCTTTGGCGCGACTTGTACCATGAGCTACTGAGTACAGACGATGCTAACGATCAACGCCCAAGCGATCACGACTACGCAAGTCTGGAGACGCCTCGTTTGCCGGACCTTGAGACGAGTACAAACGTCGAGTACGACTTCCGGCACCAGAGCATGGCTTTACGCTCGCCCAGTCCGGTGCCGATTCAACGACTCAAGAGCACAAAGAAGGCCCGAGATCCAAGCTCTGATGTCCGGCCTCGGCTGCTCCGTCAGTCTCCAGTCAGGAATTCGTACGAAGACACAGCAAAACAGGTCGTAGAGCGAGCGAGGAGAGCTTCCTCGACGGCCACATCTCCCGGAAAAGCAGCAATGTCAGAGCTGTCTATAACTGTCGCTGGCGGCACTCAATCTAAGGACTCTCCCACTGCAAAGTCTACAGTTACAGTTAGTATCGCTGGCGACACCCAAGCAGTTGGAAGCTTGACTCGTCTGCTACGAGCCAAAACTCCGGCAGCCGAGTTGTTCGAAGATAGCGCAATGCAGCAGCTAGCGCTGCAGTCCGCTCCGAGCGAAGTCGGTTCTGAAGACGAGTATTCCTCGACTTCTCTCCCGACTACTTCGACCGAAAGCGACAGAGAGCCTGCTTTCCAGGTCGCAACTGTCACATCGCCTATTGTGGCTCAAGGCACGCTAAAGAGGCTCTCCGCTGTCGGTCAGACATCGCAGTCTTCATCAACACCTCAGCAGTGCGTCCCGACAAAGATCAGGGCTAGTCGGATTCCTGTACCGATAGGAAGGAGGACAGCAAAGGGGAGATCATAATTACTTGCAGAATAAAAAGTAAAAGGTAGCATTAAAAGGTATAGCCATCGCAACATAGTGTGAAAATAGAAATAGGACGTCTGTAGCAATGCTTATAGCATCGCGACGAGACCGAAGGCGCCTGCTAGGACGGCTGCGATGCCTCCTGCAGCTGCGGACTTGGAGCCTGCACCAGTTGGGCTGCTGGCAGCGGGAGCTACATTAGATACGGAGGACGTGTGGCTGGTCTGGCTAGAGGCAGGAGCGCTGGTGGTCTGACTAGCGGGAGCTGAGATAGTTCTAGGAGGGATAGCTCGCATGAGAACGTTACTATTGTATGCGGCTTTAGCACGACTTACGATCCGGCGGCAGTGACTCCAGAAGGTGTAGCGGTAGTGTCGAGTGTTACGCCGACTCCCTGGCAGATCTGCGCGCCGTAAGCAATAGCAGCGTCTCTATCGGATGTCGAGCAAGTCTGTGTACAGGTAGCATTAGTAGTTTTCAGTAATGTAGCGGATTAAGATAGCTTGCGTTCTGATAGCACTGGTACACGGCGCTACAACAAAGGAATGTCAGCTTCGCTCCTTTCAGCTCTATCGACTGCTCAGCTCACCTCTGGAAAGACTGATCTGTGCAGAGGCATTGCTGGAAAGACAATCTCCGACTCAGCACGTGCCCTGAAAACGCGTTGCTGTTGTTGACTGACAATATTGCTGATACCACCGCAGCTGGAGGAGCTAGCAGAGCTGATTGTGCATGTGCTGATACAGTGCATCAGTCAGTAGTACCCTGAGCTGGCGCAATCAGCGCTCACAGTGCGCATGATGGGACGGACTGCGTTAAGAAAACAGCAAAATCAGCGTTACGAGGGATGAAAGCGTAAGATGTCGAGCACGCACAGCAGCTGCGGACTGGATAGCACCGCTAGCAGCAGCCGTACCGGACTGAGCAGCGACGAGGACGGCAGCAGGGAGGAGTGCGAGGAGGGCAGTGAAGGCGCGCATGGTGTTGATAGCGATGGAGATTCTGAGGTAGGTAGGTAGTAGGTAGAGAGTCAAGCAGTATCTGTATCGGAAGAGATGCAAAAACTTTCGACAAAGGCCTGTTCACTTGAATTCTTGGACTAATCCCTCGAGCTCGCTCAGGCCCTGGCCGCAGGTCTGCATTTTTGCGCTGATCGACGTTCCTCGTCGCTGACAGGCTCATGCCTGCTTCCCTGATGGCATGCCCAGCTTAACGGTGACTTGTTGATAGCATTTGTCAAATTGTTTACTCGCGTTTATTACGAAATCAAAACATTAGGTACAGATGTCTATAAAATGCATGAAAGAAGTAGTAAAGCTACATGGTCATCCTTCGGTAATTCTTCTGAACACATCCACTCCATACCGTCCTAGCGCACTCGCACATCCAACAGCACCTGCTCCTGCTGCTCGCATTCTCGCGTAGCCTGCAGCATCTTCCACACCTCCTGCGCCGATGATGTAGATATCTTTCGTTTGTGGATCTGCATCAAACAACCGTCTGAAGGTAGCAACGTTGCCTAGTGAAAGAGGATGTATCGCTGATCCCGCTAGCCCGCCTATCCCAGTTCCCGCTTCAGAATTCAACGATGCGGACCCTCCCTCGTCCAGTAGCAGAGAGCTGCCCAAGGTATTTGTCGTGGTAACAAAGTCGATAACTGTGTCCTTATTGGCATACTGATCTCCCTTGGCGGACTTGATAGCTTCGACCGCATCCTTAAACTGGCCTATATACGTGTAGGGCGGCAACTTGATGCCTAAAGCCACGGTAGTATCCTCTGAAGTATAAGTTGCAACCTTGGTTACTGCAACAGGTGCCAAGTATTCTTTGAATGCTTGCAAGTTGTACGCTGGAGGTGGTTTGTCGGCTATATTGGGACAGGATAGGTTGATCTCCATGGCTAGCTTGATGCCCGTATGATATGACGCGAATGTAGATATCCGCTTGTAAGCCTTTGTGAGATCTTGAGGAGAGCCTGTCACAGAAACGATGAACGGCTTCTTTGCCTGACCTTGTCCGGCCAAGTCACTAATCATGCTCAAGTATACTTTGAGTGGGAGGGGAGAGTATCCATAGGTGTTTAGAGTGGATAGAGAAGGAGCCTTGTGTGATATTGGCTCGATGTGCGTTGAAGTGGTCCCGTTCTCGAAGAAAGCGTGTTGGTGGACCGCAGGATTGTCTGGGAAGCCATCGAGAAGGGTTGTCCGGGTTGTGACGGCTCCCGTGTACGGGCAATTGTATAGATCTTGGATATCTTCGTAACTGCTGGACCACGGCGAGGCTGTATTCAGCACAGGTGGATCAAGCACGAATGCTTCGCGCTGAGCAGCTTTCTAAGATACGGTGGTTGTGCGCTGATGAGTAGTGCAAATCCTAGCTGCGTAGTTTCAAGCTCACTGGCTTCGACGGAGGTATATGCAAGCGGGACATGTTGTAAAGAAGCGAACGAATACAGGGTTCAAGAAGTCGAGATATATTTCTTGGCCAAAAAACATTCATCTGAGATACATTGTTTACTGCTTGGTCGTAACAAGGCTAGCGCTTGTGTACAAGCGTTCCTAGGTCGTGGCTCTGAAGCTAAGACGCCGTAATTTAGGCCTGGGCCAGGATTCTGTATCCGTTCTGGATGTCTCTGTGCTCTTGTCCTTTGAATGCAACAGTGGCGCCCTGTTTAGTGCGCTGTCAGTCTCCAAAACACCTAATCTGGCCAGATCTAGAACTTACGTTCATGTGGGAAGCCACTTTACCGATAGTTGTGGTACCTTCAAAGTCGACTTGAGCAATCCACAGTGGTTCACCTCCGATGTCGTTTCTGCAACCCGATTGACCAGAATTCAGCTAAAGCGCGGTCTGGCCAATGTTTTCGGTATTTACCCTCCGTCAATAGGAGTGAACCCATCAGCCTGAGGCTGGGTTCCAGTAGAGGGAGAAACCCATTTGACAGAGTTCTGATCACCGCAAAGGAGGTCGTACTTTCCAAAGTATCGCTCTAGATAGGGTAAATTTCGGAGGACGAGACGATGGGAGGGTGGAATATACGTTCGTTAGGGATCCGGGGTAGTGGAACATATGATACTTATTCTCTTACCCTTGCCAGCGAAAGCCACAAGGGCCCCTCTTCCAGTTGTTTGGCCGAACTTGCCTGGCTGGACGGAAGGTGGGCATGGCTGACCATCGTTGTCGGTGTCTACATGGGCTCGTGCGACATAAAGCTGCGATCCATCAAGGTCTTGTCCGCCGACAATAGCGTCGTGAGGGACCTCTTGTCCAGAGTGGAATGATCTGACAGGAATATAAGCTTGATTGATTGTAAATTATCGACACAACTCGCCTCCATTCGACGCCCATGCTGTCTGATTTGTTGTCTTGTTTGATGAAAGTGTTTTGAGTTGGGGCCTGATTGCTTCCTCAGAAGAGTGGTGGAAAGGAAAGCAAGAGACGAAGCAGCGTGGACCCTTTCAACTTACTACTTGGCCCTGCACAAGCCCAGTGACGACTGCTGTTCAACACAGACCGTCTCTTTCGTCATCCTGCGGTCAGCATGATACCAAGTGGCGGACCCAAGCCGAACGCGACGCGACCAGGACCGTGCCTAGATTGCGTCAAACAATGTTATCTCGAGCGCAGGAAAGTCTGTGAAGAAGGTTTGAAGTCGTATTGTTACAGCTTGTGTATCGTATCTATCCATACACCAAATATTCTAACCGCAGCGAAGCTTTGCCAATTTTTCGAAGAAGGTCACTTACTCGTGACACCTATTTCGCTCCCTCCCCATCTATAGTAGCACTGCAGCGGCTCCAGCAACGAGTGCGGTGCCGACGGTGCCAAAGACGAGCTTCGTCGATTTATCGGCTGCTCCAGTCTGTCGCTTGACGAAGTTGGCAGCCCGAGCGGCTACGGTGCGTCTGACAGGTCCAGCGACTGTCGAGGCCATGCTGGTGTCGATGGGTGATGTACTGTCGATAATCTCGTCAGCGCGAAGCATTCCACGCTCTCTACGCGTGTCGCACTTACGCAGCAGGCATCACTGGATCCATCGTCATGTTTGTAGAGTTTGTACCGTTGATCATTGTCATGTTGAGAGCATCCGTAATGTTGATGGGAGTTCCGTTGGCAGCGCAAGATGACTACCGGTAGAGTTGCAAGATGGCGGCTTCAGCTGGAGTCTTATGTGAAGTTTGAGATAGAGGCATACGTTGCCAAAGAGCAGAGCTGCGAGGTAGTCGGTAGAATTGCAGGTCTGTCCAGGCCGAGAAAATCAGTCGACACTTCAGGTTGGAACGGTATGTCGACAGGCGTACGAAACCATAACAGGCCGTGACGTTCTGCGTAGAGCTTAAGCTAACAGTCTTTACTCGTTAAGTGTGCTAACTCACACTCTGGAAATCGACGTTTGTGCAGAGACAGGTCAGATTGCCGACTCCGCCGAGGGCTCCACACTGGGCTGAAAAGGTCAGCTATCTCAACTCCTGTTGCAGTATAGATACACTTACAGTAGAGTTGGCGACGTTTGCGAGCGTGCAAGATCTGGTCAAACGTTCAGCTCTTTCCAGGAAGGTGTTCGGCTATGACATACAAGACGCAAGCTGGAAGCTGAGAAGACGAAGAAACAAGGTCAGCCTGCTATCATAGCCAGTACGAATAGGACATTGCTACTTACGCTGATTCCTGCAGGAATTTGAGCTTGAACAAGCGTAAGGAAAGCCGAAGAGATGAGGGCGTAGGAGAAGAGCATCTTGCGGGGAGTCTAGTTGCTTGGAGGAATACTCTTGAAGCTAGAGAACTGAAAAGAGACTGAAGTGATTGGCAGAAGCAAACAAGAAGACGACTATAGAGTCGAGCTGTCCGACATGCGACCTGACCCTGGCTCGGAGGCAATTACGGTAATGACCAGAAATGGAAGAGCTCTCCACCTGACCTCAGAAACTCGTAGAGATACATAATATATAGACAAGCTCTATGTTGACAGATCATACCTTGCTTGTCAGGACTAGGAGTCGAGGTTTGCAAAGGCAATGCTCCAGTGCGATGCCAATAGATTACGATTACGGACTTTGATGCAGTACTGCCATGCAACTACTATACTACATCATTCCACCGAAGAAGTTACCAGCGTAGGCCATAGGCTTCACATCGGGATGAGGTTGCGCCCGGAACGTCGTAAACGTAAGATCGCCAGCATCGTCTATCCTGACGATTCCTGCTAGATTGCCAACCTGATCCACCTGAAAATAAAGTCAGCATGGTATGTGTGTATCGAGTGTCCCTTCAACTCACATAGTTTGGCGCGCTGAAGACAGTTATACACTGCCCACCGTGCTCGATCGAATACCCTGGTTGCCTGACTTCGTGCGACCGGATGACACCTGCAACCCCGTTATCCTCAAGGAAGCGCCGCGTAATGTCTGCACCGAAGCCCAAGCCGACACCCTGGATGTTTTCTGGTCAGTCCGGCCTATACTAAGCAGATAACGTAAAAGACTCACTCTCTTGCTCGGCCCCCGTCCTGGCAAGTCTTGAGGATCTGCCCATAAGCTCTCGCTCATCAAGCCATTCGTTCCCGGCTGCTTTATGCGCATCCTATCTATTTTCTTGACATCCTCCAGCTTGACCCCGTCTTTCGAGTATAGGCCTCCATGGACGATAAAGTAGCGCTTAAGGCCTCTTGGTGATAGGAAAGGCTTTATAGGTAATCGAGTATCACGCTTTGGTAATTGCCTCGGTTGTTGTGATGCTGAAACAAGCGTGACTATGGGTAATGCCGTAAAGACCTCTTCGAATAGCTTGTACGTGAGTTCTGAGTACTTCTTCTTCGTTTCTCCCTCGAAGCCATAGACTTTGTTCATGTCGCTCGTTTCGTGGTTTCCTCGATTTAGATAGACATTCTTGGGATATAGCCACTTGAAGGCAAATAGAAGGAGAACGACTTCGGTTGACCAGCTTCCTCGATCTACAAAGTCGCCGTTGAAGACCATCGTATGCGACTCGCTCGGGTCACCAGTCAGCTCGAAAAGGTGTAGAAGGCTGGATGCAACAAGGTAAGCTTCATGCCTACGGAAACGAAGAGGAGATTGCTCACTCGAAGAACTGTCCATGCGTATCTCCTATCACATCTGCTACTTCGCCCTCCGGCACCGTCACATCAACGAGTGACGGCTCTTTGCTCAGAACGGAGTATGCTCCGATAACAATCTCCCATGCGTGTCTTCTTGATATCGTTTTGCCTTGCTTGAACCACGCCCTCATGTCATCGATGTATTTCTGGGTGATCTTTGCTCGCTTCTTGCCCTTTTCGTTGACATATTCTTCCATCGCAGGTCCAGCATAGCCACTCTCCATGTCTGACCCGTTGTCCAGCATTTCTTCTATCCGCGGAACCATCGATGGTTCATCTTTGCCAGCAATACTGAATGGTAGATCATGAGTCAGTCACATTGTGGCATATCAATTATCGAACTGGCTTACGCTTTCTCAAACTCCAGCCGCCTAACGAGTTTCTGCGTACTATCCATCTGCAGCTTCGCTTGCGCATTATGCGGCTCTAACGCAACGACTTTCCGGAAGTCTGCTAATGCAGCTTTCGGCCTCATTATCGAAAGTTGAGCCACCGCCCGCCTGAAGTAGGCCTTGACATATTTGCTATCTAGTTCTATCGCTTTGGTCGCGTCTGCTATCGCTAGACCGTGCTCTTCCATCTTTAAGCGCGTTGCTGCTCCTACGAGGTTGCTTGGCGTTAGTGTGAAGTCGACGCAGCGTGCGTTGCTGCTCACTATTGCACCATACAGCAGGATCGAAAGGATTCTTGTTGAGTGATAGCGTATATAATTGAAGGGCATCGGGATATTTGGATGTCGTGAATAATTTGTTGGCTTCTGATTTGATCTTTAGCGCTTCCTAGGAGGGATTACCTTTCAGCAATAGCTTGATTAACGATATTATGTAGTCCACTGACAGCTCTTTCGTCCTGGTCGATGTCTTCTAATCTGGTTTTGCGCAGGCCATTGATACCTAGGTCGGAGCTGCCATCGTAGGCACTCCCAGCGCCGACGCTGGTACCATCAATTGAAGCTTCTCTGTCCAATTCTGCGCCTAATGGTGCTTGGAAAGGCTCATTTGGATCATAGCTTGATGCAGAGGACGATGCTTCAGAATCGGGCAAAGACGAGACAGACGTCGTCGGCGATGGAGGTGCAGACATTCCGTTTGTACTTGTACTTGCTTCGTTTGAAGATGGTGAAGCCATTGTAGATGTAATTTCTCGTGCAGCAAAGGCAAGATGTTTGCTTCTAAAATTTGGCGATTCGTTTGCTTCTGCCAATTCAATCTTCTCCTACAAAGAAGAAAGCTATCATGTTTCCATGTGAGATTGCATTCAAGAGCTCGCGGGAAAACACTGCTTACAGCACCTTTCCAGCCGATATGCAAGGCCAAGGACCACCTCCTCAAGAGCTAGCCAGAAGGACTATCGTATGGCTGGCCTCAGTTTGCTCAGTATATTATCACTGATGTGCTGTCTTATCCGGTAGAACGGCTGGATCGCGACGGTAGCTACAATCCGGATGGGTAGCTGAAGCTCTTTTCTGGCTTTTCGTGATAGATGCCTAAACTTTGCATATCTGCAGTACCTTTCATCTGGAGCTACATCTCAAATCTCATCTGGAACAACTAGACAGTGCAGCGCTCTCAATGACTACCCTAATCATGTATCTGAAAAGCTCTTTGGGTCACATCGAAGCAGGCGCTAAATCCATCTTTAAATACTGCCGCGAGTTCGCAACCAACACTCACTTCCTAATCCAGCTTTGCGAGAAGGTATATCTGGAAGAGCCTTCCCAGTAGCAAGCATGACACCATACGACTCGGACGCACGAGTAGCAGTGAAGAAGAGCAATCGATGCCTATTTCCCAGAAGACTGGTCCTAACCGTGATGTGGTGATCGTTCACGCGTACTGCTGCCATCTAGCACACCTGCCGGCCAGGTTGTCCAGTTTCAGTCCACGACAAAATACAGGCTCATCCACGCTTCCACCATCACCATCGATGTCCAATGCGTCCATGTCATCATCGAGACCGCCTCTTATGTCAGACTAGCCTCGATCTGGTCTTCCACTATTCTGGAAATGGAAGAATACCTGACAGTTCGACGAGCTGCGTAATAGTGGTAGTGTCAGCTCTTCCAGATCGTGACTATAAGTCGCCAGCTTTCTCACACTTCTCTTCTTGTCTTCATTCAATTTATTCTCTATCCTTTTTCAACATGCGCCTCCTACACTTATACTGATATAAACTGTCATGATCTGGACTCAAGGCTTGAACACACTGCGCTGTCAAGAATCACAACGACATTTGGCTATACTAGCTAAGCAGCTGGCACCATAGAAATGCTGGAATACCTCGCTTTCGATACTCAGCTCCAAGAAGCATTTCTGATTCAGCATCAACCCGATCATCCTATTGCAGACCTTCACTCTTGAACAACACGGTCATATCGACCAGAGTCTGCTTATTCGAAACCTCCCTCCTCGCGGTAATATGGCCGTACTTGTACTCGTGCTCAAGTCGATGCTGGCGTACTCTTACATAGTCACGTATGCCTTGTGAACCTTGTCAGCACACCTCAAATGCAAATCTGCTGCGCGGCAAGTGATGCTGGCTGTCCACAACAATAAACAGCATGTCGCGTTACAGTTAGATATTATTCGATATAAAGAAAGGGCCTAACAATACAAAGAAGAAGATAACTCCAAACGGGCAGACTATTATGTTAGCCAATTCAAATCTCACCCAAAGAGTTCCATCTCGTCCCGTTTGCACCGGATGAATCGCAGTCGGAATGGCGTTGGCGTAAACGCAGGGGATATCCATTCTTCACCGTGTGAAACGGCATCAATATACGCACTACTCAAGGTCGACACTGGGAAACTTCCCAAATTCGACGGGATCTTGCTGCCTGCATGTCCTAAGAGCGAAGGTGTACTTCAGAATGTGACATGAACTCCCGCGCGCGTAACCTGTGCAGGTTTCGCCAAGCTTGAGCAAAGAACGACGAGTTCAAGTGCGAGTATCTCATGGGAGATGATACGACTCGGCCAGAAAAGTAGCATCAACGAGTACTGCAGCTTTGTTGGTCATTTCAAGTCGAACAAGCCTGGTGACATAGTCCAGCAAGTCTACGCAAATCCTGCCTCTGTCTTCATAGTCGTTACCTGTTATCACGAAATGGCGCGCATACTTAGAACTGCCTTTGGTCCCACGCCGACCTCAGACAGGTTCAAAGGAGCCATCGATAGAGGCGACACATACAATGTCAATCAGGCAAACGGAAATGCAGAGGACGTCAAGGGTGGTCATTCGGGAGACTGGTTTGTCTCCGGCGGAAACCCTTCATCCAGGGTGCACAACTTCGCCAACACTTACAAGATCACCCTTCCTGAAGCTTCCAGACACCGCAAGTTCTCGCATTACCGAGACAAAGAAACTGAGCGCCTCTTCCGACTGCATTACCCCGAACCAGTCGCTAGAATCCCTGCATCCATCGCTGTTCCTAGACGTTCGACATCATCTGTCGCTCAACATCTACCTGTGTTGCTGGCGCCTCCTAAATCGAGTGTACAGCCCCTGCGCTTCCCTCTCATGAGCCAGCGTCGGCTCCGTCGCTTCCAGGGCCTTCACCTGCTCGACAAGGTAGACAGGAAGCTAGAGTTATTCGCTTTCATCGTCTACTGCTCGCAAGGTAACATCGCCCTTGCTACTGCTTCCTGCTGGACTGCCAAGCGACTATGGGCTCGAAAATGATGCATACAGTCCACGCAGAAGGATTGGTCCTCTCGCGACCACCTCAACGATCCCGCTCAGCTACTTCATCCCCGACTCGGCACGGTCAGATTTACTTCTCCAGAGCGATAGATAACATCGAAGTGTCAAGGTAGCATACCGGCGAGAGTATCCTCCCTCCAAAAGTACAACCTTGGTATTCTTTTGCCGCAATCATCTCACACAGCGACGGAAATTCCAGACAGTATCACGGCCCAGAGGTGTTAAGGATTAGGAGGACCGACGTACTGGGACGGAAGAAAAGTAGGCCAAATTTCCTTTTTTTGTCTGGAGTCCCGTTTCTTGGTCAGCAGTAGGACCGCCGTAGATCTTTATGCAGATAAAGTGTATTGTTGTTCGCTCAGCTGGGCGTCGCTTTTGCTATATATATTCTCTAAAGGACGCGAGCTCTTCACGTGTTTCCTTCTTGCTATCCTCATATTCGACCATGTCTGCCTACGGTACTATTGCTGCCCCAAGCTCTGGTTCTTCGCAACCTCTGACGCCAGTCCTATGTCGCTTGCCTGATGAATCCAAGAATCTGGCTGTCGTTCCGCTGAAGAAAGCTTCTATCCCGGAAGACTTGACGGTCCATCTGCATGAAGTTCGCCATCGTCTTCGATATGTCTGTATGGATCTAATGACTCGTGCTAGCTCTTTAATGGCATTGTTCGAGAAGGAAGAACATACCCGCAAGAAAATGAGCTTTCTTTGCAGGAATTCAAAGTAGGGAGGCTCATATTGTAGAGAATATTCTGCTAAATCTACCCCTACAGGAGTACTTCTTGGGTAGGAGGGAGGTCTGACAGAGGCGAATGAAGCTTACCCCTAGCTTTCAAGCCTATGACCTCTTCTTGGGTGTCATAGTACCCAATGAATTGGCAGATACACAGGAAGAGCGTAAAGACCTACCTCTGGACTTCTTCAAGACGTTTATGTCACAATTAGGAGACAGAAAGTTGTCCGATGTTGCAGCCGGTCGGTCTCGTTACGAAGCAAGTCAATCACCTTCTTCTGAACCATTTTCACAGGCTGCTACTACGTGAAGCCGAACTATCCTGGAAGAAGCTCGCATTGCTGTAATGCTGGCTTTATCGTTGATACAAAGCACCGCAATCTGAAGATCGGACGCACTCTGGGCAAGAGCTATCTGCATTTTGCACCACAGTAAGTCATGTAATATTTCTATCATCCATCGCAGTGTGTTGACACCGTGCACCACCAGACTCGGCTGTAAGCGCAGAAGTGCTCAAGATGTGCACAGACTACTAACGAGCACTGCTTTCAGACAAATTCTCAGTCTTCAATCTGGTGTACGTCAACAATCACGCAAGCGTAAAGATCTGGGACTCTTTGGGCTTCACCCGTGCAGGTACGGTGCTGAAGGCAGGAAGACTGAAGACAGTCGATGGCAAAGGAGAGGAGTATGTCGATGCGTATCTGTATTGGAGAGACTTCTCTGCCCAGTGAAGGGTAATCTCGTGCACAAAATGACAACTTGCATTGATACGCATTCCGACATCGCTTCCCTGCTAAGACAGCCCGCTATGCTTTCGAGGATTCGTTGCCTAACTTCCCTTGAGCCACGAGTTCTCCTTGCAGCTCCTTTATGCAGTCCTTGGACAGCTCCTCCAGCCTAGCTTCGTCTTTTCCGATAAGACTGACATCAACGCCTCCGCCGATACCCTTGGGGTATGAACCAACTCTGATGCCTTCAGCTTTGACCTTCGCTTGCAGTTCTGTAAGGAAGGGTGCGATGCTACTTTCAGGCATCTTGGTGTGGACAAGCACTCGGAATGGCTTGGAGGATGAGGGCTGGTGGAACGAGATTGAGCGTGAGATAAGCGTCAGGGCTGTGATTCCAATTCGTTGAAAGACGAGCTTACCGGTAGAGGAACGTAATGTGCGAGGTAGCTTGTCAAAAGCTGCTCGAAGAGACGCGGCACACCAGGTAATATGCAAAGCTTCTGCTTCATGCGCACGATAGGTACCCAGAGCGCAGGATCGACGTGAAGAACCTCTGCGTCCTTGACAGGGAATAGAGCCATACGCTTGCGTGCCTTCTGCTGCTCCTCGGTTTGCTCCCCATAATTTCGAGCTTTGGCCATTTCGCTCATCCTTCGCCAAGTCTCGTCGTGATACTCTAGCTTGCCGTTGGCTGGATCGAAGGCCTTTGCAATGCTTTCGTCTGTATTGAACCGTGTTAGATCAGCTTCTCCAGAAGGGCCGGCTGGGGGAACGGCTGGGGGAACCTACATGTTATATCATCGTGAGTAGGACCTATGCCGCTGCGCGTCTATTATCAGCTGAGAACGGTCAGGCAGATGTGTTCCTGCTTACCCAGAAGTGACGACCATATCGTATTTGGCGGTCAACCGCTGCGCAGCTTCAACGATTTCTTCTTCGTCGTCTGCAATAACTTCAATACTGCCGTATATGTCAGGCCCTAGAGCTCAGGCTGCCTAAAGAGTGCATCCTCACCGCTTAAGCTCGATACCGAGGTCGAAGAGCATCTTGGCCATAAAATTGCTATTGCTATCCTTCGTTTTGCCATTCAGTACCTCGTCGCCTTGCACTAGAGTATCAGCTGGAAGCGTCTAAAACTCCGACTTATCTGTCTGACCTATGATCAGACAGGCGGCCGTCGAGACGTATTCGACGTGCTGGATCTTGGGCGGAGGTGTAGTTTCCCAGGACATAGGAGCATTTGAAGTCGTAGAAGAAGCCATTCTGGGAGAGCTGAGATGTGCAGATACAAGCGACAGCCGGGCTCGCGGCCGTTTATCAACAGCGATGGATCGGGTTCGCAAAGCAAAGGTTCTTGAGCAGCGCGAAGGCTGTAACATGCAAGGTGGACTGGTGAAGATGCGAAGGCTTGCAGGACCGAGAAACCGAGAGCTAGTCCAACCAGGATCAAGTCGTAAGATGACGAAGGATACCCGACTTCCGAAGAAGAGACGACTACAAAGCATGAAGGATTTGCTTTACATACAGAAACACGGCTCTACTACTCCTCTAAGCATTGCGCACCGTGGATATCAGAGCTGGACATTTGGAGCCGAACGACAGGCTCTACTGAAGCCGCGATGTCTATGAGGAGTGCTTGAGGGTATTACGCAGCTCATTCTTATTATGCTACAACAGGAATACAATCCAGCATCTTCGTTGCTGCTTGCGTGCTGTTTATCTCCAGAGTCTGCTGGAATTGCAAGGAGTGACAAGGCTTCGTCAGAACAGCTGGCAGTAGCTCATCAGGCAGTAACCTACCATCTTACATCCATCAGACATGCTTAGCTACTGCTCGTCTACTCAAAAGACCGGTGTAATGAGGTCGCCAGCCAGGCGTAAAAATGCGATTCCACCAGCGAAGAGGCCAACAGCTCCGAGCATCTTGAGGTTTGCTTGCCGCCTTTCTGGGTCATTCATCTCCATGTTGTATATCTGCTTGAGCATTGAAACCTCCTTCTCTGGCTCGGACGACGAGATGTAGGTCGACGACTTTTCTGCTTTGGCTGGCATCTGTACGATTGAAGGCATATTAGTATTGATAGTTCAGTTATTGATTGTAACGACATACTGTGAACAAAGCTTTTGAGGAGGATTGAAATCAGGCGATGAGTCTGATCAGAGGAGCAAGTAGTATCGAAATGACTGGCAACTTGCAAGTAACTGAATCAAACGAGCGATGTAGGGAGCATAACGACTTCTAGTATTTTATGACAAGGCTTCCTGTAGCGCGAAACAGACTATGCTAGCAAAACAAGTGACACAAAGGAAGATGGAAGAATAACGAGTGTAATAGCATTTCTAGGAAAGGATCTCGTCCTTGAAGAAAAGCGTTTGAAGGAGATTAAGAAGGCAGGGATGTATCAACCCTGAATACAAAGGCATTCCGAACCACCAGGACAAGCCATTGGCCAGTTCGTGTATGAAATCTAAAGGTCCGTCGTGCAGGAATACACTTCGTAAGGGGAACAAGTGTCCATTGTAGTTGTGATATATGATGCAGAGCCAATTGCAAGCCAAAAATCCGTCTATTTCTTGACAATGACTTCGAACTGAAAAGGATTCAGCAAGTCAGCATACTTTCTCAGTATGGTATTGTATGTAGACTGCTTACCTTTCCAAAGTCCTGCAGGTTCGGAAAGGAAAAGCATAAAAGCAAGAGTTGCAGAAAAGTGAAGGCACACGACAAAAATCAGCATAGTCTCCTCCTGTAGTAACATCAATACAGTACCTCGGATGACATCGCCCAAATCGCTGATAAGCCTTCTGAGATGGAAGCGAACGGCTGGATGAGGATGGAAGGGATCAAATGGCAGATGATCAACCACCACGGTTGACCATAATCAAGCTCTTGGAAGAGCAGACCCCAAGTGTAGATCGTGTAGAAGGTAACGAAGCAGAAGTTGGCGCAGATAGCCAGCCAGAAGGGAGTCGGGGAGCTTTCGATAGCGGTGAACGGCAAGTTGATGATAGTGACAGCCAAGGTGAACACTCCCACTGTCCACAAGTTGGTTGCCAAATGCGGGAGACCGTACATTCCCTTGATGTCTCGAATACCCATGAACCATCTACGACGTTGCTTGAGGAAATCGCGCAAAGTGGTGGGCGATTGTTCTCTGATGATACCGTGAATACGTCCGCAAGTGAACCCTCGGCGCCATGCTGAATGGGTCACAATCAATCAGCATCCAGGGCCTAATGCGTCATCGGCCCGGTTTTCGACTTACCGTCCTGGGAAAATTCGAAATCTTCGGCAAGAGAACCGAAATCCCAAGTACACTCATTCTCCATCTCACCGTTTGTCATAAGAAAAGAACCGTGTACACCGAAGACTGGTCGCTTGATGACGGAATTTTGGAAATGGAAACGCGCCAGATCATCTCCCACACGAATACCATCTGCAACAGTGAAGTACCAATTGTCCCAGTAACCTTCTCCGTTGTAAAGAATGATACCTTGACCGAAGTGATGGGGAGTGTAGCGGATGAAATCGAAGCATCGTCGAATGGTTTCAGCGTCAGTAACAGACTCTTCGTCCATATGCAGGATCCAGTCGTAGACACCAAGAGACACGTGGTAGCGAAGATAGTCGAGAGCACGAGCCTTGTACTTTGCCTTGCCGAGAGGTGAGACGTAGTCTTTCGGGCACACGATGTTCTGTAGATCAGGGTAGACGTATGGCTCATCGGTAAGACTATGTAGTCAAGCAGTTTAGTAAACCATTTTGTGGTCTTGTTTGCGGGACTGCACTTACACAATGGTCTTGACGGCGGGGTGGAATTTCTCGAGCTTGACGAGCTTGTTGTAACCACGTCGGACAGCTGCCTCGTTCGAACCTTTGGTGACAAGTACGATGAAGAAGTTTCTGATATGTTCGCGGCAGACTGGCTTCTTGTCCATCTCTTCTTTCGTTGGCGCCCAATCAGGAGTAATGAAACCGAAGTAACCGGCTAAGCAGTTGGGTACAGAGAGGACCCAGATGAATCGCCAAAGAGTGGAGAAAGTAAGACCATCCCATGTCCATTTACCCATAGGCTGGAAAACGATCCAGATTGCGGTCATGCCTGGAATGAAGAAGAGGTGGAATATCCACGACCACTGCTGCCATCGCAAAAGCTTGTAGCATCTCATAGCCTCCTTGTTACCGGAGAGATCAGAAGTCCAGCGAGTAGAGTGGAGTTGAGCAAGCACCTCGGGATCAGTGGGCACTGGAATTGGAGGACGAACAGTGGGTGATCGCCAGTGCATGATCGTCCAGCCAAGCTCCTTCATAGCGGTCCATTTGCTGGTGGCAGAGTTTCTGGTTCCCTTGATGAACCTGCCTGGTCCATGTACGACTAGATCTCCTACCCATTTGGCAAACTTGAGAGGCATTGAGCCTGCAGTCTTTGGCTTTGTGACGAAGAATCCGTCCCAAATCCATTTACCGAGCTTCAAACCCATTCTATCGAGGAGGTGGTATGAAACCCATGCGATGAAGAAGTTGAAGAGAAGGCAGAGGACGTAGGTCGGGATGACTGTACCCCAGTATGATCTGCCTAGACTGTTGAAGTGGAGAATGAGGTGAGGCATAAGGCCGTAAAGAACCAAGAACTGCATGAGGTAGAAACCGTATGAAACTTTGCCGACCCAGACGAAGATTCCCCAGGATGCGAACCACTGCATAGCATGTGATATTTCAACCCAGCTGTAGGTAGAGTAAGGGAAAACAAGTCAGCGACCCGTTAGTTGCAGGATTACGTCTGGCATGATGCCAACACGTACATAAGGATACAGGCGGCAGGGATCCAGTTGCTTGTGAACATGTATTGAGGCCATGTGAAGTCTCTGTCCCAGCCGAAAACACCATTCATGACAGTGACTTTACCGATTGCTAGATCTGCAGGCCTTGCGACTGTACCACCGCCAGCAATCATAGCTAGAGCAAGAGCCATAAGGCAGAGCTCTATGAAGACCGTGGGCTTCCAGTGGTCTTGCAGCTTGCGAATGAAGCCGGATGCGTGCAGATCGGACATCCATAATCCGATAACGTAGCTGCAGTCGAGATGTTTAGCATGTGCGCATTTTCACAAGTATGTGTTCTTTTATTACTCACAGCATGTTCGGCGAGCTGATCCACCAGAGTGAGACAGTGATGACGAGGAACAGAAGATATCGACCTTTCCATGCGACAGGAGCCATGAGAGCAGCAAGGATGTAAACGAGAGTAGAGCCCCAGAACTGATCATAGGTAGTCCAGAGAGCAGATCCTACGTAGAGCATGTATTGATGGTTTGCATTGGTGAAGAGATCCAGGCAGAATCGCAGGAAGCCTGCAAAGTTGCCAATCTCGCACCAGGTAGACTCCCAAAGGGATGTAGGACGAAGCACTTGCAGATTTGCTTGGATAGCCTGAGAAGTCCAGCCAAGCTTGCAGACTTGCCATTGAATGAAACCGACGATGATAGCAGGGAAAGCGAGACGGATGGACCGACGGAAGAGGGAAGATGACAGAGAAAGCCACTTTGGACCGGCAGATCTGATGAGGGGTGCACCTGGAATGACTGCACCATGCGAATCTTTTGCTACTTTCGGTGGGGCGAAGGCAGATCTCTGAAAACCGTGCGCGAGTACACGACCTCCTAGAAGGAAGTACATTCCGACAGCCAATTGACCATTGACGATGAATCCTCTTGTCGAACCATCTTCAAGAACAGTTGGATGCGAAACTGACCAGGTAAGATCCTTGAAATGATGGGTGAAGATGACGATGGATGCTAAACCACGAAGACCATCAATCCAAGCGAGACGGTTGACTCTGCTTAGAACGACAGCTGCTTCAGGTTTCTTTCCGTCTCCAGCAGGTGGCGGCCCTGCCTTCTCGTTTGTGGTTGCTCCTAGAGCAGGCGAGGACGGAGGAATAGGCGCATATGCTTGAGGACCTTTCTCGTCAGGTGTCTCGTAACCTTTGCCGTACTTCTCTCCATTATTGTGCAATGCATTGATCTCGTTTGTGGTATCCACGCTCTGTCGCCACTCGTTGTTGAGTGCGGTACGGGAAGTATTGTATGGAATGTTGTTGCCTTCGTGTGTACCGATGCTGCTTGTGCGACTAGAGTCTAGTCCCGGGTATGAGCCAGTGCGGAAGCGTCCGTACGTGCCATGCGACTGAGCGGAAGAGGGAGATGACGGGTGGTAGAGGGGAGCGTCGACGTAGCCTGTGCTGTTGTTGGCTGTTCGGGAAGCATACATGCCGTTGTCGCTGTACTGGTGTCCTGCATCGGATTGCTGAGAAGGATTTGCAGGCCAAGCACAAACGAGCAAACAAACAAGAAGGTGCGCAAAAAGGATCAGCTTGGGCGCCGCCGCGACTTCGGCACAGCAGAACGCACCTCGTGGCTACCAAGACCGTATCCATTACCACCACGGGCTCTGTATGCACTGGGTGATCGCGAGTCTACTTTGGTGGAGCCGTTTGAGGACGAATCGCCGTTGCTGTCGCCGTCTGGATCATGCTGTGCCATTATTGGGCTCGAAGGCTCGGAGTGATGGCCAGTGTTCAGGTTTGTGTATGCACCACCTTGCGAATGAAACTTGCGAAGGTCTTCTTGCATTGCGCCTGGGCTGTTTGAGTGCGGGTCGAGATACGACTCTCGCCTGCTATCGCCGCCGTGGGCGTGCACTGCATCGTAGGGGTCGGTGGCATTCGACATTCTGTTCTGATCTTGAAGTGCATTGTGGTCGTTGTAGACTGATGCGTCGCTCATCGGACGCTGGTCCATCCCCGACATTGCAGCGAAGCGCTGATAGAGCGGAGTGGGCAGAGGCGGCGCTTGAGACTAGAATTACCAACAGATTACCGTAGGAGTGTTGAAAGTGTTGTGAAAGTGTTGTAACAAAAGTGTTGAAAAGTAGTCAACAAAGGTCAGCCAGTGTGTTGGGCAGAACTGAGGGAAGGCCAGTGAGAGCAGGCGGCTGAGGAATGAGCACGGCGGCAAACAAAATCGCGTACGACGGGAGAAATGAGGTATGTGTGAGCTGGGAGAGAAGCGCGTGCAGGCAGCGAAAGTAAAGTAAAACAAAGTAACTTGTGAATGTTACGATGAGTATGCTTGCTTTCTCTGCTGCTGCCAGCTCAGCGCAAAAACCCGCCAAACGCGCGTTGAGATTTTCCCGTGTTTTTTGGGCGCATGACGAGGATGGATGTGGACTTGGATGTGTACTAAATGATGCAGATATGCTCACCTTTTCTGTTGCCAGCTCCTCGCTGCTGTCTCCCTGCTGCTGCGGCTTTCCTGCGAAAACTTTGGCGAAAATGTCTTTGAAGCCGCTTGATGAAGAGCCTGTACCGCTGCTGCTGCTGGTGCTGCTGCTGGGCTCTGCGACTGAAGACGCCTGACGAGAGCGAGTCGACGTCGAAGGCCTCGTCACAGCTATCGCAGGGATATCGCGACTGCTACCGTACGAATCCTGCTGATTTGCGGCCGGAATGATGGGCAAATCCAGTCACAGCTGGGGACGGTCTGGTATGGGATGCTTCTGATGCTGCAAGAACTGGTCAAGAAACGAGAGCAACAACTTGGCAAGAGAATCGGCAGACCCTCCTGCACGCATAGACCGCTTTTCAACGCTTCGACCTGACCGCCTAGCGCTTTCAGGCGTATTTGTGCATGATCGTCAGCGTCCGTCATCGTGTCCTTATCGGTGCAGGCAATCTTTGTCCTTCTCTGTTCACACGTTCTTGATGCTTGCCTCTGTATATTTAAGTGTGGTGGTTGATCATCTGCCATTTGATCCCTTCCATCCTCATCCAGCCGTTCGCTTCCATCTCAGAAGGCTTATCAGCGATTTGTGCGATGTCATCCGAGGTACTGTATTGATGTTACTATAGGAGGAGACTATGCTGATTTTTGTCGTGTGCCTTCAACTTTTCTGCAACTCTTGCTTTTATGCTTTTCCTTTCCGAACCTGCAGGATTTTGGAAAGGTAAGCAGTCTACATACAATACCATACTGAGAACGTATGCTGACTTACATGTTTGCTCTCCAGTTCGAAGTCATCGTCAAGAAATAGACTAACTTCCTGGCTTTCAATTGGCTATATTCTACCAAGATCACCTTTTACAGGTCGCTACATTAACACCACATTCGCAATGGATACTTGTGCCCCATAAGCAGATGCTAAACAGTGACTTTTGATGCAAAGATCTGTTGCCCGTAAATGCTCTGTTTCACAATTTCATACTCGAACAGATCATTGTGCCACTTTAGCTAACATCATCACCCCTCTGTCATCTCGCTACAGCTCTGCTCTGCGCTACTCCTGTCCTGCTTGCCGATTCGCGAACTATGTGTATCGAAGAATGCCCACTCAATGATGCTCAATGCAGTCGCGATTTCCTTGTGATGCAGGACTCAAGAAGATTCTCAAGTGCCCCTGTAACGTTCTGGGTCAGGAGATCCTGCTGCCATGCTTCGCGTAGAGAAAGGGGTCAGCCCCGCAGCCCCTGGCCTGAAGAGACGCGTAGAGTGCACTATTTCAAGCGGGAAAGAGTCGCTTGCTTGCTCTTTCCTTCTCTTTCTCCATCCTCTCTCTCTCTCTCTTATACTCAGAGAACCCAAGTTCAGAAGCACCTGTCTAGTCTGAAGTACATCGATAGCAATCATGGTCAACAGCCTGGTCGCATTCCTCGTCTCTGGCTTCTCCTCAAAGGTGAGCAACTCTATCAAAGTCGTACACCCTGCTTGACCTTCAAGTTGACACTGAATGTCGCCTACAGCCTAAGAGCCAATACATCGATACGACCATCCTTCCCCTGCCACAAGACGATGATGAACAACGTCTACCTTCCCAGATGACTCGAGGCAACAAGAGCAGAACAGCTTCTGCACCCATCGAGGCAGTCACTACCAAGTTTGACCGTCCTCCACGACCAGCTGCTTCCGTCTCTATTCCTCTCTCAGCGTATCAGGACCTGAATAGCTTTTTCGCACCTTGTCCTCCTCGACCTGACGAGTTCAAGTGCCCTCGCGTCGTCTATAAGAAATACCCTCCTAAGGCACCCAAAGCGAGCACCAAGACCTCCCCTTCACTGGCTGCTTCGGCTCCTGCCTCAGCTTCGCCGCTTCTTCATACGGCCTCGCCCAAGAGGACCTTGAAGCATACATTCTCGAGGATCAGCTTGGCTACAGCTGTTAGGAACCCTCCGCGAAAGAACTCGGCACCAGCAGCTCTTACTCTATCAAAGTCTACAAGCTCGTACGATCTGAGAGAGGACCTTGTGAATTCCAAGCAATCTACGGAATCCAGTAGGCCTGCCAAAGAGCCTCACTACAAGCTTCGTAGGCTACAATCAGTCGATGAGTTACGATCTTATACTCCCTCTTCACCTTCACCTTCCGCATCGCCAATTAAGAATGCTCATCCTATCGACTACACGAGCAACAACAGTCGGTACCAGGAGCTTGTCTCCTTCGTCTCATATATCGAGACATCGACAGCTTCTCAGTCTATGTCACGGACAGCTCCTCTTCCTGGCCTCAACTCTCAGACTGTGCAGAGCAACGTCAAGTCGCCTCGTTCTCCAGACGGCCTACTTTCGAGCTTCACCTTTCCAAGCACACCTGGACTGAGTAAAGGAGCTAGAAAACAGGGAATCAAGTCGGTCAAGTATGGCAACAAGAGACCAACAATCTCCTATCCTATCTTAGTGGAGCAAGACATTATATTCCCTCGCTCCCGTCAAGCAAGCGTACAGCGTGCATACATTGACAACAACGTTAGCGGTAGCAGCAGCAGTGAATCGGAGATGAGCGATGCAGATATGGTGGTAGACGAGTTCGGTCGCGCTACAAATACTTCGACACCTCCTCTACGTATCCGCTCCACTCGGACTCGCTTAGAACGCTCAAACACGTATGCCAAACTGGAAGCACGAAGACCTCTGGCTGGTCGTCAGCGACTAGTGTCCGCCTTCGATTCTGATTCTTCGGAAGCTAGCGACTTCGAGGAGATTGATGTGTGCAAGCATGTACACAAGGAAGAGGATGAGGATGACCTCGCTTCTGTTATCGGCTTATTCCCTTCTCCGAACCCGTCAAGAGAGGTCTCTCCAGCCTCTACACTCCTCTCTTTGGCCTCTTCAGATTCCTCGAGGTCTGCATCATGCTCATCGGGCACATCTTCCCCTGCCTCCTCGTCGGCAATGGCTACTCCCTTGGAAGTACACAACATGCATCGATTCGATCTCATCTTCCCTAATGAAGATACTGTCACGGAGAAGAACGAACGGGCGGGAGACAATGCCGACTTCAACAGAACTCTCTTGCACATCGATACTCGACGAGCCAACAATAGCAAGGGGTGCCAGGACGATGCCTCAACCATCCATGCTGCAGATGAGGATGCAGTTACACCTACTCCTGCATCTACACTTGCATATCTGGCGCGACAAAAAGCAAAACGAAGCGAGCGACCAGACTCCAATACTGGCGCGGACGGAAACTGCATCTCCGTTCCTTACTCAATCGTAGACTACTACAAGGATGTTATGGGACAGGAATATTCGGTAAGGTATTCTTGCTGCTCCTCATCGTACCAAGGGGGAAGCAGCATCGGATCAAGCTCATCGGACAGCGACGTAGACGATGAAGACGCGAAGCGGAGAGATCCTTTCTACCTTGAAGACGACGAGTTTACGCATTTTAGAACATGTAGAGGGATCCGGGAGTACAGTGAGATGGACCTGAGGGGGAGGGTATGAGGGTGTATTTGGGCAGGAAAGGATCAAGGAAGGAATCTGGGCTTGGAAGAAGTTATCTAGGTATTATAGCATGTCAGCATGTCAAAAGTAAATGCGTCTTAGCCGGTATATAGCAAAAAGTCGACCATATAGCGTTTCAAGCGCGCGTGTAGATAGCAAACCTGTGGAAAGCTTGTATTAGTACTATCACTATCGTTTCATGGAAAAGCTGGGAAGCCTTCGAACTGCCTGAGAACGTTTGAACCACTTCACGTGCATCCTTGTCTTGTCTCTTGTCAAACCGCCTAAGTCGCGCCATGCTGGGCCATCTCGAGCGCTTCCTTCCATCTTCGAGCTATGCGACCTCTATGCGCGGCCTGACTTGGTCGCAGATATTCAACAGTCCTCTCCCTCCCTACCTCTCGCCTCTGCCCGTCATCTTTCGCGTCATGGGTGAATGTGGTTGGCTTTCGTATGCGTGCGGTCAGTGATTAACTGGTCTATGTATCTGCAGCCTACATCGTCATCGCTCCTGTCATCCTATTCCTGTTTCTCGACGTCGGTGGGTATATCGTGTTTCGCATCTATGAGCAGCAGTGGACTGGCCCTCGAACGTGAGTTCATAGATATTAAGACTAGGATGAGATGCTAAGACAAGTCTGTGCAGTGCATTCTACAAGTTCCGAGCATCACCTGTATTCACGAGATCGAGGATGTCTTCTCCCAAAACAGGCACACATCCTCTGAGTGAATCCGCAAGAAATCCACCTACCGATGCGCGCGGCCCGTCCATATCGCCTGTGTCTAGCAGCGCTTCACTGACAGAAGATTATCACGGTGGAATGACCAGCGATCCGGACGACAACCTGCATACGACTCCCTCTTCCCCTCTTATGTACTTTCGCCAGCCGGAACATGCTCATGCATCGGATAGTCAGCTAGCTCAGCGACAGACCTACCAAACAGACGAAGGAGATGCTAGAGCAGACCAAACTACCCCTGTCCCGTCTAAACAGCAAAGACAGCTTAACTCTCTGGGTCTGGGTCTTGACAACACAGATAATACTATCTCTGCAGCGATTCTGTCCCCAAGCTCAGAAACCAAAGCAGCTTCTGCCCAAGATGAATCTCCTGGCAGCTCCCCAAGTGCTCTAGAAGAGGATGACAGAGCCTTTACGGAAGCTAAAGAGGCTCTCAAGTCAAGATAAGCTCGGGAGCAACCATTCTTTACCTTCCCAGACATGTTTCAGAAGTACTTTTCTATGTATCGCCACCTGCAGACAAGAAGTGATATCGGCATTCTAGTGTTGGATTAGATATGTATTAGTAGATACAGTACGTCGCCTCGTCACAAGTCTAGACACTACATATACGCGATTGTTCGTTTAGCGGGCCATAAACAGTTCATAAAAAGGTCTTTCAGATTTTAATGCCAAAGATCTCCTCGACGTCCTTCCAGTGCGCTTGTTCACCTTGCTCTACTCGCTGATAGTTGGTATTCCGCTCCTGCCAGTATTCGAGCGATTCGTCCGCAAGGCGTACAGGCTCCCAATACTCTTGCTGGCTGTCTGGGTCCATTGCACGCGTGAACCAGCGAGCCTTGTGAGGTGGTCGCTGTCCCTGCTCCCGCTGCATTCGCGTTTGCCTCTGGTGGCTTTCTAGTGCTGTCTTCAGCTCGTTTGCTTGTTCGAAGCGGCCCTCCTCAAATCTATACAAGGGATCAGAAAAGTCAGTGAGATGCGTGGGCAGTATGGCCTGGAATGTTCTTACGCATGCTGATCTGGCCTCAGTCTGCAATCCGTGGGCGGCAAATATTTCCTGATGCCAGGATTTGCATCGTTCAGTGTCAAAGCGAATTTGGTGAGATTGAATGGCATATTAGGCGGCTGTTGATTGATCTTCCAGATCAAGAGGTACTCGGGTGCGTTGGCAACCTTGTCGTCGGGGTTCAAAGCACCGTGGCCTGCTCCAGCCTTGCGAGCAACTGGTAGAAGATTACGGAGTCAGTCAATACACCTTTTTCTCTGAATCGGGATCCATTCACCTAACTGGCCGTTCCAGCGGCCTGCCAGATCCCAGCTTAGATTGCCACTAGAATCGTAGACGACACCCTTGAGCTCGCAAGCATCCTTTCCTCTCCAACCACGAGGCTTAAAGGTCAAAACTGCTCGCTCTCCAGTTCTATGGTTAGTGACTTCCATGTCTCCATAATGGTCGATTTGAGGGGAGCCCATGATAAAGTTTGACACGCTGGTTGTGACCTTCTTCCAGCTATAATGCTCTCGTACGAATCCTGGTCGACGACGAGCTGCAGGATATCCAGGTCCCCATTGTTCCGGTATGATGAGGTCTGCGTGAGCTACACCGGTGGGCCGGATCTCAAATGACTTTCCGAGGAACTTGTTCTTGGCGTCTACCTCGCCGCTGTATGCTCACGTCAGCGCGTCCGAAACCTGTCGAAGGTTGCTTACTTACTAGTAAAGGTAATTGGGAGACTCGGCGATACATGCAGAGACAGGCGGATGATGCGAGACTTGCTCACTGACTGGTAGAGCAGAAGGATCAGCTTGGCATCTTATCTTACCAGAGAACAACCTACTATAGCGGTAATGCTTGTCGATATTGACTAGCTCGAAAGTCTCGCTCTGCCATGCAGAAATTAGTAGGTACAGATACGACAGCGATGTCCACCTACAAGCATAGGGTTGAAAGGCTTGGCGATTCTACCGATTGTGGAGGCATAGTTTGACATGGCAAAGCCCGTCACGAAAGCCAGGCGCTTGAGGGAATCCTGTTCTTCGGCAGCGGCATCGAGACATTCGGAATACTCCATGCTATTTTTGATGATTAGCTATGTTATAGGATGATGACCTCAACTTGAGCTTACTCTTCGGCCATTCGCTGTAACATAGAAGTTGGTTCTGGTATTTGCATCAGCCTAGCCAGAGCATACAGCGCTGTGAAGGCGCTCACCGTTGAAATATACAGGGAAGGATATCTTTGTAAGATCCTTTCCAATACTACCTTTGAGAATGGCCCACAAGGAGACAGGCGGTCTCTCATCACTCGTTATCGGCAATCTGTCTCTCAGATTCTTGTATCCATTATAGCTCTCGATCTCTGCTAGTCTATCGGGAGTATCCATCTTCATGTCTTTCGGCCATTCCCGCTCTTGGTCGGGTTCAGCTATGGGAGTTTCGACTCGCAACGGCACAGCGCCGCTCTCGACTGCATCGTAGAAGTCTTCGTCGTCGCTCGAATCCGATACTATGTCGTCTACGGTCTGATGAACCGTGGTAGCCGAGAGTGCAGATCTGATGTGACCAGATGGCGAAGTAGCTGTGACTTGCAAGGGTGCTGCCACCGGACGTGCTGTATCTGTTGCACCGTCCATCCGTGAATCTGTCGCGTTGTTTGCAGCAGCGTTATCGCTCACAGCCAGATCTGCCAAGACGCTGGCTTTGAGATCCTTCAGAGCCCGCTTTCTTCTGGAGCTCATCTTCTGCGTTTGCGCAAGCTCTTGCTCCAACTCAGCTTGCGTAGTGACGACAGATCGCATATTCTCTTCCCACATCCGCTTCGCCTCTATCTCCCTCTCATACTTGCGCCTGAACCACTTCTCCCTCTCGGCAATCTGTTCGTTGTGCGAAGCCAGCATGTCCGCCAGTTCTTTGAGGGACCTGTTGGCTGCTTCGACGAGATTTCTTCGCTTGGCTGGATTATTGTCCGCTGCCGCGATGGAGACGATGAGCTGCTGCGTGAGGTCGACTTGGGTCTTCATGCTTGTTGCGTGGAGAGCAAAGCTATCGTCATAGGGAGGTCGGCGAGACAGAGTACCCTCGCCGTACACACTAGCGTCGTCGTCGCCAATGACAGATCCTTCAGTACCTCCTGGACTTGGGCTTCTTGTCATTGGATCAAAGGTCGACATCATGGATCCCGAAGTGACAGCTCTGTTCAGGCTTGGGAACTGCGGCTTATCCAAGGATGAAGAAACTGATGGCGTCAAGGATGAAGGCTTGCTTCCCGATATGCTCGATCTCTTGGGGACTGATAAATCGGCAGTCGAGTTGTTGGCGGACAGACGCTTCGAGGAGAAAGTACCAGCGCTAGAGACTGTGCCGCCAAGATGCGGGGTGGCAGGAAGAGGGGGTACTGGCTCGCTGTGTCCGGACTTCATAAGCTCAATAGAGGTATTGAGCGCATTGACCCATTGCATGGCTTCCACAGGATGATTCGCTTTCATGAACCATCTGGAAGATTTCCCGAGCGTTGTGCCGACAGTGAAGGTGGACTTGTCGGTTGCGACTTCGACAGTAGCGATAGCCATGCTGATTGCTCCTCGGGAAGCTTGTCCTTCCTCTTCAGCATCACGGTAATACGAGAGATGACCTAATCAATGGCGTTCAGAGTGTGCAATCACATTCATAAGAGGCCAGGATCCTTACCATGATGCAAGACAAACCACCGTGTGCGGTAGCCTCGTGCCATATTCGTCCATTTCGACAGGCTATGCATGTTTGAGAATAATCAGCTTGATCAGTCTACCCAAAGACGTATAGCACGTACTATCCCTTGAGCACAGGCGGATCCGACTGTTGAGGCGCAACACCTGCCAAAGTAGATATGCTAGCTCTGCTAGACGAGTGTCTCAAAGCTTTCCCTTCATTTGTGACAGACTGTTTCAAGAAGGCTCTGACGCTTTCATCTTTCGTTGCGTCTGATGCCATCTTGCCCTTTCTATCGCGAACAACCATGCTTGCTCCTCGCATTTGACATAGCTTGAGGAGGTCCATATCTCGTCGACGCGCGGCTTCATGGATGATAGTGGTACCACGCGAACCTGCTGTCAGTGTCGAGAAGTCGATTGAAGAAGCTCGTCTGCCGAAATTGCGTTAGTATCTATCGGAACATAGGGCCCATAGGATCTTGCGGCTCACTCCTTTGACAAGAACCTATATAGTAGATCACGAGCATCTCCCTCTCCGGATACTTGTGCGTTAACGCTATCGAAGGCGCCAGAGTTGACGGTGGGTGACAGGCGAGCTGGAATGCTAGGTTTGGTGCCGGGTGCAATGAGGTTGCCCGCAGATGAGTTTACATAGTTTGTGAGGAGAGATAGATAGCTTTCGTTATATTGCGCGCGCGAGACTGTGATGAGAAAGCACTGAAGTCAGACAATTGCGATGTAGGCGCATATTGGCATGTAAGCGCCCGCTTACTTTGGATGATCTTGGCAGACTCGTGGCCCTTTGCGACTTGCTGAGCAGTCCGGCCTTGTGCATCTTGGACAGCATCGTTCTGCAGATAATAGGCACGTTCAGTATGGGTAACGCATGACGCAGGCGAGCAGATATGTGCGCACGACGTTAGGCTGGCTTAGGAGCAGCTTGACTACTTCTGAGCGACTGAGTGCAGCTGCGAGATGTAGCGGGGTCTGTCCTTCCTGATCTCGAGCGTTGATGTCTTGAGGCCGATGACGGAGCACCAGGTCGACGGTACCAGGCTGCAGAAGATGCATTTGCTTAGTCTAGACTACTAGATATCCCCAGTACAGTTGGTCGAATGCACCTTTGCGCATCTGACTGCGGTATGCAAGGGAGTAGGGAGGCCTCCAGCTTGGGGCTGGCTCGAGCTGGTCGACGGTAATGAGTCTGTCTGATGTGCATCTATGAGCTGGATGAGGTAGCTTGTATCGCTTGTGCCAGGCTCGACTGCAGACACCCATTCAAAGCGGTCAGTCCGGCAATCCCGCTGCCTCCATCAACACATCTGGCATAATGCACTCACAGCTTCGCAACGCCTCGAAGAGCTCAAAGGCCTTGAGCGATGCTTCAGGAGTCATTGCTGGAACAGGTGAGGAGTACAGAGTAGGCTTTGGTCAGCGAAAAAAGGTGCAATGACATCCCATCCAACGGTCCATCTCCGCAGTGAGCAGCATAATGGATGTGGACAGGTGGATCTTCCAGTAGTTGCAGCTCACTTTTCTGCACCGAAGAACCTCCAGAAAGCGTACTTTCGGTCGCAGGCTGCGGTGGTAGAAGCTGTTGTTGTGGTTCATCATCGTCCAGCTGCTCATGAGTGCCCGTCATGGCCATGGCTGCCTTCTTTTCCTTGAGAATTTGCGACCCTTTGCGCGCCAGATTGGCTGCAGCGTGCATCGTCAACTACTTGAATGCTACTTGCTCCTACTCGTTTCCCGGGAGTTTTTGACTTCTCCTGAGCTGAGCCCGTCAAGAAGGCTGCGCGCGCTCTTTACAGAGCCCCGATCGACGAGAGACATATACAAATCTGGATTGAAACACTTTACAAGACTTTCCCATACTGCATTCTAACATCTTGAACCTTGCTGCAAATCCCGGAAGAAGATCAAGAAAGACAGACGCCAGATGCTCCCTACCTTGTCAGCCTCGTCACCGCCGGCCTATAGCCCAGATTTCAAGGGAAAAGCCAGGCTTCAAGAAGGAGCTGTGTCTCACCAGATGAACGGATCGGGGACAGGCGACGTCTCGCTATACGACGACTTTCTCACAAAGCTCAGCGATGATCCAGCGTCAAGATGGCCAAGCGAGAAAGAAGCAGTATGGGTCGCATCGGTCTTTTATTGGCAAGCAAGAAGAAGCTAATGGGTACTGCACAGACGATCCTCGAACCCTACTCGTATATCGCAGCAACTCCGGGGAAAGACATGCGAGCCCAGCTTGTAGATGCTTTCAACGTCTGGCTGCAAGTCCCTCCTCAAAGTATCGAGACTATCAAGCATGTTGTAGGACAACTACACAATGCAAGCTTGCTGTATGTTCACCGATGCAACCCTTTCTCTACTTTATGCAATCGCTGATCTGGCCTTGGCCATATTCACGTGCAACCTAATGCAGCATGGACGACGTGGAAGACGACTCTTTGGTAAGCTCCTTCATGCAGGTGGACTTCCTCTAGTGCTAATGAAGGTTCTTCCCAGCTTCGCCGAGGTGTTCCAGTAGCGCACAAGATCTGGGGTGTACCGCAAACGATCAACTGCGCGAACTACGTTTACTTCCTGGCCTATCAAGAACTCAGCAAGCTACAGAACCTAGCTCAACAAGGGCAAGACGGTCAAGCGAGTGTCAATCTGCTCGAAATCGTCAATGGTACGTTGTCCGCACTGCTCACGTTCACTAGGACGGCTGCTCATTCATTGTTTCATAGATGAACTCATCAATCTACACCGAGGTCAAGGCATGGATTTATACTGGAGAGACAGCTTGACGTGCCCGACCGAGCAAGAATACCTCGATATGGTCAGCAATAGTAGGTGTCATACTTCCGTTCAGGAATACTGTTGCTGACACAACACGCTATGCAGAGACCGGTGGCCTGTTCCGGATAGCTATCCGCCTAATGGCGGCGACTTCGACAAGGACGGACAGAGAGTTAGTGTCGCTCGCTCAAGTCGGACGATCCACTCTGATATTCATCTCCTCTTCTTGCAGTTCATACATTCCTCTCGTGAACCTCATCGGCATCATCTTCCAGATCGCGGATGATTACCTGAACCTACAATCAGATGCTGTCAGTACCGCTTCATTCTTCACTTAGACTGTACTAAAGGGTTGTTCTCTGCAGTATAAGCAGAACAAAGGCTTCTGCGAAGACCTTACCGAAGGCAAATTCAGCTTTCCCATCGTGCATTCCATTCGGGCAGATACGAGCAATCAGAGACTTCTCAGTACGCAGGGGTAGCCGAATCTTGCAAAGCACAAGCTGATACATTTTCTTCAGATGTCTTGCGGCAAAGACCTACAGACACAGCTCTGAAACAGTATGCTGTGTCATACATGGATCAAGAAACGCATTCCTTCGAGTACACCCGCACAGTCTTGAGTAAGCTAGATTCGCAAGCACGGAAAGAGATTGAGAGACTGGGAGGGAATGTCGGCCTGACAAAATTCTTGGATCGAATGCTTGATGCACTTTATCCGCCTTCGAAACCTCGAGCGATGCCGAATGGTCAAGTGTCGGACGAAGTATAGTTTTCAGTTGCTTGTACAGGCTCGTATATGCGCAGTGGTACATGTAGTATACTGGATACAAAAGGCCAAGCTCGTAAGGTGATTAAGCTACATACTAATTCTTCAATTCCCGCTACATCTACCTCAGGCCGCGTCCTCTCCGATCCAACAGTTCTCCTGTACCGTTACAGTCAGTATAGTACTCGGAGCATACCGTTTACGCGGCCAGACCGACCTTCATGATCCTATCCTGAAAATCGTCCGGACAACATCAGCGCAGGCTGAGTTGAGGAGTTATACAAACAGACAGACTGACCTTTTCAAGAATGTATTTGCCCTCTTTGTACTTCTGCGCAGGATCGTTTGCCTTGATGTACACCCAGCCCAACGAGCTTTCACAGCCTAGACATGTTATATTCGAGATGGTGTGCATGCCTGTGAGGAGCATCTTCTGCTGTGACTTTGCCAGCATGACATTGACGCTTTGTAAAGTTCCAGATGTCGGCACTGTCAGCCCGAGAACCGTTTTAAGAGCAAGGAATGGGAAGTAAAGCCCACGCAGAACGTAGCAAGAACGCTGGGCCAGCTCTTCCCGAGAAGGCTCGAGAGACCAGCTCGTCCTGCAACAGCATCGCGCGATAAGCATGGTAGGTCACGCGTAGATTGATTGTTTGGACCAAGCAACTCGCCTGGAGCGCAATGTCGCACCCACAGCCAGCACAGCAGAACTTGGGCCTGTCAAGCCATACGAGCTCAACAGCGTTATTCGAGGTTGACGCTTCCGGCGAAGATGACATTGTCGGATATCGGTCGCAAACCAAGGCTCTTTCGTGGAGTCGATATGTGTATTCACAAAGGGTATCGCTTGCCTACAAGATATCGCACAGCTGAGTGATATAAGGTACATGGTATGGTACCGCTTCCTTGCAGCTAGCTCTCAACTTCGATACTGCCTGTTTACAGCCACCTATTCAACAGCCTTACAGCATTACTAGCTTCTTCAATGTCTTCCATATGGACACGATACTACAAACCATACTTAAGCAGGTCTTGAGCGAGGGGAAGGGTAAGATGTTTGTTTGCCTTCTTGACATACTGAACGAGACTGTCAAAGGATATTGTCTACTTTGCAGCCACCCTGAAGGTCAGAGTGTGCTTGACGAGCCAGGCCTTTTCGGACACCCGTTGAAATGTGCGCCTTGGCGCAGCCAGACAAGGCGGGCCCATCCAGTATTCCATGCGAGATGCTGAATCTGCGCGCATGATCTGCTCTGAGTGATGAGGGAAAGTCCAGTATCTCTTTGCATGGTCAATAACGGCAACCAGCTCCTCCTGCTGAGCGACTTCGCCTTCCAGCTCAATCTCCAGTACTTTCAGCTTGGGCAGATGCCTAATATGTGCTCCGAAAGCGTCCGGATGGCATTTGACGCCCACTCCTGAAAGATCTCGCGCCCAGAGCTCTTTCATCCTCTTCTCCGTGACAGCAGCTGGCCAGCGTGGGTCTATCCCGATAGGCTGCAGATCCAAGAAGTTCCACTGGTCACCACGACGGATAGTCAGAGTGAGATGCTCGACGTTGGCCATCTCGGGAGACTCCATTGCGAACATGAAATTATCGCATTCAAGCCAGTATTGCTGTGTGAACCAGTGTGCGCGCTTGAGCAGATGAATGGGAGTTTCTGTATGTTTGCGGAAACGCGCAAACTGCCAGGGTGTATCGTCTTCGTCGACATCAACCAGGGCAGCATCTAGCCCCACCGCTGTATAGCCGAGGTCGAATAAGCGAGCTATCAGCGTCAGGGCTTTCTTGAGGTTTTTCGCAAGCGCAGAAGGGCAGCAGACGTACACCTTTCAATCTGTCCTTGAGTAGTAGGCTCGCCGTTTGGTCCGCGGTATGCCCAGAAGACTATCGTGTTGCATGATAAGGGCAAATGGCACGCCTCGAGGTAGACCATCCGGCACGCCTGCAGCAGCGCTGTATCGATACGAAGTGCATGTGTATGACCTGGTCTGCAATAGTGCGTGTTGGTATCGTAAGGCCGGCTAACATCGCTGTAAGCTGTCACGGCGAGCTCATATATCACTTGACGGAGTTCTGGCGGGAGTTTGAAAAGGTAAGACTGCTCTTGAAGGTGTATATGGTCATTCATGGGATGCGCCAGCAGTTCTTCTGCCAGCGGTGTCGCGGCAGCCATGTTCTGAAGGCAGAGTAGGGGTCGTTTTGGTCTGAACAATACCAACAATTGGGTAGCTGATTTACGCCATGGAAGGTCGCGAATATCTTCTGCTTTTCGCGCAGGCGCATCCCGACTTTAGGCTCCCAGAACTGCACTCGTTATGCGACCTCCTCGACATCGCAATTTCCTACGACGAAGCTTCTGTCGATTTGTCGGCAAGTCTGTCCCGCAAGACGAGGTCTTCCATGTCTTCTGTTTCCTCTTTCCTGACTTTTCTGTACCACGCAATGCACCTCAGTCACCATTCATGCGCGTCCGCTTGGCCTCTGAAGAAGCAGCCAGACGGCTCGCGACTCGAAGTATTCTTCTGAAAACTATCTACGAATTATGGGCGCAGGGTGGGAGAAAGTTGATGCTATCAAATACCACTACATCTCACAGTCGATTACTTTATAGGCCCAACGTACGAGGATGTGATACATTTCATGCAATCCGACCAGGTTTCGCGAAGTCTTTGGACACCATACCAGGAAGATACGACCTTCAAGTTCGCTGCCACTGCATATAATCACACTATGAAGCACCAGAGGCAGAAGGAGATTTTGCAGCGATTCAAATTTGTCAACTACAAGGGCAAAGCCAGTATGCACAAACCTGAACTGGAAGTCTGTGTCATGGAAGACTGGACAGACCCTAGATATGTGGATGGAGTCCCACACGAGGCTCGTTGTAGAGGGATATGGATTGGTAAAAGGGTGCGTGCGTTCGCGGAGCTTAGGGTGAGGCGCTGATGTCGTCCCAGATATGCGAAGCACAAAGAAAGTTGATCGAGACGTTCGACTTGAAGAAGAGAGCATACATAGGCAATACGTCCATGGAAGCGGAAATGTCCCTAATAATGGCCAATCAAGCTCAGGCGGCACCGGGCAAGCTTCTATACGACCCTTTCGTTGGCACGGGTTCTATGCTGTACACCTCAGCATGGTTCGGCGCAACGGTCATGGGAAGCGATATAGACGGACGGTGCGTGCTACCCATTGATGAATCTGGTTGGTGACGAGCTGAGTAAGAGGAGTCAATAGACACATACGGGGCAGACACGGCAAGTCTGTATACGACAGTGCAGCCCAGTACGGCATCAAGCACCGCATTCTCGACTGTACAGTCTTTGATCTCGCCAACCATCCTATCCGAATTGGCGGGTTTGTAGATGCGTGAGCTACGTATTATTGTTGGCTCTCACCGCTTGAAGCTGACGCATGGCCAGTATCATTACCGATCCTCCATATGGAGTCCGAGCTGGGTTGGTGCGACAGTCACTGATCCCCTAGGTCCGCTAAGTTTGTCTTGTTCTTGATGCAGCGCTAAGCGTCTGGGGCGGAAAGACGTGAGCAAGCTCAAAGAAAACCCCTGGCTATTGGAGGACGGTACCTATTCGCATGAGTGCGCCATAGCAATCGCTAAATTATGCGCAGTACTGATACGTCAAGTGCAGACGACCAGATTATATACCACCTTCCTACGCTTGGGAGATGTCAGAAGTACTAGTGGAACTACTCAAGCAGGCTCTTTACTTGCTGAAACCTGGCGGGCGGCTCGTAAGCCGACTTAAGTTGGTTCCATGACTGCTCATGGGCTGATCGCGGATGCCTCCAGGTCTACTGGCTACCTACAATAAAAGAAGAGTATCAAGACTCGGATGTACCTCGACTGCCAGGATTGAAGCTGATCTCCAACTCCGAGCAAGATTATGGGAACTGGGCGCGGCGGGTAAGTGTCAATAGATCTCAGGTCTTAGCATCTGCTTAGCTTTCTCGTGTAATAGCTCATAACCATGGAGAGGACTAACGATGATGGAAGTCAGTACCACGCCTGTACCACACAAAATGGGATTCCCCTAGGTCACTTCAGGTTCAGAGATCAATTTCACAATCCAGGCAGACGTGTAGCGTGACATCCAAGAGGGTACTTTTAGCTAAGCGGGAGCAGTCTAAGTTACCTTGTACCGAATACACGGTATATGGTTATCCCAGAGTACCGCATGTGTAGATTAGCTTTTGAGCCTCCGGCCAGCGTTGATGTTGTATCATGATACTTCCGTTGAGCACCCCATTTTCGGACTTAGCTTTGCCAAGTCCGATGGCGGTCGAAATGGGACAAGGGAAGAAAGTAGGAAAGGGTCGAGGCCGAAAGGCTCATTGCAGCTAAGTCGTTGGGTGAAGGTGTTGGCTGTTTCTAGGACCTACAAACTGCAAAGACTCGACTTTTCACCTTAATCTATGTCACCAGCGCGAGCATATGTACTATGCTATACCCAAAGTGCCACGCGGCCTCGAAGGCTTTAGCTGGCAACATCAGCTGGAAGTAGCTGCCAACATCACTGTCAATGTCAGTCTCGTCCTCCTGGGTGGTAGAAGGGACTATATACTGATCTCTCCCCGGCAGCTCTGGCGGAGGGCATCCTCGGAGGAGCATCACAAAGGATCCGTAGATGCCATGTAAGAGGGCCGATTAGATCTATGGCTTGAGCTGAAGCTTCGCGACAGAGGTGGATACATCCCACGAGCAGATTTGGCTATAGTTGGCGGAATACCATGGACTGTAGTAGCATTGTTCTTCTGGCTGCGTGAGTGCGTAAAATACCGTGAGGAGTGGTGAGGGCTGATACGAAGCAGAATTCTTCCGACAAGGATGGGCACCCTGGATACTCACTCTGGTCTTTGGCACTTCAGGTACAGTGCTTGTCCGAAGCGGCGAGACTCCTCACTGATAGCTTCGAGATAGGCATGGCGGTCAGTGCAGATCCCAAGGTAGAAGACCTATGTTGATTCAGTGCACAGGCAGGATACGTTATGCGATTGGTCTTCCGTAACGACCCGATGGACCAAGGTGAGTGCCTGGCGCCTATGGAAGGAGGGTGACACTGAACAGCAGCTCGCAGACAAGTACCTTGGTGCTGTACTCGTGCGTGACTTCGCTCGTTATGCACTAGGCACTAGAGCTGACTTTCGTCTCGGGCACTCTTAGCCTCACCTCATTAGTGTGAGTGGATGAGTATGTGTACGAGATGACTTCGAGCTGAAAATCATCCACAGCCGACTTTGATCTTCTCGGTCGATTACGAAGGGCTGTCCAAGCTGGCGGACTATATCGGTCCAAACGATGTGGCCTACACTTGCTTGCCTGCGCCCGCTAACGTTCTGTCGAAGATGTTCCTGGCTGCAGATATATTCTCCCTGGTCTTCGAGGTCAGCGCTGGAGTCTTGGTCTCCAAAGCAGGATCAGATGCCGAAAAGTACAAGACAGCTCATAGAGTGAGAAGGCCCGTCCATATCGGTCGAAGAGAGCTGACCAAGTGGACTAGATGGGCTTGGCAGGAATGGTGCTGCAGGCAGTCACCTTCTCAGTTTTCACAGTAATCCTGCTTCTATTTGGCTACAGAGTGTGAGCACAAGATGCCTCTCGGAAGCCATACGCTGAGAACGCTTGGCTTAGATCCAATCGGTATCCTGATCGCTGGAACATCAATAGTCAGCGGTTTGCGAGCATCCCTGGTGGATGGTCGGTCTTACCGCCATGGAACACAACTCCAATGCCAAATTGGAAGTTGGTCTACTATGCAATCGTTTTCACCTGTTTCCCTTATCTAGCTCGATCTGGGTACCGCATCTACGACTTTTGGATAAAGTGAGTCCTGTGGCCGAACAAGAACAGGTGCGATGCTTACATGGCTCCTTCCAGCCATAAATTCGTAAGCTCACCGGACTTATGGAAAGAGGAGAGTATTTAATTGGGATGGCGACAGGCGTTTCACAATAATGACTTTACCCTCTTCATGTTCGATTCTGTAGGTGCAGCGAGATCCGCTGCCGTAGATTGATATTGACAGTCCGCAGGTGCCTCTCTTCGTAGGTGTCAGTGTCTTCATCTTTGTCTGGCCCCCACGCTTCTTAAAATTCCCACGCGCCTTCCGGAAGGCAGGCTAGCGAGATATTATCGGTGCTGTATCTTCGGTGACCGCCATCATGGGACGTCTTCGAGCCAGCCGACTGTGTCCGCGCAAAGTAACGGAGGTAGCTGGGTAAGAACTCGTTGCGCAGTCCTGTTGATTCGCTTCGCGGAGTGGGCACTGGGCCACGAACAGGTGTGAAGAGTCTCTGGCGTCTTCAACAGGTACTCAAGCGTTCATTCGGTAGCCATAAACAAGGCAGGAGAACCTGCGGCGTGAGGAGCTCGAAGCAGCCGGTCGTGGGAAGACTTCTTATCGCCATGTCGTTCTTCCCGAAAATGATCAAATCAAAATCTCGAGATCACTATCCGTCTTAACTGGCTGCGCTGCTGGCTCTGCTGCACGGGATCGCCAGTCAGATCGCAAGCGGCCAGGCTGCGCAAAGCCATCGAACATGCGAAGAAGATCGTGCAGCTCTTGGGAGGAGGGTCGTGGGTATCTGGTAGAGCCGCGCTTTGGACGTTGTGAAGAGCCTTCAAGTTGAATTAGTAGGTCAGCTCGAGTCGAGAGAGGCTACTCTTAGACTTACCTGATGAGACGTCTCCTATGGATGCTGTAACCTGCAGTACTTTTTCCTGTGGGCTGACACCATCTGCTAAACCTTTGCGATCTACGTTTTCTGGGGGCGTTTCAGTTCGAGCTTGCATGGCAGCTAGGACTTCTGCTAAGGTGGAGCGGTGACGCTGTATATCTGCAGCTCGACACGGCAGCTTGACAGGAATGTAATGCGATGGCTCTTCGAGAATCTTGGTAGCGGTATCCGGATCGACCTCAGCAGTCAGGTAGCCATAATGCCTGCTTGTGTATGGGTCCTAAGGTATACAGAGACATGTTCAAAGCTGTCTTCGCATGATCAGAGACCTTGCGACTGACCCTCGGAGCTCTAAAAGACACAAAAGCTTGTGATCCATAGAGCCTTTGGTAGTGTCCAATGATGGCCAAGGCTTCAAGCGTGCTAGCAATCCCTCGTTGTGAGCGAATTACTATGTTCTGTAAGGCCATTCAAGGTGTAAAGCTTGGACGAGAGACAAAGAAGTAAAGGTTAGGTCTTTACCGACCTGTTCAAGGTCTTTCAATGGTTCGCGTCAATGGATCATTGCTGCTCCCACTCTTCAAAGACCTGAATGTGACATCTGCGCGAGCTTGCCAGCGTCTGCGACTACCTTTGGCTTTATCAAGAACACCTACTTTCGTCTGTTCAAGCAGCCAGTGCTCGGAAATACCAAGTAGAAGACCCTCCGGTAGTCAATGGACAAGATTACGATATATACCTTGTCGGAGTGTCAATACAAGCAGTCCTGTGCCTCGCCGGCTATTCCACTCGAGCTCGCCCCGCCGTGACATTCTCTTCGTCTCTGTACCCGCTTTCAAGGCATTTCTTCTGTCTGCAACGCGTCTGACTTTGGTTGTGCTACCATTCTGGTGGAGGTGAGCCAACCTTAAAGCATGACGGAATACCCGAGCCAAGGGTTGAAGACCTTCTCTATACAGATGGAAGCTGTTTAAGCGGTTCCCGACAGCTGGTCGCATGCTATGGCAGCTACCTGTAAGTTTCCCTGACTCAGCGTATGGTATTCACCTGACGAAAAGTACAGATAATAGCCATGTTTCTTGTCATTGCTATCGGGCTCGATCAAAGCCCAACGACAGCAAGGTGGAGGCTCCTTCTGATGAGCGAGAAGGAAGAAATGGCGTGGTCCCACAAGCGGTGAGCTCCTGGCACTGTGGCATGGGCAGATCGCGACTGAATCCGTCTGCCGACAGATTGGAGGACATACTTGAACAAGAAGCACCACTACTTCTTCAAGATGATGATGAACGCGTACAAGTGCTTAAACGTGTATGCGACCGTCTGATAGCCGCCCTAGATAACGATAGTCTGGTCTGCGCAGCAATATGGCCTCGGGATGGTAAGGCTTGTTCTACTCTATGAGTCGCGACAGTATCCTGACGTACGTCACGTGGCAGATGCGGAGATACAAGAACGCTTCAGACGCTTCGCAGCCAGAACGTCCATCCGTCCCAGCGCACATACAGATAGCTCATTCCTGCCACATCGGCCAGAGTCGAGCAACCCTCAGAAAATCATAGAGTCGCGGGATTGGGACCTCTTCGTGGTTGATATGCCGCGAGTCAATGCATTTGTCCTGCCTACAAAGGAGATTTTCGTATACTCTGGCTTGATAGACCTGCTGGAAAAGGAGGAGCCGCTCATAGCTGCTGTGATAGCTCATGAGATCAGTACGTACGTGATGTATTGAGTGGAGCTTTGCTGACGTAGGGCTTTCTTAGTACATGTCACCGAACGGCATAGTGTAGAAAACATGGGCTTCTTGGCCCTATCAAGCGTCATCTTCGATGTCCTGCGAGGGATCAGCTTTGCGGTCACGATCTCCTTTCCCTTTGTGACGGACGCACTGGGCTCGCTCTTCAATATGATGAACGACGTTGTCGCTGAGCGTGCATATTCTCGCAAGCTGGAAAGCGAAGCCGATACGCTAGGGCTGCTCCTCATGGCACAAGCGGGCTACAATCCAGAATCAGCACTCGAATTGTGGGGTTTGCTAAATATGATGGAGAACGAGGCCAAGGATGAACACAGTATAGTCGCAGAGCGGGTACTTCCATTTCTGCGGACGCATCCTCAGGGTGAAGCAAGGTTAGACAATATCCGGCAGCATATGCCCGAAGCTATGAAGATATACAATGAGTCATTGAAAGGGACGAAAGCTCAGCAGATCAGTGCGGCTCTGACTAGCTAAATCAGCGATCTGTTGTTGTATTGCGATAATATGGCAGAGAGACTTGGGCAAGTAGTCAAGTTGCTCTAAGGCAAATAGTACAGCACATAAGTCACGGATTACTGATGTACTACATCCAATGCGACCGGGTGAAAAGGGATACATGGAATATAAGGCGGGCGACCTCCCGGTCAGGACTCTAAAGACTGCTCGGTCTTTATGACATCTTCCTTCGCTCGAGTCTCCCTCATAACCAGGCCGTCTGTATCTGTTTGGAACAGTTCGGGATATTTCAGAAAGCGAGGTGGCCAGACAAACACATAGACACAGACAGCCAACCAGATAGGCAGGGCATCCAGGCCATAGAAGTAGCCCTCGGTTGTGTAGATATACTGGAGGGCCATCAGCACATGAATCCTATTTAGTGAGCTCAGCAACTCACCCCGCTGTAACCACCGGAGAATTCTGCGATTCTAAAACCTGAACGGGTGATGAAACCCAGACAGGTTAAAAGAAGGGCATAATAAGCGATTCGCCAATCGACGATCGGAGTCCTGTCCATGATGTTCCATAGTGGCTTGTATGGCTTTTGATATTCTGGGTGCAGCTTGGCCATGTTCCACTTCTCTGGATATAGCTTGCTCACTTTATAACCAAATAATATGAGAATGAAGGTGTAGCTTAAGAAGCTGGCTCCTTGAAGGGAGAGGCCAGCCATAGAGACCTTCTCGCCAATGTCTCCCATCTTGGGGTTTGTCTGGCCGGACGCAGTCATGGCTCCGCCTGCAGCTTGTATAGTGAAGGTAGTAATGTCTGCAATGACGAAGAATTTGACCAACGCCGTAACAGGGACGACTAGGCAGTTCTTAGTAACATCGTGACCCAAGTATAGCGATATCCGCGAGAGGGCCATGTAGTCGGCGGCCAGCAGAGCACAAGGCTGCGTACAAATGTCAGCTGTGTGCGAAGTCGGAGGAAGGAATCCCTTACGCTGAGGAGGATAAAGAGCGTGGATATGACATAGAGGCCAAGAGAGTAGGGATCGTAATGGCATGCTATCCGCATGATGAACCCGAAGACCAGGCCTTGAAGAAGTTTCAGCGTGTGTACTTCAGGCTGTCGCTCAGCTCACATGTAACTCCGATGGTCAAAGCCAGCATCCACTTGTGCTTTCCCTGGCGGTGGAAGTCTGCATAGGATTATCAGCGTGATGCTACATTCTACTGAAGTAAGAAAACTTGCGCATCCACAGCAGCAGCATGACAATGCCATAGAGGGCGATCGCGACAGCCGTAAGGTCGTTCTTAGGGACATATCCGGCGCTGATCTGAAGTCAGCTAGGCATCTGGATCTACAGGTCTTCCTTACATGAGATGCCTCTCGGGCTGCTCCTGCCTTGTTTCGAGCATGTTGGTGGTGCGCTTCAAGGGAAAGAAGCTGTGAATGTCGGACCAGTTTGTGAAATCGGCGCAGTCGGGCGAGAGGACCTTGCTCAGGAACGCTGTCAGATTTCACGGAATTTATATGCTTATGCTTTGGGATTGTTCAGAGCACATCTAGAGCATCTGAACGTCAATCTGCTACTAAGTCGGATGCTGTGCGAACCTGCATCATCAAATGCGAACGATGTCTCATGCCAGAAACGCAATCAGAGATATCAGAGTCGCATCATAAGTTACAGGCTCGCCAGTAACACCATTATGTACGCAACAGAACAGAGAAGATGATGATATGCTTCAACAAGCCGTGCGAACGTGTTCTAAGCCGGGTATGACCGGTGAAAGGTAGTTCGACGGCCCTCTTTGGAAAAATAATAATATATATGCCAAATAATTGCACCCCAACATCCAATGGCGACAAAGCGCCTGTGGTTCAGTAATTCGATTCATTCTGCAAATGTCTATCATCTGTCTCTTACACTGCATGTCTCTAGGGGGTAGAATCAGTCGTTGCCATCGACTGGGCCAGGGTTCGAGTCCCTGCGGGCGGTAAGTTACCTTCCTCTCCTGGTCCTCATACCCCATCTAAACCATGAATACAGCATCTACCAAAGCTCCTCTTGAGTTATCTTTTTGTCGAACCTGGGCAGTCCTTCTCTTGAGCTGGCAGAGCCTGTCAGGGGCTTCTTTTTTGCATGTTCTGCACCTTGAAAGCGATATACATAAGCCTGCGTGCATCGCCGGGTGCCCAAGCGAGCGGTTCCATTTTGCCCCGACCCGACGTCGTTCGCAAATCGCGGCAAGCAAGTAATCGTTTAGAAACTGTTACAGATGGAATGCGCATGTAGTAAGCATATCCAAATAAAATCAAGGTGCGCCTGGGCCATCCAGAACCCGGAATGCAGCAGGTCACTTCATGCGGACTCTTGTAACCACGTTTCACGAGTTCAAGCCTGGAAAAGTCGCTTAGCTAGCGAGAATACCGATGATACTGAAAATAGGGGTACGTTCGGTGCCTAACTACGAGCAGCGGTTGCCATGTTAGTGTGACATACTGTATAATACACTTCTTGTTGTAGTATACACGTCTGAGACACTCTCAAGACAGAAATCAAGTCCGCCAACCGCGACGGTGCACCTCTTCTTTCGTTTCGCGCAACCATGTCGATCAAGAGCTTCGAATACGTAGTAAAAGGGACTGTTCAGGTAGGAGAGAAGTCGAAACCCATGTACTCAAACTGACCCAGTATCTCAGGGTGTCAACTTCCGGTTGGCTACTCCTGACATGACGTAGCGACATACCCTGAGATAGTCTTCGCAGCTCCTGGACACAGCAGCAAGCCAAAAGCTCTGGTATTACAGGCTATGTCACAAACGACTCGTCTGGCGATGTAAGCGGATACGCTGAAGGCAGCTCAGATAGCCTTGCCAAATTGTAGGCAGCGTACATCAAACTACAAGAGGTCAAGCTAATAGATGATATAGTGCCAAGGCATTGGAGAAGGGTCCTTCAGCTGCGGAAGTGTCGAAAGTTGAGGTCAAGAACGAGAAGGATCTCGATAAAGCAAGCTACTCGAACTTCGAAGTTCAGTAGGTGTACATAAAGGATCAGAATTAGATTTGCACCAGTAGCATGAGCCTTCCACTACGTAAGCGAGAGATACATTTCTTTGAGTAGTTAAAGCGGACGTTGTAGGACCCCAGCGGACGAAGTAGCGGTCCTACAACGTGTAAAGACGGTTACGAGTCGCATTGGTCCTTGCTTCGTGCACAGTAGTTTCTGTGAAGACAAATTTGTCAATGACATGTACAAACACGGACGGTCACCAGTGCGCGTCTCTTACGGCCGTGACAATCTCCCAATGAACACTGCGCAGGTAGACGAACAGATAGAGAGAACGAAGATGTCTGAAGACCGTACACAATTAGTCAGCTGCGTTATACCCGCTATAGTATCCGAATTGGACCGACCTTCAGAGTCCTGGGATGCATCCAGCTGCAACACATGCTGCTTGGCAAGCTCCGAAAGCTGAATTGCAGGCGAGTATGGCAGGAGGAGCGGCTGGAAGGGCCACGCCGAAGACAAAGCCTGCTCCTGCGTAGCATGCAGTTACTACAGCAGCGCATCCAGCCTGGCATATGCCATAGGCGAGTGGTCCAGCCTGTATGACTGGGATGAAAAAGAGGACAGGTGCGAGAGTAAGAAGCTTCATGATGACTGTGGAAAAGGATGGAAGTTTTTGGGAGAGAAGGAGGGAGGACTGACCAAAAGCTCTAGAGTTTTATAGTCACGTCCTGAAGCTGGAGGATGTTACATCAACATCACATCATTCTCGTGAGACGAGGAAGGCATGAACGCGTCGCGCAACAACATCGTATCATCGGAACTATATCGTCATCGTCCTAACGACCTTAGACCAACCGCTTCTCCCAAAAGTCAGCAAGCAGATGGAATGAAAGGGGAAGGTAGAAAGGCATATATGGGGAGAGATAGCAAGTGAAGGAGGGTCGCATTACCGGTCAGATGCGATAGTAGTACAAGGCAGATTAGCACATAAGTGCTAGAAGAAGCTGTGGGGGCTGCAGGAGGATAGGCCAGCAAAATACGTTCAAGAGTCTGAAGACTACGCCAGGGAACTGAACAGCTTCCCGGAGGTGGGTATAAAGCTTGCATCTTCAAGTTTGGATAAGCGGCCGACCTTTCCAGGGGATCAGAGCAGCCGAGCGGACTTGTGTTCCATTACTTGATGTAGCGAAGTGCATGTAGCAGGCATTGTTCTCTGAAGAGAAAGGTTGGTATTGAGAGCAAGCGTTACCCCTTGCTGATCGGCAAGCACGCCTTTGAATCTGTCAAGAAATTATTCAGCGCACGCTCAAAGACTTCGTTTGCTGACAAGCTCGACGATAAGCTTGAATACAACGTACATACCAATCCAATATGGCCAACATCCCTCATGGAAAAGACGGCATCCTCAAGGACCTCCATGTCCGCGACGCTCCTCTGCGTCAATCGCTGCTTGAAGAAAGCCACAGCCTGCCTGCCATTACCCTTACCGAGAGACAGCTATGTGATCTCGAACTCATCCTGAACGGTGGATTCTCTCCTCTGGAAGGCTTCATGAACCAGGCAGATTACGAAAAGTAAGCAAGCAGCTTCTTGGCTGTCAAATTCCCTTTGTTCTCGTCCGAAACGCTTACGGAATGTATTCCCAGTGTCGTAACGAATCTCAGACTCGCAGACGGTACACTCTTCTCCATGCCAATCACCCTCGACTTGTCCGGCCAGAGAATCAAAGAGCTCGGCCTTGCTGCCGGAACCAGAGTCACTCTCCGAGACTTTAGAGACGAGACTGCTCTAGCTATCATGACTGGTATGTCAAGCTACTCGGATGTCTCCACCTTCTTTTGGCGCTAATCCACGTCGTAACAGTCAGCGACATCTACACCTTCGACAAGTCAAAGGAAGCCACGCTCGTCTTTGGTGCAGACGACAAGGCACATCCTGCTGTCGCATACCTACATAACGACGTACAGGAGTTCTACGTCGGCGGAAACCTTCAGGCCGTCAACCCTGTCAGCCATTACGACTACCTGAACCTGCGATGTAAGCTGTCAGCCTACACACGAATTCACAATAATGTGTCTAATTGAATGCGACAGACACCCCCGCCGAGCTGCGATCCCACTTCAAGAAGCTTGCATGGCGCCAAGTCGTTGCCTTCCAGACCAGAAACCCAATGCACCGAGCTCACCGAGAGCTGACTGTCCGAGCTGCTCGTCAGCAACACGCCAACGTCCTCATCCACCCTGTAGTCGGTATCACCAAGCCTGGAGACGTGGACCACTTCACTCGAGTCCGTGTCTACGAGGCTATCATCCGCACATACCCCAACGGAATGGCTGCTCTCGCTCTTCTTCCTCTTGCAATGCGAATGGGAGGACCCAGAGAAGCTGTCTGGCACGCCATCATCCGAAAGAACTTCGGTGCGACCCACTTCATTGTCGGAAGAGATCACGCTGGACCAGGAAAGAACAGCCAAGGCAAAGACTTTTACGGTCCTTACGATGCTCAAGAACTCGTCATTCAATACAAGGACGAGCTCAACATCCAGATGGTACCCTTCCAGATGATGACATACCTCCCGAGCACAGACGAATATCAGCCTATCGACGAGGTACCTAAAGGTGTACAGACTCTAGATATCTCTGGTACCGAGCTACGAAGACGTCTGAAGAACGGAGCAGTAAGCTAATTTCTCAGCTCGAACTGGTCGTGAAGTGCCACTAACCTGCCTGTGCTCTTTCAGCCCATTCCCGACTGGTTCTCGTATGAAGCCGTAGTCAAGGTTCTTCGCGAAAGCTATCCTCCCCGCAACAAGCAGGGATTCACCATCTTCCTTACCGGTCTATACAACTCCGGCAAGGATGCCATTGGTCGGGCTCTGCAGACTGTTTTCAACCAGCAAGGTGGACGATCAGTGTCACTACTCCTCGGCGAGACTGTCCGAAGCGAACTCTCTCGCGAACTTGGCTTCTCGCAAGAGGATAGACATAAAAACATCCAGCGTATCGCTTACGTCGCAGCTGAGCTGTCGCGAGCTGGAGCAGCTGTAATTGCAGCACCCATTGCACCTTTCGAAAAGAGCAGAAAAGCAGCTCAAGACTACGTTATTCAGAACGGAGGCGGTGGTGGTGGAAACTTCTACCTCGTTCACGTCGCTACACCTCTCGAATACTGCGAAAAGACAGATAGCAGAGGTACATACGCTAAAGCAAGACGTGGAGAGATCAAAGGCTTCACTGGTATCGATGACCCGTATGAGGAGCCTCTCAAGGCAGACTTGACGGTGGATGTCTCCAAGCAGACTGTCCAGGAGATTGTGCACTCCATCGTACTGCTCCTAGAAGGTGAAGGACTTGTTTAGACTGTTCTTAGATGAACGGCTCGCAATAGAGCAACCTCGTTATAGATGTCCTGTTTACCCTAGAGACCATACTGTGTCGTAGACGAATGCTTCAATGTTACAGCTCAAGTATTGCAGAGAATCAATCTTGCAACACGGTGATGGGCTAATGAAACTGATGCTAACTAACATTGATCCGCAACACAGCTTGCCCTTCTCATCATCACCATGCAGACGCCGTCGCGACCGTTCACTATTGGTGGGAGGACGTTAAACCAGGCTGCCAGCACACCTCCCCAGCCCATTTCAGCGGGCCAGCCGTCGAGTTCGAGAAGCGTCACCTTCCAAAAGCCGGCCAGCGAAGGTACACCATTTGCGCAGCGAGAGCAGCAGCTTTCCAGCAGCGTAGGGCCTTTGAGACACTTTCAACCTCAAGCTTCAACGTCACTTCCTTCACCGCTGTCTGCCTTGTCTCTGCGGAGCCAGACACCTTCTACAGCCAATTCCTTTGGTTCTCTTTCCTCGTATGCCAATCAGACGCCAGCTTCTTCATCATGGCCTGTTCAAAGTCTCGCAAATACTCCTGCGACGACGCTATCGCGAAAGCCTGCCGGTCCTGCTCATGCTGCACCACCTCCGCCCGTAAACAAAGAGATGCTTCTAAAAGCTCGTAAAGCGGCAGCTGCGAAGAGCATGAGAACAAACCTAGTACTTCTTCTTGCGTGGTATCTCATCACAGACTCGAGGCTGTACAGGTAAGTCTCCATAATCTCCCTCGAAGGCCAACCTCATGTCAACCCTGCTCTATTCTCCAGCTTCTTTGCCATGCAAGTCATATCGGCCTATCCTGACTCGCGGCTGTTCTTCTTCTGGCTCGTCGGTCAGTCGCGCTCGTATAGATCACACACAAATGAGGCTAACTGAGCGATCATAGACCGCCTTCTGCCAATCCTCCTGCTATCTGGAGCGTCCAAATCCTTTCTCCAGATCAAATGGGCCCCGGAGACTCTACCGTCAGCCAGCGCAGCCTCCCTCGTACCTTCCCTTACGTCGGGAAGTACCAAAACCAGCTGTTCGGCAACCGAATCAACAGCATCTCGACCTGCCTCAGCTATGGCAACAGTCTACAAGTCATCTCCAAAGACGCGTTCCTCTCCCTTTGCTACCTCTTCCCCCTCCCTATCCTCGCGTAGCCAATTCACGTCCTCTGGCACAAATGGTTCACCTCGGCCATCGCACCAGCAGCAGCAGTCTGGTACGCCGCCTCGAGCCTTTAAGCCGCAGTATGGAAGCACAGAGTCGCCGACTGCGTCGCTACATCGCGCTCTGCTAGCCTCTGCTGGCACACCACCCCGATCGCCGACCAAGCCGCAGAATGCGTCATTTGGTAGCAGTGCCATGTCGCCGCACAATGCAACACCAATCAAAGACTCGGCTAGCCCTCGTGTGCAAGCATACTGGGCAAGACACGAGCCGATGGCATCGAGTTTACACAGAAGCATAAGTGCGAGAGAAGACATAGACAGGTTACTTGCTGGTGAGGCATGACCTGGAGAGTTATGTGTGTTGTACTTTGCTACTACATAAATGCTACAGCTTCGCTTTCGGATTCCTTCTCAGCTCGTCAATACCGCTTTCTCCATCCCGGATATCACGCTCAACCGCCCTCGTATTCACATGACGGGCCCCTAATTCAGGTACTGACTCCACCCCAAGCAGACGCATGGCGGTTTCTACTTCTGCCTTGAGTATCTCAAAGACCCGTTCGACACCAGCCTGACCGCCAGCACCCAAGCCGTACAATACGTTCCTTCCCAGTCCAACATTCCTCGCTCCCAGAGCTAGTGCTTTGACAATGTCCGTTCCTCGCTTGATGCCACCATCGACCCAAACTTCCAGCTTGGAGAACACCTCTGGACAGAACTTCCTGATTTCAAGAAGAGTATGGACTGACGGCGAGGCAGTGTCCATTGCTCGGCCTCCATGGTTCGAAAGTATGATACCCTTGATTTGAGGGTACAAGGTAGCAAGATAGGCATCCTCGTGTGTCTGAATACCCTTCAAAACGATGGGAAGATCCGTATGCTGTGCCAACCATGGTAGCGTGTTCTGCCAGGTCAGGTCGCACGCAGTACCCGCAAACATCGCCTGTCCAACACCTCCACCCCTTGCTTTCGGCTTCTGTGCACTGGCTGCATCCGATTCAGGAGATGTCTTGCTGGAACTTCCGCTCTGGACAGAGCTGGAGACCGGCAACTTAGCACCAATATTGCGGCCTTCGCGTTCATCCATCTCTCGCTGTACGTCCGAGAGCTTCAGCATGAGACCTGCTCCTACAGGCGATAAAACTCACCTTGCCCGGAACGGGTGCATCCAGAGTTAGTACCACAAATTTGACGCTCGGGATCTTTCGTATCCTGGCGAGCATGTCCTCGCTCTTCTTCCTGACATTCTGGACATACAGCTGCCAACCGAAGATCTGGCCCGGCTGCGCGTTCTCGCAGATCTGTTCCGGCGTCTGAGAAGCATTGTTGCTGATAATTTGGCAGGCTCCCCAGGTAGCACAGGCCTTCGCTATACCGTGTTCTCCGTCTGGATGGCCTAACCGAGCTTGAGCAGCCGGAGAGACAAAAAAAGGGACCTGTACTTTATGTCCTAAGATCGTGCTCGATGTATCGCACAGTGTGGTGTCGAAGAAGACTCTTGGCCGCAATAGGATAGACTTGTAGACCGCATTGTTCAGACCTTTCGATATGAGATCGTCTGATGCGCTCATGTAGTATGCTGTAGCTTTGCGATTCATGCGCCGGACAGCGGCTTGCTCGATATCATCCATATTCAGACAATCTTCTAGGTCAATCTCTTGCGCTACAGGTTCAGGCGTTGTACTCGGAACATCGGATTTAGGCACATCTTCTACTCTCCCCAGCTTGCATTCTGGAGGAAGTGAGCTTTCGAGGGTTCCAGGAGGATGGATAGGCTTGACAATTCGTCAGTTTCCAATTCCATGTGCATTACTGCACGGCCTACATCATATTGCTCTGTCGCATCTTGGCCTGCCAACTTCAAGATAATGCTGGATCCGCCTGGATGCTCTGGAAGAAAGCGAGTAACATCCCAGACATAGCCGTATAAGACGACCCAGCAGCTTTCAGCGCTGCGATGCTGTTCGACTGGAAAAAGAACGAAGTCAGAGCGGTCTTTCCGCCGACTCAATACACCAGCGAGTCTACCTTCAGCTAGAGGGATTATGCGCGACATTTATTACCGCATATGAACGTGGTCCAAGCAAGTGGAAAGGTCGAATGGCCAGAAGAAGAGATGGACCTTGCGAGATGTCGTGCAAAGGGCCGTGACTAGCCGAGAGTGACACGAAAAACCTACTGCTGCAAGGAATGGCTAGACTCTGCTCGTATTACTTGTTTTATCTCCTCGACATCCGCTTTAGCTGTCTCAAAAAGGACGCAAAGCTGATTTGCTGGACTCTATCCCGAGGCAAGCTCTACTTATTCCAGTTTGGCTTTCAAACCTTCCACTAGATCATGCAGGCTGCTTTCGCCGACCCAGATGTCGCGCTCAACGGCTCGAGCATTGACATGCTGCGCACCCAGTTCACCTATGGTCTCGACGCCGAGCAAACGCATCGCTGTCTCTACCTCGGCCTTCAAGATCTCAAAGACTCTCTCCACTCCAGCTTGACCTCCAGCTCCCAGGCCGTACAATGCATTTCGCCCCATTCCTACATTTTTGGCGCCCAGAGCAAGCGCTTTGACAATATCTGTTCCTCTTTTGATGCCGCCGTCTACCCATACTTCAAGCTTAGAGAATACTTCTGGGCAGTGTTTGCGTATCTCAAGAAGCGTGTGAATTGATGGCGGAGCGGTGTCTAAAGCCCGGCCGCCATGGTTTGACAGAAGTATTCCCTTGATTTGAGGGTATAGCGAAGCAATATATGCATCTTCGTGTGTCTGGATGCCCTTCAGTACAATCGGGAGATGCGTATGCTCAGCCAGCCAAGGAAGCGTATTCTCCCAGGTCAAGTCGCCAGCAGTGTCGATCGGGACCGCCTTTCCCGCTCTTACATGACCTTCATTTGCTGGCACTGCACTGGCTTCATTCGCATCCGGAGATGTCTTGCTCGGAGTATCACCCTGAAGAGACTTGTTCACTGGCACTTTGGCTCCGCTGAACAGGCCTTCCCGCTCATCCAGCTCTCGCTGCGCAAAACGTATCAATACAAGATAGACAAGTTTTAGCAATCCGAGTGACATACCTTGCCTGATACGGGGGCATCGAGGGTTAAAACAATGAATTTTATGCTTGGAATCTTGTGGACTTTGGCAAGCATATCCTCACTAGACTTTCTGACGTTCTTGATGTACAGCTGCCATGCAAAGATCTGGCCTGGCCCAGCATCCTCACAAATCTCTTCTGGCGTCATCGACGCGTTGTTGCTAATAATCTGACACGCTCCCCACGCAGCACATGCTTTCGCGATGCCTTTCTCTCCGTCTGGATGACCTAGTCGAGCCCTGGCTGCTGGAGAGACGAAGAACGGGACCGTCACTTTATAGCCCAGCATGCTGGAAGAGGTATCACAGCGCGTGGTGTCAAAGAAAACCCTCGGCCGAAGCAGGATGGACTTGTAGACCGCGTTGTTAAGACCTTTTGAGTATAGGTCATCCGTCGCATTCCAATAGTATGCTTTCGCCGTTCGTTTCATTCTTGACATTGCGGCTCGCTCGATGTCGTCCATATTGAGACAGTCATCCAGGTCTACGGGTGCCTGAGTAGTTGTCACATCGTTGCTGCCTGAGAACTCGGTTACATCGACTGTCCCAACTCTGTCTTTCGCCGAAAGGGATCTTTCCAATGAACCAGCTGGATGGACAGGCTGCAACGCATCATGAGGTTCTGCTTTAGTAGTCGATAAGGGATAACTCACATCGAATTGCTCTGAAACGTCTTGGCCGGCATACTTGAGGATGGTGCCCTGACCTCCCGGATGATGAGCAAGGAACCCAGTAACGTCCCAGACGATGCCATGTAGCACGACCCAGCAGCTCTCAAGACTGCTATGTTTCTGGACTGGATACCTTCATTAGCTTGACTTATTAGGATCGCGCAGGCAATCTGAAGCGATCCAGCATACCCTCTTCGAACGGTATCAATCGCGACATTGCCAGACGAAGCAAGAAGCAAGTTGACAAAGCAGTACAGATTCAAATTCTGCTCTAGCGCTGACGCGACCAAACCAAAACGTTGCTGTACCGATGGACGCCGGGATCTAGCCGGGACAAGGACCACTCAAAAGTTGTTTCAGACCGTGTTCTTCCTTCCCAATTTCTGCTTTCCCTTCTGCTTCTGATGTTTCCTGTGCTTCTTCGGCCTTGTACTGGCTGAGCGGGCTCGATCCAGTGCGGCCCGTCGTGCGACTTGAAGAGCCAGCAGCTCGCCTGCAAAGTCTCTTGTGGTTGTGGAAGAGTCGCCCTTCTGGGCTCCTCCTCTGGCAAGAGCGTCTGTGACATCGTTGCAAGCATCGCGGGAATGCCCGAGTACCTTGTGGAACTAGGACGTGGGCATTGTGAGCCTTACTTCCTGCATATCAATTCTTCCAGTCTCACCTTCACTGGAGCCGGTCGAATATCTATCAAGTGCTTAGCTAGGCGGATGAGGTCCGCATTTGGGTATACGCTGTAGCTCGATTCTCTCTTGGCATACCATACAGTCAGACCTTGAGAACGCCAGGACTCAGCAACTCCAGATTGTATACTAAATCCCAACATACAGTTCATTGCGTATTCGCTGTCCAAATATGCAATTGGCGCTGCGGGAATGGATCCGTTTCTAGAGCCCGTATGATTGCCTGCTTGGAAGTACTAATATACCACGTAATCTTCGGTTCCGATGAGCACACATACATGGAGCTCTGCCTTGTTATTGCTCTGTGAGGCATCAATACCTCCTGGTGATATTTCCAGTGACACGCCGCCAGGATATCTCTCGGATAGATCGCTACAAGACAGGGAGCCCGTCAACCGTCTCCAAAGCGCCATCTAGAACAGCTCCTCTTACTGCTGACCTTCGACGCCGACCCAATGTACACCGATACCTGCAGCGCCGAGCGTTGCAAGGTAGCTACATATGCGTTAGTCTTCGGTAGCCCATGCAGGTGCGACATACGTACGAGCCATCGACATAGACGTCAGTCTTGTCCTCATCGGAAGTGTTCGCTGAAATGTTTTTAGGAAAAGAACACGGCCAAACTGTTTTCCGCGCTTACGAATGTAGATCTCGCCCTTCATGTATGCTTCTGCGGCTTCTCTGAGTTCTCAAGTATGTTAGATGAAACACCTCGCGGGTCACAAGGGTCATCCAACCTGGTCCCAAATTTCGCGTATTCAGCGCCTGAATAACCTGCCCGTGAGCGCATTTGCTCCCTCAATGCCCGAAAGAAGCTTACTACAAGATCTAAAGTCTTACCTAGTACCAGTGGCGCCGTTTCTTCCCATGTCGTGTAGATTCCGGGCACACGACCCACTCGAACAGCGTAGAAAACGCAAAGTCTGTTACTCTGATGAAGCGCGCGTCTGACGAGTAGGGGAGGTGAAGGTACATGTTTCAGCCTAGAGGGCCCAAGCGTCAGTACCCTCCGCAACATGGCATCAGTTGGAGTGAAGGAAAGGAAAGAGGAATTGGTGTTCGACAGTTATTGTTCTGATTCGGTGGGGAGATCTTGAGCTTTCCGCAACATTGTCGAGATACTACTGATACACATGCCGGTTGACTATATTTTGTAGCTTTTCGAGGTCGATCGCTTTGACCTCTCGTCCGCATGGACCCTTCGTGTCAGTCGCCATACAGATAGCATTGTCTAAGAGCATATCAGCATAGAACTTCTACTGTCTTATCAGTCCTTCACTTACATATCGCCTCTTCAGTCGCCTCGAATGCAGCCTCGAATAAAGGGTTTATGCTCTCGGTATCGAGAACTTCTATAGGCGCTGGAACAGAGGCCGTCCAGCTTTGTGTATTCTCTCGTGGTATATGATGGGCCGTCGAGAATGCCAGGAATATATCGCCAGAATAGTTACTTCCGAAGCCACCAGCTGATGAAGCATCAAAGTCAGCACTTCACGTATACAGGGAGCAGGGGCAAGGAGAACATACTTCTTGAGATGCCCACTGTGGCCCTCTGAGCGAGCCTTCGCAGTTGTATGGGGATAAGAGGAGCATCTGTCGCGATAATGACGATGATGCTGCCTTCCGGATCCTTTTCAGGCACTTTTGTCTCAGTCTCTTCTTTTCCTTGCTTTGCTTCTTCGTCAATGATGATCTGTCCGACGGGAACGCCTTTCACTGTCAAGAATCGCTTGCCGCCGAAATTGCTTTGTACGAGTACGGCTAGTGTATAGTCGACCTTTTCTTTCTGGCCATCTGAACCTATCTTCTCAGAAGCGATGACTCGGCTTGCGGTACCTGTACCTGCTTTTTGGCCCATCGTGATCATTCCGGTACCACCGCTGCCGCCATAGACAGTTAGCTTTTGGCATGACTGCGACACCTTACCACTTACCCAGTACAGCCTTCAGGAACTGGATCACTGGTTGCATTCTCCATGCCCTCCACAACATCCGAGCTCTTAACAGCCATTGCTCCGATATCACTTAGCCATCCATCGAAAGTCTCGGCGATGACAGGTGTAAGGAACCAGTCGCATATGCCGTTTTCATCTTTGTAGTGCTTGCGAGCATACTCGTATACGCCGTTGTAGCATGCTCCGACTCCGAAAGAATTCGTAATGATAATGGGGCTATTGAGCAAGCCAGACTCTTCTATCCAGTGACTTCCAGTCATTTCACCACTTCCATTAAAGCGATGGATAGCGGCGAAACAGCCCTGCTTGAACCAGTCTTTACGGGGCAAGATTGTGGTAACGCCCGTATTGACTTCATGATGCTCATCCGTTTTAGGTAGAATAATGCTCTTGGTGTGCGCGAGCACTCCTGGAACATCTGTAAGCGAGTTGAGAGGGCCTGTAGGGAAATGACCGAAAGAGAGATTTGGGAAGAGCTCGCGGATGCGCTGACGGGGTTTAGAGGGCGAAGACATGGATTAGGTAGGTAAATCAGTATAGAAGATTAGTATCAAGTTGGTAACGAAGCAAGAGGGAGTAATTCGAAGCATGATCGTTGACTCTTGAGACCGCATGTTTCTCCTTGTGCTTCACACGATAACAGACGATGATTCGACGAGCGCCTTCGCACATCCCAGTACGCCAGACCGACGCGAACGAGCTCGAAGCATTTCTTGCTGCAAAGCGCGCAGAAGCAGAGGCAGCAGAAGCAGCAGCAGCCAAAGACGCGATCATGGCGGTGGACGAAGGAACAAGCCAGGGAAAAGGCAAAGGAAAGCAGAAAGCTGGTAGCAGTAATACTGGCAAAGGCAAGGGAAAGAATAGAGCAAACACTGCTGCCGCCGCAAATGATAGTCTGGTGCAAGGTGAAGCGCAGGCGAGAGGTCAGCGGGAAGGTCTGACGCGTGACCAGCGAATGGGTGTATGAACAGGGGTGAGTGCTCTACGGGGAATATGCTTTCTATTCTTACAGTTTCGAGCCTCCAGTCCCCTTCTTCGCCTTCTTACGCGCCTGGAAACGCAGCAACGCTTCCCGATGATCCTCTGACCCGCGTCTCTCTGCAAGCACCTCCATCTCCGCATTATTCACATCATGAAGTAGCGTCTTCAGCTTTGGACTGCGTACAAGGCGCCGCGAAGCCAGGACCGACCGAAATGCAAGGTCAGACAGCCAGAGATCAATCTTCTTCAAGACTGTTCCCTCAGCTGTCTCCCTAGGCAAGACCTCTGCTATGAACCCAGTCTTGGAGATCTCTTCTATCGTCACCGTCTCGGAGAGCAGCAATAGACGCGTGCTCAAGGCGTGTCCGAAGATAGCAGGGAACAGCACCGAGGAACACCCTTCGACTGAGATGGCCAAGCGAGAGAATGGAGTAGTCAAAGTAACTTCAGGAGTAGCGTAGACGAGATCAAAGTAGGGCAGCATAGTGACAGCGATACCATAAGCTGGGCCTGGAGATATTGCAACAGTTTCAGCTGGCGAGACGCCGTAAGACAAGGAACGAGGCTCACCATGGACTATCGTGATGAGCAGCTTTGGGAAGTCTATAAGGGCGTCTATATAGCGTCTACGGGAAGGAATAAGCGGATGGATCTTGAGTTCCTTAAGACACTTACCTAGCACCGCTTGTATCCATAGACGGCTTTTCACCTTTAGAGAGAGCATCCAAAGTACCTTGAGCCAATGCTGCTCCAGAGCTAAAGTACTTTCCGGTAGAAGTGCTGCCGGTCGAGCTCTCTTAGACCTGACATCTTGTTGATCCTGCAGTCAGTACTTACAGCAGGACTGCCTTCACTTGCTCTTCTTTCTCTGCGTAGCGCAAGCATGCCAGCAGGTCCTTTCGTTTACACTTCTATCAGCATAAAGCCGGCATGGTCTTGGAAAGATCTCACTTCATCTGCGAGCTAACACATCAGCTTTTCCAAGGTGGTAAAACGCTACTTGGGCGTACATCGCTGTGCATCAAACGAGTTGAGCGTCTTTGGCGTGTTGAAAACGATATGCAGCAGCCCAGATGCGCTCAGGCTCGCCGTCATGCCGGTCAGTTTGGGGAGTTGAGCAGGCATCGCGTACGTCGATAGATACAGCTTCGTATGTATCGTATGAGATCAATCTGTAAAGTCTTGAAGAAAGTCAAAGGCCAAGCGCTGCGACTGCCGGTACCGGCTATCACTATCGCGTTTTCTTTCGCGCTCTTCGTTGTCCATTTACGTTGTTGATGTTAAAGATGACATAAGACTGTATACTGCAATCTTCAGTCATCGAGCTGCCTTTCTCGCTGACCGCGCAGGTCCTGTCTCTTCACCTTTGAGCAACACCGAGCAAGAACGCTATAGCTATGCCTTCAAGCGAGGTCACCGTAGATGCAGTCCTCTTTGATATGGACGGTACACGACACACCACTGCCAGATGCCCCAAATCTCCTCGAGACTGAACCTCGCCTTGTCCTGTTTGTTGCTTTGTTTCTCGCATAGGCACCCTTGTCGACAGCACTCCAGCCGTGGATCGCACCTACATATCCTTCTGCAAAGCGAATGGCATAACACTGACGCGTCATCCTCATGCAAGTCTCCCAGATTCAACGCTTTAGAAAAAAAGAGTTCCACTGACCGCTACATCAGGGCATTCGGACTGCCGACAATATGCGAACATGGTTCCCAAACGCATCGCCTGTATGTTTTCGGCTCTCTGAAATATTCGCAGCCTGACTCGCGTATCGTAGGAAGAGATTGCTCAGAAGACAGTCGCGTTCGAAGCAGACATAGTAGCCAGTATGCTTGGCTACTTGTATATCCTGCTCTAGCTGATGTGGGGAGTAACAGACGCCCAGGCGCTGGAAGCCGAAGGAAAGACTGGCTTGATCATCCTCCCGGGCGTCAAGCGCGTTCTGGCAGAAATAAGGTCATCGCCCAAGGCAGAGCAGCATCATTCTATATGCACTAGTGGTATGCCTCCTCCTTCTCTCCACCCCACAGCGTATTGACCCATCTATTCCAGCAACGCTCGTATATGCTTCCAACGCCCTGAAGACAGCCGGCATCACTCCACCTTCCCACCTGATAACAGCAGAAGACTGCCTTTATGGCAAGCCTCATCCGGAGCCATATCTTACAGGTGCCAAAGCCTTATCAGTCGGCCCGGAACGCTGTCTGGTCGTAGAGGATGCGCCATCTGGTATAAAATCAGGTCTCGATGCAGGTGCTATCGTTTTGGCTTTGTGTACGAGCCATAAACGGGAAGAGCTACAGCATTTGGGCGCGCATTACTTGGTGGACAACCTCGATAGCGTTAGCTTCGAATGGGTGGAAGGAGACCGTCTGAAGATGACAGTCAAATAGAGCCTTCAAGTAATAATAGTTGCGAGCATAACTAGAGTACATCAACATAGACTCCTACTAGACGCACATCAGTCCTGGTGCACTTGTCATCTGACAGCATCTGCCAGCAGAATCTTCAGGTCCAACAACACATGCCGTAGAGCTCTTGTCCACGTTTCATCGCTATTGCCCAACCGTATCGAGACATCGCCAATCTTGTCTTTGTAAATTCTGAGCGGCATCGTCCGAAATCAGCTGAGCAGCCCAAGACCTACTGCCAAGGACTCACTGGTGCGGTATACGGAGATCTACATTCTGCTCGATAGCTCTGTCGTCGGCAAACTCGATGACTTGGCGAAGACATTCGAGAAAAGCTACCATCGCACTGTCGAAGCGGCGATTCTGCAGCAGCCTGCCTAGGGCCCAGTCGCCTGATCCATATCTGTGTGTCAGAAGTACGTGAGCTTTGATCTACAATGCCTGCCATCGTGACTTACAACTCCATCACCGTGCTCTTATCGCCTGGGTTCAGCTTTTCGATCTTTGAGAAGCTGCCCATAGGTATCAAATTATAGCCTTGTAGTTCGTACCCAACCTTCTTTGCAATAGCTTTGAGAAGCAAGAGCGTGTAGCCCCAAGCTGCATTGATTTCTGACCATTCAACCTGCACAGCTGGCAATCTTCCCAACCGCAGACCGTTAATGGTAGCTAGACCGCCATCGTGTCCAATGCAGAATGTATCGGCGTAGACGTTTGTCCGTTGTAGCTTTTCCAAGGTAGTTAGAGTAGATTGATAGGATTGTAAGAGGGACCTCGAGCTTTGGACGTGAGCATTGTGGGCGGCAGTATAGCGGGAGTGTGCGAGCCAGAATCTGCAACGAAATGTCAATATCCATAGATCGGGTCCAGACTCTGATGCTCACTCCGCTTCTTCGGCTTCGAGCTCTCGCTCCTCCTGCTCAAGCTGGCGCATCTCTTCCTCCAGCTCGTTCCGTTGTTGTTCTGCTTCAAGTAGCTGCTTGATAAGATCCTTCTCTTCTATCTCAAATTTCTTTGTATCCTTGACAAGCATGTCGTTCCGCTTGCTCAAATCCTCTTTACGAGCTTGCGCATCCTTCTCGTACGCAATGAGCTGATCTCTTTCTTGCTTGAGAGTTTCTATCGTCCTGCCCATATGCCCTGCCCAAGCTTCTGCGCAATCGCTACATAGGGGATGATCGACTTCGGATCCAGCGCTCAGCGAGTCGAACAGTTTCTGTTGGGCACTTTGACGATTCAAGACATTTGATGGTACGGAGACAACCTTGCGACCAAGTAGAGCCGTTTGGCCCTGAGAATTGAAGGCAGCGGCCTCGCTGTCCGGCGCATAGGAGATCTGGGATGCCAGAAGATCATACTGCGATTCTTTGAGGGAATGTAGAGACTCTGACGCGCTTGTAGTGCGAAGTGTCAAGGGCTGGCGACATTTTCCGCAGGTGTAGGTCGAGCCGGCCATGGATGTGACTTCATCAAGCAGTTAGTTTGAGTGCAAAGGCCGCAACGACAGAATAGCGAATGGAGATATAATCCTATGCACGTTTGCAAATAACAACGAATGAACATCTAGCACTGACCTTTGCAGGCAAATTGCGCTATAACGAAACTGATATCTGGCGACCTACATCCTGCGTTGTTCATGCCTGTCCTTAGGACAGTGCTTACCTTGCAATTCCTTCCCACATTATGCCTCTGTCTCTAAGGAATGGCGGCCGTTTGAGCTTCTTAGGACACCAAGGAATGGCGGCCGTTTGAGCTTCTTAGGACACCAAGGACGGCCAGAAGTAGCTTCGTTTACGACCAGACATCCAGCAGTAGACGGTTCCTATCTTTAAGCAGCTTGTACTCCGCAGCACCCTCCTTCTCTTTAGTGCCTCCCTTCGCCTCCGCCAAGATCTCCTTCAATAGCTCCTCTACATCGTGAGCCATGTTCTTCGCATCACCGCAGATATAGGCATAACCTTTCTTGTTGACCAGCGCATCTTTGATGAGCTCTCTCTGCTCTGAAATAAGCTGCTGAACGTAGACCTTTGGCTTGCCTTGCACTCTGCTGAAAGCAGTGTACATCTGGAATTTGCCGCCAAGCTCCTTCTTGTGAGACTCCCACTCTTCGGCATACAAGTAGTCCCAATCTGGTCGACGACATCCGTAGAACAGCGAGATGGTACCCCATTCCTTGAGAGCATCTGGACCATCCTTTTCAATGGCTTTTCTTGCAAGGCCAACACGCTCCTGCAAGAAACCTCTGAATGGCGCAACACCCTGCAACGCTTCATGAGCTACGAGTTGTAGTGACGCTTAGTGATGGCACACTTACAGTACCGGGTCCGATCATGATCACTGGGATCTTTGGGCTTGTAGGCAAGCGGAAATTTGACCTTCTGACGTGAATAGGGATGCACAAAGTTCCATCATCTTTCTTGAACTTGTTTCTTGGACCTGCCAACTTATACTTGGGCGAGCCATAGTCTCGAGTATCGTCATTGTGAGTTGTTTGGCCTTGCGCGGCTATTCTGCCCTTCTCGGAGTGTTGCTCCATCTTGAGGTTGAGCAGGTAGTTTGTAGCGGTACCATATACATATTTGCCGGTTTCTGCGACCTGCTTGTTACCGGATTCTCCAGGCTGGTACTTCAAGACAACTGCAGTGACGTGGATAGAGTCAGGGTATAGCTTCGGTGAAGACGAGATAGAGTAGTATCGAGGCTGAAGACGAGACACAAGCGAAATGATGCGATCGAGCGGGACGTTCCATGGTGTAGCCTTGAAATCGCTGCCGAAAGGATCTGCGTGGTAGTCTTCGCCATTGGCGGCCATGAGCAGCTCACTGAGCTTCAAGCACCTATCACCGACTTCCTTGTGGTAGGCTTCCTTGTCGCTTCCCCATTTATCAAGCAGGCTGCGAGCCTGGCTGCCCTCCGGAGCCCAGCGGGCCAGTGCAGCACAAGCTTGTCGAGAGACGACAGCGTCGATATCCAGGTAGTGTCGGAAGACAGCGTCGATAGTAGTTGGCACAGGGAAGGGAACCTTGGCCAGAGCAGGATCTAGAGATTCGACATCGATGATGGTATCGTGCTTGTTCTCCATGCCGAGCACCTTGAGGAGTCTGGCGACTTCGCTGTCTGGGTTCATTGGCCAGACACCGACGTGATCTCCAGTTTGGTAACGGATGCCAGAATCTTTGATACCGAATTCTGCGAAAACACAGTTTCTCTCGCCAGCCAAGAACAGTTCCTTTGACGATAGAAGAGGAGCAGGGAACGGGTTCTTTGCATCAAATACACCGCGCGAGCCAGATAGAGCTCGCTGAGAAAGCTCTCCCATAAAGACCTTGTCCATGTTTGTGGTCGCTTCTTCGACTTCGGTGATCTTGAAGTCGGCAACATCACCACCACCACCTTCATCGAGGTTGAGCTCGCGCTGAAGGGCATCCCACATGCCGTCCTTCCACGCAAGGTAGTCTTCTTCCATACTCTTATCATCGTCTCCCTCGCCTCTTTCACCAATACGTTTTGCTCCAAGTTCTATAAGCTTGTTGTCGATGATCTTGCCGACTTCGCAGAAATGTTCGTAAGTTCGGTTGCCGAGGGAGAAAATAACGTAGTTCAGGTTGTCCAGTCTTGTTTCGCCAGAAGCGAAGCTAGGCTCTTTCAGGAAGTCCATCATGGCGACTGCATTGTCAGTCGGTTCACCTATATGAGAGTGAGACAACATGGTCAATAAACTGTTCCCCTCGCTGAAAAGCAGGCCTTACCTTCACCGTAGGTAGCGACGACGAAGACGACAACACTGTCACCGGGTATTTCATCCAAGGTGTCAAAGTCGTAGCTGGTAACTGTGTTAGCTGTGTATATCTGATGTACACAGACCACGGATGCTCACTCCTCTGGGTCGACCACCAAGCTGCTCTGTCCGAATTTCTGCTTGGCTTCCTTTGCGATGCGAGTTGCGCTAATAGGTTCGCAATGAGTACTGGAATGTATTTATGACTATGTACGGTGCGAACTCACTAATCCTCAGCGGTTCCGGTCTGCGATCCATAGATACAGCAGATACGCTTGTTCTGCATAAGTGGGAGAACGATGTCAGCTATGCATACTCTCATGTTGCATGAGTCGAAGCCGTATACTAACGGCGAGCTTCATTGCTTTTGCAAGATCTCGTCCAGCGGATGCGACACCTCCATTGCCAGTTGCCGCGCCATTTGGTCCAGCAGGGCCAACCTTGCCAGAGCTGCCTCCGTAGGTACTACCTGTACCATTTCCTACGGTTCTGCCAGGCTCAGCTCCGCCAAAAAGCGAGTCTTTGAAGAAGTAGTAGAAGGCGCCGATGCCCAGGAGACCCAACAGGACATAATCGGACGTCGAGAGCTGAACCATCGGTGCTCTATGCAGCGTAGTCTTGCGAAGCAGCGTACGTTTGCGAACCAAGCAGCGGTCGCGCTACTTTCCGATAATCTGCAGTCCGCTTGAAACAAAAAGGCCGCCCGATACGGTTAGGTAGGATAGCGTCGAAATCGCTTCGGCTAAAGGGGTAAGGTAGAGCTAGTAGAGGGAAGTCTTGCTTTGCTTTCAACTCGATGCGCGAAAGCCGATTAGAAAAAGCAAGTACGGTACGGGTAGTGAGCCCATGAAAGTCCGCTCGGGCAAACCATTCAACCCGGCTGACGCGAAACACTTCAGACGCAGGTTAGCCAAGTTACGCGAGATCTTTGACTGCATCTAATCATTTGTCTGGAGCCGAGCTTGACAACAGGACTCGCGAGGTCTAAGGATTTTGGCCTGCAGACCCGAAAGATTCATGAAAGAAACAGGTGTAAATTGCTCCTATTGTACAGAACGCTACAACACGCCGTTCGTGTTTGCGATATCTATTAGTACTTGCCGCCGACCCAAGATGACCAAGGTCGGACTTCAGTAGGTATAGGTTTGCCAGCCTTGTAAGGCTCCAGGCCTCCTTCAGGCATCTTTCGAGCCAATGCTCCGACATACAGCAGAGCGCATCGTGCGTTGTTGATGAGAGGAATGCCGAAATCGCAGGCAGACCTAGCGAATCCAAACAGTTAGTCAGCGGTCGTCTACATCGACGAGCGTAAATAACGCACCTCCTTGCAACATAGTCTTCGTCCACTACGTCTCGGCCACGGAGTGCAGCCAGATTAAAGACAGTCTGGATATCGTGATCTTCATATACTTGACGAAGCTTGCGCTTGTCGCGGGTAGGGAAGAAGATCTTCTTTGCTTTCCTGACATAGGGGCCCATGTCCGCAATGAATTCTTCGATTTCTGAGCTACTGCAGTAGAGCTTGAAGCCCAGGTTGGACAATGCTTTGACGACCTCAGCCATCTCCGGACGCTTCACATCTCCTCCGATGAGTACTCCTGAACCTCGCTTGGGCACCTTGAAGCCGGTGGTCGATAGCAGGGATGCCCAGTAGGCTTCGTGAATATCGGCACCGAACGCTGCCACTTCACCAGTCGAAGCCATCTCCACTCCAAGGAAAGGATCGGCACCTGCCAATCTAGTCCAGCTGAATTGAGGCACCTTGATAGCAACATAGTCTCTCTTTTGAGCCATCAGATCAACAGGCTCTGGCACGTCTTGGTCCAGGATGGCAGCAGTCGCAACATCGATGAAGTTGGTGCCAAGAATCTTGGATACGAAGGGGAAGGAACGAGATGCACGGAGATTGCACTCGATAACTTTGAGTACGGTCTCACCGTCCGGAACCGCTTTACGGATGATTTGCATGTTGAAAGGCCCAGAAATGTTGAACGCATGTGCTACTTTCTGCGCAATGCCCTTTAGACGATCCATGTCATCCTGCTCTAGGGAGAAGGGAGGGAGGACCAGAGTTGCATCTCCAGAGTGTACACCAGCGTTCTCGACGTGCTCAGAAACGGCATGGACCAAGAGCTTGCCCTTGTGAGCGACAGCATCGACATCGATTTCTTGAGCATTGTCGATAAACTTGGAAATGACTGCAGGGTATTCAGACGAGACTTCTGCTGCAGCGCTGAGCGAGTGCATCAGGGTCGATTCGTTCCAAACAACGTTCATGGCTGCACCGGAAAGAACGTATGACGGACGAATGAGCACAGGGTATCTACAAGCGGCATAGGGTCAGCTATAGTCATGAAGTTGACAAAGAGGAAATTCGCGCTTACCCGACTTTCTCTGCGAAGTCTTTGGCGGACTCAACCGTGGTGGCTTCGATCCAGTCTGGCTGGTCGATATTATGCTCATCAAGAATAGCAGAGAACTTGTGTCTATCTTCAGCGGAGTCGATCATGCTTGGATCTGTTCCTAGGACCTTGACACCAGAATCCTTCAAGCGCAGTGCTATATTCTGTGGCAGCTGGCCACCAACAGATACGACTACTCCAGAAGAGCCTTCTAGCTCGTAAATATCCATGACTCGCTCCCAGCCTAGCTCTTCAAAGTAAAGACGGTCGGCTTCGTCAAAGTCGGTAGAGACGGTTTCAGGGTTGTAGTTGATCATGATAGCCTTGTTACCTCCAGATCTGATCTTGCGGGCGCAAGTGACTGCACACCAATCGAATTCGACAGATGATCCGATACGGTAGACACCTGATCCCAGAACCATGGTACCATGCTCATCGAAGGTGACATCATGCTCAGAAGCGTTGTAAGAGGTGTAGAGGTAGTTTGTGTCTGCTGGGTATTCGGCAGCTAGGGTATCTATCCGTTTGACGAAGGGAGTAATGCCCATCGACTTGCGGGCAGCTCGGACTTCGACTTCAGTCGAGTTGACCAATGAAGCGATCTGCTTATCCGAGAATCCCTGACGCTTTGCTTTGCGCATGAGATTGGCGTCCACCGCTTCTAGACTGGCTTGACCTTTGAGTGCCTTGTTCGTGTTGACGATGTTCTCCAGCTTGTACAGGAACCATCTGTCGATCTTGGTGAGACCGTAGATCTTCTCTACATCGTAGTCTTTGACGAGCATGGCGTATGCGACAGCGAAGAGACGCGTGTCGGTAGGGACGGACAGGGCATGATCCAGGTCTTCGGGCTGCTCGTAGGCGTCGAATCCAGCATATATGGGGTCGACTTGACGAATAGCCTTTTGAAGAGACTCCTCGAATGTCCTTCCGATAGCCATGACTTCTCCGACAGACTTCATAGATGAACCGACCTCGCGGTTGACATACTGGAACTTCTTTAAATCCCACTTGGGGATCTTCGTAACGATGTAGTCTAACGAAGGCTCGAAGCATGCAGTCGTGGTCTTGGTCACGGCGTTCGGTAGTTCTGGCAAGGTGTACCCTAGACCGATCTTGGCTGCGGTGTAGGCGAGAGGGTAGCCTGTAGCTTTCGATGCGAGTGCGGATGATCGAGATAGACGTGCATTCATCTGTACAAGCCGGGTTAGCGAGCTTGATGTGTGCATAGCAGACAGTGCGACTAACCTCGATAACCATATATTCGCGGCTATGTGGGTTGAGGGCGTACTGTACGTTGCATTCACCGACCACTCCGACATGTCTTACGATTTTGATAGCAGCTGAGCGGAGCATGTGGTACTCGTCATCGGTAAGCGTTTGCGAAGGTGCAACAACGATAGAGTCGCCAGTATGCGTTCCAAGTGGATCGAAATTCTCCATATTGCAGCAGATGATAACGTCTGAAGATATGATCAGCTATAGTCCAGCTAATGAAGTATGAGAACGCACTGTCGGCAGCATCTCTGACTACTTCGTACTCCAATTCCTTCCAGCCTTTCATCGACTTCTCGATAAGGACTTGCGGACTGAGCGAGAGAGATTTGGCGGACAAGTTCTCGAGCTCTTCAGCGTTGTTGGCGAAGCCGGATCCCAGACCTCCAAGCGAGAAAGCAGAACGCAGAATGACAGGGTAACCAATCTCCTCGGCAGCCTTGAGAGCATCATTCACAGTCGAGACTGCAGTAGACTGGGCAGCGGGAATGTCGATTTCTGCAAGCTAGGCGTCAGATTGACGGTACAGATTGCGCAGCGGGGCGTGCTTTACCATTCAAAGCTTTGACGAAAAGGTCTCTGTCTTCAGATACTTCTAGAGTACGGATCTGAGTACCAAGAACTTGTACGCCAAGTCGGTCCAGAATACCCATCTTGTCGAGCTGGATACCGACGTTGAGGGCAGACTGCCCTCCGAAAGTGAGGAGGATACCATCGGGACGCTCGCGTTCGATGACATATGCGACGTAGTCGGCGGTGACAGGCAGGAAGTATACCTCATCAGCCAAGTGATGGGAGGTTTGGATGGTCGCGATCTTAAAAGGCGAGGTCAGCATGATACTCTTGTCTGCCTAGGCTGAGTGACCTACATTTGGGTTGATAAGAATAGTCTCTACGTTTGACTCGCGTAGTGCCTTGATAGCTTGCGAACCTGCGTGACAGCCTTTGTGTCAGCAACGAGCTCTTTATACGAGGTAGAGTTTCGGAGAAAGAAAGGAAGAGCAGCCGAATGTACTGGAGGAGGAAGGCTATCTCAGACGCAAATTATCCTTCTGCCTTTCGACAGATAAAAAACCACATTAAGCTTGCGCTTTCAGAAAGAACGCAGCGATTGTTCAAAGTTTTTATTCATCAAGTAACAGCCTTCCAACCTCGTTCGGCTCGTGGGAGTGAGGAGTAGAAGGAATAAGATCACACACCTGAGTAGTCAAACTCGCCGGCTTGTCCAATAGATAGACCTCCACTTCCAACGACAAGGACCTTCTTGACGTCTGGCCGGGGTATCCGAGGAAGAACCTTCTCTGAGAGCTTGCGAGCGAGGTCGGAAGGTGAACTGAGTGTACCACTCTCTACTTTGAGATCGCGAGAGATGGCAGATGTAGAAAGAGTTCGAGCATTGCGGTTCAGGCCCGAACTGGCGGACTTTGCGCCTGCCAGCGAATGGAGGTTATGGCTTCGCAAGATTGTTGATGAGCATGTACGCCTGCTGACAATACGCAGCGCAGACGACTGCGACATCCGAAGGGAATGCATGATGGATGGATTGGGAAAATTGACTCGGGTGGATTTTCGTGGAAAGAGTTATGCAGCCCTGGCCGACCAGAGGTGGTCACTTAGGTAGTCCGCCCTTGTGAATTCAAGACTTAGATATCGCCTGCGACAAGTAGTTCATAACAAAGCAAAAAAGCCTTGAAGGGTCAGTTTGAATTTGCAGGAACGACTACCGCACCGCAAAGGCATACGCAGCGTAGGGAGTATAATACACTTACATTCAAGCACTGAGGCCAGAAGATGTAGAGTAAGCCTGCGCGACTGCTGGCGAACGTCGAGCTTGCAACTTGGGGATCTGCGAAATTGGGCGAAAAGGAAGAAAGGCGAAGGAGCGATACAGTAAGAAGGGTCCAAACACGGACTGCAGCAAGATTGAACGACTAGAGGATAGTATTGATTCATACATATTCCTTAGAACTGCTAATCAACACAAGTTTGCGACCGAAATGCGCGAAGCAGAGAAGACTATAGCAGCCGAGAGACATAATTGGTCAGAAATGATGAATGATGCAGAAGGGTATACCGTGCCACTTCAACCTGAACTCCACCAGAGTACGTATGACCTATGGGGCGGAAAGCGATCTGCCAGCAGCTCGCAGAAGGGTGCCGTCCCGCAGCGCCTCGACGATGATACTAACGCTTGATCCAATGCTTCTGCCATGTTTACCCTCCGCGACATCTCCGCGTCTGACATGTACACCCAAATCTTTCCTGATGCACTCATAGACGGAGTAGGTGCGTCCCATGTTCTCTTTGGCTTCTTCGACGTTCTTGCCAGAGACGTGCATTTCATCTCGAATCTTTCGGTAGAGAGCCAGAGAAGACGAAGCAAAGCTGGTTTGCCAGGCTCCTACAGCTGCCAGAGCCTCGCCTGAGGCTTGGGCAGCAACGAGAGGAGGTACGATCACACCTGTGAGATGTCTGGCTAGATCGTCAAAGCGAGCCTGAGAGTCCCATGAAGTGGTTTCTTCGAGTCGCTTGAACATGTCAATGGAAAGAGTCTTGTTAGTGCGAGCGAGCGCATCGCCCTTGAGGTACGAGCCAAAGTGCTTCGAGACAGAATCTTCGAGGAGCTCCTTTACTTGGGCCTGGAACTTGACGTCCCAGAGTCGGAGATCAATAGCCTGGCAGACGCAGTATAGATGGGTAGAGAGGAGGAGCGAAAGGACATCGTTGGCTTCGAGAGTCTTTCTGGCAGAAATCAGGGCCAAGCTGTTGACACTCTGGTTGTGCATCTCGGTGGATTGCACGCTACGAATGCATTGTCAGCGTACTAACGCACATCGCAACTGTGCGCAACTCACTGGCTAGAAACAGGGTTGGCCAGGAAGCCGAGCTCCGAAGTATAGGCGGCAGAGTGGATATCTAGACCTTTGCAGTGGTAGTTTGTACTGGACGGTGACGATCGGTCAGGCAAATCTCATGGTTGTGGATCATTATATGCTCACCTCGGCTCATCCCCTGCAAGATTGCCCGGCAAGCCTCGATTCATGGTGCAGCTAGAGCAATCAATAATTAGTGAGGGCTCAGATCAGCTATACGATGCGCAAACCTACTTGACTAGCTCTGTAAGCTGAGCGAACGACAAGCGACCCAGATTCTGCAGAACGATTCGAGTTGCGTCCATAGCTTGTGCAACTGCAACACTTTGGAAGTTTCCTCCGTGCCAGCTATTACATATCTAAGCTTGACTGATTTCAGATATATAAGATGCGGTCGAACGACTTACATCTTGCCTCCCTCGACATCGATCAAAGGGTTATCAGTTGTGGAATTAAGCTCTACCTCAATCTGCGAGCGAGCCAGTTGGAGAGTTTCCAACTGAGGTCCAATCCATTGTGGAGATGTTCGTAAAGCATATCGATCTTGACGAAGGATTCCGACATCATCTTGGATGGCTACTTCGCCTTCTTCGTGAACAGCTAGCTTGCTGCCTTTCAGCAAGTTGCGTACGTTCTCACCGACTTTGACTTGGCCGGGATGAGGTCTTGCAGTATCATGCAGGAAAGTCTCGAAGGAGCCGACTTGACCGATTACTGCGAATGGTTATCCAGTCAGCTGTCGCTCAGCACTTGGCGGGATAGATGATTCACAGGCTTCAGTCGTCAAGGCAGTCACTGTCTGTGTCATGACTGCCAGCGATTCAGCCTGGTACAAAGCCAGTGTACCGGCTGCGCAAGAGACGGCTGTTCCGTTGACGAGACCAAGACCTTCTTTAGCTGCAAGAGTTATCTTCTCAAGGTTGTACTTGGTGATAGCCTCTTGTGCAGACATTACTGTGGAAGTAGCCGTGTCGAAGACCTTGACATCGGGATGACCGCAGATCGAGGCGGCGATATACGAAAGCTGGGTCGCAACAGACTCAGCTGCCTGTCTTAGCATATTGGAATTGCCTACTTACAGGTGAAAGATCACCACTGGCGGAAATACTACCTCTCAAAGGTACGCAAGGCACGACGCCATTATTGATGAAATTGACCAGCGCCTGGAGGACCTTCCATCTGACACCAGAGTGACCGCGAGCGAGGGAGTTTGCTCTGATGAGCATTGCACCTTTGACGATTTCTCTTGGCATAGCATGTTGGGTCAGAGCTTCGTAGGTACCGGATCTGGGCAGGAAACCACAGAGCTGGTGCTCAAGGAGGGAGACTTGTAGCGCGTGCACATCGCTAGTTCGTGTATCTGCCGAGCCTACAATATTCACAGCTTACATCAGGGCTGTTCGGGTTCCCGGCTGTTCAATGCTCTTACCTCCGAATCCAGTAGTCACTCCATATACAGACAGATGCTTCCTCTCTTCCAGGAAGTTGACGCTGGCCTCTACTCGAGCCAGAGCATCCTGAGAGAGCTCGACTTTGGTATCGTGCAGCGCGACCGCTACGACATCCGCGACAGTGAGGGTGCGACCATCGACAGAAACCTTGCTTGACTTGTTACTCTTCAGCTGCTCAATCTGAGCGACAGTAGGGAAGGGAGCACTGCGAGCAGACACATCAGCCGGAACTCAATGGCCAACCCAACTTGGCGTACGAGAGAGGATCGGCGCTGTGAGAGTTTCCATTTCCATTGAGGTGCATGTTGACGAGTTGGTTAAGAGGTTAGAGTTGAAGGGTAGGCAGGCTAGATCCTTCTTATACGTATGCCGGGTCAGGGCCTTGCGAAAGTGTCGGAGTTGTCACGGTGAGCTGGAGCTAGAAGCAGAAGCAGTAAGAGCAGAAGAGGGAGGCAGCAAATACGATGTCTAATACTAAGATACTTGGCAATCAGAGACACACGTCCCTTGCACAGCAGGAGGTGATCACATGAGCCCGGTCAAGCCGGCAAACTCGTGGAAAAGTCAAGATTTTCGGCCTCCCCTCATGCAAGCATGCTGCAGCAATGACAGGAGCATCTAGGGCGCAGCATCTGGAGTCCGCGAGCTCCCATACGGAGTTCAGGAGCTCCACACTGGTTCAAGCGTGTATAGTACCGGTATCGCAGCAACCTTTCTTGCACCTGTTGCCGGACGTAAAAAGACTTTTCGTTTTCGATGCATTCGAGCTATGTTTGCACGTTCCTTTCCTTGAGATGCGCAGTCTTGTAACGCGACCAGCAGTCGAGCAGGTTCATCGAGAAAAGAACGTCTTTTCCGCAGTCGCGCCTCATACAAGGAGTAGCTCTGACTACACTGCAAATACTCTGAAGAGCTCTCCCTGCCATGTGTTTGCAACACTTAAAGTCCACGATCCAACTAGCAAAGCCGAAATCCGCGAGTTCTACCACTTGAAAGTCTCCCCAGTATAATCCCAGAAAATGCCGTTGTGTGTATCCTGCTTCGCTTCTGCCACTATCTTGAGTATACCTCGGACTGAATCGTCGAGCGCAACTGGAGCTTTTTCGAGACCAGAGGATCTGGCACCGTGATTGCCTGTGAAAGTCGTCTCAGTTGAAGAGCCCAACGGCAGTTGAAGGAATACGCACCCATGTCCGTTGCTACCCAACCTGGAGAGATAGCGATACTTACCATGCCGTGCTTCTCGTCCTCGATTCCAATCCTGGTGATGAGGAAGTTCAAAGCAGCTTTGGACGATTGGTAGGCGGCAGCATAGATCTGGGGGATAGGAGTGCCAATGCTAGCTGCGGCAGTGGAGATACCGATAAATTTGGGAGCTTTGGTAGGGGATTGCAGAAGAAGCTCATGAAAGGCTTGGTAGAGCACAACAGGCCCAATAGTGTTGACCTCGTAATGCTTTCGGAAGGCAGCGAGTTCCATGGTCGCCAAAGGACCGTATGTCTCGGATATGCCTGTCATCAAGCTTGAGTCAGGCACGTCTCGTATTTATTGCGACAAACTTACCAGCATTGGCTATAATGACATCGATGCGTCCAAGGACTTTCTGTACATGTTCAGCAGCTTCCCTGGCGTCCTGCACATTCCCGCTCTCCAGCTTGACAATGTGAATTCTCTCTGGCGCTTTGGCACGAAGGTCGTTGAGAGCAGTGGACGCTTTCGTGTCTCGTACACCAGCGAAGATAATGTTCTTTGGGTCCTTCGACAGCGCTTCCACCAATCCGAAGCCTATGCCTCTAGCAGCTCCGGTAATGAGGTAGGATGTGCGAGCAGACATGGCTGGAGAAGGTGGGACAGTTGAGTGCGTTGGGTTGCAGAGAAAAGCCTTGAAGAAGGCCTATCCGCCAAGTTCAAATGCTTTCGGCTGAGTAATGTTGCTGAATAAGAGGGTCTGGCTTTGTAAGGTCTTCAATGTCTACGAGCATTGAGCGGTCTCCGCAGAGGAACTCTGTGAAGTTTGTATGCCATATCAGTGGTAGGAGCATGGTAGATGAGGTATAGAAGCTAGTCAGATGGTATCGGTCTGTCGGCTCAATGGGGTAGATCAGCCTTATATAACGCGGCAGAAGCCTGCCTTTCCCAACACATGGTCAACAAGTAATAACTACACCAGTCACTTGAGATGTCCTCCAACACATCGACTCTTCAGATAAATCTTCAGACCCCGATGGGTTTCCGGTACCCTTTCCGGCGCCGGTTAGAGTCGGTTCTTTGGAAGGTCGATGATTTGTTGAAGCTTTGCTTGACTTTGTAGTGACTGCAGTACTGTTTATACACCCAAAGTAATCTCCCTTCAAGATGACATGTACACCTGCTCAATGCGCCAGCTGTTCCAAGCCATGCAGCTCGAAAGACAGAAGTGCCGACATCAGTGAAGCCGACCTTCAAGGCCAACTGCAAGCGGCCCTCGAACGCGCAAGAATCGCTGAAGAAGCTTTTCAGAATTTGAAGAACCAGGCTGCGCAGAATGGTAGTACGACTCAGCATGAACTGAAGCCATTGCGCTCGTGAGCTTGGCCCCGGACCCACATCTTTGAAACCAATCTGACAAACAGCGTGTTCCTCCAGCCAAGCAGGGTTCAACAATCGTACGCTATATTACTGATGCTCAACCGAAGTGCCGTGCTGAGTTTACAAATGGTCGGCTAGCTCACAACCCAGGTACGGCGTGCCTGACAAGCTAGTTACGACAATGCTAACTTTCCCTGACCTATCCAGGAATGACTGCTCTGTACATCGAGCGGTATCTCAATTTCGGACTGACCATGCCGGAAATCAACGATCCAACGAGACCTATCATCGGTATCGCGCAGACTGGATCAGGTGAGCGGAGCAGGCATCTGTTGAAGGTACACTTCTGATACGATGCTGTGTGCACAGATCTCTCACCCTGCAATCGACATCATCTTGTCCTTGCGAAGCGTGTTCGAGCAGGTATTATTGCAGCCGGAGGTACTCCACTCGAGTTTCCTTGTCATCCAATCCAGGTACACATCGTCACCATTATCATACGTCTCTTGTCCTTAAGCTGACCGATATTCTGCAGGAAACTGGCAAGCGCCCAACAGCGGCTTTGGATCGCAATCTTGCCTATCTATCTCTCGTAGAGGTACTTTTCGGCTACCCTCTCGACGGGGTTGTTCTTCTTGGAGGATGCGACAAGACTACTCCAGCACTTCTCATGGCCGCGGCGACGGTCAACATCCCAGCTCTTTCACTCAATGTTGGACCGATGTTGAATGGATATAGCAAAGAAGCTCTTGCTGGTTCGGGAACTATCGTTTGGGCACAGAGAAAAAGACTTGCTGCCGGAGAGATCGATTTTAGCGAGTTCTTGGACGTAACGACCGCAGCTGCGCCTTCGGTCGGACACTGCAACACGCTAGGTGGGTCTGACCCACTTGATGAGCAGTAAAATAGCTGAGTTGACTGATCAGGAACCGCTTCCACCATGAACGCCCTTGCTGAGGCTCTGGGCATGTCACTTCCCGGGTCGAGCAGTATTCCAGCCCCGTAAGCGGCGCACTTTATACTTCTGAAGAGAGGTCGCTGACGACAGCTCATCGTATATAGATACCGTGAACGAGGTCAAAGTGCTTATGTAGGGTGGACCCTGTTCGACACTTCTCTCGATACTGACGAATCGACTCTATGCAGAACACTGGTCTTCGCATTGTAGACATGGTCAGAGAAGACCTGAAACCTTCCGATATCATGACGAAGCAGGCATTCGAGAACGCGATCGCAGTCAACACCGCTATCGGTGGATCCACCAATGCACCTATTCATATTATCGCCATCGCAAAACATATGGGTGTAGACATCACATGCGATGATTGGGAAAGAGTCGGGTACGAACTACCTCTGCTCGTCAACGTACAACCTGCTGGAGAGTGGCTTTGCGAAGAGTACCACCGAGCTGGAGGACTTCCCTGTGAGTGTTCAAGATACATATATGGAACAGGACACTGATAAACTGCCTTGTCAGCTGTCATTGCCGAGCTTCTGCGTGCTGGACTCCTGCCGCATCCAGATGCAATGACCGTCAACGGTAATACCATAGAGGAGAATTGTAAAGGCAAAATCACCTGGGATAGTCGAGTCATCAAGACTTGCGAAAAGCCAGTCAAAGAAAAGGCCGGCTTCCTGAACATGAAGGGATCCTTGTTTGACAGTGCCATCATGAAGAGTGAGTGTTTCATGTGATCGCGATACGTATAACACGCTAAAAGTAATCTTCTCTTCAGCCTCCGTTATCTCGCCATACTTTTACGACCAATTCCTATCGAATCCCGACGATCCTATGGCATTTGAAGGACCGATAGCAGTCTTTGAAGGACCGGAACACTATCATCATGTCATTGAAGAGTCGCCTACGAAGATCACCGATCGCACAATACTAGTGATGAGAGGAGCTGGCCCGCTTGGGTACCCTGGGTCTGCCGTAAGATGAGGCCTACGCCCCCGATGAGTTTGTATACTGATTACCAAAGCAGGAGGTCGTCAACATGCAGCCACCAGGCGAGCTCATCAAGAAAGGGATTTCTGAACTGCCTTGTATCGGCGATGGTCGACAATCAGGAACATCCGGATCGCCTTCCATCCTCAATGCCTCTCCAGAAGCAGCTGCAGGTGGTGTCCTAGCATATGTTCAAGATGGCGATATCTTGCGCGTGGACCTGCTCAAGCGTAGAGTAGATGTCAAGATCAGCGATGAAGAGCTCGCGAAACGTAAACAGCAAGGTGCAATGAAGATGCCACCATCCCAGACACCGTGGCAGGAAATCTTCAGGAAGGATACGGATCAGCTATCGGAAGGAATGGTCCTCAAGTCGGCTGTCAAGTATCAGCGCATCGCGGAGACCTACGGAGTTCCGCGAGACAACCATTAAATGCTCTCGAGTTGTCGTCTGTCTGGATGTATAGCATGTTCGCGTTGTGAAGTGTTCTGCAGTATTTGCATACAGGCCTCGTCAGCAGAAGCTTTCATACCAAACCAGTGTGCGAGCGATCTGAAGAAGCGATGTTCCGCCGTCTAGAAATTGATTACTGCTTTCACTGCAAGCTGACTCATAGCGTAATGCTAGCAACTCTCTACGGAGTGCATCTACCGGTGTAACGAGGGTATAGACAGCAACTGCGGACAGTGTACTGAGCGCAGATCCATGCGATGATACGCTCTACTCCAAGACCGTATCCACCTCTTGGCGCTGCACCATACTTGTTCTGATCCAAGTACCAATAGTAAGGCTCGATAGGCAAGCCGTTGCGCTGGAAGGCTTCGAGCATCTCGTCTTTGTCGTCTATACGCATACTTGCACCAACTACCTCTCCTACTCCTGGTACCAGAACATCGACAGACTCGGTGTAGCCTTCATCACCGGCAATCTTCTTCATGTAGAAACTGCGGTAAATGGGGGAGGTCAGGCAAGCCGTATTAGATACACGCAAAGTAGCGAGACTTACGCCTTGAGCTCTCGGGGGAAGTTGATAAGGAAGATTGGCTTTCCGATCTTGTCTGTCATCTCTCTTTCTGCTGCTTCGGCGATATCATCTCCGACAACATGCTGTCTTGGCTCTTGTCCTTCTTCCACATCTCTGTTGAGGATGTTGTGCTCGTTGAGGTATTTAATGGCGTCTCGGTAATCCAGACGCATGAAAGGTCTTTGTGGAACAGTGAAAGTAGGGTTGAGGTCCTTGATGAGCTTGGCTGCGACGGGGTTCTGGAGAAGGATGTCGAGGGTACCGCAGATGACCTCTTCGATGTGCTCAAGGAGGTCCTTGAAGTTGATGAACGCCAACTCTCCCTCCAAATGCGTGTATTCAGACAAGTGACGACGGGTTTTACTCTTCTCTGCGCGGAAGGATTCTTGGAAACAGTAGACATCGCCTAGAGCTGGCAAGCAGGTCTCCAAATAGAGTTGGGAGGATTGAGTGAGATAGGCCTTCTCTCCATAGTAGTCGAAGCCAAAGAGAGTGGCTCCACCTTCTACCTGAGTCTGTACCATACAAGGAGGAGTGACTTCCAGCAGACCCAGCTGATCATACTTTGTTCGGAAGGCAGTCATGAGAGCTGCTCGGACCTTGAGTACAGCAGAAGCGTTCTCGCCTCGAATGACAAGGTGTCTGTTGTCGGCGAGGATGTCGGGAGAGGCATCTTCGTTGATCTTGTTGGTGATAGCATCATCTCCGCCCGGTGCCTTGCTGACGACTCTCCACCAGTCAACGATGAGCTCGTGGTTGTCATAGGCAGTCTTGCCTTCTGGCAGAGCTTTGATAGTTCCGGTGATTTCGATCGAGGACTCCAGGGTCAGAGTAAGGGCATCGTAGGTTTGGATCTGGATGTCCCAGTATCAGTGAGTGTGGTAGATGCATAAAGGCATTGACTTACCAATTTCCCGCTCAGCACGCATTGGATGTAGCCCGTACCGTCTCGCAGGACGATAAAAGTGAGACCCGATTGTTGTCGGAGTCTGTGAACCCATCCAAATACACGGATACGCGCATCTCTGTTGTCCACACCCTGTCTGATCTTGATACGCTTTGCATCACCCGCTGGCTGTTCAAGCACGATCTTTTTGGCTTCTTCGAGCTTTCTGGCGTCTGCTGCTTCCTTGTCCTTCTCTTTCGCAGCAAGCTCCAATGCTCTAGCTTGCTTCTTCTGATGCTGCTGGAAGAGTGTGATGCCCTTCTTCTGAGCTGACTTCGCGACTGGCTGATAGCCTACAGCCAGCGTAGTTCCAGCAGGAGTATGCGTCGAGACCTCAGTTTTGGCGTCTTCAGCTTTTCGTACCATCAGGGATAGGGATGTCGTGTTTCGCGCAATGTAGGATCCCACGACTGTCTTGTACGGCAGGGCCTGGCTACCGTCGCCAGTCTCGTCGTTTCCAGCAACTTCGTCAACATAGAAAGTAGGCAGCTCTGCTTGCATCGAGATCATCATCATCAGCACTAGAAGTATGTAAACCAGCGATTGACGCGGCACCTTCGCTCGACGTTGTCGCTTTTTCTGAACTCTCGCCAGTCTTGCCCTGCTCGCCTACTTGCATGGCAGCCGTCGCCTTTTCCAGCGCGTCAGTCACCGCTTCTTTGCTTTTGCTCAACAGCGCGTTGGCCATAGTTTATGTCGCAGGTTGGTGCAGAAGTGATAAGCGATAGCAAAGGTTTTTTCCCCGTGACTCAGAAGTGGTGTTTGTTTGTAGCAACAACATCACTTATAGCCTTATAGACAGAGAGGACTACTTGAACTAAATCACGCCGCTTACCGCTACATCGTCAAAGCCAGCTTCGGCTTGTGGCAGAAGAGGTCTGTCCAGCCTATCTTTCCGTTTGTTCGCGAGCTTGACGTGCGAGTACAGACTCATCAGACCGCCTGGAGTTGTTCCCTCAAGTCGCTGCGCAGCTCCCTGCAAATGTCCTTGTCAGCCTTGCCTGAGCTGAGATAGCATTCGATACTGACAAATGTCGTCGGCCTGACTTTAGCTAGGCGCTCTTTCATCTCGTGAGACAGACCTTCGATAGTGCTGTAATCTAGCTCTTCGTCCAGAACAAGCGCTTCATCGCGCAGAAAAGAAGCTACTGACTGCGATTGTCTCCTAACATGGTAAGCGTATCGCCCTGTAAGCGCGAATCAGTATTTACATCGGTGCATGTGGTTGATGAAGAGTGAGATCTTACCTTCAATGTCCAGACGAGCCAGAATGGTAGGATTGTACCCCGCAAGTTCTGGTATCTGGCGCGTAAGAGTTGCGCAGGTGATCTTGGGGTAGCAGAGCAGGTCGAAAGCACTGTCGGAACTGCGGTCAGCAGGTGCAGAAACACAAAATCATGCTCGAGATACCTTTTCCTCTGTGCGTCCAAGCGGACTTCTGCTCCAGCCCTGTTCCACTCATGCGGTGTCCGAACATGGGTTTGCAGCAGATTCTTCGCTTCGTCCATTTCGTGTCTCATATCGCTGAAGCTTCTCCACCGCTCCTCGGAAACTGCTCCGACCATATGCGCTTTCTCAGTCAATCGCAAGTCTGCGTTGTCTGCTCTCAAGCTGACACGGTATTCCGATCGACTCGTGAACATGCGGTCTGTGGATCGCTTCAGCACCGAACGAGACCGAAGCATCTATATGAAACTCACAAGGCTCGTCAGCTCCCTTTGTGACCAGATCATCGACCATCACGCCGATATATCCGTCTGCTCGACTCAGAACGAGCGGCTCTCTGCCCATAACGGCAGCACCAGCATTGATGCCAGCAAGGACACCTTGCGCAGCGGCTTCCTCATATCCGGTAGTGCCATTGATCTGACCAGCTAAGAAAAGACCCTTGATACGCTTCGTCTCAAGGGTTGCTGGAATATGAGATCAGGCTTAATCATAATATCCTTATATCTCAATAGATACACTCACGTTTCAGCTCTCTTGGGTCAATATGATCGTACTCCACTCCGTACCCAGGTCTCACCATCTCCACATTCTCCAACCCTTTGATGGTCTTCAACATTCTATACTGTTCATCCGCAGGAATTGTCATTGACAATCCGTTCGGATATATGAGGTCGGTATCTTCAGGATACCCTTCCGGCTCCAACCATACTGTATGCGACAACCTCTCGCCAAACTTGATGATCTTGCTTTCCACACTAGGACAATATCGTGGCCCTTTAACTTCTTCTTTCAGATGAACAGTACGATGTAAGTTCTGTTGTACGATGGCATGACCTTCTGCATTTGTCGACGTTTTCCATGTCACGACTTGCCGATCTTGATTTGCAACGCCATTCTTGGAGAGGAAGGAAAAAGGTGCTGCGGGATTATCGCCCGGCTGGATCTCAAGGCCCTTCTTGTTGATACTTGAGCCAAGAAGACGTGGAGGAGTACCTGTTCGAAGGCGTCCAAGCTTGAACCCTGCTTGTCTTAGAGAAGCAGACAATCCATAAGAAGCAGGCTCGCTAAGGAAAGGAGATTATTAAGCAGACTATACAACATATAAGCGGACTGCGACCCACTCAATACGGCCGAAAGGCGTTTGCTCCATTCCGATATTGATTTTACCGCCCAAGAAGGTGCCCGTCGCGATAATAAGCTTGTCACAAGGAATAAATTCGCCAGCCTCTGTTAGTGAAAGATTCAGCTACCTATTCCTCTTTGTCCGTTGATTGCGATCGCCGGACTAACCTGTTCTGATACCCTTCACTTCGCCTTTGAGTTCAGTTGAGGCAGACGTGCTTGGCGCACTATGATCAGGCTCATGTAGTACGAGATCTGCAACGCTCCCTGCTTTCAGAGTCAAGTTCGGGTAGGATCGCAAGGTGTCCTGCATGGCTTTCTTGTATAGACTCCGAGAAACTTGCGCGCGAGGGCCCTGGCAGCAGTCATTTCAAGTCAATCTTATGTATCAAAAGGTACAGCACTACTTACGTGTACAGCTGGGCCTTTCGAGCGATTCAAGATGTGAAATTGGATGCCGGCTTGGTCTAGAAAGTGCATGGCTTTCAGCTGAGAACATGACCTCAGTGTTCGCAGGTACACTCACCGACGAGCTTTCCGCAAAGACCATCAAGTCTAACAAACCGGTTCTTTCAGCTTTCTTGCCAGAAGAAGATCCGTCTTCATGAGACAGGCTTACGCATCTACTTCTCGTATGAGAGTACCTTTTCCAATACCGCCGAAGGAAGGGTTGCAGCTCATTTCGCCAATGGTGTCGAGTCTTTGCGTCAAGAGCATTGTCTTTGCTCCAGTCCGAGCAGACGCTGCTGCAGCTTCGCATCCAGCATGACCACCTCCGATGACCTATGTATCATCAACAACATAATCTTGAGCATGAAGGATCTGGCTGCTTGGACAGTTGAAGGCTTTTCCCGTACGATTACTGAGACTTCAGATGAAGGCGGCCTGCTTGAAGGCTCTGGTACAGCAGCATGGGTTGCGAAACGGCGAGACTTGGACAACCGTAGTACTGCTAATGCAGGCTTCTTCTTGACGAGGTGATACCGAGGTGCCAGCATGACCGAACAAGACGATGTCGAAAAGCAAGAATCGCAGCGCATTGTCACTCGAAAGTCGCCAGCTGGCAATGTCAGCTCGAGATATGCGCAACAGCTACTACCTCTCAATATACATTCATCTGCTCTTATCTTAAGCCTCACAGGCATTTCTGAGGATCATCTTCCAAGTCTGAAACGCATCTGACAAGGAGAATGCCCTACCTGCCTTAGACCAATGATATGTATCCTCCGACCCTTATATCAACGCCTCAAGAGCTGCAAGGCTGTCCTATCAGTCCTCCTCTACCGATTTTTATGTCTGAAACTCAGCGTATTGTCGCGGCCGGGGCATCGCTTACGAGCTGCAAGCTATTGTCACACGAAGATGCTCAATTCACGACTTGCAAGCGGACCCAGCTATAGCATTTCGTTGACTGTCCTCAGTGTCAATGATGGCACGTGACACAAACAAGTGACCTCTGTACGCGTTGCGAGAGAATTACATGAGCCTGAAGAGGCGCGCCCATCTTTCCAAAGTCTAGAGCAGTAGCGGATACGGATCTATAAACCTATGGCTTGTCTCGCTAGTCCCAACCGCCGCCTTCGGTCTGCACAGCTTTCAAGAAGACTTACGATCACCGGGCATTGTTGACGGATGCCATTCTAGCAGCTTGTGTTAACTATTGGGAATTCATGGCATGGTTGATACAGTCAGTTCCGGGAAGTATAAGCGTTACTCAGACACTCCCGAGGCTCAGCTGTCACAGGGAAAAGATCGTTACATTGTATCTATAGCATGGCATAATCGCAACAGAGCGACTGTAGACCTGCGTATCGCTTGCTTGAAAACCCGCTTGATTGTGGTTTCAGCTCTTTTGCGAACTTGACCAGACTTGGTTCTTTCATCAGCATCGACTGGCTTTTGAGGAAACCAATCGCAAGCAACGGCGCATCAACGTCGACCTCGTCGATATCTCAAGTACCTCAGAATCGCTATTGCGCCTGCAAATCCATTCGCAACGGCCCTGTCTAACCTGGGAGGGACGGATTCCGACCTTCGAACACGCATTCCAGGCGCACCTTACGCGCAACCCTCTAGCAGTCGCTGGTAGACCTGCTGTACTTCGTCCCGTCAACATCTGCGTCTTTGTCGCGAGCGCGTAGCTCCTCTGTGTGTCGAGGCGCGAGCCAGGCAAAAGTAAAGTCGAACGAAAACGTCAATAACTCAACAAAGATCAGTCTATTTGGCTCTCGGGAGTTCAACTCTATTCAGTACGCTTGCGCCTACTCCCTTGGCTTCGTCCTCGATTCTCATTTCAGCTTGTTGTTTTGGGCTCGTCAGCCCTACTTTTTGCTATAGCAGTCGCAGCTTGATCAGCTACCTTCTGCATCTGAAGAGATTCAAGAACGTAGCTATTCCTTCAGTCGTTCATTGGATCTGCAAGTACCGCCTCAAACGACACCAAGACCTCGATTAAGGCACCGCAGGCACTGAAAGATCTATCATCGTATGTGCGCCTAGTCAAGTACATAGTTGCGTCTCAGGACACACTCCTAATGCACCACTTGATCTGGGCAGAGCGAAGCAAGCGAATCGACAGCACCGCCAACTGAAGAAGGACACCCTCAGCTCGGCTAGCAATCTCCCTCTGTAGGGCGAGCTTGTCGACTGTCCACGGTATACTCTACCAAGTGAGGAATCAGACCATTACAAGCAGTCGCACTCCCGCTTAACGCATGACGCTCCTACCTCGTTGACAATAGGCATTTCTCGACCTCGTAAATACGAACAAGTCGACTAGCTACATTACAAGCTCAACGACTGCACCTTTGGATAGTCACGACTTCTCTTCGAAGCGCATCCTTGAAACGGCGATCTCTCTCTTCCTCCTTCAAATCATCTTCACGCGCCTTGTGCCAATCTTTATTTGAGATCTGCAATCATGGACGGCTCTACCGCATACCAGCAGCAGCATCCGCAGCAACAACAAAATCCCTATGTTAATTACGCAACACAGTACAACCATCTCATACCTTCATCATCGACAGCTCAGCAATACCCAGCAGCCCATCCAGGTCAACAACCGCAAGGCACAGTCTCAGATGCAGACTTCGAGCTCATGAAGCGATCTTTTGCAAACGCAAGCTTGGGTGGAAACGAGGCTTCCGCATCCACTTCTTCCAATGCTCTTGCTGCTACTGCTGCACACGGCGGGTCCGTCTCACAGCAAGCATCTCAGCAGAACTCCCTTCCTGGATTTCAAGGAAAGAAGTCGAGGTACAATAGTATGCCTGGTCACCAATTTCAGCAATCACACCAGCTGCATCAACAACAGCAACAAAACCTTGCATTTGGGCAGCTGCCTCCTACGGGTGCCTTAAACGGTGCAGCAGGTCAGTGGTCACTTCAGTCATTCCCTGAACGACATATGCAATGATTGACACATATCGTTTCACAGGTCTAAATGGGTCAACAAGCGGTGCTCGTGACAGTTCCGTAGCAGCAGGATCAGCGCCTAATGGCATGTCAAACTCTATCAACGGAGGAGCACCATTCCCCTTCAGCGACTACAGTACATACGCAGCTATGGTAGCGGCATCGGCTGGTCCTTCAAACGCGTCTACATCACCCAATAGCAACGCGTTGGCTACAAGTCCATTTCCATCAATCGGAGGCTTCCCTGCTGGCTATCCGGGTGCTCTGTCGATGGTGCAGCAAGCGTCTACTTCTCCTAATTCTGGAAGCGGACCCTTCGGTCTTCCGCAAAACCTGTACGCCAACGGGCCTTCCACGTCGACTTCGTTTTCGAACAACAACAATCTGCATCAAAGAACAGTTTCAGCAGCGGCTGGGCTACCGGGTACACCAAGCCTTGGTCCTTTCAGCCAGACTTCACCTCAACTGAATACCTCGAGTCCGCAATACGGGATGGTAGGACCTGCAGGCTTCGCTTCAAACTTGAATCTCAGCCCAAATGCTGCGATGAACGCTACTTCCCCGTCCTCCAATCCAGCAACTTCACCTTTCCCGAACATCAATAATCCTCCTCTCTCGGCAAGCATGAACGCTGCCATGAAGTCGAGTAGTCCTCAACAGCCTTTCCAACAACAACATCAAGCTCTTCTAACCGCTGCAGCTGCACTTGCAGCAGCCACATCTCCCAACAACTATCTCGCCAACAACCTGAGTTCATCCACGACTGCACCTCTTATGTCCCAAAACATGTCTGCAATGTCTTCTCTTTCAGGCGGCTTGCAATCTTCCACAAACTCGCTTGGCGGTATGAGTGGTGGAAATACTCCTCTATCTCCCTTGACGGCTTTCACCACGCCTGGCGCGTTTGGTACAAGCCCTGCGTTCCCTTCAGGTCCATTCAATCCGGCTATGACAGCTGGTTTGGGAGTTCCTGGTCTGTTCGGCCTCAGTGGCTACAATACCCTATCTTCAAGCGGTGAGCTGGCGTTCATAATGCATATCCTATACATATCTGACTGAAGCCTTGTTTGATCTATTTTTAAGTCGGAGGGCTCGGTGTTTCCGTTCCTATGGGAAGTCCAAGCTTGTCACAGCCGGTGAGTAAATCCATGATATCGATGGGCAGGCGCCGGCCTGACGACTCTCTCATTCATTCCAGCTGAGTGACAACGGTGCACCTCCGGCTGGTCCACAAGTGATACGCACAGTCTATGTTGGCAACCTACCTGGCGATGCCTCTGTAGACGAGCTGCTTTCTCAAGTCCGCTATGGGCCGATCGAGAGCGTCAAGATTCTTCCAGACAAGTCTTGTGCTTTCATCTCGTTCTTGGACCCGCAAACTGCTGCGGCTTTCCACTCTGACGCAAACTTGCGGAAGTTGCAACTGCATGGCCAGGACCTCAAAATTGGCTGGGGCAAGCCCACCAGTATACCTGCGGCTGTCTTGCAAGCCGTACAGCAGTTCGGAGCAACGCGTAATGTCTAGTAAGTGGTGTATGGACGCTCGAACAGTAGATTTCAGCTGATGATGCTCTGAAACAGTCTTGGGAATCTCGAGGAATCGTACAGCGAGGCGGATTTGCGGGACGATATGTCTAAGTTTGGTCACTTGGACCAAGTCAAGATAGTCCGCGACAAGAACATTGGCTTCGTGCATTTCTTGTCCATCTCGAACGCTATCAAGGTAGTTTCCGAGCTACCTAAAGATCCAGCATGGCAAGGTCGGCGTGTCAACTATGGAAAGGATAGATGTGCATATGTCCCAAGAAATCAGCATCAACAACAACAGCACAATCAGATGGCCGCGGCAATGGCTGCTCAAGCAGCTTCGCAGCTTACAGGCTATTCGTCGCCTTTCAACTATATGTCGCCCGTCATGCCTATGTCTCCTATGATGTCTCCATTGGCTTTCCAAGGAGGATTCGCAGATCCCGCTCTTATCAACGGCAACAGGACCGTCTATCGTAAGTCGTTTCAATTCTGAAAAAGGAGTGCGCTAAATGTCTAACGGCAGTGGGAAATCTTCATCCCGACACTACGTGCGAGGATGTCTGTAATACGATACGAGGCGGTATCTTACAAGAAGTTCGTCACATTCCCGACAAGCACATCTGCTTTATCACCTTCGTTCTACCAGAGTCTGCTCTGGCACTCCACCAAGCTGCCACGCAACAAGGCATTACAATCAGGAACAGACGTCTGAAAGTCGGCTGGGGCAAGCCTAGCGGGCCTTGTCCGCCAGGAATTGCTGCGATAGTCAATGCTGGCGGCTCCAGGAATGTCTATATCGGCAACGTGAGTCTCTACTACTGCATGTGCGGGACACATATAGCTCACATTCGTTCCGCGGTATGCAGATTGACGACTTTGAATTCTTTACTATCGACAAAATCAAGGAAGACCTTGGAGAGCACGGCGAGATCGAGCAAGTCAATGCGCTCGAAGAAAAGAGCTGTGCCTTCGTCAACTTTGTACGACCCTTTTGTAAGGCACTAATAGAGTGCAATCTGGCTGACATGGCTTCTGTAGACTAAAATTGCTAGCGCCGTCAAAGCTATCGAAGCTCTCAAGAGCCATCCAGACTACTCTCGATTCAAGATGTATGTGATACAATCAGGTATTGCTAAGAATCTGCTGAGATTTGTCTCTATTTCAGTGCATACGGCAAAGATCGAGTTGGCAACTTAGCAAGAGGGCCATTCACGCGCCGCGGCAACAACCATGGGCATGGCTCCCATCGCAGACATGACACCGGCTTCTCTCCTTCTCCTGGCTATCTGTCCCCTCCACCTGATGGACCCGGCGAGAACGGTAACTTGGAGCACGAAGAAGAAGTTCAGCAGCAGTCTTCTCAAATCGAGGCTGTCAAGAGCGCTGCTGCGGCAGTGAGCACCGTGGAGCAGCAGCAGTCTAATCATGCCGATGTACAAGCATGAACAAACTTCGATTGTTATATCGCAGGCTCCAGTCCCGAGCAAGCATCCGCAATGTTACGATCTCAAAAACGATATGTTCCGCATCGCAGATAGTCTCGCATCCACATATACCGTCTAGCCTCCGATGTCAAGCTTGGGTTTACTGGTTTCACCTCCTTTATATCATTCCGAACAGCAATTTCCGAGTCCTTTTAAGTCATTCCTCCGTGATTGTATTCCTGCAGCCGTAGTAGTATGCACAGACCTTTTCGCGTTTTCGTTCGAGAATACTAGATACTTGTCCACGTCCTAACGTCCGCCGTTGTATACATAGCTATTAGACTATTCTCGCTTTCGATACTTATCGCGGATATGAAGCTTGCCATCACATACCGCGCCGCATATTCAAGCGCTAGCCTTGTACAATATTGCTCACACTCCCCTGTCCGATTGTAAGAATGTCTACAACATACAAAGCATCCAATCTCAGGACATACAGGAGTCTTACTAAGCACCAAGTCTATGTTCCGTCACGACCACAAATCGTCAAAAGCGTTCTTGTTGGACGTGCTGGCCCCTGAAAAGCCTCCGAACCCATCACTTGAGCTTGCGGCTTGGCTATTGTTTGAAGAACCCCATATATCTGCCGAGTTGAAGAGATCTAGCGAGGTCGTATTTGAGGCTGGAGCTGGCGAAGTGAAGGCATTCTGTGTGGACGGAGGGTTGGCTGGCGTAGGATGTGTAGAGTAGGAAGAGGAGGAGGAGGTGTTGAAGTACAAGTTGTTGGACAGACTTGGTGCGGGAGCCGAAGCTGCAGGCGGAGCAGCTGCCCACGGATTGCCACCTGAAAGCGAATTGCTGGCGGCTCTGCCCGTTCCTCTGTTGGTGCTTCCAAAGCCAGAGTTTGTCACATTGTTGTTGCTGTATGAAGGGAAGGAAGAGCCCGATCCAGCCCCACCGAGATTGAGGGATGAGAAGGCATCTAGTGGCTGGCTCGCAGCGTGCTGAGTTGTGGACGGCGGACTGCTGATTGAAGACGAAGAAGATCCAAATAGCGACATGATATCCTGATTGTTGCGCCTAGCATTTGCGTTCGAGGCCGCTGAAGTTGCAGCTGCCGTTGCACCAGGCGAGAAGTCCAAGTCGAAGAGGCCGTTGCCACTGGACGCAGGCTGAGCACTTGGTTGTGGTTGAGGCGGACCAGCAGGAGCAGACGCCGTTGCCTGTGTTGCTCGAGCTGGAAGTGCCGTGGGCGGTGAAAGCACTGAAGAAGTTGGCTTGACTTTCGCAGAAGGCGTTCTGGATGATGATGATGAAGAGCTGTAGGAGGATGTGGATGGCTCTCCAAGAAGATCGAAAGCTGCGGAAATCTGAGCAGAGCGTTTAGGAGCAGGTGCAGCTTCGGCAGACGACGTCTGTAAGAACCACGCTTTAGCAATTTAGAGGATGACAGAATAGTATGGGGCTTACTGCTGCTTGGGCATCTGAATCTGCAGGTTCGCCTAGCGTAGCTGGATCCGGCAAAGGGCCTTCCATAGCCCATCGCTTTGACTCGTATTTTGAGCGGATGAAAGATTCGATTTTACTGTGGGGTATAGATCAGCAAAGGAATCTGAGATATGATAATCCCGCGATTCACTGTTCTGGCGGCTGGTGCCCAGGCTTGAGATGCGCTTCCCAGTAGATGTTTGCCTTGACATTGCCCCATCGGTCCATGTTCTTGATGCACAGCGGGATCATCAGTCTAAGGGACTAGATGCGGACGCCCTTTTGACGCGCTTACCGCTATTTGTTCAGGACTCCATGTGTCGAGGTCGACGGATCTGACTGGAAGTATAGCAGCGTTTCAGTATGCGATACCATCGGCGTTGTTGCTCGTCAGTCGCACCTCTGCTGATGTGGACGCCGAGACCGCGATGAATCCCAGAGCACCGGATGCACAGAAACACGCCCAGATTCGTCGCCGCCCAGCGCGGATCTTTGACATTCGCAGGTAGAACATGGTACAGAATCAGTACCAAAGACTTCATAAACCAATTGGAGCTCTTGACGAGGCTTTGCGACCGTGATTTTCTGGATCTTTATGTCGGTTTCCCTCCTACTCACCGTTTCGCTTGCAGTCGACGCAGACCTTGTTCTCTGGCCGCTTCAACATCGCACGCAGCTGCTCAGCGTGCTTGGCCGTCGTCGCTTTGCTCTCCCTGAATCGCGTAGACATCTCGATAGGCTTGCTGTTGGACCTCGTGAAAGCCCCGAAATGACTACGAAATCTGGGTTGATGAATCTATGCCCTATTCGCAATGTCAAGAGCAATACTGCCAAATCGAGTCTAGCCTAGTTCTTTGCTTTTCTGGTCTCCCTGTAGCAATCCCGTAGGCTCTAGCGATCCTTGAGCAGTGTGCTCGATCGACTCGAGACTTGCGAATAATGTCGTCTTCTTTCTCGCTCACTGGACATGTCTACCAAATTCCCCGGCAGGAAGACAGGCTGTCCCTCTGTATGAACAGAGGGCGATACATGTCTAGGGCGCGAGTAGCTGCAGCCGGCGCTCTAAACTCTCGACAGCTCTTCGTGAGAGGACCACATTCGCCTATACATCATTCCCTGTCACTGTCAACGACCACTTCTGGACCTACATGCGAACCTGGCCAAGTCAGCAGAGCAAATTCGTTCGAACTGTCGAGCATGAGGAATTTACTATCTTTCCAGTTCAGACCGTCAGTCGGCTTTCTGTGCCCTTGTCTGACCACCCTGACTCAATGCTGTGCACTCAGGCCTTGGTGTTTGCTGCTGGACCTCTTACCCTCTTACTTTCCCTATAACTCGCCATCGCCAACTTCCCACTTACGACTGCCATCTTATCATGCCCGTAATCGACAACGGTGCCTACTACGGCTGGGATCCCAAGACTCAGCAAGCCCAGTGCGGTGGATACCCAGACGACAAGTCGCGGAAGGTGAGTTCGCATGCCAAATCCTCATACAACCGGACGTTCTCATCATACTCCTCGTTAGCCTCTAAACAAGCGTATCGAGGCGAAGTATGGTCGTATCGGCGGCGAAGATTTAAAGAAGGCCTTGGGACACCTTCAAGACAAGCACTACGACAAGCATGCATACCACGCTCCGGAACTCAACTGTCGTCCGCTTTCCCTGTGCCGCAGCTGTGGATCTCTCCGAAGTGTTGATATCGAGCCTGCCATAGCACCAGAAAAGCTATCTTCGCGAAAGTCATCCATGACCTCCCCTATCAACGATGGAGGAGCTTCAGAAACGACAAGCCAAAATACCGGTGTGCAGAAGTCCGACAACGGTACGAAACGTAGAGCGTCACGAACTTCCACCGTCTCATCGGCAAGCAGCGGTTCCACTCGATCTGCATCTCTGTCAAGCAACCGATCAATGGCATCCAAACGCTCAAGTGTTTCTTCGTTTGATTCTAAAGGAGGTCATGCTCCTAGTGTCAACAAGAATTCCAAGTGATGAGGATAAGTTTGGTATCCTTACGTTGTCTCCGTACGATCAGATGGTCTTTGAGAACGACTTACGCAGCTCCCTTACGTCCGATGCAGGCTTTCTCTCATCATTGCCGTGTCCCTGCTAATGATCAAGGTCTCACCAGACTTTTCGCCGGAACTCGCTTCTGAGTACGACATCCGCCAATTTCCCACTCAATCACAATCAGATCGTGCCCTTCAAAACATAAACACACCACACAACGGACCTACGTGCATTACTTTGACTGGCAGCTAGCGAGGCTTACACTGATCCCGCTTATACCTGGTTCCACCCTGCTACGAACGTTTTTAGATCCAACACTGCTAAGATGTGGGACATAAACAGTGCGCAGTCGATGAGGGCATGCATTCCAGATCCCAAAAGCTACGCAGTGTAGCCGGTGGCAAGGCGTTTGAAAGTTCGACCAATCAGACGCTGCGCATATCGGTTTGACAAATCCTCCGAGCTGTCATGCATTTATAACAGGAACTGTGCTGTGATATGCATTCTATAGTCTGGTCTTTCACTATCGATTACTTTCTCCATCGAGATGACTGATCCTGTACAGCTTCCAGCTCGAGAGCCTGAGCTCGTCGCGAGAGTCCGAAGCATGGCACCAATATGGCCAGTCTACCCTTCAGCTACTCGAGTGTCTCCTCCTGCTTCAGGTACTGCTGCCGACCTGAACGGTGGTGATGCATTAGAAAAAGGCAAAGCATGCTATTCGTCAGTCAGGGATGGATCGGACTGCTGTCAGACGCTAAAGGATCCTAAGGAGAGACACCTCATCAACCCAGATCTAGTCAGGTTAGTACCGCTCTCGTATTCGGTGTCAGTGCATCATTACAGAGGACTTGGCTAAAGGCTTGCGACCAGGGATATTATCATTGGGTTGTCCGATGGCTTGACGGTAGGTAGAATCCGTGCAGTATGTAATTCCATCTCATGGGCTTCCTGTGTGTGTCAGGTCCCTTTCGGTCTCACAGCTGGTTTGGCTGCATTCTCGACGGCACATGTCGTTGTGGTGGGAGGAGTTGCAGAATTGATATCTGGGTCGCTATCAATGGGTGTAGGAGGTTACTTGTCAGCCAAAGCTGAACGTGAGCGTCTCTTTCAAGCATATCCTGCGAGGCTGACCGCCCAGCGCATCCAGGCGATCATTATCTCTACATGCTGAAGTCGACTCGCGCCAGGGTGAAGCGATCTTGTGCTGGTGCACTGCAACAAGAGGTCAAAGAAGTTCTCGGTGGACTAGGAGTCCGCGAGTCACGGTGTCGTCAAATCGCAATGGACCTCCTTGAAGCCGAAACATCAGTGGAGAAAGATGGACAAGTACAAGCTGCGCTCAAATCTTCCGAGGAGACTGAAGATGTTGGACTCAGTCACTTCTTGGTAAGATTCGGAGTGGGAGAAGAAAGAGTAGAGCAATCAAGGTTCGTTATCAGTGCTTTCGCAATTGGTCTATCCTACCTGGTTGGAGGAGTGATCCCTCTACTTCCCTACATCTTTATGCGAGAAGTAACGCACGCTCTCTTTGTTTCGGCTGGTATTACTGGACTGGTATTGGTCATCTTTGGCATGGTAAAGGCATACTATACTGGATCAGAGATTGGCTGGTTCGGATACACGAAGGGCGCCATCTATACACTTGCAATCGGTGGAGCTGCTGCAGGGTCGGCCTATGGGATCTCGCGTGGAATCGAATCTGCGTGGAAATAGAGGATTTGAGGTACGGCAGGCGTTGATATGTACAAAAGCGGCTTACGGATGCGGCATTGATTGTCTTCGGTCATTGAAGGGGCCGCCTGTAGCGATATAAGGTCAGGCTTCTATCTTCCACCCTGCTCTTTGAAGGAATACTTATCTGTGATGATTGATGGCTGTATGTCTACGCGATTGCATATTCGATTTTTCATGCCACAAATCTCCGGCTGGCGCTGCAGATCAACTACGGTTAGTCGTGTAAAAGCTCAGCTATTTCGACCCAGGCGCAAGTATGCATAGCTGCAATGCTGCAGGGTTTTTGAAAGCAGATATTTAAGGGACTGCGGAGGCTTGAATGGAGTTGCAGGAGAGTCACTCTACCAAGTCAGCATAAGTTCGTGACAAACAACGACGGCAAAGCCAAGCGTGTAGCTAAAATCCACCTGGTCTAGGCCCAAGGAATGGATTAAATGGGTCGTTGAACGGTAGCGTGTGCACTGTCTTGTCGCCTTTAGAACCTCCGCGCTGTCCATGACGATGATGACTGTGGTGGTGCTTTTTCTTCGGCTCAGAGATCAGCTCTGGATGACGGAAGGTAGTCTGAAACTCTATATGAGTGTAGGTTTCCAGGAAGGTTTTGCGCTTGCGGTCGTTCTCGGGTTGAGCTGCCAGCCTCCTCTTCTCCCGAAGATGTACTACTGGCTGGTATTGTCTAATAATGTTCTTGCAATCGCTGAAGAAGAAGTCATTGAAGGGAATGACTCCCTTGTCACAGCTGACCCCTCCTGCAGTTATGTCGATGATCTTCCATTTGGCACCTTGTACTTTTCCTCTGTACATTCTGCTATGGACATCCGAGATTGACGATCCGGCAGGTCGACCGAAAGGAGAGAAAGCATTCGTAGGGCTTGAAGGGTTCGTAGCTGAAGCGTTGCTCGAGCAGGAGGAATTGCAAAAGCTGGAACCTGACGAATTTGTAGACGAGCTGTCGTAACTCCCCTGGCATTGCTTGTTGGGCCTGGAAGTCTTCGCAGATCCAGCAGTCTTTTTGAAACCGGCGAGTTCAGCCTTCAAGCGCTGAATCTCCAGCTCCTGCTTGAGTCTAGCTATCTCTACATCTTGGGGGGTCTGAGTGGCTTCATACCTGGGCGGTGGTGGAGTTATGCTAGAAGCATTACTGTTCTTGCGGCTGCCGCCTATCTTTTGAACTGTCTTGCTCATGGTGCGGCACTTTGGTCTGGAGGTCTTTTGCTGACGGTTATTCGCTCGTTTGGTCAGGAGCAGAGCCAGCATTTGTGTCGCTCCAGCGGGTTTTGTAGCCCTTGCAGGGCAGTACTTCCCTTTCCCCCTGTCTAGAAAGGGTAGGGAAAGGGAAAAGTAACCGTTCTGTTTCGACAACCAAGGGAAGGGTGAGATCCGGGAAATGTACATTAGTCAGAGAGGGTGTCAATTAATTAATTAACTGTATGTATGCATACCTTGCAACCCGTTGTAAATCGCTACTTTCTATTTTGCTTGATCCTAGCTGGACATCAGTCTTTAGGTAAGAGAGGTCAGCTCCATCGTCGCAGATTTGCCAGAGTCAGCCCAGCATGTCATCAGTAATGCATGCGCTGAGAGCACGACATCTCTGATTCGAGCTCGCTGCTACTTATTTTCTCCTGGGTGTCGATGGATAGCGGAATATGGTAGTGCCTCTAGCTCCTGGGTTGGGGTCTCCTCATGCGCTTGATGCAGACAGTACCTTCTGCGGTGAAGTCATTAGCTTTTGTGACCCCGTTGCATATATGTTCAACTCGATCCTTCCCATAATATTGACAACAAATCACAGACAAACAAGGGAAGACAGGTACTACCAAGGGCTACAAAGCAGATCCGTTACGGAGGAGTTTGACGATCTTGCAGCTAGTTGCCTTCGGATCTAAAGATGGTGATTTCTTGCTGCTTGAAATACCGCCTGTTCTCTTCGTCTATGAGCACCAGATTCAGATAGTATCTCGCAGAGAACTTCTTGTTGACATCTCGGAACGTAGGCGTTAACTCGAAACCTCCCAGGAAGAGGCGGATCGGTATCGTTTCGCCTCGCACGGGTGCACCGTCCATAATTTCGAACTTCGTGATTGTCTCTGACTCGTTATATTGGTTCGGAGCTAGAGATTACGATCTTAGCTGTAATACAGACTAGGCTTTACGAACCGCTTACGAGCGCCGGTAGTCTCCCTCCGAATGATCGACAGCTCCATATGCTTGATCTTGATCCGCACAAGCAGGAAGTATATCTTGCCTACTATCACGTCTTTCAAGTGGTATCTGTAGACAAGCATTAGCGTTACTCAACCGGCACGTTCGCAGGCAGTGTAGCCTACTTCGATTTGTTGTATTCGAATTCGATATGCAGGCAGTCTTCTATGCCAACCTCCATCTTTATCGAGTTGTTACTATCAGGCGGCATGCGGTAGCTGTGCACCCAGATATCGCGCTCTTTGACGACTTCCGCTATACGGCGTGCTATCGTGACTCTGATGAAGTACCGCAGCTTGACATTGATGCCATTGTATGATTCGTACTGCTTCTCGACATTTTTGAACTCAAAATCGTATGTCTGTGCTCCGCGCAGGTCGCCGGATGCAGCCAGTTCTTGCGACATGCTCAGGAACTCGTAGTGGTTTCCTCGGTCGTAGAAGAGGTCTGATCATTGATTTGAGCCTTAGAAGTAAGTACTTGACTGTCTTGAAGCTGCCTTTTCGCACCTATACTCCCGACAAACTCGACCTTGATGCCATCGTGCTTGACGCCTTTCCCATCCTTCGCTCGCACAATGACCTGGTATACCATTCTCAAGGTTCAGTATCTGAAAGATTCTGCGCGCAAGAGCTGGGTGTCCTACCTGGCCTTTGACGCTTTCCCCATCGTAATAGACTGGACATGTCTCTTTGCGCTCCGGCTTGTCGCCTTTGACTTCGACAATCTTGCGCTCATCTTCGCCAGATAGTAGGACTTGCGCATCCAGTCCTGCCTGGAAACTCGGAAGCCATGACATGGTGGTGTGGAGCAGGACCCAAGGCGAGGCAACAAGGTGCAAAAGCTCAAAGCATGCTTCGAAGTTCTGAAAGTGTTTGTAGATGCAGCGAATAGCTGTATGCTTTACGTTGTTAGCAAAGGCTTCGAAACTACACCGGTAAAGACGCTTCAAGTGCCATCTAGGTGCGCGTACATAAGGCTATGTAGCAAGCCTTCGAAGATTAATTGCATATGCCAGTACTTCACAGGTCCAGCTTGCGACTCGTACCACCCAATGTTGTCCTACGCCCTGACGCCAAGGTGCGACTTCTGCGACATGGCGCTTGGCCGACGACCAGTAGAAGCGCTAGCCCTTCTGGCAGCCTGCCCCGTATTCTCTTTGGACCCTATCCTCGATTGACTCGATTCACTTGCTCGGCGGAGATTACCGGGTCTGGGAGGCTGAGGTGCTGGCGTGGGCGAAGCTATGAGCTTTGCAGTGACCCGCTGCGGATGCGCTGATGAGAGGCAGAGACTGAACTGGAAAAGAGATGTCTATGATGCCCCGCATCAAATAAACGGAGTTCCCAGGGTCCTTTTCCGTCAGGCCTGGCCACGATACAGACTTTGTTTAGATTCCCTCCAACCGATTCACTTAACCACAAAGCCAATGGGTTCGGAGGTGCTCTACCCGATGGGATGCGTTTGAAGCGATTTGGAGGCTTCCACTTGCTGGCATCTACGGAGCTTGTCATGTCTAGGAATCTCGACTCTGTCTTGCCATTTGGCAGTGTTATCTCGAAGAGAATCGTGTAGTAGGCCATGTCGCTGTAGTCCCAGCCGCCGTCGCGAGTCGAATTTCCAGCAGCGACGCTGAAGGTACAGAGCTGTGCAGCACCAGGGCCTGCCTGAGACTTCTGCATGATGGGACGACCGTGATGTAAGGCTGAGGAGGGAGAGGAGGTGGAGGGATATTTGACAACTTTTATGATCTGGTCTGAAAGCAAAAGCCACGACCAGCAAGGTAGAGGGTGAGGGAGCTACCGATGCGGATGCACACTCCAGAGAGAGGTGGAAAGGTGAAAGGGCGGAGCCTGGGCCAAGTGCGAGTTCGACAGGTGTTTGGCTGAGATCCGCCTTGGCACTACAAGGGAAGTAAAGCCTTTCAGACTTAAATCACGCGCAGAAGTAGAGCTGCGTTCACTTACGTTGATAGCTGTGAGTGATTTGCTGCCTTTACTACATTCTCACTCGCTCGCAGCTTGTCTTGCGAGTTCGAGAAAAGCAGCTCTACTTTCTTCCTCATCGTGATGATGGCTCGCATTAAGCTGTCTGTACAGATTCCATACGCCTTGTAGTGCTTGTATCGTAGCTGCGTCTGCATTGCCGCAACTTGATGGTGCTGACTTGCGCATGGCTGATTGGGCTGAAGAAGCAGCGCTCGGCCTGGCACCATTATCGCCATTGCTAGAGAGACGTGCTTCTCCTCCGATCGTGCTTTTTTGCTTTCCATATTCACTCCAGTATGCATCGTCATCCTCCGAATCCACTGACATTGTCTGCAATCGGGAGGCTGGAGACTGCTGAGCTTCATTGTCGTTGTCCGAGACGCCTCCCCAGTACCTCGCAGCTGCCTTCTCTTCGTCTTCATCTTCTAATTCTTCCTGTTGTTCCGCTGCGAATCGCTTCACCTCTGCTACATCTGCGAGAGTTTGCTGAATAGTATCCTTCCAGATCTGCGGATCTCCTGTACAATGCGAAGGAGCTTTTATATCGTAGAATCGCCATGCGCTCTCCAACTGCCCATTACTCGATGCATCTGAGCCCTTGCTAGAACTAGCTTCTTCCCACATGAGCCAAAGGTACAGTGCATGCTTTTTGCCTGTCCATCCAGCTATACGTATCCTCGCAATCAATCTATTCTCTTCATCGTACGCAGCAGTATACTTGATATCCTTTGTCGGCGCAACATTTTCGACACCTTGGGCTGCAAGCTGATGTAGGTTTTCTGTCGTTTCGGCGTCTGCGAAATGGCCTTGTAGATATTCGGGCGAGTCTGCTTTGGAAGACATGTAGTAGTGTCGCTGGACGACGGGATCAGAGAGCAGAGAAGCAGGAATTGGACATGGAGATTCGGCGAGAAGGAAGGGGAGGAGCTGGAGTAAGGCAGGTAAAGGAGATGGTATACTAGCGTTAGGATCCATATTGAATGAGGCAGGGGGGTATCTTGCGAAGAGTCCAGTCCGATCAACGATACTGTAATCGCTTGTTCCTCTTGACGATTCGCGTAAAGACAAGAAGCACTTAATCAAGATGTTACGCAAAGCCATCACTTCGACACTTCAACAGCAAGCTTGTACATGTCCCTCTCTTGTGCCTCTTCCAGCGAGATCTCTACATTCAGCGCGCCCAGCTTCTGCAAAAGTCCTACATTATGCAAGACTGAGCAGTACACCAGCATGGAATGAACGAAGTCTAGCTGCTGTACGCGAAAAGTACGAACAGAAATATGCTGAAAGACTGCAGCAGAAAGCAAAAGAGTGCGTGCGATGTATGCCTGATCTGGTACAGAAGCTGATAGTGTGGACTGCAGGCAAGGATTGAATGATGTGAATGAACTCAAGCAGAAGAGTATACAGGAAGGAAGATTGAAGAATAGAGTAAAAGATATCCTCGCGAGAAGCACCCCGAAATCAAACCCTGTGCCGGTAGAGGACTCCAAATCCACAGCGCCTTTACCTCCGAAACCCTCTTCTCCTTCCTCTTCCTCTTCATCTAATAAGTCTCCTATCAAGGTATGCTTTCCCAATCGAGCTCTCATGCCATAGACCGACTGATCCGATGCTTTCTTCAGCCCTTGAACGACATAGTCGACTTGGAGAAGCTTCTTCCGCAATCTGCAGATGCCATCGGCCAAATATGGAATGCGTATCATCAAATGAAGCCCAACACTCTTTCAGCAGTCATTCCTGGCGATATCTACATGAAAATGACCGAGATTGGCAAACAGTATCCACAGTTCGTAGTGCCGTTGCCTAGACAGGTCAAAGATGATCAAGGAGTAGATAGAGAGGGCGCTGAAATACATTTCATGGTGGGTCTCTAGCATTATCGTGCATGAGACCGAGTAGCTGAATCGTCAGTTCTCTCGCAGCAATGGGCATTCTTACCTCCATTAAGCGAAGGCAGTCCCGTTCCTGGCCCTTCCACAGTGCTCTTTACTCCTTTAGCGCTCTATCAATCTCAACAAACGTTCGCCCAACCGCACTTGATTCTAACACACTATCCCGATCTCCTCCCTTCTCACGGAATAGTATTGATGAGAGGTGATTTATCAGATTCAGTATCTACGAGCATACAGGATGGTCAGTTGTTAGTGTTGAGATTGCAGCAGTTTTATCAGAATCAACATCAGGGAAGAGCGGAATTATTGAGGACATTCCATGAGTCGCCAGACAAGTTTGAGGTCCAGAAATTGGTAGATAGCATCGGTGAGATATAGAGAGAAAGTCTCTTCTAGACGACGTGAGTTAGTACGTGAGCATTGTAGCATAGATTGCCCCGCGACATGGATGATCAAAGTCAAGTGATTAGCATAAAGCACAATTCCGTCGCAGTACGTCTAGAAAGAAGCCGAGCTGAATATTGCCAAGGTGAACAACAGTTACGAGATTGTGACGAGAGTTATGGTGTTCGATTGATGCCGAGAATCTCTAGCAAGGAAAGTCGGAAAACGGAATGCGAAGGTTTGTAGCAACTGAATCCTAGCTCTTGCGATAGTCTCCAAGTTTCTCCAGTGTCCATATGCCCTGTCCACTACTCCTCTCGCTTGCCAACAATCCGAGCATCCTGCCGAATTATCCCATTCTCTCTCCCATCCTTTGCTGCTGCTCGTCCGTACGCAGTATCCAACTCATGCCTCTCTCCTGTATCTCATAAACGAACAGAAAGTCCAACATCGAAAAAGGCCAAAAATCCAGGGAGGGAGAAGAGGTGGAAATAGATTTTTTAGATGTTGAGCTTTGTTCTGCGCCAGTGACGACGCTTGATGTTGTATCCCATCTTGCATTCAGGCTTGAGACGGAACCATTGGGGAATGGGTCTGTGAGGGAACGAGAATATCAGTCAGATGTGTACTTCATTTACTTGCTTGGACGAGCCCGGCGGAGGGCAGGAGAGCGCAGGTCGAGCAGGCATGCTGTGTGTATATCTTTCTTGAGATCTAACGCGGGAGTCTGCGCATCGCTTCGCATTTTCCTTGCTTCATGCATATGCCCGCTCGACCATGCCTGCTCCAGCCCTCCAACCCGCCTGGTCCAACATGTTCCAAACCCACCTGTTGCTCTTTGCTGCTTTCGCCAGCTTGACCTTTGTTCTGAATGACTTGTTTGCAGGCTAGTATCATCGTATCACATCGTATCATCGAGTTTCGAGTTCGTGGAAAAACCGGCCAGACAAGCGACAATTGCAGGTAGAAGAGAGCACCATTCGTCAGTACATTGTAGCTGTGTATACTTGTGTTGTCGCTGTGTCCCTCACCATTTTTGGGCGACTCTTTCGGAAGGGACGAGTTGGAGGGAAGAGACGCAGCTCGGCGGAAGAAATTGCGAAAACTGGGCAGCAAGCAAGAAGTTGGGAGAGCTTGCTGCGTCTAAGAGCAGCGAAGCAACATGAACCTCAAGCATATCGTATCAACATACATACATACATGTACATCAAGAGCAGACTGCAGGCTGCGCGATTCCTGCGAAAGAGCGAAAAAGAACGGGAGTTCGAGCAGGAATTTGGAGAGCTGGGAAGCTGGGAGCACAGCGAGCTTGCGAGGTTGAGCTGCTACTGCTACTATGTACACGTCCAATGTACTAGCAGTACAATGCAAACGATCTGAACAATCACGCCAAAAAGTGTGATGCTACATTCGTTGTTGTTTTCTGTTCCTGCATTGACCGACTCGACTCCCCCGATGACCAGCGAGACGATGCGCTCTGATCCAGCTTCATTGAGCAACTACCTGAGTGTAGCGACGACTGACATCCACTTGGAATGGAGTATCGACTGGGAACAGCGTATCATTGCAGGATCAGTGCTGCATACTGTCAAAGCAAAGCACGATGGAGTAGACGAGGTCATCTTTGATTCGAGCTACATCAACATCACCGCTGTCTATGCTGGCAATGATGGATCTAACCTCGAATTCAGTGTCGACAAACCGCGTCATCCAGTCCTGGGGAACGCCGTGCACGTCCATCTACCAAACAAACTCGCAAAAGATCAAGAGACAAAGATCAAGATTGAATATGCTACAACTGATAAATGTACAGCTATCGGATGGCTGGAAGCTCATCAGACTGCGACGGGTAAATACCCGTTCCTGTACTCGCAATGTCAGGCTATACATGCAAGAAGCATGCTGCCATGCATGGACACGCCCGCTGTAAAAGCCACTTGTGCGTACATACATCCTTACATCTACGCAGTACCCCGCTTATATGGGCTATTGATCAGACTCCGCCAGTGTCAAATCGTCTCTTCCAGTCCTACTGTCCGCACTACGCGTCTCTCCTCCAGCCGAAGACTCTCCCATCATCGACTCTACAAACCCTATCACATACACGTACAAGCAGCCCGTGCCCATTCCATCTTACCTGATCGCAATAGCAGCAGGCGAAGTTGCCTATAAACGAGTAGGCAAACGAACAGGAGTATGGGCAGATCCTGTATCATTACCAAAAGCAGTATGGGAATTCGAAGAAGATATGGAGAAATTCTTGATTCAGGCAGAGAAAATGTTGCCTGAATACGAGTTTGGGGACTATGATGTCTTGATATTGCCAAATAGCTTCCCATTCGGAGGCATGGAGAACTCAAAGTAAGTTATCGTCTATATCTACATCCACATTGAATGCTCTGTTGCGGCCTCATGCTAACAGCTAGGCCCTGCCCTCCAGTCTTACTTTCTTGACCCCAACCCTACTGGCAGGGGATCGCTCACTCGTAGATGTAGTCGCACACGAGTTATCGCACAGCTGGTTTGGTTCGTACCGTTGACACTCCCATCTACGGCTTTCATGAGCTAATTGCCTTTTATCCTTTTCTCTTTTTTCATTTGTTGGTTTTCCAGGCAACAACGTCGGCTGCAAAGACTGGGGCAATTTCTGGCTCAATGAAGGGTGGACGACATACTGCGAACGTTTACTCATTAGAGCTATGCAAGGCGAAGCTGGACGAGGGTTTTCGTATATTATCGGACATAAAAGCTTGCAGGATTCTTTGAAGGAATATGAGAAAGCTGGATTGAGGAAATATCAACGATTAGTGATCCCTGCTGAGTTTGGAGAAGATCCCGACGGTGAGTCTATAACAATCGAACCTGAAAGTGCGCCCCGGAAGCTGAAATATTTTATGCCCAGATGCATTCTCCACCGTACCTTATGACAAAGGCTCCAACCTTCTCCTACATCTCGAGCGCACCGTCGGCGGTCTTGACATGTTCCTTCCCTATATGCGCGACTACGTGACGACTTTCCGAGGCAAGTCGATCGGTACGACTGACTGGCGGAACCATCTCTTCTCCTATTTCTCCTCTCACGAAAACTCTTCTACTATTATTCCTGCTTTGGAGAAGGTAGATTGGCAGGGGTGGTTACATGGCGAAGGTCTATCTTTACCTGTAGAGATGGAGTACGATACTACATTAGCGGATAAAGCATATGCACTAGCTAAGAAATGGAATGAAGCTGCAACGAAAGGAGACACAGAAGGATTCGACAAGAATGATCTGGAGGATTTCTCATCAAATCAGACGGTAGTCTTCTTGGAAACCCTCGACGCGAAATATGATGCTCTTCCGGAGAAACACCTCAAGTTGATGAATCAACTATATGGATTCGACGACACTTCAAATGCGGAAATTAGGTTGAGATGGTATAATGTCGCTTTGAAAGGAGATGGAAAAGATTTTAAAGCGAGCGCAGCGGAATGGGTCGTCACAGTTGGCAGAATGAAGGTGCGTGACGCTCTTTCAAATTATCATATCGGTCGTCCTGGTGCTGATAAGTCCGCAGATGTGCCGGCCTATCACAAAAGCCCTTTTCAGATGCGATCCTGAACTCGCAGTCAAGAATTTCACAGCCAACGAGGCCTTCTATCATCCAGTAAGGCATTACATCCTCGCTCCTGATCGCTTTGCTGATCATCGTTCTCCTCGCTTTGCAAAGATCGCTCGAAACCAGCTTCGCAAGGTATGTAATCGATACATCTAGGCATCAGAGGATAAAGCTACTGACTGACTGACCTGAACAGGACCTCAAACTCCCGCCGGCTGATGTCTAATAAGAGTACAGCTATCTGTCGTTCTTTCCATCAGTCGCATAGTTTTGGCGGTTCGCATAGGCATGAGCAGTCTTCGCATTGATGCGTTATGTATGAAGTTTCTTACAAACGGAAATATATTTCATCATCCCGACTTTGCGTTCGTGTCCCCTGCTCGACCTTGCTCTCACCGATCGATTCTTGGCCTAAGCTCATCTGTTCAGACCCGCCGGGACGAGTACATGCGTTACGAGTGTCGAGAACAAGCCTATATCCAGCCCGCGAAGCGATCCGACGTCGACTAGCCCCTACATCAACCAAATGGATCTACAATGTCTTTCTCGCAGCAACAAGCACCGTCGCCGCATAGGCTGAGAAATGCGCCTTCTTCTTCGACTGGATACGCTGCTACTTCCAATACTGTCAACAGTAGCAACGGTTTAAATCCAGTTCAAGATGCTTTCCTAGCCTTTCATCAGCGCAATCACGGGTCCGTCTGATCTCCTTATGCAGCTGAAACAGCGAGAATGTCCTCTGATATAGGGATGCCACGACAGTCTTTCTACCGTATCGCAAAACAACAGTAACAATACTAATAACCCCAGTATACATAATGGCTTCTCTCAATCTAGCGCGAGCGAGACAAGCCCTCGCTTGATAGAGAGGAATATCAATGAGCGGGATGGTCGCGCCTTCGCACATGGCGGAGCTAGCAGAGGAAGAGGTGGTCGTGGACGAGGAGACGGGTCACACCAAGACTCGGGCAATCGAGGAAGAGGTGGTAGAGGTAGAGGGAGCTCGTTCTTCGGCGAATCTGCTGGAAGAGGGCGAGGCGGTGGTAGAGGCGGGTTCGATGCGAATGCAAGAACCCCTGTCTTACTGCGAAATAATCAAGAAGCTTCGCCGAGCCGTGGAGCTGCTGGACCAGTCAGGCAATCGTATGATGCCGACTTCGATAGAGGTCCACCTGCCCGACCTACCGGTGCAGAGCCTCCCAGACTCTTCGATGCTCGTATCGCGCCCAAGGGGACCGTCAATGCTCAGCCGGAACCCATCAAGCGGGCTACCACTCCCGATACTCGAGAAGCGACCAAGCAGCATGAAGATTCGCCTAGCAGCAATGGAATACCTCTGACAAGCCAGCCTGGTATCATCGCTACGGGTATTGATCTAAAGTCTGCTACTCAGCAGCAGAAACCTAATCGAGGCAAATCAGGCGGTCGAGAACGACGAAATCGCCGAGGGAATCAGGGGACAGGCGATGAAAGCACAGATAACGATGTTCGTGGAGGAAGCGCAGGTCGCAACAGAGGTAAAGCAAATGAAGGTCGCAGACGAGGAAAGCAACATCAAGAGCCCAGCAACGATAGCCGGCCTGAAAAGAATAATGGACAGGATGCTGTGCAAGCGGAAGGAAGCGACACCCTTTCTCGTCGCCTCTTTACAAGTGACGCTAGGACACCAGTCAGCCCATTGTCTGCAGGTCGCGAACTTACTGTACTCTCGTCTGGAGCCGAGGAGCAGCTACTTCCTCGTAGAGGCTCGATACCACCTTCCACCACGTCGGATGTCGATCAACAAGGCGTACAGATCCATCATCACCACCATCACCACTACGGTGGCCCGCGACACGGACCCGGTCATCATCCCAGACATCATGGGCATGGTCATGGCCCACCACCGCCGCCTTTTGATCATCATTTCCCACCTTTGCATGGAGGTCCAATAGCCGCTCCTCCTCCTCCTCCTGGTCCTCCTCCATTTCCAGGCCCTCCTCCTTTCGGGCATTTCGATGGGAGAGCTCATCCTCCACCGCCTCAACCTGAAATGTTTCCATCGCTTGGTGGCCCTCATCCTCGTCAGCATCACCATCCACATCCTCCTCCTCATCCTCCGCCGCACGAATGGCACCATGGACCTCATGGTCCCCCTCCGCACATGCGACATGATATGCGGCACTCTTCGCACCCATGGAAGCATGATCCCACGCGGAGCCATTTGCACATAGGATATCATGCAGGCAACGCAGATAATGGTAGCGTAGCTTCTTTCACTGCACCCACCGTATCGGGCACAAGTACAGTCAGCACAGATTATAAGACGCACAAGTGGGGTAGCGCAAAGGATCTGTTACTAGATGATGAAGAAACGGATCTTAGCATATCGAGCGCCAACCCTTTGGCCCGCGATCTGAAGTATGCATATAGGCAGATACTTTCACTGGAAGCAGGCGTCAAAGAAGGACACCGGATTGCAGATGAGGTGGCCTTTGCTGCTGAGGCTTCCGAGGCTTCCTTCGACGATGAAGAAGAGGAGGATGAGCTGGACGATGGCTTTTGGGTGGATTTGACCGCTTCGCATATGCAGTACGTCCGCATGTTGCACGCCAACACTTTAATACTGATGGTTTTTACAGATTGGCAGAAGCCTACCATGCCTTCATGCTTCAATGTGTGCAGTCAGACATGCCGACGTCCTTTCATCTGCTTCCTACAAAGTACGATATCGTCAACAGACTCTGGTCGAACGGCTTTGAGCTGTTGCTTGAGCGCTTCCGAAAGGAGTTGCACTTCTCCATCGATGGCAGTATTCTTTCAAAGACTCTACAGCAGCAAGGAGCAGCCGTTGATGTTGCGCCTTCTACTGTCATGGATCGCCTGACTGACTTTGTCTACTATGCCCATAATTTCTATTCGCACATATTGGAAGAACCATCGCTGTCTACCTTCAATAGCGCTTGGCTTGAACAGCTAGGAGACATCGCGCGATATAGAATGGGACTGGCAGCCGTTTCAGCGGCCTCTAGTGCCGGCAATCATCCAGTGCCTGCCCTGCCTGCTTCGTCTGCCACTTCAGCAAGCAAGTCATCCTCCCCACCCAGCAAACCTGGCACGATACAACTAGCCAAGAAGGGAACACCAGCAAAAGGCAAATTGTTCAATACGCGTATACACGATGAAGATCTTGAAGAAGCAGAGACGCCCGCTGGCAATTCTATCGGAGTTGCGGCTTTGGGTGATTGGGAACTGGAAGAAGTTGAGATCTGGAAGGATGTTGCAAAGGACTGGTACAGCAAAGGACTGATCGATTCTCCTGGGACGGGTAGATTGCATCACAATCTAGGTCTGCTCAGCAGAGGGGATGACCTGCGACAGTGCTACCATCTAGTGAAAAGGTGCCTTGCCAAAAGACTGGTCTATTGCTCACCGTACTGACGCCTATAGTACAGTCTGTGCACTTCTCATCCTTTCTCGGACGCTCGGGAGCCCGCCAATGTGCTCTTCAGGCCGGAGCAGCAAAAGGAGCGATCCAAGCCAGAAGCCAGCGCGAAAAGTCTCTTCCTCCAACTAGAGGGACTCCTCGTCGCTCAGGAAGATCTCGACAGCTTCGCCGAACGGCAGGCGGCACTATTGCAAAAGCTGTCGTACACTTTCGCGCTTGCACAGCAGGGCAAGAGCTTGAGCGGGAACCTAGCGAAGAATGACCCTATTTCAGAAGGTCTCGACAAAGATACTACGTGGATCATGATGGCTGTTGTGTCCATATCTGCAGTCATGCAATTTGGCAGGGAAGATGGTATATTGAGGAGGTTGCTTCCTCAGAAGCACAAGCGGGACAAAGGCAGATCATCCAAATCATCCACCACCATTGGCGACGATGACTGCCCGACGATCTCTTCGTCTTTTAACAGTGGCTGGCATCCACTTCCGTCACTTCGCACGCAAGATGATGCTCAATCCATTACGAACGATATGAGCAAGTTAGCTTTGGGTAGCGTCGAGACGAACAATCTGCCGAAGGACCTCATAAAAGCTTTAGAGCTCATGTCTGCATTGATGGTCGACGGATGCGAAAAGCCATATCGCCCTCAAGGCGACGACCCAGCTATTTCACCTTACCTGACATCATGCCTCACCTTCCTATCTTCATTGGTGGTACAATCTCCTACCATACTGCGCGTCCTAGAACCCTACATACCATGGGAATCGCTTGTCCAGCTGTTCGATCAGATCCCGCCTCATGCACGCAGCAATCTGTCCAATACCTCAGTACGGCTGTTCGGAACTCCTCTTCCAGAAGACTGGTGTTTACGTGGTCTAGAATGGACACGATCCTGTTCATTATTCGGAAGAGGCTACTGGAAGCCATATACAAAGTTCTCAGCTGGACAAGTCTATCTCTCGGGAGAAGCGGACAGTGGTCCGTATATCATCCCAGAAGGGGAGGGTGATGTCCTGAATGAGCACTACGAGGGACCGGCTATGCCCCCGCATGCGGGAGGCCCTCAGGAGCAAGTACAACTTAACGGTCAATCAACGGCTTCTTCTACTACAACAGGCGACACCACTCAAGCTGAGACGTCCAGAGAAACAGTAGCTAGATTGAGATGGAAGAGAATCGCTTTATGTGCAGCATGGTTCATCCGTGCAGAATCAGGTTTACAACTAGATAGCACGGGAGAAAAAGTCGAGATTGGACAGATATTGCAGGATAAGATTGCGAGATGGAAATCTGGAATCTCAGAGCCTGCGGTAGATCAGCCAACCCTGTTAACGAAAGATAATAACGAAGTGACAGACGTACTTGAAGGAGCAGATGCTCAATCCATACGGGTTGAACAAGACATAAGCCATCATCAGCAGCAAGCTCGACCGAATAATGAACTTCTCGATCTACTTCGCCAATCCCGCCAATCTTCCATCCCTAGCAGATCATCCACTAAGCCCAACAAGATGATCATCAAGAAAGCCACTTCGGACGGCCAACAAGACTTGGCACCGCCTGTTATGGTACCTGGATACACGACTTTAGTCTTCAATACGGACTTCCTGCTTATGGCTTACGAAGCGTTCGTGACTCTGCTAGAGGCTAAGAGGTTTACACTTGTCATACCGCTAGCTGGTAAGTATTGCTCTTCCCATCTCGGCGACTCTTGAAATGAGAGAAAGCTGATGTTTGACTTGGCCCAACAGTAATCAGCGAATTGTACAGGCTATCAATTCGCGACGATATACTCGGGAACTCTTCATTGAGCGCCATCCAACACCTCGAAACTACTCAGCGCTCGTACCCTAATAACCTGAAGATCCAGACGAGCAAAGGAACCTATATCCGCGATATCAACGGGAACCACAACACTTCTTCCGAAGACAATGATACTACAAAGATCGATGATGTGGTAGTCAAAGCGGCACAGTGGCAGCTGCAAAATTGGTTGGATAAGAGGGGGACATTAGGTTTCAATGCTGAAGAAAGGAACAAAAGTGTTGCAGAGGATGCGGCGAAAGTCGTCATTGTCACGGATGACAAGGCTGGACTGGGAAAGAAAGCTAGTGCGAGGGGCATACAGAGCGTCGAGTCTATAAAATTCGTGCAAAACACCCTGGAAAGCACACGCACAGAAGAAGGATTGCCGGAAGGCTAGCCTGGGCGCCCAACCCGCTTTCAAGACGTGGAAAACTTCAACATACGACCGGATATAATGCAAGGGCATACAGCACAACAGGCTGTGTCGCCCCTGGACTTTATGACAAATACCGTCCATAGCCGGCTCTCTAAGGCACAATAGTCTCGCAAACCGATAAGGCCTGTCCAGATGCCTGCGTGGTAGTCTCTCCTGACAATCAGAAGCACCGTGTTCCGTACACTGCGTCAGCCTGAAGTCGACATTGGTGTCAGCTGTTCCTAGCTTCATGTAACGTCATCAGATTCAGTTCAAGCCAGACGCCGCATTTGTTAGCAACCACGGAATAAGATGTTATTGGATTCTGTTCACAGATAGGCTTGCGTGTATTTCTTGTTTCCTTTGTCTAGTTGCCAGCTTTCTCTGTCCGCCATGGTCCCGCTTCTAATCGAGCTTACTTCGACTCGTCTGAGGCTAGATAAGACCGTGATGAATCAGTAACTAGGGCGTACCAAGAGTTTTGATGGGCTGCGCTTACTTGGTGCAGCGCCCTTGTTGGGTGCGAACTCGCTATCGTGCTCTTTGGGCTGCGAGTCGCACAAAGACAGTCAGCATCCACACGTCGCAATCCGACCTGACATAAGAACATGTACGCACATGGATCTGGATGTCTGCCTTCTGATCTGGGTGCTCTGTTGAGGTGGGAGGCTCGGGAAGAGGCTGCCAACGTCACACCAGATCTCAGCTCGCTACGTCGGTCCAAGATAGCCTTTAGTCTTACGATTGATCCCTCGTCTGCGTTCCTCTTGCTCTCGTCGCTGCCGGTGGATGACATGATGTGACTATGTGTTGGCGGTGGTGGGAGAAAGAGCAGCAAAGTCGCAAGCTTTCAGGCTAAAACGATGGCAGTTTATACTGCACATCTACACATATGTTACAGCATAGCTACAGGCTAGATTATGACCATTCTTGTCTCCTCTTTCCACAGCTTTATCGTCCAGCTCCAAGCTCTCTCGTCATCGAGGCGCTTTGGACGCGGGCAAGTGACAGCCGTTGGCCAAAGACAGTGAGCAGCGTAGATGTTGTGTCTAGACTGTGTACGATGCTCCTACTCCTTGCTTCTGTTCTATCTCCTGCATACTTGGCTAACTTGCATTCCTCGAGTTGATAGCTGACAATCTTCGCGCTCAAATCCCTTGGCTTCTGTTCTCTGTCTTTCGCATCTTCCCACCCCATCATCACTCTAGTCTTTCTCTTCACTCACACTCCTTCCACACTCTCGTTTAGCCATGCCCTCCTCATCCTCTTCCTCCAGTCTTCTGGCCGCGTCTCTTGCGTTGATCGCACTGAGCGGACTCTTAATTCCCGTTGAAGCAGCTACCCGCATCGTCCTACACACCTTGAAACCACTCGTAGTAGCGCGTATCGATCCCTTAATCGCGCCTGGAAACATCTCGCAACACACCCATATCGTGGTCGGAGCTAGCAATTTCAACAATGTCTATGATCCTACATACCTAAGAGAGTCGCAATGCACAAATCTACCTGTACAAGATGATCGCTCCAATTACTGGGCGCCTTTGGTGCTTCGTATTCAAGAGAATGGGACATACGTAGGAATGAAGAGTAATACAAGGATATATTACGAACAACCACAAACACGACCTGGAGTAGAGGTAGAACCATTTCCTTACAGCCATAGAATGAGTGCGCCTCCGTTTTCATCGCTCTTCTGAGGCCAATCTAGGCTGATTCCGTATCGTTCTGCAGTTGCCGGCAATCCTATGCGCAAGTCCTTTGATCCAACCAGTCAAGCTGATCTTCTGTCTCTCTACTACTGCGTATGTCAGAGTGCTGGCCGTTTTAGCAATCAAGCTGACTGCGACATGTCATAACAGGAAAACTACAACGAAGACGGCAGCTCCTACGGCGAAGAAAGCTATAGTCTACCGACCAAATCATGCTCAATCCTTGTTGCCAAGACGTACGTATCGACATCTGCTTTCTACGGCTGGGAGCCCCGTCCTCTCCACCAAGCTGACCTGGCTTCTGCCCTTTGTAGCTTCTTCCCCACATGCTGGAATGGAAGAAGCTTCAACTATGATGATCCAACGTAAGTTTTCCGTTCCTTCGGGCACGGGAGCCCGTTGTGCGTCCCATCGCTTCAGGCTGACTCTGATGACTCTCTGACAATCGTCTGCAACACCCGACAGCGCCCATATGAGATATCCCAACTTTGGAGGAGGCTATTTAGGTCCTAATTGCCCTCGTGGCTTTGAGCGAAGATTGCCGTCGATACTTCTTGAGACTTATTATTTCAACGCCGACCAATCGCCACATGGAGGAGACCAGCAATACATCCTAGCTAACGGAGATACTACTGGTTATGGCCTTCATGCCGATTTGTGCGTAAAGCTCTCGCTGCCGTCTCTTAAGACGGAAAGCTGACCAGCCATACCCGCTTCAGCCAAAACGGCTGGAACCAAGAAACTCTTAAATCGATGCTAAGTAACTGCAAGACTGTCCCCGTCGAAGAACCCGCCGACCAATCCTGTCCCAGCGCCTTCTTGTCCTCATACAGCCAAACAAAAGCCGATGCCTGCACTTTCAGCGGCGATATCCCAGATGAGGAGAATGGCTACCAAGGAAGCTTGAAATATCTTCCTGGGTGTAATTTACCGTGGGGAAGTGAAGGTGGACGACCGGAGTGCGATAGAATGCAGTTCTTGGGAAACCCACTTTGGGTAAACATCAAGTCGGGGTTACAGACGGGATTGAGCAGATTGGGTCTGGACATCTAAGCTACTCCGCTGGCCACATATTCTCTCCTTCAAGGGCGAACAGATTGCAGGCCTGGCGCATGCACCTGCCCCGCGAATTACCCCAAGAGAACCTTCAGTCATTTTCTCAAGAAAACAACATTCCGGTATTTTTTTCTCCTCGCAGTGCATCTTCGACACACTCCCTCCAAGTCGTCTCTTTCTCAGGTCCGTACCTCATGGGTTTTGTCCTTCTTTTGGTCTGGCTTCTTTGTCTCTGGGACTGGCGCCCAATCATCTCGACGAACAAGCACTATCTCAACACTATGGTCTCCTTTGGTCTATCCTTCGTAATCTACTCCATTTGCCGAATCTCCTTCCTATTGTCGTACAGTCTTCAGCAGCTATACACTTGACGTGTATAGTCTTAGGTATATAGTCGCAGTATTATTAGTGTTCAGTCGACGTGGTAGTCAGAAGCTCAAATAGTAGCATAAGCCGATCTTACTCTTTAAAGCCCCTTCACGGATGGCAACGCTAATAGATCGATTAAAGCTTCGCAGGAACGCCGACTTACAGAGCTACGACAGACAACCCGAGCCGTGAGATTTTGGGCTGCAAGGCGAGCTGTAGTTGGCACAAGCCCGGCTCGACTCCGAAATTTCCTTTCCTTTCAATCATCCTCGCCCATCTGTGTCATTTTATGCCTTACACAGGCCTAACCACTCTCAAACCTGTTACCTCTGTTCTATAAGATCTCCAGAAGTGTTCGCCAAGATGCCTTCGGTAGCATCGATCAGCCTCATTCTTCATGCGAGTGCTCTGGTACTCATCTATTCTGTCTACTCGCTACTCCAAGAAAAGATTATGAAGACTACCTACGGTACCGCATCAGCACGTTGATATACAAAGCTAAAAGCCTAACGAAATCTCCAATCCAGATGACCAAAGGTTCTCCTCCGCTTCTGTTCTCGTGCTTTCGAATCGCCTGTTCAGCTTGTTAGCTGGATTAGGTTTCTCAACTTATCTCCCTAGCTCCGGCGAAGCTTTATCTACAGGACAAAGGCTGTCTCCGAAGTGGCCGGTATGCACCTCCTTGATGTAACAAAACATCAGAGTATTGATATAGACATAGTTGGTCTCATACGCCGTCGCGGCTGCCGCCAATTTTGCGAGCACCTACTGCCAATACGATGCTCTGCGATATGTAGGATTTACGACACAAGCGCTGGCCAAGTGTGCTAAGATGGTAGGCTTCTTCGAACAGTCAGAGATCTGGAGCTTACATCCATTCATAGGTCCCAGTGCTGTTGATCGGTTCGACTTTTTACAAGAAATCGTATAAGACCAAAGAATATGTAAGTTTCGCACTGAGGCTAGACCGCGCAAGCTGACAGCTGTTCTATTGTCCTGTCTCAAAGGTCGCAGGCGGTGTGGTCCTCTTTGGCTGTTTTGTATACCTTTCTTCGCGTCCCACTTCTTCAGCAGAACCTGACAAGATCACGCACGACCTGGCCAACACAGCTGACGATGACATGGTTCCCGCCGTTCTAGGCGGTGCGTTACTCTGCGCCTACTTATTCTTCGATGGCTTGACAAGCACGACTCAAGAGCATTATTTCGGCAAAAACAACAAAGACATCGCACCTCTTACGCCCGGAGGACCTGTCTTGGATCAGATGGTCTGGGTCAACTTGATGGCTACCATTATATCGACTATACTGTGTCTTGCGAACTTTGAAGCATCAAAGGAGAGCTTGATGCTGGCTCTACAGAATCCTGACCTTGGTCTGGACAGTGAGCGGCAGAGCTTCTTTTAAACCGACATACTGATTGACAAGGTATGTTCAGTTGCGATGCTATCTGCAACAGCAACTTTCGGCCTAGTCATTCTCTACGACACGATTTTCAAGCACGGGGCTTTGACGGTCGCGACTACAATGAGTAGGCTCCTTCCGTTGATTCCGGTCGATTTTAGCTAAAGTACGGTTGACAGCTCTTAGGCAATTCTTCAGTATCCTACTGAACGCTGGCGTTTTCGGGAACTTGGGCATGATTGGCTTTGGCGGCTGGCTGGGAGGTGAGTAGTACGTTCCGTGTGCAGATATAGGGTGCCGATACTCTGTCTGTTCAGTCGGCTTCGTAGCTGCCGGTGTCTTCCTCAAGATGGATAGGCGTTTCGACATCAAGCCTTCTAGGTCACGAGCAGGTAGTAAGGCTCCCTTACTAGGTGAAGACGCAGAGAAAGCCATTCTAGCTGAGAATACAGCTACCGAGATGCCCCTGTTCGCCGAAGTAGAAGATAGGTCGAGGTTCACAAAGCTTCGACTGCTGGCGCTGCAGTATGCTGTTCCATTAGCTCTGCCACCTTTATTTGCCTTCAGCATTAGCGCATTAGTATAGAGTGTCAACGATAGATTAAGAACATGTTGTACATGATTGTTCTGTAGATTGCTTTGTCAACGCTGTATGCTTGCTTGCTTGTTTACTTGTTATCGATGCTATTGAGGGTTTACTACATGCGAGTTGCCATCGTCCTTCTCTCCAGGCTGTACACGATTTCCCCGCTTATCGTCCTTGACGGGATCCAGAACGCCCGATGTAAGCAGCGTGTTGAGCGTAGTATCATTCTTCTCCCTGCCTGCACCGAGAGCAGCTGCTACACGTGTCAGCACGTCAGAAGAGCCAAGCGAGAAGCGTAGGCTGTCCGGGACTGCATTTGTTATTTCTCAGCTTGATGCGATGAAGACTTGCGATCGACCTACTCAAATCATCTCCTCTCGAAGTACCGACGTTCAACATTGCTACAGGTTTTCCAGCATCCGTAGCTTGTTTCAACAGCCTATATGCAGAATAAGTCGCCAAAGATGTGCCAACTATCAAAACATCATCCTTCAGCTTATGTGTGACCTTCGAGGCGGAATGAGACATACTAAGCAGCATCTGAGATGCATTTGCTACTGTCTCTTGTGCGCGAACTTTGTCCTTCGGAGGGATGTTTTCCCCGAAGAAAATGACGGATGGCTTGAGGATGCCGCCTTCGCAGTTCGGACAGGGCAAGCACTTGAATGTATCATAAGACCTCCCTTGCAAGTCGACGTCGCCTGCGCTTAATGCTGTCACTTTAAAGCTCTCCTAAATACCGAGACATTACTGACCATCAGGATTCGTTTTCGGTTCCGTTCCCATGCGGATATTCTCGTGAAGATACTCCCACCAGCTCGGATTGAGCTCGCTGAGCTGTATTTGCACCTCACCCCTATCCAGAACATTGAGACACTTCAAGCAATGTACGTGTTTGAGCGAGCCATGCAGCTCTAGTATATTCGAGACGGCCAACTCGAGCGAGGGGAAGGCTTTATGCTGTAATCTATAAGAACTGAGTATGAGTATTGGCGAAGCCTGAAGAATTGGGCGAACTTACCGGTCTACATTTTGGGTAATTATGCCAGGCTTGAGATAGCCCATATGCTGTAAAGCAGCGATCGCGAAGTGGGTCTTGTTTGCCTGCGCTTTCTGAACAGGAGGGTATCCTGTGTACACCCAAAGGTCGTAAGTAAACAGGTCTGAAATGCGATCGGGCGTCATCACTCATACCCAAGTAAGACCTCGCCCAGTATCTTTGCCGGAATGCTTCATTCGCTACGAACTCATGGAAGAAGATTGGTCTGTATGAGCGATTGACGTTGTACGAGCCGCCTTTTCCTCGATAAGCCCGGATGCCGCTGGGTGCGTCAGAGACAATAAATGCAATCAGCATCCAGCTTTCGACATCAGGAAGAAGATGGTAGGAAAGGTGTGAATGGATGTGATGGGAATAGTCAGCTGCGAACCTATCTACGCTTGCTCCAGCTCCGCAAAGGATGACGGTTCCCTTGCCCTTGTCTTGCTGCTTCTTTCCATTTTCCAGGAATTCAGCGAGTCGCGAGGCAGCTTCTTCGACGGTCACTTGCAGCGCTGGCGGTAGGGAAGGGACATAGTCGATCCGAGGTATCGATATTCGCATCGCCAGAAGTTACAGCGATACAAAGAGCAAAGAAACGTGATCTGGCCATGTCAATCTGAAAGCTACATGAAAGAATGCAGCAAGAACGGACGGCTTTCCAGCTTGTGCAGCTGAGCTCAGAAGCTGGTGTTCCTTACCCTCCTGTCCTGCTCAAACTAGCTACTTCCACCTCCTCAGCGTCATCGACTTCTGAGAACACCCAGTCTGCATCACAACTCCCTGCTTCTCAATCATCTCCTACTGTCAGTCTGGTATGCTCAGCGACGCGTTTCGTAAATGGCAGACAACAGCTCGTCGACTTTGTCCTGAGCCAGGAGGAGGTGCTAGAGGCTGGGAGGACGGGCTTACAAAGTCCACGAATGACCATAGATGAGGTTATGGACGAGATACTGGCGAGACTGCGCAAGCGAGAATACATGGCGAAATACAGACATGAACATTCTGAAGTGAAGGTGGGTCATGCTATTCAAGGAGTGTTTTGATGCATATTGACGAAGTATACAGGTAACACTGAACGATCTCTCTGGACTTCCGCTCAAGTTCGACTTCAGTGCAGCGGAGAGCACCAGAGCCACGCCTGCCTTCGTGCTGGCTTTCGAGGCTGCATCAGCTGTACGATCAGCTCTTCACTGCTTAGAGATTCGCTGATAGTCTCACCCCAGCTTGCCGAGATAGTTACGACATCGGAGAAGAGCGCTATAGAAGCCGGTGCGCTTCCTCCTCTGCAAATCAAGCGATAAACACTGCTAATCACCAGATGACAGCCGACGCACTCAAAGCCCGAGATCGAGATTTACGTATTTCCGAACGAAAGCTCCAGAACACCCAACAAGAACTAAGCGATAAAAGCAATCAGTACACTCGATTGTTAGCGACGGGCGGACTGAGTGTCGAGAATGGGACTAGTCCGGGGAAGAATGGAAGGAGGGCACCTAGTGTCGTTCCTATGGATGTGGATGATGGTAGTCCACGTACGTATCTGCTCCTTCGCTGCCATTTAGACAAGGTGAATCTGATGTTCGGCGAACAGGCAAGAAGCGTAAAGCTGCAGCGCCCACATTAACGGGAGCAGGCAGGATAGCCAGAAAGTATGCTGATCGCCGCCTCTACTGCGTATATAGGACAGGCTTACTGACGCTCCATCGGTCCTCAGGAAAGTAACAACAGCCTTCATCGATTCAGATGACGGGAACAGCGGGAGCGAAGACGCAGATGATTCAGAAGAACCTGCTAAGAAAGCAAAGACGGTAAAAGAAACTGCAAGTTCATCTCGTCAGGCCGAACGAGCTGGCTCCGCTACTCAAAACCAAGAGGAAGAGCATGAGCAGGCTGGTACAGAGAAGCACAAAACATTGAAAGCAGATCCAGCTATTACTCGAAGTGGAAGGACCGCGCAGAAGTGGGTCGATCTGTCTTTCCGAAGTGAAGAAGCGAGACTGATCTGGGTTTATAATACGAGCAGGCAAGTCGATAAGGGCTTTGTTGACGATGATAGCGCTACGGACGAGGATTGAGTAATGATATGCCATCGATGAATCGCATTTGCTGTATGGGAGTATTCAAGGTGTCATTGTAAGAACTCCTGCAAGATTGTGTTATGGACACCACAGGCCCTCGTAAAGCAGTAATTCAGGGATAAATCATATTACTTACGGCTTCCAAACTACATGCAAGACAAACGAGCTACTGTGGATTAGGGTATTGAACGATTTGTAACTATAAACTCTGAAAAATAGACGAGTAGGCTATCCCAAAGCAAGGCTTGCCTAACCAAATACTGCTATATTGACTAGGTCTGCACCTTCTCATATCCTCTATAGAGGATATGTTCCTTCTTCTCATGAAACCTTGGCTGACTATACTGCTTTCTCGTTCCCGGAACGAGGTCGTCCAGATTGCGTTTGCGTTTGTTCTTCTTTGCTTTGCCAGGCTTCTTCTGCTTGGAGTTCTCTTTGCCTTTGACTGCAGTACTTCCTAGCTGGTCTGTAGTCTCTCCGATGCCAGCTTCTGCAGGCGCATCTCCGAGTATCCCATCCTCAGCCATCTCCGATGCCTGCTTATCTTGCTGCTGATCCACAAGCATCTCTGCATCTTCTTGAGCTTGATTTTCAGCTTCGTCTTCTTCGGTCCAACCATTTTCACCGCGTAAAGGAGGACAAGGGATCGTGCGATGCACGCCGCATGCTAGGCAGGTTGTCCGAACACGATGTACATGCGAACCTGATGCTGTTTCAATATACTTAATTAGCGAACTAGATGTAAAAGCCGTAAACCGTACTTACGCTTGATTCGCACACTGCTTGTCACTCCTGGTATGAGGACGGCATTGCAGTTTCTACATAGTGTTCTCTTGACGCTTGGATCACTACCACGTATATGCATTAGTCCCGCTACCCTTTCAACCCCAAGAGCCCATGCCTACATTCTCAGAACGCTTTTGCGCGCGATAGATCGTATATCCTTGACATAGACAGATGAAAGACTCCTATCTGGCACAGGTAGGGTCCTCTCTTCTTGTGTCTTTCCCAGGACTGTCGAACGCGAATGAATCTTGCCTACTGAGAGTGTATTGGCTGCTTTCTTTGCCTTTGCCTTCTTTGCCTTTGACTTTTTTGCTTTCAGAGCTTCTGCACGGACTCGCGTCGCGATATAGCTAGATGTAGGATGTTGGCGAGAATATGTGGATAGTCCAGCAGGGATGGCTGAAGGTCCAACAGACGGCAAAGGCATACCCGGCTGAGTCGAGAGCATGGCCATGAGTCTTGTATCTGCGAGCTGGCTTCTCGTTGCTGCTAGTTTGGGATCTACTACTGCAGGTTTTTCGTGTTTGTGCTTATTCTTGCTGCTTCGTTTGACCTTGCTCTTTGCAGCTGTCGCAACGAGGATGGCTGCTTGATGGAGGAAGTTGATGCGTTGCATTTGCTCTCTGCGCGTTACAGTATCAGTATGCATCATTGATACATAACATTGCTTTTACCTGTTCTGCACTGCTGCACCTCCTCCCCCTCCATCTCGTTTACCCTCTGAGCCTTTGGCCATGTCGTCTAATCTGATCTCCTTCAAAGCGTTGTCTATAAAGGTGTTGTAGATCTTGTAAGACTCTAGACTAGTCCATGCTTAACTAGGAGTCTTGAAATGCTTCAAACCATTCTCAAGCTGGGTGTTAGACCGCGTTTAAGCGACAGTCTTACAGGTCTGCTTAGAACTTAGATAAATAATGTTACCTTGAACAGAGCAGTCACTCGTTCGCGCAATCGCAGCCATTGCAGCATCACACCCTCGTCCGTACGGTCATTGTCACTCTGCCTCGAGAACACCGCCTTGTCAAGAAAACTGCGAAGTCGTGTCGAGCAAGAGGCGGCGAATCACTTTGGCTGGCTGCCTGCAAGATAGTATAGTCCAACAGTGTATCTGATAGCCACGCGATACCTGCCTCTGCCATGGACACCTCGACCTTCATCGACGGCGTGACTGGCGCATTATCGACGGCAGATGCTACAGCTAGCAATTCTCTGGACTCTGTGATGGCAACTGCAACATCATCAAGTACCAGCATGGACGCGGCTGCATCGTCTGCGGCATTGCAGGATATGCTCGCATCAGCTTCGAGCGTACTGGCCTCGGCGAGCGCTGCTTCAAGTAGTGCAGCAGAGTTTATAGCTACAGCAACAGGAGGTGCATCTACAAAAGGGACAGAACATCCTGCAAGCTACAAGGTAGGGCTGCATGATCCTTATTTACTTGTCTATTGATCCCTCGGTGTTAACGCGTCCGTGCTCTCGTTGCTTGTGCATGTTACGATAAACAGATCATTGGTATCGTACTGGCAGTCGCTTCGGGCCTCTTTATCGGATCTTCATTCGTATTCAAGAAGAAAGGACTCCTGTCTATGCAGAACAAGCCTGGCTTCGTAGCCGGAGAAGGCCATGCATACTTGAAGTCTCCCATGTGGTGGACAGGCATGATACGTGGGTCCCAGAAAGCTCCTTGAGCATCAGGAGAAAAGCTAATGATGGACTTGTGCCAGTCATGATCATTGGCGAGATTTGCAATTTCGCTGCGTACGCCTTTACGGAAGCGATGCTTGTCACTCCGCTTGGAGCGCTATCAGTCGTGATCTGGTGCGTTTTCTCACTCTTCTGCGTGTCTTTGAGCGCAGCTAATTCCTCTTCCCATCGTATCCCAGCGCCGTCCTCTCTTCGATCTTCCTCAAGGAGCGCCTTACCTTCTTCGGCAAGATAGGCTGTGGCCTCTGTATTCTCGGCGCCACCATAATAGCATTAAACGGTCCTTCCACACAAGCCGAATCCACAATCAAAGCTTTCCAAAGACTCTTTCTGGCACCTGGGTTCTTGGCGTACGGAAGTATTGTCATTGTAGTCAGTGCAGGACTGGTATTCTTCGTGGCGCCGAAATACGGAAAGAAGAATATGTTTGTTTATGTATGTAGCATTTCCTACTGAATTGCTGGAGAAGGGAGGACGAAAGGCTGATCTTAGGATGCCTGCGTTGGTATGACAGATCCTTGTGTGCTCCCTCATTGGTGGTCTATCGGTCGTCTGCACTTCTGGACTCGGTTCATCGATCCTCACTTCTATCAATGGAAACAACCAATTCAAGAATTGGTTCATCTACTTCCTCATGGTCTTTGGTGAGTATCCTCAAGGATGAGCATGCATAAGCATTCATCATCGTTGTCATAAGCAATGCTGACGTGACGACTTTACAGTCGTCTGCACGCTTCTTACAGAGATCAACTATCTCAACAAAGCGCTCGAGCTCTTCAACACCGCCATCGTGACATCGACCTACTATGTCATTTTTACCTCCTGCACCATGTTAACCGACATCATCCTAAACAAAGGATTCCGTGCCCCCGTACCGGACATCATCACCGTCATATTTGGATTTTTAACAATTTGTGCAGGGATAACATTATTGCAGATGAGCAAGATTGATCCGAAGGACTTGAGTGAAAAAGTTAAATTGGATAGAAGGACGACTATGTTATTGAGCGCTGCGAATTTGGCGGAACGCAAACATGAGCGAGCCAGTAATGAGCAAAATGGAGATGAGAGTGATGTAGAAGCAAATGAGAAGAGAAGAAATATGGATCTCGAAGATCCGGGCATAGACTCTATAAGAGGATTTGTCGGGCTGGCAGGAAGTGTGCATCGTGCGATATCAGCGAGGAAGAGTATCGCGTCAAGAAGGAAGAGTCGCTTATCTCAGACTGGTACAAGTGGTTATACAGACAATATCGAAATCGACGAGAATGGCGTAATCCTCGATGGGCGATGGAAGAACAGGCGTTCAAGACATGCCAATCACAACAATAACCGTCAAAACCTTAACGATGGAATAGTCAGACATCAGTTATATGATGCGCCTATGCCTCATGATGCAGCGGAACGAATCTCGCATTTCTCGGGAAACGATAATCCTATTTCACCTACGTCCGATAGACATACGACTATTGGATTTGAAGAAGATGTCATTGAACATCGGTATCCTGCACAAGGAGCATCTGGGCCTATCGTCCACCAACAACACTATCCTCCGCCTTATATCCCTTCTCCCCCCAATAACAGAACGAGAAGTACGACGGAGCCTGGTGCAGATCTTCTAGGCTCTTCATATCCATCGACTGCACGTCCCCAACCTGCTATCCGGGCAAATTCAGGCTATAATAGCAATACCTTCCCTTCCAGAAGCTCTACGACTTCTTCAAAAGCATCTTCTTCACTAATATCATCGACGTCAACTGCTACGGGAGGGAGTCTACAACGTGCAGGCACGAGATCACTCTCTCAAATGATCACAGATCATTTCGCTGCTTCTACACCGCATCTCCAAGTTGACTTGTCAGGAGGGAACGATGTTGTTGATGAACATGGACGACAGAGGACGAGAAGTACGAGTAACAAAGCTAGAAGCCCAACTGGAGCAAGAGGGTTCTTTTCGTCATTAGCGGGGCATGCTTCGCACCATCATAATCAGGATGAAGATAGCATGGGAGAAGAACGACTTGGTCTAGTCCATTCTGGAGCAGAGATGGGCAGCCGACGAGATCTGAGTGGGGACTCTTCAAGAACAAATACAGCTGAGAACAGTCGGCAAATGAGCTCTTTAGGGCAGGAGAGTAGGGAGGAAAGCGATGATGATTTCGATGATAAATATGAATACGACCTGAGTGATATACACGACAAGCCTACGAGGCGGTTATGATGAATGATGGACAATTTCCTAAATGAAAAAAGTAGCATAGCAGTCTGGTTCTTCCCTTCTCTGCCTTTTCTTTCGTTCTTTCTTCGTTTTCTCTCTGTCGTTTCTACAGAATAGTCTACATACGCAGTAGTATAGCATATTATAGCAGAAGTCCTCTTCTCGTTTCTCACATTCCTATCTTCAGGGCAAAGCGAGAAGATCTTACTTTGTGCAAAGCTGACGATCTGCAGTGCTGCCGATCCTCAAGTAAGAAGAAGTGGTCGTCAAGCAAGTAATATAGCTCGACAAACAAACAACATCGCCCAGGCCTCCTCATCTCAAATGTCAAGATCCGACTTCGGAAGTTGTTCGGAGGAAGATAGTACTCGACATCTCATCTCATTCTCTTCTGCCTCAAAGCAGCATACTACAAAGACATCTTCTTCCCCCTCTTGTTTGGCTCCCTCTTTACCCGCAGGCCTGTCCACGATGATGCTTGGTCGTAGCGTGGCTGTCTCCTGAGCCTTGCGCGCCTTGCGGCAAGCGATCAGCCATACGACTACGACTAGCATTCTACAATCGCCGTGTTGTCAGCGGGTTCTGTTGCTGCTGCAAAACTGATTGTATGTTCTCTCCTTCTTACTCGACTGTCCTCGTTCCTGGATGTTCTGGAACCTGCATCAGCTCTGTTCAACCGTTCAACACCTCGTCACCGTATCCCGACTCGGCATACAAACATCTCCAAGTCCAAGTCCAAGCCAAAGCTCCGGGTCGGGTCACGTGCACTGGTTCTCGGTTCCTGAATATCTGTCATCTCCTCTCATCTCCATCTTCATCTCGGAGGTTCCCTCAACGGCTCAAGGCCAGTCGCGTGGCATTACACTATCGCGTGACGCGTCCCTGCAGGGCAGTCTCCTTGACAGCTCTCCCCCTCGCTTAGCCTTTAGCCTGGTCGATCCAAATCTCGCCTGCCTGTTTATCGTCATCCTCTGCCTTCCTCCCCAATTTCTCAGTCTTCCTTCTCTTCCTCTTTCTCTTCCTTGTTCTTTTCCTTTCTTTTCTCTCTCTTTCCCATTCTTCTTTGACCAAGAGTCTTCAAGATGGCCATGTTCCCTCCTGCCCCTGGCACACCAGAAGACATAGCGACATGGCCGCGGTCTCACACTGCTCATCCGTCACCTTCTAGAACCGCAAATGCAACGCCTGCAAGAAGACGCTCTGTCGCAAAAGTTAGCGGTGCTTGTCAAGCTTGTCGAAAGAGGTACGGTTCTATCTCCCACATTTTCTGTCGGAGTTTATAGCTGACTCCTTTGCGATATATTCAAACACATCGGATGCGACCTTGCAAGACCCTGCCAGAAATGCGTACAAGGAAAGCGAGAGCACGAGTGTGTCGACGCTCCTACTCTGCGGAAACTACAGCAACATCAGCCTATCTCTTTCCCAATCTTGCCAGATGCATTACCTCCCTCTACTGCATTTCCTTCCTCCTCCTCGTCCATTGCCCCTTTCCCTACTATCCCTAAACAAACAACAACTATCATTATGGGAACTGACATGAAGATAATGAAGGCTTCCGTAAGTAGCACTCCGGGCTAGAAAGTCTGAACCGTGAGCTGATGTGAAAGACCAGAATGAAGGCCTGAGAATGCTCGGCTTCCACTCGCATGAAATGATAGATCAGTCTTCAGCATCTTATATAGCATCAACAGGTTCGCTACCCGACTTCCTTGATGTTGATTGCCATCTGAGATCGTTTGTCATGCAGATCGTCAGAGATTCAACAATTTGGCAGCGTCAGTCTAAGTCTTCCAGCAAAGCCAGATGGTAACTGAGCAGATAGAAAAACAGAACCGCCATTGAACATGGCGGAGCTATTGCAGGCCACCGTCTCCCTATGAACCCAGTACAAATCGAACAGCAGAACTTCCTCGAGCTTTGTAAGCCAATCAGAGGTACTTCGTCTTTCAGTAAGTTATCCTCACAGAGGTTGAACGATGTGGTATGTACTGATTATTCCGATGCGCTTAGCCGACACCTTCAAAGTCCGAGACTTTGCAAGAAACTATGCAGCATACGATATCAGGATCTATCTAGGCTCCTTCTTCGGTGCTACTATCGAGGATCTATCAAGCATGGACAAAGCGGTCGTCGTTGCCAAACTTACTTTAAAGAAGGATGATCTGTCTTCGGGATATGCACTCCCTCCTCTCGCACCACTCGGAAGCCTCTCTAGCAAGCCTTCAACAACAACAAGAAGACCAAGTATTCAAGGAGGTCTACCGGGACATCGCAAATCGAGATCTAGCTATGCCCCTCTTACCGACTTTAGTGTCCCTCCTCTACCTACTTTCATGCCACCACTATCCGCGGGATCAAGCACTTCTACTTTTTCCTCGTCTCTATCTACATCTTCATCAGCCCGTTCGTTAGGGCTGACCGATACATTCGGTCTCGGTCTGGGAGATCCTCTTCTTCCTCAAAGACCTCCTTCGAGAACTCGAAGATCTTCGACTTCTCTGGGTTATTCGAGTCAGCTACCTACATTAGCTCCTCTCCCTCTCTTCCCAACGGGAAGTACATTTGGCAGTAGTATCGGCGGAGCGAATTCTGGACTAGGAGGTGGTGGAGAACATGGACATTCTTATTCTTCCTCATTCGATTCTTCAGCCTCGTCCCTATCGAGCAACCCTCTATTCGGTGCATCTCCCTCAAGATCCGCTTCCCCACTACGATCCTCACTCGGCGGCGGAGGAGGTGGTGGTTTCGGATCATCTTCATCATCCTCCTCGGATATGTTCGGACCTGGTTGGCCATATACTACATCTTCCTACTCTTCCGGTACGCCCACTTCCTCCTCACCGCCTCGAAAGCGGAGAAATATAAAAGACAAAAAATACCAATTATTACCGAGTATTTCAACATGGGCAGGTCCTCTTAACATTCCTTCAAACTTCGCAAATCTACCAAGCCCTCCTCCGCTTTTCCCACCGACTCCTATGGGTGGAGCTGCAAGCAGATTGCCCAGATCGAGAACGGGATCAATAGCCGGCTCTAGCTATGATTTCCCTCCTATTCCGGCTTTCAGACCGTCGTCAAGCTTGGGAAGACCGAGTTCAAGATCTGGATTTCGCTAAAGGCAAATAGCGGAGTGGTCGACCTTTTTCTCCTCCAGCTAGACACGAGCAAGACGACAACCATCGCTTCCACATACTATTTATACTATTAAGCTTACGCGGAGTGGTCGAGGATTTCGACAATCTTCTAGCGGAACGGTCGACTTTGAGCCCTGCTCAGCTGGACGCAAGCCAGAGCTCAAGCATTACTATCACATTACTATCTACACTCTTATCAATCAAACAAAAAGAAGACGTTAGTCTTCAGCACCAAAAGCATCGACCCTACCGAGCTAGAAAGATCAGCATACAGCACATTATAGACAGACAGGCTCAGAGCAGCAGCATCTATAGACTTGGCGCGTGGCATACCTGAGTATCATCTTCTCCTTAATTCTTCCCGATTACGATGAAACCCTCTCTTGCACATGAGGGAGCAGTCTTTTCTATCGCATCAGTCGTAATCTCAATGGCATAGCATCCATTTCATCTTTAGCATCTCACAGCAGTCATCACTATACCCTCTTAGCATTAACATATCCATACCTCCCTAATCATAAACATATCGATACCTCCCTAATTAAATCATCTGCCTTCACTCTTCCTTTTCCACTCCTTCGCTTTCATAACATTTCCCTAATCTACTTAAACCCTCTCAGCATAGAAGACTTAGAGACTCCATTACTACTATTAGCTCGTTGTTTATGCATAAGGCAGAGCCACCATATTAGTCTGCATCCGAACTGCCAGCATCTTCATCGTCGCTCCTCTCACGAGATGTAGTTTCAAACGTACCAAGCGATGTAGTCAGAATCGGTAGTCCTTAGTTTGCACAATGCAATCATAATCAGTACAATGAGCAGGCCGCAGTCTCTTGCTTCTTGCTACTCCACAAAGCTTGCGATCAGACGGTATGTCAGCGGAAGCATTCTGTGCATTGCACGTATTTAGCAATTTGCACATGATGGCATTGCAGCTTGATAACAATGAGAGGATTACCTCAGATACGTTGAATGAAGCGTGAAAGCACGTCTGCTACGTGTTGCGTGAAAATGAAGCTAAGTCTACCTGCGATCTCCTCGCTGGTGCTGGCTCAGCTCGATGACGGCCTCTCGAGCCTTTTCGAGATTGTCAGGGCTTCCGATGAAGATGACTGTCAACGAAAGAAGCGGCGTAAGCAAATCCTTGAAGCGGCGCAGAAGGCGTGACGTACCTTGATTGGCCCCTTGCCGCCCCTCTACCTCTGCTGACACTCCGTATGAACGGAGCTTGTCGAGACCAGAGCCCTGGCGTCCGACAACTGTCAAGGATGCAAATTAGTAGATGACTAAAGCTCAAGGGAAGCTAACAACTCACTTCTCGGTATCAGCGTCTGCGGTACGGTCAGGACACCCCGATGCGTTTCTGCCTTCGATCGTTCCAGAGCGGCCTGGATCATGCCTTCCACTCTATCTACTTTCGCTTGATCGTTACCTTTGATGTTCCAAGGAATCTCTTCTCCATTACCCTGCTCATCCCCTAGTGCCATCACTTCCCAGTGGAAGTCTGACTCGTCTTCATCTTCGTCGATTCGAGCTGCTTTACCAGCTCCGTTCGGCTGTACACCTCCGGCGCGGTTGTTGCCAGTCGGGGGCTTGACGTCGCCGTGATCTATGCGGATGCCGTTGGGCAGAGTCCTGAAGAACTTGCCACCTTGCGCTATCCTGGAGTGTAAACTTGCAGGGACAGAGACTGTCTTGAAGATAGCATCTGTTTGCTGGTTCTGCGTCCGTGGCTGTCTTGGTCCGTTGTTGCCTGAAGGTGCTGACGCAGCCTTGCTCTAACAGTCGGAAGACATCGTCAGCAAGTATAGCGTAGTGCGCGCTGATAGAGCGCTGCTGACCTTGATCTCTTCCGCAGCAGCTTCAACAGCAGACTGTGATCCATGTATTTGGATCAAGTCAGTGTCTGCGTGCTCTCCAAGATCGTCCTTGTTGACGAGCTCATTCTTGTTCCTGGCTTCTAACCGACCGGGGAAGACGACTTTGACATCGTGTTTCCTCTGTAGCTCATTGACGCCCGCACCACCTCTTCCGATGATTCTGGCATGCGCAGATTGCGGGACAACGACACCGTAGGCAACTCGATCACGCAAGCTTGCAGCTTGTTTCTCGAGCTCTTGCTTGATCTTGGTGGCTAATGCACTTGGACCGCGTACGACAACGGTATCGGTGCTATCCTCGCCAGCTCGCGGGAAACGGACAAGAGCGCCAGCAGCTTTTGAGTCTGAAGGACCTCCACACTTCGTGATGAGGTCTCGGACTGTGCGAAAATTGCATCATGTCAGCCACTTGTCGATGCAATTGGCGCCCAGAACTCACTGTTCTGACCACCCTTGCCGATGATGGTGTTGTGCAGCGATCTCTCCACGTGAACCTCGAAAGTACTCTCATCCTGGATCTCCGAGACGATAGCAGAGATAGCTTTCTTCGCAGAAGCGATGGCCTGCTTCGTACCCTTGATCGTGATGGTAGCAGGTGCACCTGGATTGCTTGGGTCACTCTTGCTGACGTCGATCTCAGCTTTGGTCTCATCTTGCAATTCGCGGATAGCAGCGCCTTGTCTTCCAAGAATTCTTGCTAGAGCCCGACCTGGCGCTTGTATCGTCGTGACTTGGCTGTGTTCCTTCTCGTACTCCATGAGCTCAACCAACTCTTTCTTTGCTCCTTCGGCTCCCTTCTTACCACCTCGAATGGTAATGACATCGTCTCTTTCGCCATCTTCGGCGTTGGCGCGAGGGAAATTGATGCGGACGTCGTACTTGGTCTCAAGACGCTGGACGTATGACCCTTGTTTACCAATGAGGGCACCCCGCTCAAGGCCAGCAAGCAATGGAACGCTCAGATTGGTCTCATCGGCCTATCGGCATATCAAGTCAGCACAGTAAAGCAAGCCAGCAAATGTTACTAACCAGCTGGTCCGCCTGCTTCAGAATGCGCTTCTTAGCTTCCTCTACGTTCTCTTTCCTTCCCTGGATCTTGACATGGGCTTTGACAGCATCCTTCTTAGCTGATGAGCTCTTCTTTGCTTTGCTTGTACTATCGGTACCAGCGGCAGTAGCAGCTGGTGCATTGTCACCAAAGTCTATACGGACACCCAATTCTTCACGAAGCTTCTGTACGCCTGCACCTCCCTTTCCAACGATGTGCGAGACGAAGCGTTGCTCGATGTCGAATTCGGCAGTCTAGCAATGCAGGTACATACGTATCAGCCGAACTCGCTTGAGAACTGGTGTGAGGTGAACGTACGTAGCTGTTGACGATTTCATCGTTCTTGGCTTCTTCCGCAATCCGCTCGATTTCCTTGACGACTTTCTTGACTTCATCGCTTGGGCCTCTTACGACAACTTCGTCTTCGTTTTTGCTATCGGTAGCTTTGGCTCCAGCAGCAGCCGAAGAGCCGAACTTGACGTTGACGATACGTTCGTCACCTGTTCCGATAAGAGCGTTGAGGGTTGTACCACTTGGTCCAATGATGAAGCGGTGCAGCTTCGCAGGAATGGTCAGAGTCGAGGTGGAGATATCTGCAGCCTCTTTAGCCAATTTGAGAATCTCTTCCTTTACTTCTGAGAGAGTTTTGGGAGCAGACGAAAGGTCGGAGCCAACGTAGATAAGGGTAATCTGCTTATCTTCGCCTTCTCCGACAGCAGCCGGTGGGAAGACTACTTGCACTTTGTTCTTCTCCTCAAAGGTCTGGATCCTGGCGCCTTTTCTGCCGATAAGGAATCGATGAAGTAGCTGATCGATCTCTACCGTGTCGAACACATTGGGAGGGAGGGTTTTGAGAACTTCCAGGACTTTGCTTCGTGCCGCAGAGACGGCCGCAGCTGGCCCTCTTGGGCCTTGAGTAGCGACGATATCGATTGTAGTATGTTCGTCTGCGGGTCGGGGTATGTATATCTGCACACTTTCTTCATCTGCTATTTTGCGGAGCTTGGCTTTGTTAAGCAGGTATCTTGCGCATTGCTTTGCGTAGGTAGAAGGGGTATTGATGCCATGTACGGAGCCGAGATCAACGACATCTACACTTGCAGCATTGGCTTTCTGCATAACCATCTGAAGAGCCTCGACTATTTGGGTGGATGAACCTCGGATCGTAATTTGATCGCTTGGGCTGGATGAGGGAGGTACTTCGACAGAGCAGGAGGTAGCTCGCAGGATCTCGTCTGAGGCTGGTGGCAGGATGAAGCGGTGTTGCCTTTTGCTCAGTGTGACAGAAAGTGTCTGCGTTGTTCGCTTGAGCTCATCTGCAGCATTGGTCAAAGCCTCCACTGCTCGGTTGACGGCATCTCTATCTCCAGAGACGGTGATGGAATTATCTCGGCCTTCCTTCTGCTCGTCAACATCATCTCCTGCGCTTGCTGAAGCGCCTCTGCCTGCACCTGAGCGGAACTTCCACACGGGAGGAATGGATATGTTCACATCGTTCGCATCGCTCTCTGGGACAATCTCGCTGCGAGCGACTTTTGCTGATAAGAGATGGTAGAACTCTGTTGGGATGCTCGAAACTTTGGTGGAAAGGCGCGAAGTACGTTCGTTTACTATGGCGAAAATGCGTTGCTTGGCCAATGCAAGAGAGCCTGCGTCGCCGTACAGGTTGATGGACACAGGAGGATCTTCTGGCTCGTCTCCTTCGTACTCGGGCTCGCCATCATCTGCTGGAGCGGCAGCTTGGTCGCGCGGTATCTGGATATTGACGCCGGTTTCGTCGATGATGGATTTGAGGGTTTTGCCTGGACGTCAATTTTCAGTAATTTTCTAAGCTCATTGGAAAGCTGACATATACCCTTCGAACCGATAATGAAAGCCCGAGTGCTCGACGGAACTTGGATGGTCTCGTTGACCTGGGTCGCAAACCGTCAGTTCCAGTTCGATAAGCCCAAATTTGTAATGATCTTCACCTTTCTAACAATACGAGTACGCAGCTCGTGCTTGACTCGCTCTACATCTTGCTGCCTTGTCGCCTTGAAGAGGAAAGTCGTTGTCTGCTTTGCGGCCGAGCTGCTTGCTTCTACTTTGACCGTAGGGTACTTGCCCGTAAGGTATGTAAGTACACCACCTAGCGTAGTAGCATCGTTGATTCCAGAGCCTCTCTGAGCTCCGGAGGAACCACTTGAGATGGCGCTCAAGTTTATGCTTGAGCTGGGAAGAGTGAGGGTTTCCGTATACAGCGCTGGCGATGCTTGCTGTTGCTGTTGTTGCGACGAAGCGTGTGCAGCTCTGCTTCTCGCAGCTCCTCCCCATCCTCCAGCGGCGGCCTTTCCAATGGCAGCGCTTGGAGCGCCCAGGCTTGGGAAGGCAGATTCGCTCGCAAAGTCGAGCTGTTGTTGGCCTTGTTTCTGACCATTTTGCTGACCATTTGCGACGCTGCTCGCTTCTGTCTGCTCGTGAAGCTGCTCAAGTGCCTGGGCTGCGCTGCTGCTGCCCGCCGTTGCGGTAGCGCTGCTGGTCGATGGCCCAGCTGCAGCTGACGGCGTGTACAGCGATGGAAAGTCGTCGCTCATCTTTGGACTGAAGTGGTGGTATGCGCAAGGATCAAGAAAGATACCTTGCTTTCAGTTGATTCAGAACCAGGAACACCGGCTTTTCTTTGGACTAAAAGTCTGAGGCAACACGATATTCTGCTAAACGAAGTGGTCAAATGATTATACATATCTCTTCGCCATTTCACAGTCGTACAGCCAATTTCGGCTCGAAGATAGTTTCTGCCTATCTAGGACGCGTAGGACGCTGTCAATCCTCGTCCGAAAGCTCATAAACTACTTCTATCACCATGGGATCAATTATGACCGGCCATTCATTGTAGCGGTAGTCAATAAGGTTAAGGCTTGTCGCGACAATTGGAGTTCCGTCTCTCTGTCTCCTTTTCGCCTGCCCCGCCCTTCTGACACGATAGCTGTCGTCGGCTGATTCACACGTAGGACAGTAGAACGTGGTGACGAGCTTCCCTTGAGTCTTCTTTATTCCGACACATGCTGGATGGCACCTGTTTGGACAAATATTTACTTGTTCAATTGTGCAGACAGTAGTTGAATTGTCATCACACTCACCAGAATCCGCACTCACACTCAAAATAAACTTTGCCGTCATCGGGCTTCTTACAGACACAAAAGATCTCGTTTTTCGAGAACTTGATCTTTTTCGGAGAAATCAGACTATCCGGCGCGAAGTCGTCGTCATTCTCTGATTCAGCATCCTGACCGCTGTGTGACTCGTTGATTGATGAGAGCGGCGAGCTGGCTTGTCGTGAGGGGACAGTAGAGCCCGCGGTCGATGGTGGGGGAGTTGGGTTGGCCGCAGGGAAATTGAAGAAGAAGCGTTTCAGCTGAGCTACGTTTTCCGGCTGTTGAGATGAGGGTCAGCCAGACCAAAGGCACTGACAAATCGTATGGCAGGCCCACTGCATTGTAGCCATGCGGTATGGCCCATCTTTCAAAAGGTAGGATGGCTGCACCGGCGTAGCGCTGGTTGAGGTAGCGTACATGCTTCTCCTGGCTGGACTTGAGTGCTGTTAGATCCCAAAAGTGTACTCCCTCGTGTGTTTGCATATGAGCCTTGAGAGCCTTCTTACAAGCTGATCTCCCAGCGGCATCGGGTTTGAAGTGGAATACTATTCCACAGGGACAGACATTTGTCAGGTTGTATTTGATGTATAATGATACTCCTGCAAAACTAGTGCGCTGTGAAGACAGGCTCCCAATTGCTCGTCTAATGAAGGGTTCCAGTTCCAGCTCCGTCTGAAGAGTATGCTTCTGTCGAGGCGAAGTAGCGTTTGGTTGCTGCCAGTACCTGCCAGGTCCGAGGAATTGCAAGTTATCGCTCATGGTCCACTTTGAGGCAGCGGGATTGTTGTCCTGTCAGGACGGAAGGATCAAATTGAGTAGGAGCAGAGGTAAAGGACAGAATGGTAAAGTGAACGAATGCGTGAGACGTAAAGGAAGCGTCTAGAAGTGGTCTGACAGGGGTCCTGGGAGCGGGATGTAACGGTCCATTGCCTGTCCTTATACCGCTGTGATAGGTGGAGTAGGTTCATGATCTTGATGTATTGCAGTCATGAAAGCTTGACAATCCTCGTTGATTGACTGCGGTTTTGCTGCCAGCTTTCACGATCCAAGACATCGCTTCGCACTTTGGCTTTTCTGGGCTTTGCCTTTGCCTTTGCCTTGTCGTTGTACATCGCATTGATGTAGATGTATGTTGCATTGCTTACTCAATCTACCATGTTACATTGACCTCGAAAGCATGCATGAATCGGCGTAAAGCAACGAGCACTTGCTTTTCTGCACCAACATGTCACGACACGAGTGAGCTGGGAAAACCTTCAAGATCTACCTTTATGGATACTAATTCTGTATAATCCAGCCAATCGCGAGATCCCTGTCCATGGGTCATCCTGCAAGATTTGTACGGACAAGCCAAAAAAGCTGCAAGATCAGCTACTGATTGAATAGTCATGAACAGCGGCGGCGCCTTCGCAATGGGAGCCGTAGGAGGCACGATATGGCATTCTATCAAAGGAGCAAGAAACTCGCCCAGAGTATGTCAATGCAATTGGTACTGGAAAAGCTCGGATCTGGATTGCTCACCTTACTTCTGGATAGGGCGATAAATGGATCGGAGCCATATCTGCTGTCAAAGCAAGAGCACCTGTGCTGGGCGGAAACGTATGCTCGACTGCTCTCTGGATCTCGAATTTGGCTGACGCAGGACTATGCATAATCTAGTTTGGGGTTTGGGGAGGCATGTTCTCGTAAGCACTGTATACATCAATGCACAACAAGTCATTAATGGTTTCCGCCAGGACATTCGACTGTGCCGTGAAAGGCTGTATGTGCGCCCGAAAAGCACAATCAATATGATCTGACATGAAGAGTTGCAGACCGACAGAAAGAAGATCCTTGGAATGCAATTATATCTGGCTTCTTGACAGGCGGAAGTTTGGCGGCGCGAGGCGGTCCTCAGATGATCATTTCGTCAGGAATCGCATGCGGAGTCCTTCTAGGTGTCATTGAGGGAGTGGGAGTGCTGATGCAAAGGATGTTCGCGGAAGGCAACAAGCCTCAAGCACCTCTGGTCTGTTGCTGTTCTGTACGCGAAAGTAGAGCAATACTTACGCTGGTCTATATTTCAGATCGAGCCTCCGCCCCAGCCAGCAGTACAGACGCGCTAGAGGGTCGTACGCGCATCTATGCACTACATGTCTTTTATACATCACCTTCCTCAGTTGTCCGCAGTCGTTCCTTTATTACAGCATACCCGAGGCCAGATCTTCTAATATATCGGAAGCCTTTTCTTGTATGGTAGGCAAATCTGTACAGTGTATCATTAGCCGGTGTAGATTCAGAGAGTAATACGCCCAACATCACTCATCAAATCCATCCTTGCCCTTTCTTTCTGACTTTCGACTAATGCTGCTTGGCACGCAATGAGCTATTCTATCGGGGACGAGTCAGACGACGAATTTGGTCTACAATCTACATCTCGCGTAGGAGCAGGAGCAGCAAGTAGTAGTTCTACGAGACAACCGCATCAATACGCCGACCCTTTCAGCGACAATCTTGGGAGAACAAGCAGAGATGGAGGTCGTAACAGCGCTGTAGCGACAGGAGGATACACAGACAGCTTAATCTTTGATGATTACTCGGGAGGGCAGAGCGCAAACCCGCTGGGAACAGCTACTGAGATCCGCAAAGGTCCTGGAGTAGGCGACAACGCGGGCAAAGGCAGCTCGTACAACAGATACGACGTCTACGACGAGTATGCAAGGACCTAATATCGCTTAGTTCCAGTCGTTACTGACTTCCATATGTTTCCTAGCGACGCGGACGACGACCTGTTCAGTAAAGACACGTCGAAGATTGAGCACTCTCCTGGACTATATGACGAAGGCCTACCCGTCCACAGGCTGTCCTACAACAACCACAATGCCAGCCATGACATCTTTGATGATTCGCACGAAGCTGGTCTTCCTGGCGCATCTACATCCCGAGCACCCATAAAGTCCATGACTGGTGCACAAGGTTTCCTAGATGAAGATGATGAAGAACAGATCAAAGAACGAAATAATACAACATTACGCGCAGCTTCGAGAGCGAGCGGGAAACTAAAGAATTCAGGCGCCAAAGTCTGGGATAATATCTTGACTGCATTAGGCTTGGGTGGACCAAAAGATTTGACTGGAGAAAGGACGATATATATCAATGATCAGCCCATGAATGCCCAGTTCAAATTCATGAATAATTACGTCTCTACGGGAAAGTACAATCTCATTACCTTCGTTCCCAAGTTTCTAGCAGGTAGATTACATACATATCATCAATTCCGTAGAGAGGTCATGCTGATGAGATACGCGCGCCGACAGAGCAATTCTCCAAATACGCCAACGTGTTCTTCCTCTTCACGGCCGCCATTATGCAAATTCCCGGCGTGTCACCTACGAACAGATATACAACAGTCCTACCTCTCACACTCGTCTTGCTCGTCGCAGCCTTCAAGGAGATCCAAGAAGACTTGAAACGGCATCAGTCCGACCGTGAGCTAAACGCGCGTAAATCGAAAGTACTTCAAGGCGATCAGTTTGTCGATAAGCCCTGGCGGAACATCAAGGTTGGCGATATTGTGCGACTGGAAAGCAACGACTTCTTCCCTGCGGATTTGATATTGTTGAGCAGTTCGGAACCAGAAGCATTATGCTATATTGAGACTTCAAACTTGGATGGAGAAACTAATCTGAAGATCAAACAAGGCAATCCGGCAACTGCGAACTTGACGAGTCCGGAACAAGCAGCTAGATTGAATGGATACTTAAGGTCGGAACAGCCGAATAATTCGCTATATACATATGAGGGAACACTCGTCATGAATGGCAAAGATATCCCGCTGGATCCATCGCAGATGCTTCTGAGAGGAGCACAGCTCAGGAATACAGCGTGGATGTACGGCTTGGTCGTCTTCTCGGGGCATGAGACGAAACTTATGCGGAATGCAACGTGAGCTTGTCTGCCCACTTTAGGCTTAAACAACGCTGAGCCAAATCATTGCAGTGCCACGCCTATCAAGCGGACAGCGGTGGAAAAGATGGTCAATACACAGATCCTCTTTCTATTCGGCATCTTGCTAGCCTTGTCCATCGGATCATCTATTGGAGCTATGATTCGAACAGTAGGTTGTTCGGAGATATCGGCAGCAGGCAGGTCAGCTGACAGGTTTTGCAGTACGTACACGCGGACAAGATGTGGTATATCGATATCGAAGCTCAAGGGAGCAAAGCCAAGAATTTCATCGAAGACATCCTTACCTTCATTATTCTATACAACAACTTGATTCCGATATCGCTCATCGTCACAATGGAGGTAGTCAAGTTCCAGCAAGCTATCCTCATCAACTCGGATCTCGATATGTATTACGCACCTACGGACACACCAGCCCTATGCAGAACATCGAGCTTAGTAGAAGAGCTTGGCCAGATCGAATACATTTTCAGCGATAAGACTGGAGTGAGCGCATCTTCTGATGAGCTTGCATAGTACAGAGGCTGATTCCCTGTTTCGCAGACTCTGACGCAAAACGTGATGATCTTCCGAGAATGCACGATAGCGGGCCAGAAGTACGCCGATTCAGTAGACGATGCACGAAAAGGCGAAGTACTCGAATTCACCGAGCTCAAGATAAACACTACAAATCCGGAAATGGGCAGCACGATTATCGAATTCTTGACACTGCTTTCAACGTGCCATACGGTTATTCCTGAACAGAAGGGTGATAAGATCGTCTATCAGGCATCAAGTCCGGACGAGGGTGCCCTTGTGCAAGGTGCCGAGATGCTTGACTACAAGTTTACTGTAAGTATCTTTTCAGCTGCAATTTATGCTGCTCCTGACTTCGAGGCGTACATAGACTCGTAAGCCCACGACGATCATAGTCAACATTGAAGGCAAGGACCAAGAGTTTGAGATTCTCAATATCTGCGAGTTCAACTCGACTCGTAAGCGTATGAGCGCAATAGTCCGTGGCCCCGATGGGAAGATCAAGATATACTGCAAGGGCGCCGACACTGTCATTTTGGAGAGACTAGCGGAGAACAACCCATACATCGATGTCACTTTGGCTCATCTTGAAGAGTACGCGACAGAGGGATTGAGAACGCTTGCAATTGCTATGAGGGAGATACCTGAAGATGAATATCAGAAGTGGACGGCTATATACAATAAAGCTGCGGCTACCATCAACGGTCGACAGGATGAATTGGATAAAGCTGCGGAGCTTATTGAGCAGAATCTATTCTTGCTTGGCGCTACTGCTATCGAAGATAAATTGCAAGATGGCGTACCTGAAGCTATCTATACGCTTCAGCAAGCGGGTATAAAAGTCTGGGTCCTGACAGGCGACAGGCAAGAGACGGCCATCAACATTGGTCTGTCATGCCGGCTGATCTCCGAGTCTATGAGCTTGGTGAGTTGCATTCTCCGTTGTCACAAGTCTACGGCTGACTTGCATGCAAGGTCATTGTCAATGAGGAATCAGCTCACGACACCCGCGAATACCTTACCAAAAAGCTTAGCGCCATCAAAGCTCAACGCAATACCGGAGATCTTGAGGAACTAGCCTTAATCATCGGTGAGCTTCTGATACCAGACTGCTTTGTGCCGAGGCTAATGCACCATGAACAGACGGTAAGAGCTTGACCTACGCCCTCGAAAAGGACCTTTCACCTCTCTTCCTGGAGCTAGCTATCATGTGCAAAGCTGTGGTGTGCTGTAAGTAGTTTCCCCTCAAGTCTCATGCCAGGAACCTGACATGCTGGTCAGGCCGAGTATCGCCTCTACAAAAAGCGCTCGTCGTGAAGCTGGTCAAGAAGAACATGAAATCTATTCTTCTAGCAATAGGAGATGGAGCCAACGATGTTTCTATGATTCAAGCTGCTCATGTCGGAATCGGTATCTCCGGAGTGGAAGGTCTCCAGGCTGCAAGATCTGCAGACGTCGCTATCAGTCAGTTCCGCTTTTTGACGAAGCTCCTGCTCGTGCATGGTACTTGGTCATATCAACGGCTCAGCAAGCTCATTCTTTACTCGTGCGTATTCTGCACTCTTGCACGCGGCCAGACTGCTAATTCCGAAGAGCAGGTTCTACAAGAATATTGTACTATATATGCTCAAGTAGGCCCTCCAGGCTTCCTTACAGAGTAATGTGTGCTGACTTTTCTACTCGCAGTGCTTGGGTGCGCTTGTTGCCTCTGCAGGCAGTGTTTCTAGCTGATCGTCCTTTCAGTTCGCATTCTTCAATTCGTTCTCTGGCCAGGTGCTATTTGAATCATGGACACTCACTTTCTATAATGTGAGAGTTCGTCGAGACAGTACGCTAGCTTTTCTAACTGCTTGCCTATAGGTTGTTTTTACGGTTTTGCCGCCTGTCGTGTTGGGTGTCTTCGACCAAGTAAGCTCGAAATTACACTGTGTCTTGCGCTTACTAAGCCATATCGCAGTTTGTTTCGGCAAGAATGCTAGACCGTTATCCGGAGCAGTATAAGTTTGGGCAACGAAACGCATTCGTATGTCTGACTGTGCTGCATGTAACATTTGAAGCTGATCCCAGATGTCATACAGTTCAATGTTCGCGTATTCTGGCAATGGATAGGCAACGCCCTGTACCACTGTACTGTAGGCTTGCTTCCCATCATATTGAGCTTGGAGTCCAGCTGAGATGGACTTTTACGCCAGATCATCTTCCTAGCATCCCTTGGCATCCAAAAAGACGAGATGCTGCTTCCGCAGGGCTGGGTCGCCGGACAATGGGTCTGGGGCACGACAGTCTATGTGGCCACTTTGGTCACTGTCCTGCTCAAAGCTGCACTCATTTCAGAGTGCGTCAGACTAGACTGACAGACAGGATGGACTGATGCTGACTTACACTTTCCTTCACTGCAGTCTGTGGACGAAGTATACAGTAGCTGCTATACCTGGTTCATTCGTTTTCGCAATGGTCTTCTTGCCCTTGTATCAGCTCATTGCACCTCTTGCTGGTGGTGGGTTGACAAGCCTTACGTTTTGTTGATCTGTGCTGATCAAGCTTGCGTATCAAACAGTCTCGACCGAATACAAAAATATTGTTCCTCGCCTCTGGGGTAATGGCCAATTCTGGTTTACCATCCTCGTTCTTCCTGTCTTCTGTCTATGCCGAGATCTCGCTTGGAAGTCATACAAGCGTTTCGCGCGGCCAGAGCCCTATCATATCGTACAAGAGATACAAAAGTGAGCAGCGTACTCCTTTCATACATCGTCCCTGTGCTGACTCGCATGACCAGACTCAACCTTCCCGACTATCGACCTCGCAAAACGCAATTCTCCCAGGCTATCAAGAAGATCAGAGCTCTGCAAAGGACGCGGCGGAATAGAGGATTCGCGTTCTCGCAAACCGAAGAAAGCCAAGAACGTATCATTCGGAGTTACGATACTACGGTGCCGAAAGCGAAAGGTTGAGCAGCGCAACGCTCGCTTGTGCTCTTCCCGCTTGTTGTTATCAATAGGTATGATTAGATGTACATAGTGTCTCTCTTGACATCGTACCTATATCGAAATGCATTGCCACGCAGAGCGCCCGTGAAACATCTCCAAGTAGCGTGCCAAGCTCGGAAGTCACATTCGGGAGGGTTCGTAGAAATCGATTGCATGTTACAGGGCAGGCTACGTTCCTAAAGTTGGTACATACACGAAGAGATAGCATTGATGGGAGATAGCTACCAATAAGGACAGCGCAGATAGGCGGAGGATATCAGGAATGCAGAGATACATGGACTTTGTATTTATGGTTTCTGATAAGTGCGGCAGAAGAAGAAGAAGAGCTAGCCAGAGCAGAGCATATACTCGAAGAAGACCGGAGGAACGATGAAGGGAATGGGGGCTGAAAGAAAAAGCTACTGACTCCCGACGAGATGCATACAAGACTGCAGATTGCGCGTCAAATAACACTTTCAAAGTCTGCAATTACTCCTTGGAGAACCACTGCGCTTCGGCATCCTCAAGGATCTCGTCGATCATCTCCTCGAGCTCCTCAACAACGTTGCTAACCATGTCTTGACCCTTCTCGTAGATAGGCTGAGCGTAGAAGATCTCCTCAGGTTCGTCTGTAACAGCCTTAGTGCTGGAAGTAGTGAAGTTGTTGAAGGCGAGGAGGTTGGGTGTGTCGGATGAGATGTCCTGTAGCGGAAACATAGAGTTCAGTACACATATCAAGTACAGTCGGCCAAGGGATCTACTACTCACATCGAGGACATTCTTGGTGGATAGTCGGAGCATAGCGTTCTTGAGAACCTTGGGGTCAAGAGGCTTGTGGCCGCCAGTGACCTGAGGCTTCTTTCCGAAGACGAACTGCGAACCAATCTGGAAGAGGGATCTACCAGTCGATTCCTGCTCTGATCCAGGGAAAGGTACTCCAGCAGCCTCGTAATCCTCTACAGTAGGTGCAAACTCGCCAGATGGGTAAAGAGAGAGGTAGTATGCAGTCAGACCGGCAATGTGAGGAGAGGCCATAGATGTTCCGGAAATGGTGTTGACGGAGTGGTCACCGGTGTTCCAGATCGAGAGGATGTTGAGACCTGGTGCGAAGAGGTCGACACACTTACCCCAGTTGGAGAAGTAGGCACGCTTGTCGGCGATGGTAGAAGCACCAACTGTGATAGCATTCTCGGCGGCGGCAGGGCTGCGCAGGAGTGAGTCCGTCAGTGCTCAGTTACATATCCCGAGAGGTTGAGCCTACCTGTATGCGCATGCATCACGGTTATCGTTACCAGCTGCAACGGCGAAGTGAAGACCCTTCTTTACAGCGTTGTTGACAGCCAAGTCCAGAGCTTGCGACTTTCCACCTCCGAGCGACATGTTCTGGATAAAGAGACATGTCAGTATTCATCCTATCCACAACGTCAGAATGAGTATCAGATGCTACTCACGGCGACTGAACCCTTGTGAGTACCGTTCTTGGCAGCCTGGCTCTCCAATTTGGCAGCGGCTTGCTGAGCAGCCCATGCTACACCGCCGACTACATCGAGCATAGAACCCGATCCAGATGATCCAAGAACCTTGACGGCAATGATGTTTGCATCCTTTGCGACACCATATTTGGCAGATGCGATTGTTCCGGCTACGTGGGATCCGTGACCGTTGGCGTCGACATCAGTATCCTTTGGCATAGTCTTGCCCCATGTTGCACGTCCTTCAAGCTCGACGTGGTTGATGTTGACACCACTGCGAAAGCGATAAGACCGGTGATAAGCCTGAATCCTCTGACGGGTGGGTGCTTCGCGCTCACGTATCGATGACGTAGACATCTACGCCTTCACCACCTTTATGTGCGTACTCGTACTTCCCGCTGTAGATTGCACCAAGTCAGTTCCAGGAGCCCGATCAAACGCGGTGGCGTGACTCACAGTGTTCCTAGCCGGAGGGCAGGACGGTGTGAGATACGAGCGAGACCCCAAGGCGCACCTCGCTCAATGTCCATAGCTTTGACGACCGAGTCTCTCTCGACAAAGTCTACAGCTGGATGGCGCCTGATCCAGTCCAGGGTGTCCTGGCTGAACTTGCCTCCATATCCGGTGAAGTCGCCAACGGAGAAGTGGTGGACAACCTCGTCGATAACATCGCTAAACAGGCCACGCTTAGTGAGCTGGCTAGTCTTGTCGCTGATCCAGTCCTTAAGGCCATCCAAATGGAGCGGGAGATGGTGTGATCTGCCGGACTTGAGCACGACAATGTAGCTATCCTTGATGATGTGCGAGTGAAGACCATCATCGCTGCCCATCGCAGACATGTCGTTGCCATCTCCAAAGACATTGGGAGGGGTATAGATTGGGCGCAAGTCGTCGCTGGCGTGGCCTACCGCAGCCAAAGGCGAGGCCACGACGACGGATACCAGCGTAAAGGCAGTAAAGGTGACGATGCCAGACACCTTCATTGTGCTATAAGGGATGGATTAGTAGTGATTTAAAGGGTTAAAGGTTGAGAATTGGAGCGAAGGAAAGAGGTAAAGAAGGCCAACCTGCACTGATAGCCGGCGAGCTCCAGATAAGGACAAAGGGGCTTACTTTGAGGAAACAAGGAGCAAACGCGCGAGAAATGTTACGACAATGCTGGAATTGCGATGTATTCAGAGCCTGACAACCAGCTTGGAATCGTCCACTTGTTGAGGGTCGAGTTCCGGCGCCCTTTCCGGCTATCGCGAACTGATAGTACTGACATCGACTGCCATGAACACGCTCAAGGGCTCGCATACCATGCTGAGAACACTCGCACAACCTCGAATATGCCTGCGAAGACCTGTTACTGCTCCTATCTCCAGGTCTCGATCGTCATCAAGTATGCCCAGAATATCATCGATTTCCCATACTAGACATCGGTCTCCTTCCAGACCTCTCCTTGGCTCCTTCCTTGCTGTATCCGCCGCGATCCTGTATGCGTATTATGCCACAACCTCCCCTCTGCTTGCCGAAGAGCAGAAGAAAGATACACCAAAGATGCCTTTTACGAAAGATCAGCTTGGCGTTATTTGCATCATAGGTAGAGCTACAAAAGTTTGAGAGGTTAGGCGAGGCAATATTAATCTGCTTGGCTGACAGGCGGCCCGAAAGCTGGCAAGTCCACTCAAATACAGAAAATACTCAAGCGATTCGACCTACAAGAAGTGCAAGGCAAGCGAAGAGCTAGATGTGACCGATCCATTACTGACTACGTCTGATAGCCGGTGATGATCTCAAGTCCAAGCTGGCAGACATCGTCTCCAAAGCTTCAAACGGCAAGAAGCCACGCATCGTGATAGAGGGCTATCCTTCGTCCGTAGATATAGCAGAACGTTTCCAGAAAGAGGTAATCCCGCTTACATTCTCTGTCCGCAAGCCGTATTGACGTGAGCATGGCAGATCTGCCCGATCCTTCTATACATATTCATCGATCTGGAGAGCGAAGAAGCCATCAAGAGAATCAGTACAGATATTGATAAAAGAGATGCGAAAATCAACTGGAAACGATTCGAAGATAAATCTGCGAAACTCATCGAAAAGTTCAGATTCCAAGGGAATATACTGGAGGTAAGTAATTTTTGCTTGGAGACGCAAGAGTGGTGGAAACACGCCAGTTTACTATTCGCTGATTCACTTCAATGTCCGTTGCGTAGATTACGGGACATTGGCCTGAGAACGAAGTCTGGGAACAGGTCGAAGCTAAGTTGGAGAGCGCTCTCGAGTTAGATGATAGGGGTGAGCTGTAGAGTCACTGTATATATCTCACAAACACAAAATATGGTGTAATCCGGGCAAATCGCAAAGATTGATCCAAAGAAGCAATCTGAACGATGAGGTGATACGTGGACTGGTTGGCTACACGTTCAGGGGCTTTTTGAAAGTGACGCGGTATATCAAGCGGGCCGGCTTGTCCGAGCTGAACCACTGAGTGACATCTGTCAATGGCCTTTCCTTCGTTCGTTCCAGTAGCAACGGTCGACCACCTGAGAATATGACAAAGGCGGTTGGTATTAGGCTAGTGGTATATCCGATGACTGCTCATCGCACATGACCCGAAGGCTGCTCATCGAGCATTATTAGAAAGGACATGTCCAGAATCAGTGTCTGATCCGAGCTGAATCGCTGTCAATGGCTTCATCGCCAAATACACACATAGATGCGTTGGAGATCCGATAACCCAGATCGGCGTATTCATAACGGAGAGGGAGCGACATATTCGGCCCTCTTGCCTGCCAACATTGATAGGGAGAGCCAAAGCATCAGGGATCGACAGCAGTTGATGGTACTTCCAGTGCGCTCTCTGAGAGACAGTCCAGTAGCGTGGGAGGCACAGCTCTGTCTTGATCCCATCGGCGCGCAAGACAGGCCAGTTCGACAAGCAACTCGTCCACGATAGACCATCCGCAAGTCATAGGCAGTTCTTCAACCTATCAAAAGTCGTGAACAATCAGATTTGTCTTTCAGACATCCCGGCTAAACTGTCAATCTGTAAATTGGAGCTCGCCTGAGCTCTGGCTTGGCTCTCGTCGTGCGTGGGCAAGATTTGCTAATGATTGCGTTAAGATCTGACAGCGTTCAAGCAGCAGTACAAGTACATATCTGCTACCAATCTCCCGCAAGATTCCTGCTTCTTCCCTGTCTTCTCACGTCCTCAGCGCCTGCACCGCTTTCCTGACACTCAGCTCGTGATCGGCTTTCTCACGGTCAATTCGTCTGGGGCCTACAGACGACATCTCAGCTAAGGACAGCTTGGAAGCTTGTTCCGCTACGTATCAAGGTATCCCAGATACAGCCTTTGCTGGGACTGCCGGGAGAGCTATAGAAGATCCAAAGTCCAGCGAACCGATACAGGCAAACCCACATTCGCGCGGTATTCTGGCTACTTTCTGCAAGCCATACTACTCTACGTGTCGATATTATCGACTGTTTCAGCCGTACAAGTGGTTGCGGACGAGATAGCCAGTGAATGATCACGCAGCAGTCTGGAGAGCTTGACGGAGACAGGCCTTCATGGGATTCGTCACACAGCAATGGCCGTCGCCGCCAAGCTTCCAACTATCAAAGGATGATGATAGCATCAGTTCCGACGCCTTCAATATCGAAGGCTTTGGAGGGAGCGCCATGGATTCGCTGTTGATGGCCGCTACGGAGCATACAGTCCCCAAGAAGAGCTGCAATGCTTCTTCTGGTGTACCTACACCAGCGGACGCTTCGAATTTCCCTTTCTCTCTTTCCTCTTCATCGTCTAGCGGAGGCAAAGCGATGGACCACATTGTCATTCAGCAGCAACCTGGGGTTGACACCCTCCCTTCTTGGACGTGGAACTCAGCATTCAGTGCTTCTCAAGCACAAGCACCCGCACTATCTGGCTTGCACGGACAAACATCGGCCTTTCAGGCTTACGTCCCTCAGGCTTTGGATACCCAACAAAGGTCGACTTCCGCACCTAATGCGTCTAGAAGACCGAGTACTGGGCGTACCTACATCCCGCCTCCAACTCAAGCCAATAGAGCTCCAGCTTATACTACGGCGCGACTTGAATCCCACCCTCCTGCCATTCAACCCAATCCATACACCGCAGGACCAAACAGCATTTCCTCGGCCATCCTGGCTCTAGACGAAAGTATGAGGGGCCAGCCTTCTTTGCGGAAGGAAAGGTCAAATGTAGACATGAACGCATACCGACATCAACACCATCGGTCGGAGCATCTACAAGGCAACATTGCCAGTAACACACATCCAGCTATTCAGCGCAGTGCTTCTGCTGGTGACATATCAGCTTCTTCCAACAATAACCACAATCAGCTTTCAGTACATCGTTCGGGTCACAGTCATAGGGATTCTGTCAGCTCTGTTGGATCTTCCTCCTTCAGCGGCAATCAGAGCTACCAGTCCTCTTTTGTATCTTCGAGTCCACCTCGAGGGCGACCTGCGCTATCTCTCTATACCGATGACAACACCTTGGCTACTGGCTGGGAGCCATCGCAGGCAACTGCATCCACTGGCTCTACTACTCATCAACAACCATCCCTTGTCTTTTCAGCTGCACCTACCCAATATACTGCAGACACAGCCTCCCTAGGCCAATTTGAATCATATAGGGATACCCTGCATCCAGACAGTGCTCTTGACGACAGCAAACTTTTCAGTCGACACTTTCAAGACTTCACATCTTTGTCACCAGGAGGTCTGTCATCAGGTGGAACTAGTTCAGGAGCTGGTTCAAGAGCTCCTTCACCGTTTTCAGCATCACCCTACAGCGAGGCCTCAGGTCATACGCAGCAAGGCGACTACATCTCCCCCATAGACGGAAGTATGCCCTTCGGACTTTCTCATCAAGCTCGGTCGTCTCAAGGTTTGGGTATTTCGGGCCAAACGACTCTTCAACGCCCTATGACAGGCTACAACTTGAAACCAAGCCCGATGTCTGCAGACGCTCATCACAATGGTCTTCATGCCCATGAGGACATGTTTCTGCCGAACCTCAATAATGTCAGTCTACGCGATGGGCAGAGATCGCGTAGGGCTAGTCAATCTTCCAATCAAGCAGCAAGTCAGAGCAACATTTTACAAAACTGGTCTCGCAACCCACCAAAACCTGAATCAGAGGCTGATACGCATGCGCTGCTGAAGTAAGTGGTTATTGCTGTTTAGTCATTTAAATCTGCTAACCCAGCATACTTGCAGGCCGTATATAACAGAGTACCTGGAAGCATCCAACCGTATGATACTGGGAGAGCGGACTGTCGTCATCATGTCGACCTCTGTCGGGCAAAAGTCTTACGGTAAGCATCGCCTTTCAAGATCTGAGGGACCTTAACGCTGAATAATTTCGTTCGCCTCTCCAGGTTCCGAGCGACGTTTCCTCGTCCCGCCGCCTTCAGCATACATACTCGGTTGCAGCTGGTGGACACATCTGCCTGATGCATATACATCGGACAATGCCAAGTCTTCCACACCGAATGCGAACCCAGCCGTCCAGCTGTTCCCTCCTACAGTTCACGTAGAAATGGATTGTGAACAAAAAGCTTCGTCCGAACCCGCCCTAGACTGGACGACGTATTCTGGAAAGACAGCCGGCAAAGTCGCTTCTGCCGATGACTTCGCCATTGCCGGAAGAGCTGTAGGAAAGCAGTTATATATTCCAGACGCGAAAGAAATCAAGGGACAAGAGGACAAATACAAGACTTCGGTCTCAGCTTCGGTCACAATAGTCTCGCCAGGAGTGGGACCTGCTATAGATCGAACCATTGGAACTTTCAGCAGTAGGCCCATTAAAGTGATCAGCAAGCCGAGCAAGAAAGCACAAACCTCGAAGAAAGGCAGCCGTGAGTTGCAAGCCGAGTGCATCATTGGACACTGCACATACTGACACGCATCTGCACTAGACAATATCTGCCACGGAGGCACTATGGCGCTCTTCAATAGGCTGCGGTCGCGTAAGCTGTCTTCTGAGGTCCCATCCGTACCAGCTAATCAATAGTCCTTGTACCATAGAAACGGTCAGCACACGCTTCTTGTGCGTATCGTCTGCATCAGCGAGCTTCCCAGCTTGGGATTGGCAATCGATGACTGGTCAGGAAAACAAGCCCTTCACGGACGAAGCCAGCAGCTGCTTTGCAGGTAAGCTGTCATCTCTTGAACACGTATAGCTTGGTATGGTCTGACTCGTTAACAATAGCCCGCACCAATTCATGGGACAGTTTCGTCATCTACGCTGTGGACCCTCAGCATGCAGCCACGGACACGAATGCTGAACCACAACCTCCTCCGCAAATTGGCTATCCTCACCCACCTCTCAATGCTCTGCCTCTGCCCAGCAACGGCTGTCCGATGCCCATTCATTACAACCAGCCAGTCGTCCTACAATGTCTCAACACGGCTGTCGTATCTCCGGTCATGATCATCCGCAAGGTCGAAAAGGGTAGTCTCGCTATAGGTGGTGGTGCCACCGAAGCTTCAGCGCTCAAACCGCTTTTCGATGTGCCTTCTGGGCCCGGCGAGAAGCTCGGAGACGCTGTGTCTCAGTAAGTGCGCTCACTTAGTACTAAGGCGATGTGCTGATGTGCGATCGCAGGCTTCACAGGATCGCACTAGAAGTCATCCCAGATCCTAGTACGGCATACAAAGAGCCTATAGACCCAGCCAACGGCTTCGTTGGTAGCGGCTCATACTTGTCGTGCTTGGGCGAGAACGTCGGCGTGCGCAAGGCAGAAGGCCCACGCCAGGCTCTGAACATTGACCCGGAGCCGCCTGTCGTACGTTTGCAAACGCCCGATCGAGAGCTGGGAGATCCCTTCGACGTAATGAAGGCTGGCCACGCGGGCCTCGTCGCTGCCAAGAACGAAGAAATGGGTCGTGATCGCGCAAGCTCGCTCGCCCTTGACGCTTCTCCCATCACGAACGACGGCGGGAAAGTCAGAAAAATGAGAAGGCTTTCGGCAGTTTCCGCATCGCCAATCCAAGGTCCTCTCAAAGGCCGCAAACGAGGCTCTTCCTTCAATGCCGGCGCTCTAGACACTCAAGATACACCAAGCGCTGGCGGTCTCTGGACGCAGGATGCAGGCGAAGCAGGCATCTGGACAATTGCCAGCACTGGTCAGTCTATGTTTAAAATTGATAAACTGCACGTATTCTGAAACTGACGTGATTGGACAGAACTCCAACGGCACACCTTCTATATTCCTCCAATCTGCTTCGGAGGTCTTATACCGCTGAAATGCAGAGCCACTGGTGCACCTGGCTGCTTCCTGACGCCAATACCAGCTGTCCCCCTCACCAACGTCCCTATCATCCGAAGCTATGTCGTTACCCAACCCCCTCAAGTCCGCAGACCCGTTCCATCCCTATCGCCTCGCACAATCAGTAAGTCTACTTACTGGCTGAAGGAATGCGGGCTGATTCATGCAATTCTAGCCATATACGGTGAAGGTCTTACACCTGAATGGACCGTTTGGTTGTAAGCTCCTTTCGATCCGGGATGCGCTCCGCCCTGACTTTTATGTGTCTTTGCAGCGGTGATGTACCGACTCCAGGCCAGTCTCCTTCCAGGTGCTCCGAAGTCATCGAATGTCTAGAACCTATAGACGATTCCATCGACCCTCTCACCCCTCGACAGCTCATCCTCGTCCGCATAGACTGCGTAGTCGTTCCCTCTCAAGTATACTGGTCGCCGTAAACGCATGCTCCACTCATCATATATCGTTAAAAGTTGAATGCGCAGTTTCGCATTTGCAGTTTAGATGTCAACATGCATAGGTAGATAGTGAAGTCGTCCTCGAAGACTCTGTTGTATTTGGTAGTTGGAGTAGAATAGAACGCATTGCATATGTTCGACTTGGCTTTACGCAGCTACTGGTGCATTCGCCAGGGATGCCAGAAGCTCGAGGGTGCCGTTACGAAGCACGAATCGGTCCAGGCGTCTCGCAATGAGGCAAGCGAGAAGATGTTTGCACTACTTCGACGTCAGATCAGCAGTTGTAGAACGTGCAAAGTGCTCACGACGACTTGGGCCCGCAGATAGAGGACCTGCTGAGCGAAGGCTGGACATGGGCAGAACAGAGGTTCGAGAGTGATGGAGTATGTGCTCAGAGTTCCAGAACACTATCACTAGCATCAGAATGCGTCGAAGGTACAAGCTTGACGTGACCGGTACCTGAAGTGCAACTCGACCGGAAGGCAGCTGGATCTTGGAGACTGCACATCGATCATCAGTAGCGTGTAGGTTGGAGGCTTCTGTTCTGATATACCCTCATTACTGTCTATCAGGTCCAGAGCCGCAAGCAACATGCCATCACCGCACAACAAGAGCAGCCCTTCGATGGCTTCATCCGTAAGGGTCTTGTTTTCAATAGCATTTATTTGTGCAAATAGGACATCTCCTAATGCGTCAACGTGCGTCTTCTTCGTCATAGGTCGATTTTCCAGGATATGGGAAGAGACAGAACAAGAAAGTGCTAGAATACAACAACTAGCATATTTACCTTTCTATATCTGTGACATTATCTCGTGTAGAATTTAGGGTACGCTCGTAATCCCTGGCTTGCAGCTTAACGTGAGGAGCTTCATCGATCTCGCTTTCAGGATAGAGCTTCTCGAGCACCCAGAGGAACATCAGCTGGACAGCAATAACGATGCAGAGTATTTTGCCAAAATACAGTCCAGAGCCATAGTATCTGATCCGGCGCTTCAGCCTGAATACTTAGCAGGTATTTTGGCAGCACTCACTTCTGAAGCCTTTCTAGGGTGCTGGGCGGCTCGGCCGCTAAAACTGCCTCATAGACTGCCTCTGTTCTCTGAGCTATGTCAGACCAGCTGTACATCTGCCTGACTTGGCGGTGTACTTCCAGAGGATCATGCTTTCCGCTCTTTATACGACTTATGCCAACATTTAGCGCTCGTACAAGGTCTGAAATGGCTCGAGTAAGCCTAATGGGGTCATAAGAGACGTGGTATTCGGCTTACCTTGGGTTTCTGGCTCCGCAAAGGCAATCAAGCCGTCTGGTAAGGTTTCTGGAACACCTCCCACGCGCGTGGATACCACGAAAAGGCCACAACATGCAGCCTCCAGTAAACCAATACCGAATGCTTCCGTCAAGGATGAGTTCAGGAAGATATGACCTTGCACCAGTACCTGCGATACCACAGTCAATGGAGGAGCGTTGGATTTGCTATGGTAGCCTACGTCTCGGACTTGTTCATGCTTAATCGACCCAAGTAGTTGTAGACGATCTGCTAGAATCGCCTGGTGCTTTTCTCGCATCTGCTCAAGCTCGATAATCTTAGGACCGTCTCCTCCTATAAAACGGCATCAACAGCTGTCACTTGCTATCTCCATAGGATGGCCCTGACCTATGATGAACTTGATATCGGGATGTTTTGCGCAGATGATAGGCAAGGCCTCGATAAGCAGATCAATGCCTTTGCGGTATACCAACCGGCTTATGCAGACAATCGTGACTAGAAGGCGGATTAGCGCAAAGAACGCATACGCGAAGGTTTGGCTCAAGCACCTTGTTGAGCTGCATCTCCAGCTTTGGCAGGATCTGGGGGAAAGCTGGACGCCACGAGGGCATTCGGGATAACGTAGACCAGTCTTGGATCTACAGCTGCTCGCAGAACTATGTTCTCCTTTCTGTATTCAAGCACTATTAGTTTAGCATGTACGAATCCTTTACAATAGCTAAAGAAGTTTACCCAGTATGACTGACGCATATGACTGCGCCAATATCCGCTAGGACTGCTCTGAGCATCTTGTTACCCCACATCTCGCCTTTCCCACCCAGTCCGAACAGACTATGATCCGTGAGAACGCCTCTTACTCCCATAGTAGCTCCCGAGATGATAGCTTCACACGCCATGCTGCTTAAACTGCCATGACCGTGTATGATATCGATCTTTTCGCGTATCAGGATAGAGCGTAGAAGAGGCATGAGTGCGAAGAATTGAGGAAGTGTTGCGTGGGCTGAATGAGGTGGTATTGTATGGATCGGAACATAGTATGCTTTCAGACCCGAGGTCATGTATCGTACACCTACGCGATCTGGAGCGTAGCGATGTGTAATCAGGACTACCTGAACATTACACATTAGAACGTGTCTGCAATTCATTGCAAGCGTACCTACCTTATGCCCTCTGCTGATCAGCGCCTGGCTTAGCATATAGATGTGACTTTCCACTCCGCCGACTTTAGGGAAGAAGAAGTCTGTCACCATCCTTGAAGATAGTAGATCAGCTATAGACCTTTGCCTGTGAAGCCCTGCGACCGCCTACGCGATGTTAAGAGGCCTTGGCCTTGATTCCTTTCCTTCGAGCATGCTTAAGCTTGAAGTGTAAAACGAGTCGATTCCTCATATGTATATGTATTCAATGAAGGAACCACAGCAGAGATGGGTGACCGGAGCGTCTCCTGGTGCTCCAGCTTGTCTGTTTCGCCCTCGTGCAAGCTGAATAGGGATTGTGACGATGAAGCTAAGCTTGTCGAGGATCATTCAGATGCATAGTCATGGAACTCTCTGAGGCGTCGAGTCCATCTCGATACTTGCGGGTGATTGATTGTTACAACAAGAACAGCTACAACTGATTTTCCGCATCTAACGTTTCTAAGTCTTGAGACCTGAATAGTACCATTTAGGTAATCAATGCTTCGTCTCGTCTACTACCCCATTCGCTCCTCCAGCCGTTTCTGCGTCTTTCCATTCTTTCGCAGAAGGTTTGGGTGGCCCTCTTTCCTTGACATACCTCCTTAGGTCAAAGCTATCCTGATCACCTTTCTCCGCTACACCCAATTCGCATGCTACACCATCTATGAGGTAAGCGGGCGTGACGTCGAAAGCAGGATTCCAAGCTTGAGTGCCTTCGGGCGTTACTAGGACAGTCACTACATCTTGTTTCTCTTGTTGTTGCTGTTGTGATTGAACATTTGTAGTGACGTGTGCATGTCCGTCCGCTTGCTTAGCTGAAAGCTGAGTAGCTTCGCTCGTTGCTGATTTGGCTTGAGGCGAATGATGGTATACTTTTCCTCTGACTGTACAAGCTTCCCACTGTGGTCTTTCCTCAATGACAATATGTTCTCCCGTATCCATACCTAGATCAAAAGTCGCTACGGGAGCACAGACGAGCACGCGTGCTCTTTGTTTCCCTTTAGGCGGAGGAACATGCCGTGCGAGCAGGGCTATTTGATATGAAGAGATCTTGTTGGCTGTGTCACCATTTGCAGCTATGCGGTCCGCGCCTAGTATGAAAGCGTGTATGTTCCGCCCTTGCGAGTTTCCGGAAAGTAGGGAGGCCATCATCGTATCGCAGACCATGGTGGAAGGTATGTTTTGAGATTGTAGCTCGAGAGAAGTGAGACGAGCACCTTGCTGGTAAGGACCTGTTTGCGCATAGAACGCATGCGCCAGACGGCCCATCTTGTGCAGGGAGGAAATGACGCCCAAGGCTGTTCCGTAGCCCTACTAGCGCATCAGTATGTATATCTCATGTTTAACGTATATGTATGACTCACCGAAGTCGCCAGCGATCCGGTATTACATACCGTAAGTACATTCACGCTCTCGCCTGCATCTATAGCTCCTTCTTGCTCAAGACGCTTAAGTAGCCATGATGCTCCATTATCTCCAATTGTAACGTTTCTCGCTACATCTTCTGTCCACACGAGCTCGGCTGCCTCGATAATCTGTGTAGCTTTCTGACGGACGTCCCCTTGTTCCCGCTTTGCTGCAATAGCTTGTAGCCTATGCATTGCTTCTCTTAGATTGACTGCAGTAGGTCTACTGCTCAGGAGGTATTCTGAGCGGTCTGTCAACCATGTTTGGAGAGCATCATCAGATTTCAAGACGGCTTGTTGTTGGTCGTCATCTAGGATGTTCATGAGTTCGCATGCGATGGAGACAGCAGCTAAGGAGGCTATAGCAGGAGCACCGCGGATCTTCATTGATTTTATCGCTTCAAAAGCCTGAGTTGTCGAGGCTATCCGGTGCCATTGTACGGTGTGAGGTAGCTGTAGACAGTCTATAATGTCGATGGATCTGCTTGCATAGAGCGAAGGTTGTCCTTCTGGAAGGCGCAGAGCACACAGCGAACTCATCGTGGTTAGTGGTCTAAACGAGAGAGACCTTTCAAAGGGTTTCCTCTGGTCCAAAGTGTTACATTTTCCTGAACGAACCTTCAAGCTGAAGCACACCCGACACTTCCAACGTCCAAGATTTGTATAACTTCACGCCATGCTACGCTCCCGCCTGGCTGCTTCGTCAAGCAGAATCATCAGAAGATGTAGATGAATAGGCCAAATTACATGGTGATTGAGCAACCATTGATCCAGCTACTGCTACAGATGCATCTGCAAACACCAAAGCAACCTCTTCACTCGTCAATCCAACACCCGTAGCCAGTCCATCAGCGCCCAGACAAGAATCCTCAGTCGCAGCAGGGACACCTTTGAAAGGCTTGAACTACCTCAAAGACAAGCCTGATCCTATCGCACTACCAGATGAAGAGTATCCACAATGGTTGTGGGATCTGCTTGACCCGAAAGCTCAGGCTTCAGCGGGAAGAGGCCAGAAGAAGGGCTTTCAAGCGACTGTGATGCGCAAGGGGGAGAAGATCACGATAAGCAAGGATGATCTGAGGAAGAAGAACAGAGAGGCTATCAGGGTGAGCGGGTATCATTATGTAGCCTGTCATAATTTTGTTCTTACATTTCTCATGTTTAGGCGTCAAACTTCTTGCGAGCGCAATAGCCTTTCTGTGGTGCTAGTCACTTTGCCTGGCTATCAGACACCTGTCGTCGTGATCTGCCGTCGCAGATTCACTACTGTCAATGTTGGGCCAGATCCTGCTAGACGGGCAAATGCTACGCGAAATGCAGCCCGGCACCATATTTAGGAGTACATGAACTTCTCTTAGGCACAAAGGGCAGATTACCTACGCTACCTACAGTACTAAGACAGGAAAGCAGACGGGATAGCGTAGAGTGCCAAATAGCTTTTCAGCCGGACGAGATGGATAAGGCAGGACTATCTTCATTGTGTTGTTGTATATCCAGCTTACATCTAGCTCTGTATAATATGCAGTAATAATTCTGAGCCCGTGCCTGGGTGGTGTGGCCAACCCCGCCGGCTGTCAGCGGTCAGTCATGACGTGCCGTTTTGTGTTTTCTCTCCTTCAACCCTTCTTTCCTTCTTTTCCTCTTTCCTTCACTCCAATCAATCCTCACAAGTTATAATCATGGTCAAGCTCCTTCGTCTCGCAAACAGCGCAAACCCTGCAAAACAGCTGCCTGTAGGTTGGAGGACCTTGTTCGTCGGAGTAAAGACCTGGCTGACCAGCTTGCAACCAGGCTTTGGGCTATGGCACTTGGTCTGTTTAGATCAACAACTCTTCTCGTAACTAAAACTAACGTTTCAATCTAGGCAAGCTAAAGCCGGCGAGGTCGAGCAGGTGAGATAGCATTGCTTTATCAGAAGCTGAGCCTCCCTAACGATAGTGGTTTTCTTGCAGGGCGTCGAGACTGCATTGAAGCTCGGATACACTCATATCGATGCTGCTGCCATCTACGGGTGCGCACCTCAGCTCATTTACGAGAATCTCCTTCTGACGCGTTTCATTTCAGCAACGAAAAGGAAGTAGGCGAGGGTATTCGCCGAGCTGGCGTCGACCGCGAGAAGCTCTGGATCACATCCAAGCTCTGGAACAACAGCCATCACCCTGACTATGTCCAAAAAGCGCTCGACAAGACGATCAATGATCTAGGCGTCATGTATCTAGATTTGTATCTCATCCACTGGCCCTCCGCATTCCAGCCTGGCGGCGAGATGATTCCCAAAGTTGGTGGAGTAGCAGTCCGAGATACCGAGACTACCCTTGCTCAAACATGGGCAGAGATGGAGAAAGCTCTCGACCAAGGAAAAGTCAAGAATATCGGTATCTCAAACTTTACAAAGTCCGAAGTGGAAGAACTCCTCCAAGGTGCAAAACATAAGCCAGATGTCATCCAGCTGGAATTGCATCCATACCTTCAGCAGACGGCTTATGTGGAATGGCTACAGAGCCAAGGTATAGAAGTTACGGCATACAGTCCGTTCGGAAACCAGAACCCCATCTACGGAGGTGGTCAGCTGCTTCGTGACGATCCTGTCATTCAGGAGATTGCCAAGCGTACGTGTATCACAAGTATCTTTGACATAGCCATAGCTAATTAAGTCTACACACAGTTCACGGCAAGACACCTAACCAGATTCTGTTGAGCTGGGGAGCCACAAGAAACACTTCGGTGATTCCAAAGAGTACGAACCCGGGAAGAATCGAGGAGAACAAGGTTCGTCAGCTCTTCGCATGGTCTTATGCCTCTACTGACACGCATCATTTCTACAGGATATTATCGAGCTATCAGCCGACGACATGGCCAAGATTGCAAAGATTGACAAAAACCAGCGCTTCAACGATGCTTCTACGACATTCGGCTATGTCTTCTTCGCAGATGAGAAGCCCGCATACAAGTCTGCTCTAGATGCTATTACAAATGCTGGATCAAAAGCTAAGCAGGCTGCTCTCAAGGCCGCTGGTAAGGCATAAAAATGCTATCATGGTATAGCTTTTAGATAAAGAGTCAGATGTAGCACAGTAGATAACAACACAGTAGAAGTAACTGCATACGTGTCAAAGGATATAGTCCCTTGCGAATTTGTTCATTACGCGATATGCTTGCTGTCTGCTTCGTGACGACACATGCACCTACACAAGTATGACGCGCAAAGGCCCGAAGGCGAAGGACAAGGCGAACGGTAGTGTCAGTACATCACTGCGACGTACAAGCCGCCGAGCCAGCTCTGACTTATCCAAAGCAGACCGGTCATGCGTCAGGAAAGGCATCAGAAAGTGCAAAGCCAGAGAACAAGCCAGAAGACTCGAAACAGGATGAATCGCAATCCTCTACATCTGATGAACCTAATGGGACCCCTCCGCGAAGTGCTTTCCAGCAGAAATTGGACGAGCTCTTGCAAGATTTCAAAGTCCAAATATCGCTTCGAGTGCTGTACATCCTCTTCTCGACATATGGAATGTATGCCATGATCCGCGAACATCCTACACGTCTATTTCAAGGCTGGAATATCCTTCTTATAACTTTGGGTTTCCTCCTGAATGCATTACTGGCATTGGTCTGCTCAAACCGTGATGTCAAGATATCTTGGGTCTTTATCCGTTCAGTCACAAGCTGGAGATTCTTCTGGGCTCTCGTTTCTATCTATCCGCAACATTGTCTACGAGCTGGAATCATAGGCAGTATCGCTGCTTTATATTCATACTATTTCACATTCGATAGGAAAGCTACTATAGCTTTGATATCTTCATTGGCATTAGTTCTCTCCGACACTCCAAGACTGAGGAAGATCATCTGGCAAGGCGAGCATAAAGCTACTATCCAAATTACGCTAGCTTTCCTCTGCGTGGTCTTCTTAGCGGGTTGGAAGCTCTATAGATGGTTCGCAATGATTGGGATATTCTTCTTGAATGATATGCTGCTCACGACGGACTTCCATCCGCATATCGGGAAAGGCGAACGGATCCAGACGTGGGTAGCGAGTGCAGGCATGCCCATGCTTCTGGTCTATCATTATGCATGCCCTACTGGCCTTCCTTCTTATGCTTCACCAGCCTACCTCGTCGTTACTTTGCCTTTCATCAGAGCATACTCTCCCAATGATGGAACGACAATCGTCAGAACGGGCTTCGCAACTACTATGGCGGTCGCATTGGAACTCTTCTTGACTGGTATATCAGCCAAGACCATCCTACTTGTGCTGGGTCTTGTGGTCTACCTATTGGTGACCCAGTTCGAGGGTTAGCAGGCATGGCAGTTTACCTACCGCTTTACGCGAAGGCTGTACTGTCATTCCTGCGTGACGAGACGCTCTCTGGCTGTTCTAGACTCTGTCATGTACGACCGCCTTTCTTCCTATCTTCCTGAAAATAGGCGACCCTCTGCGCCAAGCCTGGACAGCCAAAGCGGACCTGAAGGAGGGGGGTGCTACAGCCTCACAGGGAATACGGGAAGCAGGAGCAGCGCCCGGAAGGAAAGGCAATTGCAGAACAAGCAGAGTGAAGGACATGTTGCTTCTTGGTTCTGCGGGCTTCACTTCTCCCAAGTTCACAGAGGCAGGAGTCACATGAACACAATGAGATTCGCTGCCAGCTTCTTCGTAATGATCCTGGCTATGAGCGAGTGTGATACTTAGATACTTCAGTGTAGGTTGCTGACGGGTCTCTCGCGACAGGCGCGCTGGCTAGCCCGTTGCTGCAGGCTAGACAAGATGGAATCACGACAGCTATAGAGGAAGGAAGCAATCCTGAGACGACCGTGAGGAAGGACCTCTCGCTGCTTCTACTCGCTGACGTCTGTACGTTCGCAGACCACACCTCAGCAAGGCAGCTCGCCTACTACTACGCCTGCAAGCGATCAAGATGAGGATATCACAACGACAACACCGACCACCACACTCACGACTACTCCAGGAACATCGGCCACGCCCTCTCCGCCTGTAGGAGGCGACGGAGGAGACGACACACCCGGCGATTGCCCGCCGTGCAACAACGATGTCGGAGGCTGGGGCTTTCAACCACGTAAGAGTCCCTCAGGAAGAGACTGCTGGTGCTTGCCCGGCGACGGGGACACGGAGCCAAATCCGTTTTGGTCGCTGGTGAACGATTGTCGAAGTGGTGCAGTGCCAGAGAGCCCTGATGGCAAGCCAACGCTATGTCTTGGAAGCGGAGATGCACCTCAGACGAGAACTTGCCTAGTGAGTACAGCCTTTCTCGGGGATGCTCTGGCACTCGACGAAGCTCTGTGACTAATCGTTATTTGCATGACCATAGGAGGCATGCAATTACATGCTTACCACAATCAATGGACTCAGCCCATGTCAATCGAATCTATATAATGCTGCGAGAGCTTGCACAGGCTGTTCTAGGATGGCGCCTTGCGAACTACCTTGTTCAGCGGCAACGTCAATTCAGCAGAATCGTTTACACAGTATCTAGACGGTGAATGGATACAATATCACTCGAGATACGTTGTTCACATTTGACTGATTTCTCTACGTTCTATAGCACTGTCTGGATGGTATGCAAAACCTAGCCGATGCGTTCAGCTGTCTACAGGAGCCAAAATCTCCGAAGGACAATGCGCTGTTATCAATCCTCCTAGTGGAAATGATCGTGACAGAACGACCACAACTACACCTGCAGTCGGTGGGGGCAATACCTTGCCTGCAGTAGGACGGGGCGGCTCTACGGTTCCTTCCGTCATTGGTGGGTTGACATCTTGAAACATGCTGATATTGTCAGGCTGACGCACGCCCCCGACAGTCACTTCCAGCACTGTCACGACCGTTGATGACCTTGGCCGACCAACGCTGTCCGTCCAGCTGCTCACAATGTCTAACCCTGTATTCACTCCGAATACCGTGTTTGGTGGATCGACTCCTACAGGCGCGTCTAGTACGGGTGCTGCAACTCGCAATGCACTGCATTCCAGTGTTCTCCTGTCAGCCATTCTAGCGATTGTGCTTGAGGCCCTGGCAAGGCTATGATATAATTCGGGCTGGTCATTGGGATGTTTAGTGTACTGTTAGAAGGTTCCTTGTTGCGCGCGGGAACAACGCTTTTCACGAATTGTGCGATATGATCCGGGAGCAGCAGCCAATCGTGCAGCGCTTGATTGACTCTTGCATTTTTACCAATACTCAACCGTAACATGTTTCGTGCAGCCTACTCATCGAGTATAGCAGTAGCTGCTACTGCAGTCGCGGGGCCATCGACCAGGATTGCTCGCTGTCGGTGTGGCACGCCGCTGCTTCAGTCAGCGAAAGCTTCAGCGAGACTTCGAGGAATCGCGATGGCAGCAAGCACTGCGATACATACAAGATATGCAAGCACAAGCAGCAGCAGTAGTAGCCAGATCTCAGCGGCCTCTCCGTCAACGTCAACGAGTTCAAGCAGCGGCAGCAGCCCTGTGACGCCGATACTTTCCCCTGGAATGGGCATAAAGCCTGCTCCAGCAGTAGCGTTGAAGGACAAGAAAGCACCCAAACGAGAACTCAAAGCACAGAAAGCCGCTATATCGCTTGTACGTTGTTCGCATTTGGAAGCCTATTCCGTGCAGATCTCGCTGACTATTCTTTCTCGATAGACGCCGACTGCAGTGTCGCAATTGAACGGCCTACTCGACTCTCCTACTCCCAAGCTCATACGTATAGGTGTCCGCAATAAAGGGTGTGCAGGAATGTCATACCATCTAGAATACGTCGATAAACCAGGAAGATTCGACGAGATAGTGGAGCAAGATGGTGTCAGAGTCCTGATAGACTCGAAAGCACTCTTCAGTATAGTAGGAAGCGAGATGGACTGGCAGGAAGACAAGATATCGGCAAAGTTCGTATTCAAGAACCCGAATATCAAAGAGGAGTGTGGATGTGGTATCTCTTTCATGGTGTGAGTAACACAAGCCGGGGAAATATGGAGAGAATGTCTGACATGCATCTACGCAGATAATTCCGCAATGCCCTCAACTGCACGAGCAAGCATACCCGTTCATAGCAGCAGTCATTCTCTGTAGAGCACGCATTGATATATACATCGTCGACATTAGCGATACTGACTTCGCGGATCGAAAGCTTCCTGGTGATAGTGCTGCCGTTCTGCGTCTTCCCACTGTCTTCGCTGCCCGCGCTCATCTTCCTCCTCATACTCGTATTCTGTACCCTCCTCCTCTTCCTCATACTCATCTTCTTCATCGTTCTGCGCTTTCTTCTCTTCTTGTTTCGGCGGTTTCGCTTCTGGAGGTGGAGCCTGCCAAGCCTCTTTCATCCGATTCGCTTCTTCCAACTCTTCTTCAGGATCAGGCGGAATACCTCTCTTCTGCCTCTCAATCTCAGCTCGTCTCCATTCTCTTGCTTCCCATGCCATCGCTCTCTCTTCTGCATCCTCACGCTTCTTCTTCTTATACAGAAATATGCCTATTCCGCCACATATTCTTGGACAGAGCATGTCAATCAGCTTTCTCTTGTTGCTGCTGCAGAGAGATAAAGAGATGCCTTACAATACAGCAGTCACGAGCAGGACCCAGATATACAAAGGAACCCCGAGGATCTTGTATTTCGTATACTTGCTCCAAGACTGGCCGTCCTGTTTCTTGGAAGTGTCGTCTTTGCCGCCATCGCTCGTGTCTTCAGTAGCTCGGATCACAAGGTCTTGGATGATGCCCTCAAGAGGTAGAGGCTGTGCTGCTGATATCCTCAAGCTCGTCACCAGGACGAGAGGCCAAAGGATGGCTTTGTGCAGACATGTGCAGCTCCGGGCTTGCAGTATCATGGACTTTGCGCGTTCATGGGCTCGCTAACTGTAAAGAGCCACAAATCGAACCCACTCTGCGGTTCATGACTATGTCGGTTCACATCCAACGCGATTTCGATGAAAGGACCGCATGCAGATCAATATGGCTGACTTCGAATGCCTTCGTACAGGAAACGTACACTTGATTTGTTCTATCTAGGTACTGGCAGATTACGAGTTTCCATGATCCATTAAGTTATCCCTCACTTCCTCATGAGCAGTCTCTGTCGCCTCCGCTGCGCCCAAACGAAGTAGAACCAGGCAATGGATATCAGGATGATGATAAGCACCAGCACAATGATCAGGACCTAAGGCAGGCGAAAATTAGCATGAAGTCCGACTACGACATGAGCGGGCCAAACGCACGTAGTATCCCTTGATATCCCCAACATATTGCTCGAGCGATGGGACATCTTCACAATCATCACGATACCTCCGTCTGGTCCCATCTGGACAGCAGTAGTAATATGGACGGGCGAGGGCGTCTTGCGCAAGTAGAGAACAGGCTAGAAGCCAGACTGCAGCCTGGTCCATGATCTCAAACCTATCGACGTTGTTGACCTTGGTACAACAGCATGCAAAGCAGCACTCCGGCCGATACTGGCACTTCGTCTGACGATAAAATTCTTCTATGCAAAAGCTGTGCTTTTCGATGTGCTCACAGAACGTGTTGACGTGCTTCGGGCTGAGATACGCTAGACGACTCCGTAAGGCTTCCGGTCCCCATTAGACATTGCGGTCTGGCGACCATCGAGTGAAGGATCACCGCCTTTGCCCCTGTTTGGATCATCCTCGTCAAAGTCTTCCTGATCTTGTTCATCCTCTTGTGCTTGTGCTTCTTGCTGCTTCTTTTGTTGCTGTTTTATGTCGTCTTCGATTTGCTTAACTTCAGCTTCTTTTGCCTGCTTGGCCTTATGTCTTCTTCGGAGACACCATGCGGATACACACATCGTCATGAAGAGAAGGGCTACTGCAAGACATATGACAGCGATCCAGACACCTTTGAGGCCGGCCGGACCGTACTCCTTGTCGAGGTACTTGTTTTTCAGGATGCCTTTGCCTGTCTCTTCTGAAGCTAAAGATGAGGAGGACGTCCAAGCACCACTCTTGGGTGCTTTGTGGGTTTTAGTGGTGGATGTAGACTCCTCGGATGACGAGCTTGACGTCTCGGAAGCTTCGCTCGATGTGGCAGTTGTAGTGGAGGAAGGGTCGCTGGAGGTCGTTTCGTCGGCCTGGCGGATCGCAAGAGTACCTCTGACTACCAGAGCCAGGACATGCGATGGAACAAGGAGTAGAGTGAAAATAACGAGAGTAAGTTGTCCGGGCATGGTTTGAATTGTGGACGGAGGTATAGAAAGTGGTCGCAGACCTAGGACTGGGATGGCTGGTATGAAGGATGGAAACAAGCTGGCATGACTCAAGCTTCGAGGTGGACGTGCGATCAAAGGTATTGATGCTAGATCGGCTGAACCGCAGACCAGGAAGAACAAAGGCATGGGTTCATAAACTTTGCATTTACTGGATGTAACAACAACGAAACTCACACAGTACTCATAATGTTCGAACATGGCATACGAGCTCAGAACGCTAGTAAATGACCAATCTCCCGTACGGGACGGTATTCGAAGAATTCTAAACCTTGATGGCCAGCTAAGTAAAGGATTCTTTTACCTTGCATTCTATGAGTATATTCCCAGGAGTAGACCTTGGCCCATGCCAGGAATGTTATGGCAGCTGCCGTATGTGCAGGAGTGAACTCGGGTGGTGCCAACATGTAAATCGAGTCGGTCATTTTCCCGCCCGCGCTTGTACGCTCCTTCTTCGAGAGATCTTGATACAGAGTCTGACTAGCAAGCACTATCTTGCTCAATGGTATCTGAAGTAGTTTTACTACATCTTCTGCTGTCTTGAGGAAATCTGGGCGTTTGCTTAGTATTTGCAGAATTTGTGAGGTCTTGTAATATTTGAAAGAGAGATGTGTCTCGAGATGTTTATGCAGAGAAGGCATGGACTTCCGGGGAGCGTTGTCAGCGAGGTCACACATTGCGTCTGATACCGGCGCCCATCAGCTGGCTAACGCACTAGACAAATAATACCAAGATTCACCCACCGAGACATCCTCGCAGATCTATTACTCCTTCTTTACGTTGCCTGTCGATAGCGTCTTTGGCGATCTTGCGCTAGACATTCGAACATTGAGCAGCCCGTACGACGTCAACGCTCGGAATAGCTTATGCGAAGCTCCCAAATCTCCTACCTCTTTTCGTGCAGACGTTTGGCCCACTCATCTTCTCGCTCATTCTGATGCTTTAGGAGGATACCGACGACACTCGAGACTGTTTGACCGACTGTCTGCCCGAGGATGCGTGCATTGTGAAGATCCTGATCTGCTTGATCTTGCTCTTGCTCTTGCAGCACTGGTTCCGAGCCCATGCCCAAGCCGGCTTTGGAGGTTGCTGCCCTCGAGAGTCGCGGTGTCGCTGTCAGAAAGCGTATTGACAATGCCCTGTTCATGATTGTAATGTGAATGTAAGTTATTAGGCCATAACGAGTCAGCTTTAGTAGTTGTTAGTCAGTCGGAAAACACAGAGGGTTTGCCTGTCGCTAAAACCTCGAAGTCATGGCGGCACCAGATGCTGATGCTGCGTTAGTCCCCAAAACGACGCTGGACAGCACCAACGGCGACGTCGGCGCTCCTCTGGGACAGCACGACATCACATCGCAGTTCCAGTTTGCTACTGAAGAGCTCAAAGTCCTGGCGTTGTGGAAAGAACTCGACGCTTTCCAGGAGACCATAAGGCAAAGTACCAAGGAAAACAGAAAGGCCTTCTCATTCTACGATGGTCCTGTAAGCCCGACATCGTCGCACAAGTTGCAAGAAATCCAAGATTTGGCCCAAGTTCTGACTCGCATAAAAATGTCTGCTATCCTACATCGTAACAGCCTTTCGCAACCGGTCTACCTCATTATGTGCGTGTGGACAATGCCATACAAGCAGACTGGCAAGTTGCTTACAGCTGGTTTGCCGTTTCCAAAAATTAGGGACACTTGCTTATGGGCACGGTCAAGGTGGGCTGGGTCTCATTGCATAGGCAATGAGGTACCAAGACTTGATATTCTTCGCAGGACATCGTCACACGTTTCGCGCATTCGAATGGATACCATGTCGAGCGACGCTTTGGCTGGGACACCCAGTAAGCATCGGATCTAAGCTAGTAACCAACTTAGACTGACTATCTGTTATCTGTACTCAGCGGACTCCCTGTACGCAAGCATCCAGCAGGAACAGACAAGCGAAAATACTAATTTGTCATGCAACCTCAGGTCGAGCACGAGATTGACAAGAAGCTCGGCATCACGTCCAAAGATGACGTTATGAAGATGGGTATAGACGCTTACAACGCGGAATGCCGAGCCATCGTCATGAGGTACTCGTCAGAATGGAGAGCAACCGTCGAGAGAATGGGAAGATGGATTGACTTTGACAACGACTAGTAAGCTACGTCATTTCTGCAGCGTCTTTCGGTATGCTGACTCAAATTCGCAGCAAAACCCTTAACACCTCTTTCATGGAATCCGTATGGTGGGTGTTTAAGCAGCTTTGGGAGAAGAAGCAAGTCTACCGCGGGCTGCGAGTCATGCCGTATTCTACCGGCTGTACTACACCTCTATCCAACTTTGAGGCCGGTTCTGCGTACAAGGAAGTTTCCGATCCTGCTGGTAAGCCCAAATATGCCTGATATTCGCATTTACTACGTTTTGCTTACCTTCGGTCACAGTGACTGTTGCCTTCAAGCTCATTCACGAGCCTGAAGCGTCTGTTCTAGCATGGACGACAACACCTTGGACTCTACCATCCAACCTCGCACTCTGCGTACATCCAGACTTTACCTACCTAAAAATCCAGGACGAAGCGACTAGCAATATCTACTATATCAACGAAAAACTCCTAACTACCCTCTACCCCAAAATCAAGACCGCTAAATACAAGAAGCTTGGTCAAGTGCTCGGTAAAGACATGCTTGGCTGGCGCTACGAGCCGCTTTTCCCTTACTTTGCGGACAAGGTGAGCATGCTCTGTTTCCTTGATTTATGTATCACGCATCTGTGCTGAAACAATCTATTGGCAGTTCGGAGACCGTGCTTTCAAGATCCTGAACGATACCTATGTGACTTCAGAATCCGGTACTGGTATCGTACACCAGGCACCAGCGTTCGGAGACGACGATCACCGTATCGCCATCGCAAACGGCATCATTCGAGCGGACGAGATGCCACCTTGTCCAGTTGACGAGACGGGCCTCTTCACTTCAGAAGTGCCCGACTTCCAAGGTTTGCACGTCAAAGCTGCCGATAAAGAGATCATGAAGCATCTGAAAGCACAAGGCAAGCTGGTCAAGCAAGATAGCATCATGCACTCGTACCCCTTCTGCTGGAGATCTGGAACACCCCTTATCTATAAAGCTATTCCTGTCTGGTTCGTCAAAGTACAGCCAGTGGTAGACAAGCTCATCGCAAATAACAAAGCGACGAGATGGGTACCTCAGAGTGTCGGTGATCATCGTTTCCAAGGCTGGTTGGCAAATGCCAGAGACTGGAACATCTCCAGAAACAGATACTGGGGTACTCCATTACCTATCTGGGTTAGCGATGACTACGAAGAGATGGTCGCCATTGGCAGTGTGGAAGAACTGGAACGTCTTTCAGGCCAGACTGGCTTGACGGATCTGCATCGAGACAAGATTGATCATATTACTATTCCTTCACAAAAAGGCAAGGGTGTGCTGAGACGTGTGGAGGAGGTCTTCGACTGCTGGTTCGAGTCGGGAAGCATGCCTTATGCTCAAGTACACTATCCTTTCGAGAACAAAGAGAAGTTCGAAGCGAGCTTCCCTGCAGACTTCATCTCCGAAGCTATTGATCAGACGAGAGGATGGTTCTATACCTTACTCGTGCTTGCGACGCACCTGTTCGACAAGGCACCTTGGCAGAACTTGATTGTGTGCGGTCTCATCTTGGCAGAGTACGTGAAACAACCGCTTGAATGGGAATATCAGCTGATAGGGTCTTCCGCAGAGATGGCCAGAAAATGTCAAAGAGCAAGAAGAACTATCCTGATCCCAATCTCATCATGGACAAATACGGTGCTGATGCATTACGACTTTTCCTCATTAACTCACCCGTCGTACGAGGTGACAATCTTCGCTTCAGAGAAGCCGGTGTCCGAGAAGTTATCTCGCGCGTGCTTGCACCATGGCTCAACTCCTTCCGCTTCTTCCTTGGCCAAGTCGCTTTGCTCAAGAAGGAAACGGGTATCGACTTCAAGTATGAGCCGCATCAATCGAGATCTTCGAATATTATGGATAGATGGATCCTTGCCAAGTGCCAAAGTCTCATTCAGCTGGTTCAGAGCGAGATGGAGGGTAGGCAATCCCGGTAGCACTTGCGTCTGAGTACAATATCGACTGATTTTGTCTACAGTCTACCGTCTATACACCGTCGTGCCGCGTCTACTAGACCTTATTGACGAGCTTACGAACTGGTACATCCGAATCAACCGACGCCGGCTAAAGGGAGAAAGCGGGCCAGAAGACACGAATCATGCCCTCAACAGCTTATTCGAGACCCTCCTTACTCTCTGCCGAACACTCACCTCCTTCACGCCTTTCTTCACCGAAAACATCTATCAGACCCTCAAAACCTTCTTCCCTGCCGATCACTCTCACTTAGACATGGGTAGTGACCTTCGTTCTGTTCACTTCCTTCCTTTCCCACAACCTAAGCAAGAATACTATGATCCTGTAGTCGAGAGACAAGTGAAGCGTATGCAGGCTGTCATCGTTCTCGGACGAGTATTGCGAGACAGACACAACATTCCCGTCAAGGTGAGTCTGCGATCCAAGAATATCGTGCGTATACACGCTGATGTACGCCTGTCCTAGACCCCCTTGAAAGAGATTGTCATCTATCACCCTGAACAAGAATATCTCGATGATATCCAGCTGTTGAGCAGATATATCGAAGAAGAGCTCAACATCCGCAGCATCAAGGTCTCTAACGATGAACAGGCATGCGGTGTGAAGTGGAAGGTTGATGCAGATTGGCCAGTTCTGGGCAGAAAGCTTCGCAAAGATATGCCCAGAGTCAAGAAAGCTCTTCCCTCAGTCACGTCAGAGCAGGTCAAGGAGTATCTTTCGACTGGCAAGATCACGGTCGATGGCATTGAGCTAGTTGCTGGTGATCTCACTACTGCACGCTTCGTGGAGCTACCTGCAGCAGTCGAGACTAGTGACGAGGTGGACGCTGCGCAGTATTCCAGCGATACCGATAATGATGTCGTGCTACTCATGGACATTAAAGTCAGACCCGATTTTGTTAAAGAAGCGTTCGCACGAGAAATTGTCAATCGTATCCAGAGAAGCAGGAAGAGAGCAGGATGCCAAGCAACAGACGATATGGAGATCTATGTGGCTTTCCAAGACAAAGAAGGCCAGCAACTACTTGGAAGCGTTCTTGCTGACAAGGCGGATGTGTTCAGTCGAGTCATGAAGCGTGTCCCGCAGGATGATCGACAAAGAGATACTTCGAGACCTGTCTATTTCCAGGATCCAGAGGAGCATGAAGTGGGAGGTAGCAAATTCAACCTCGTTCTGCTAGAGGCTGGCAAGTAGACAGTTTTCAATCCGCAATTCGTTAGACATCGGTAGATCTGTTTTGGGCGAACGAAGGCAAGTTGTTGCCTTTGCAATTGAATCTTCGAATTGGCAGCAGCAGTAGACAACCGGGCTGCAGGTTCACTAGGGATGCAAAGGCTTAATACTGTTCTCTAATAATAATGATACAAGGGCAGAATTACGACTGCTAGGGGATAACACTAAGCGTGGCATTGCCAATGCCAATTGAGACTACATGAGCGTTCTCTGTATGTAGCTCGCGCGACAAGCTTTTCTATGCTACTGCACCCGCTTCATTTAGGCCCAACGTCCTAAGAGCGCCATTATTCCAGCGCCAAGCATGACCGTCAGAACTGAGGAAAGGACGACCTTGAGAGGGGCATTTCTCATTTTTGTATCGAAGATGAACTCGTGTGCGAGAAGCTCAACCTGGGGAATCAAAAATGCGATCGAAGATCAGTATATTCTTCGCGAAGCTATTTCCTCTACGCCTTGTGGCAGGGAATGTAAAATTCGACTCACCAAACCTGTATAGAGCAGGATACCGGCTGAAATGGCATCGAGGATACCAGTGACGATACTTGCGGTTTTGCCGTCAGGGTTATATGTCGTACGAACACCGAGACCAATGGCCATTCCGATAGGCGTCATGAAAGCATAGACGATTCCAGCGACGAAAGGTACCCAGTTCAAGCGTTTGGGAAGAGGTAGGAAGGCAAGTCGAGTTCCAAGACCTAGACCCTCGAACCTGTTTGGCCAGACCGAAAATTGTCAGATGATTTATGATTGAGGAAGAACGGCATATTTGACTGCCTAGGAATGGACACTTACATTTGGTGGAAGATGATGACGACGAAGAGAGTGTCAAAATCGTCCGTAACCGCCAGAGTAAGTCCGATGATGACTGAGTGAACGACAACACCAAATTCGAGGATGGCAACGCCAATGATTTGAGCAGCAGCCTGGTGTCTTGAAGCGGCCGTAGAGTCGGAGGCTGCATCGTCCGAGACGATGACGCCGTTCTTATCCTTCTTCTCAGTTGCAAAAGCTTCCTCGTCGCTTGGAATCCTTTGCTCATCTCCATGTCTGACATGGTTATGTTGAGCGTGGTTGTGATCTCCTTCTGGACCGTGCGCGACACCAGGACCATGCGTGTCGTGTACATCGATTCCAACTCGATCCATCAATTGAACACCGACTCTGTAGGCAATAAGCTCGAGGATGAAGATGCCAAAGACGGATATCATGGCGATGGCGATAGCCCAGGGGTAGACTGTCCATGTTCCCGTCAAGCATGGGCTGCCCAGCTCTTCGGTTGCTGGGTCCAGAAGATGTATGAAAGCCGTTGCGATAATTCTGCAGGCCGAAGAAGGGGAAAAATGTCAATATCTGGTGCTGCTCGGGCGTCCTCGGGAAGGCGACGTTTGGCTTACACTCCGGCACCTGTTGGAAGAGATACATTAGCCCGTGCGATCCACGACTCTCAAATTCGAGTGCGGTACTTACCAAAGTATTTGGTAAAGTTGAAGACGAGGCTAGGGACGGCCAACTTGGGCACCCGCTTAGAGACTATGGGGAAGAGAGTGCCGATGAGAGAGGTCTTTTGATGGAAAGGAGTAGCAGCAAAGCATCAGTCGGGAATTCTTGCTTTCTACGAGCAATCTGCCCTGGTCACACACGGTCAGGATGATGAAGACACCGCCGATTCTGAGGCCAGTTGAGCCATTGTAGCTATTGCCTGATCCACAGTTGGGTACGTCTGCTCCTGCGTCGGCCATGGCTTGCTGTTGGCAGCTGATGCGGGCACTTAGGGGGAACCTTTAGGGTTGCAGCTCGAAGTCTTCAAACGGGTGCAGACTCTGTAGATTTGGAAGCTAGACTTGTGGAACTTGTTTGAGCAGGGAAGTAGAGTCGTAAGAAGCAAAAGCTAAACAGTCGTCGTTGCTGGCAAGCTGTGAGCAACATCAAGCAAAATTCCCTTTTAACCGCGCGGTGACCATAACCTCTAGGGTGTCAGGGGGACAATTTATAGCTTTTAAGACAGCAAAGCAGCAAGATATAAATGGTACGAACTGATGGAGATTTCAAGTGATATGTACGTCCTCTCTACGTCTGAAGGAGCCTGCAACTGTCTTCGAAAAGAGCTTGCGGTGATCGATTAGCTACTGTATAGCTACTGTAACTTATCACAGTACATCAGCTGGATCAGTCTAGGTATGTCGTGGCTATCTTTGGCCGGCATCCATGTCTCTGCCGCAGCTCTTAAAGACTACCCTCAGGGTCTGAAGAAATCTGGAAACAGTCTCTCCAGAACGTCGGCAGAATCAGCGACGTTAGTTTACCCTATGATAACCGAAAGAAGTGTTCATTGCGTATGCTCTCAGTAGTAGACCAAAGAGAAGTTTCAGTACAACGACAATTTGCCGAACCAGAAGATCGTGAAAGTCATCAAGAGAACGCCGAAAAGCCCATCATAGCAGCCATTTCCGGGTCCAAAGATTCTTGTTCTTGTTTCTTACGCAGCTCTTCAGCCGCTTCTTTGTCTGCACGCTTCTGTTCCCGTTTCGTCTGCTTTTGCTCTTCGTCCAGCTCCTTGAGCTCCTTCAACCGTTGCTCAAAGTCGTACTTCTTGGCATCCATCTTCTTTGCTGATATTTCGCGCAGTTCTTGGATCCTGGCTTGCACTTGCTGAAGCGTCGACCGTTGTACCTTCGTAGTCTGGCCTAGTTTCCTCAGGTCTATGAAGTCACGCAAGACAGTCAGTCTTTACGTTCATAACTCAACACAGTAGAATAATCAAGCCCACGGTATCGACCGTTGACATGATCCAGGTAGGAAGCGCTGTCCTTCAAGGTTCTCTTGCACGTCTCGCAGCTGAAGCCCGGCCGCCCACTTGCGATGATGATAGTCTTGTTGAGATTCTTGTCTAGTTCCAAAGGTTCATCTCTTGCTTCCAGCAGCTTTGTCGCTTTAGGCAGCACTTCTTTCCGGCGTACTTTCTTGCCTGCGTTTCACCCAGGTGTCAGGACTGATCTACAATGTTGTTACGAGTTGCGCACCCGTCTTCAAAGCTTCTTCTCGTTCTCTTGCTCGTTCTGCGTACTCTGCGTCCTTCTGCCGCGCTCTCTCAGTATATTCGTCTTTATTCCATTGCTTGCGCTCCGAGCCAGTGGTTGTCTGTAAAGTACGGTTCAGAAGTTGCGAGGTCTCTAATGAACCACAAAGATGCCCACTGTCGCACCACCGTACGCCCCTGTAGCTTTCGCGCTCATAGCTTTGGCGCAAGAACAAGAAATGCGGTCATGTTTGAGCCGGAACGAGAGTGTGATTTCTGAAACCTGCTAATATTGTTTCGACACTACTCTACATGAAGCTTCGTCTGCTACTGCCTTGCTACTACTACCACTTCGCGAAGAACGGCCTGGCATCTACTTCTTCTATGCGCTCCACTATGACAATTTTGGTAGGAACGGTACCATCATTGCTTGAGGTCCTTGTCACACCAGTAAAGCTTGGTCTCCGACTAGCCGTCTCGTCGATACTTCCGCTTCTTAGACGAGATGTGAGAGGGGCTCTTTCCAAATCCAGACTTAATCCTTGACGATAGCTTCTGCTCTTGCCTCTTGTATTACCTAGTGGACTACCATTCGTCGAAAGTCTTGCCTCAAGATCGTGTTCCCGGTCAGGGAGCGAGTCCTCCAATAGTCGCGCAACATCCTCTTCCTGCTTCTGGATTCTTTCCATATGCTCCATCATAGAGACTCCTGTAGCACTGCCGAACGTAGCTCGTGTCAGATCGACATGCTTCGCTACTGGGATAGGCCGAGGCGACATGTGGACTCCGTTAAGAGCAGAGAGCCCTCTTGTGCGGGAAGTCGATCTCTTTGCACTGACAAACTCGGAGGAATGTCTATTGGCATCGGGGCGACTGTGCTTCTGCGGTGTTGAAGGTCGTTCGCCTCCCATAGATAGGTTGCGAGCCATTGAAGGTCGATAAGGTGTAGCGTCATTATCTTCCGTATCAGGGCGAGCCGGCCTAGGCTCTAGAACCGCCTGCAGCATATCTTTCGTGAAAGCATCGTCCGCGACTACTTCCTCGTCATCATGTATGACACAAGGGTTTCTCCTGCAAAGTTCCAGAGGTCCAGCCTCGCTATCCCTCAGCGACATGACAATATTCCAGGCTTGTCCCTTCAAGACTGAAATCTGTCTCTTGAACATCTTTTCGCTGAAATCCTCATCTTGCGAGAACAGCTGACGGAGTTCGAAAACTGTCTGTGACCACCATTGAGGATTCGTCAACAAAGGAAGGAAATGGTCCCGAGTGCTTCGGGAGAATGGTTGTCCAATGAGAGAAGAAGGTAAGAAAAGCCAGCCGTAGCAATAGCTTCGCCAGCTATTCGGATGATGGATAGGGAAACTTAGCGAGTTGTCGATGGCTGCGATGTGAACGTGAGGACGGTCCGGCCATGGAAGTTCCGGAGGAAGATCAAAATTATCGACCGTCAAGGACGCCTGTGGCCGTGGCTGCTGGGTCCGTGAGGCCTTGTCATCTGTAGCTTCTTTCCTGATGTTCGCTGCAGACGAAGGTCGCCGGCTCCGACACTTGCCATGACAAACTTTGATCATGAAGCTGTGTAAGGCCTTTCGTCAGTGTCTGATATCCAGCCGATTCAGCGGTGTGCGCCTACTTGTCGAGACCACGATCTGTGTTTCGCATTAATACATCCAGAATGACCAGTTTTTCCTGCAGAGTGGAGTAGTTCGGCTTTGTATTGTACATAAGTGGACGGCTCAGAACTTACCAGTTCTAACCGAAAGTCGTTCATGAACTCCTCTGTCCACTGAAATGGCGGTGAGAGCTTGCCATTTGCTTCATCACTTCCCGAGTCATAATCATCATCTTGCTCCTCTTCATCTTCGCTTTCGTCATCGTCAACGCCGGCCGTACCACACAGCAGTCTGCACTTTCGCGTCCAATTTCTGCGTTTCTTTCTTTTACCGCTACTTGTATCCCCGTTTAGATCCAGAGTATCTCTAGCAGCTCTTCCCGGCCAAGGATGCATTCTCAAGAATTCACTTGCATCTTTAAATCCATCTAAGAAGAGTTGGAAGCTTCCGATTTTGTCTGGTAAAGGCCGCTTCTTGTGCTTGTATGCTCGGCGATCCAGCCAGTCATAGTAGAATGCAGGAGAGGAGAGAGAAACGAGTGAGGTATGCGGTACGATGTAGAGTGCCAGTCTATCAGATAGAAGAGATGCGCCTGATGTTAGCACAAGTGTACCTAGATGTTAGTGCCTGTTGTACGTTTATACTAATTCAACTGCTTCTCACCTGTTTCGCTCAAATAACTGAAGTTAGGCACCAGACATGCGCGTCCGAAACCGAAGAATGGAGAGAGGAGATTCTTGTGCTGCATCGCAGTAATTGCTCGTCAGTGAGGCACGGTTACCCGGCTGCGTGCGAACTCACTAGCCATTTAGACCATTTAGGGTTTAACGATCCATACGGCTCTTCGTTCTGGAGCGCTGATGTCAGCAGCGTTCTCACACGATTCTTCTTGATATGGCATACCTTTGGTTTGAAGATAGCTCGCGTCTTTCCGTCGGGCGACCTCGAAAAGTATGAGCCAGATGTACCGGCCCTGTTCAGACGTGGATGTACTCCTAATCTTATTGCAGCTCTGACTTGCTCCACAATGCTTTCTACCGCGTCTTTGCTGATAGGCGCCTCGTGGTCAAGCGTCTTTAGGGGTCCTATGCGTTTGGCAGTACTTGCTGGCTCTACTGGCCCGAAAGCGCTCGCAAGTATCTCATATGGTTTACTGAGATCTCTTGACGGTTTGCCTAGCCCATACGCATCAGCTTGCGAACTCGGTGATACAGACGCCCTTCCATCGCGCACCTTTGCCCTTTGCGAACTTGCGATTGAGCGTGTTGACCCATCGCTTAAGCTTTTCGTCCAGATTGGCTATGTCTATCTTCGCAAGGATGGTAGCAGACCTCGTCCTGCGATGCGACACCTGTGGACGTCGAGCTTGGGTTCCAGCAGCATAGCTATGTGAAGACGTCGATGGATTGGGCAGGGTCGCTACAGAATAGCTGAGTTGCTGGTCATCTTCGTGCGCATTCTCGTCGTCGTCGTCGTGCTCGTCCAGTTCATCGTGCGCCGGTAGTGCTGCATACTGCGCTTTTGGCATCGAAGGCAGCAGCCAACAGCAGCCAGAGCCAACAAGACGCCAGCAAGAGTAGCTTGCAGGAGGACAGTTGGCAATGTCGACGCGCTGGAATGGCCCAAAAGGCAAGATACAACGACAAAGTCAAAGCCAAAGCAACGCCGTTTCTTCTGCAAAAGGGTACGTACAGACAAAGCGCCAAGAAGCTCGACTACGAACCTGGGCAAAACAAGGAATCAGATCCAGCTAGATCTGCCAGCGTCTCTACCTCTATCTCCGACGTCTATCCCCAGCAGAGGCGCCTAAAATTAGCCGATTTCGCATGCTGCACTGACGCTTCTGCTCGGCTCTGCTCTTCTCCCTTCTACCATCTCGATTCTGATTCTGTCTATCGTCTGAATCCTCTCTCGTCCAACCGCATGCGCGTTCTAATCAGCGGTGCTGGCATCGCAGGCCCTGCGCTCGCATGGCATCTGGCCAAAGCTGGAGCTCGGGTGACAATTGTAGAGAAGAGTTCAGCACTCTTTCCACATGGTCAGAATGTAGATATACAAGGGACGGCCTTGAAAGTCATCAAGCGAATGAATCTGATGGAGGAGGTCGTCAAGCACAACACGACAGAGAAAGGGTCTAAGCTGGTCGACACCAATGGAAAGCACTTGGCATACTTTCCCATCGTCAAGGGCGAACTCACTCCTTCCCTCTCGTCCGAGTTCGAGATATTACGAGGAGATCTATCGGCCATACTGTACAGAGCTACGAAAGACCTTGAAGGTGTGGAATATATCTTCGGCACTACTGTTGATAATGTGGTTGAGAACAGCGAGGAAAGCATCAAGGTCAAGCTGAGTAATGGAGACACCGCGTCTTTCGACGTTCTCGTAGCTGCAGACGGACAATGGTCCAGGGTCAGGAAGCAAGTCTTTCCAAAAGACACACTCTCAGTTAGAGACACAGGCATGTTTGCGATATACTGGACCCTACCGCGGATCCCGGACGACGACGATTTCTGGACGATTTACCCGGCTCTCAAGTCCAGGCTATTGTCTATCAGGCCTGACCCTTATGGCTCCATGAGAGCATGCATAACATGTATGCCGTCCGGAGATGCAGAGAAGGCAGCTTGGCAAGCTGTATCGCGGGGAGATAGAAAGTCAAAGGAAGAGCTAGTCCGGAGCCATTTCAAGGATGCAGGCTGGCAAGCCGAGAGAATACTGGACTCGATGACGACTGCTCCAGACTTCTACTTCCAAGCTATCCAGCAGATCAAGCTATCCAAGTGGTCGCATGGCAGAGTTGTGGTTTTGGGAGATGCAGGATACGCACCGACACCCCTTACAGGCATGGGTACCTCTCTCGCCTTGACAGGAGGCTACGTGCTAGGTGGGGAGCTCAGCAAACTGCAAGATGGAGAACACCCTCGCAAAGCATTCCAAGCATACGAAGACGCATATCGCAAGTTTGTGGAAGACTCGCAATGGATCGTACCATTCTTCCCTGGCGTAGTCCATCCTTACTCTGCATGGCATCGATGGCTATTTACTACCCTTATCGGTGGCATCGCCGGACTGACAAGACTGGTGCAGAGTAGTCCATGGCTCAGCGCAAAATTCAGTCCAAAGCTCGATGAGATACCAGATGACTTTCCTCTGCCTATCTACCCCGTGCTGGAACCACATTTGGCAGCGCTCCCTGTCAAGGCATGAGGCCGTGAAGGCTCTGTAGGACCCAAGGGCCTGAAGAACCTTTCTAGCGACTTGATATACGCATCAGAACCTATATATCTCAGTGGTTGCGACACGTCCTCTTAGGACACCTAGACTATCTAAGAAAGATGGGAAGTTGACTATTTACTGCCGGACGATATGAAACTGTTGTATCGTTATAGCAACATGCAGATAAATATATAGAACGCTATAACATCCTTCTTTTGGCTCCTTCGATGTGCTTGATCTGTCACCGACTTGCTTTCTCTGTCCAACGCTCTTGACCTGCACATCTAAAGCTTGTTGAACGTTATTCCTCCCTCTGCATAAGAAGATTACGATGGACGATCTGTTCGGCGATGTTTTAGGGAGCAGCAGCACCAGCAGTTCCACAAGCGGGCCATCAAGCAGCGTTCCAGCTCCAGTCGAGGAAGAATACGAGTCTGCCCTGTTTGTTGCAAGAGAGTGTTTCGTCTATAAGCTGCCGCCGCGTACTGCGACTGCTGGCTACAAAGCTGGCGAATGGGTGTGCTTGGCTCGCTCGCCGGACCTGCGCGTAGAGTCAGCTGACGATGCAGTCGAATAGGGCGACATGGAGGCGTTTCTGTGGAAAGGTAGGCTTGATGCATGAATACAGTGCGCTCCGAGGTACTGAGCATTGTTGGCAATAGGTCGTTGTCGCATCATTGAACAAACGAAAGGCACATCAAGCAAGATCACCGTACAGCTTGAAGATAGCAGTACGGGTACGTTTACGCAGTACCTTGCATGCTCTGTACAGCTAAATGACTTGACTGGTGCAGGGGAATTGTTTGCGCAGTGTCCAGTCGATAAGGGAGGCAAAGCAGTCGAGCCAGTCCTTGATTCTTCACGGTACTTTGTCTTGAAAGTCGTCGACGTGAACTCTGGAAAGCATGCATATTTGGGCATGGGCTTCCAAGAACGGAGCGAAGCTTTCGACTTCCAGGTAGCGCTGCAAGACTGGCAAAAGTCGGTTACAACCTGTCTACACTCTCATCCTTGTGTCTGACGCGTTTTGTGCACTAGACGTCAGCGAGTTCCGAAGCTTGATCTGTCTTCTGACTCAGATTCAGCTTCTTCAGCAGCAAGCTCTCCACATCTTGGTCCGAAACGTGACTTCTCGCTCAAGGCAGGAGAAACTATCAGTGTGAAGATTGGAGGCGGTGTAGGAGGGCCTACGAGGAAGAGCAGTGCGCGTAACGAAACTCCAGGAGGTGCTATACCTCTTCTGGCTCCGCCTCCTCCTGCTGGCCGAAAGCGGTAGACACGAAGTACACCTTGTTGTGATTTTTATACTTTCCCCACATCGATATATGCAAAGCTTGTTGCCTCTGATAGAGGGTCTGGAACGAAGACCAATACTATTAGAACGACAAGAAAGCTGGCGGGCAGAAGCATTGGCAAGTCGCGGACGTCTGTATTTGTTGTAGGTATACTGCATTAGGGTCGCGGAAGACAACGCTGAATTAGACTGTCCGAAGCCCTATTGTTCTTGCTACATTCTAGATCGATCACTGCGTTTACTGACCACCTTGTCCTTGTTGGTCCTCCATGAAGTCGAACTGGTTTTCGAGGAGGAAGTTGGCACTGTCGAACGATAGGTCAGCTCAGCACGCCTCCGCAAATACTGTGAGACCAGAACTACGCACGCTAGTTCCTCATTCCTGTCACACGCGATGAAAGCTTGCAGAACCATTTGTCTATCGAAGCCCATCGCTTCCAGACGTTGGATAGCATCTCTTTCACTCGCTGAGACCTGTACCACGTTAGACCCTAAGCCTCCAGCACCAGCACCCTCATCACCCTCCATATCGTCATCTCCTAGAGCACCCAGATCAACATTTGATCCTTCTGTGAGGTATTGCAAGAACTCTTGCGAGTTTCTGTTAATGAGCTCAAACAGCTGAGGATTCGTAGCTGCTAATTGCTGGAGGAAAGGTTGTAACAGAGCTGGATTCTGCTGAACGAGTTGGCGGAGTTCTCCAACTAAAGGATTGTTGCGTAATGCATCGAGCTCGCTCGTGTCTCCTCCTGCACCAGCACCTGCTCCTCGACCAGCAGGCGTAGGCGTTCCAGCAGCTGGGGTTTGAGCAGCTTGAGCAGCAGCTTGGAATAAGTTTCGAGGTTGTTGAGCTGGTGCAGCTGGTGCAGTCGTTCCTGCTCCGGCAGAAGGTGCAGGCGTGGCAGGCGATTGTGCTCGTGCGCCAGCAGCAGGCGATTGCGGGCTTCCTTGCGGTGGTCCTTGGGTAGCTAGGTGTGCAGGAATGCCCTGTATAGATATCAAGTCGTGAGCTGTTGATCGACCGCGCAGGCGTACAGTTGTCTCACGGTCATCAGGTATTCGACAGCTCTGTCCGGGTTGTTGTATGCGGCTCTCAAAGCTTGCTGAACTTGATCTCTTGGGAAACCCATATTGCACATCTCGGTAATAACGCCTTCCAAAGCAGATCCAGAGACGAATGAGCCATCGCTTGGGCCCGATGCAGCTGCAGGGGCAGCGGTTGTGGATGCAGACTCGGCGGCAGTAGGAGCACTTGTGGTCTCAGAAGCTGTTGAAGGAGCTGCTGCCGCTGGTTCTGTAGATGTGGCAGGTGCAGCAGGCGTAGTAGCTGGAGCTGGTGCGGCTGCAGGAGCAGCAGGAGCAGCGCTTGATGAGCTAGCAGTAGCAGGTGCAGCAGCAGGCGTGGCTTTTGGCTGTTTCAAGACACTGCTATCAGCTACTCTTGGCTAATGTTACGCTGGGCCGTCCGACCGTACCTTGCTGACCATTACGACCATGAAGTCCTTGCCCTCCTTGAAGTTGAGGCTCTCGACCGTCTTGTCATCAGCGAGGATCTTGCCTGGACGTTGTATGAAGCGTCAGCTATCGTTCAACATCGAGGAAAGGTTTCGCAGATTTGGGCCATTTCCTTGATGGATATACGGATCAATCGATGATTCACCTGAGAAGATGAGTTTCTGAGTATCGACAGCGAAGCTCTGCGATTCCTGAATCTTCTTCTTGAGGTCGCCGACCTGCATATTCAAGCCTGGCCGCGTCACGGACAACTGTCAAACAGCATACTCGAGTACTCACCGTCTCTGCAGGCTCAGCTTCCAAGGTAAACACCTTTTGCTGCAAAGTCTTGAATTGAATCTTCATCGCGGGCAAAGACCTTGTATGATGATGGAGCAAAGGTGACCCTAGCTGGGACCTGTCTCGACGTGATGCAAAGCCGCCACGCTGGTTTTGTCTGTCAATCACTATGTCCTGATCTTCTTAGATCGTCGCATTCATTGTTGCATACAGATTGTGAAACACTGGATTAATAGGCCAAACGATGCATTCGACCAAGACATGCATGAAACAACGGACCCCTATAAACCGCAAGCACAGCTGACCGAGACTATCATACAAGACCTGCACCAAGAGAGTAAGCTGGAATAAAAGGCAATCACAGCTTGCTGCGGGGCTGGGGTCTGGAAAACTCGCGAGCGCGCAAACTTTCGTAGTTCTGAAAGAAAAGCTTATCCCTAAAGGCAGTCAAGACAATATCAGCTACTCTCCCTTTTCTTGAATTGAGGAAGACGCCTTACTCTGTCATTCCGATGTTGCGATATTTGATGGCAGAAGAATCCTGGAAAGGAGCATCGAGAGATCAGATGATAGTACTGGACGGGGCATATGATGAGACTTACGACCATATCTGGTGTCACGTCGGCGATAGTCGGTGCACCGATCAAGCGCATGTTCATCTCCATCTCGTCTTTGAGCTGTTCACCATTGCAAAATCAGCCTTGTCCCTCTCCGCAGATCCAGACATTGGAAGGAGACTCACCAGCTGAATAGCTCTATTGACACCCTCCGTTCCATACGCCGAATAAGCGTACAAGAATGGTCTTCCGATACCTACGCCCTTTGCACCCAAAGCAATAGCTTTCAAGACATCTCCTGCACGACGTACACCTCCGTCGATATAGACTTCAAACTTGTCGGACCAGAGATTACGCTCTTTCAGTGCGTCTACGACTTCGACGAGCACTTCGATGCCAGATCTCGCAAAGTCCAGTTGGCGACCGCTGCATGAGACACTTTAGCTTGTAATCTTCATGATGGGAGAGCGGTCTTACCCATGATTGGAAAGAACGACACCCTGCAAGCCTATCTCTGCAGCCTTAACCGCATCTTCCCAACATTGCACGCCCTTCAAGATGAGCGGCATCTTAGTGATAGATTTGAACCATTCCATATCTTTCCATGACAGAGCAGGATCTATGAATGAGGAAATAGCTCGTGCGGCTCCTTGGGATCGATCAACACTGCCGTCGCCTTGTTGGACTTCGGAACCTTGGTCTGCAAATTTCATTCGCATGTCTTTTTCTCTTCGTCCAAGCTGGGGAGCATCGACGGCTGTTATACAAGACTCATTCATTAACAATTCGCGACCATATCGAGGTGGAGTGCGACTCACTGATGAAAAGCCCTTTTATGCCGACAGCTTCTGCCTTCTGCACGATCTTCTTTGTGATTTCCCTATCTTTGTTTACATATAACTGCATCCACTGCGTCTGCGAATCCACAGCAGCCGCTCTTATCTCATCGAAAGAACAAGATGCAAGCGTAGGGATCATTTGAATAACATCGTGTTTTGCAGCCGCCCAAGTCAAGTTCTTCTCCCCGTCTGGATGACCGAGTTTGCCGAGTGCTGTTGCGGTGATATAGATCGGTATAGAGACTTTTGTGCCCAGCATCTGCGATGTTCCGAGAGTGTCAGCTTGTATAGTCGATCGTTCAGTTGTACTGGGGCTTACGGTCGTGGAGAAGTCTACAGTTGTGACGTCTCGCAAGATACGAGGTCTGAACCAAAGTCTCTGGTATGCAACGTGGTTCTCTCGCATGGTGACTTCGTCGTCCGCTCCAGATGAGTAGTATGCCCAAGCCGCTTGCGTCATCTGGCATGGCATAAATAGAGACTGCTCAGCTTCTTTTCGTTGACGTGAGAAACGCCGTAACGCACCGTCTCTTTCGCAACAGTCTCGAAATCATGCAACGACAGACACTCGCTTAGAGGTGGTTTATTGGTCAAACGGCCTTGACGCTCTTTATCAGCTTCTGAGAGTTCTGCTTCTTCCGTCTTTACGCCCTTCATGTCTACTGTGCCTTTATGCTTGTCTTTTGGAAGGTATTGCTCGAGGGTGCCGCTGCAGTCGCATTCTTCAGCTTGGTCTTTCTCATGAGACAGTTGCAGGCGAGACACACGGTGGATGAACAGGGTCGAAGGCTGCTGTAGCATCTCTGCCTGTGGTCTCATATCAGTGGAGCTCCAGGTCGGGTCAGCGCGTGACTTTGTCGCCTCACCTGCATATTTCAGAATGATAGACGGACCACCAGGGTGCTGTAGAACAATGTTAGATGGGTGTATGGGCCTTATAAGAGATAGATGCGACGTGCTTCAGGCATGAATTCTAGTACCGGGAGAATCAGCTCGGCTCGCGCAGTCATGCATTAATGATGTCGACGGACCAGTAACATCGTATGCTTTGCCTATAAAGCACTTGTCAGACTCGGTTTCGTATAAGTTTCTGGCTCAAGCTTGCCATGGATGATGACCCAGCAGTCGTTCTTTGTATTGTGCTTTGCGATCTGCTCTGGCTTGAGTGCAACGCCGGCTGCGCTGGAAGCTGTAGCCATGATAGTCTAGAGATATCAAGTAGGATTAAGAACAAGCTGTAGACCTTTGTGATGATTTTGTCCAATAAAGAGTACGGGAATTTCCTGCCCGGAAAGGTGGGTCCGAGGGACTATCTACTTCCTGAAGGATCTCTTGAAGGGTAACTTACGGTCCTTAAGATCAGAAGTTAGCCTTAGTCTTATATTCTGCAACTTGCGACTAATGATGCTTTGAATTTGTTTCAAGCTCAAGCTCATTATGCAGCCTTATTGGTCTTTGTGATCCGACTGACTGCCATCAGCCCATGGTTGGATGATGGAGGTCCTCGTCAAGCTCAAAGACAGCGACAGCGAATGGTCAATCAAGCTCAACAGATACGCGACTGTACGGCAAACCCTACGCAGCGCTAACCGGCATGGTCGAAGTCAAAGCCTGATATGTTTGGCATCCAGGTCCGAGGCGTCAAAGCGGCTCTATCTGACAATCTGAACGCGAGCATTAACGATCTACGTCTGGACTACATCTGTCAATGGAATTCTGACGCGACTGGACTAACAAGTGATTGTAATGTGTCGCTCTACAGCCCCTGACCTTTCGCAGTTCGACCTCGACAACACAAGCAGGCTATCTGAATACTATACCAATGCAGATGATACCTACTTCCTCATCGAGATCCTTCAGGTTGAGCTGATCCCGTTCATGGGACTACGCACGAGCCTGCTGACCTTTCGATGGAATCTCAGGCAGACAACACTGATTTGGACGAGGACTATCTTCCACCTTCTCAACAAAAGAAGAAGGGCAAGCCTCAAACTCAGCTCCGACAGACTGATCTCCTTGGACGCTCCTTGAGTGACGAGGAACTTGAGCAAGAAGCTCTTCAGCTTGCTTCACAGAAAGCGAAAAAGGTCAAAAGTAGGACTGCTTCTTCTTCTTCCTCTTCCAAATCATCCACACAGACCAAATCATCGTCATCGAGCCAAACCAATAAAACATCGAAAAAGACCAAATCCGACAAAGCCAAGGCAGACGTACCTTCCGTACATCTCGTAAAAGTGGTGAAAGGCATAGCATCATTTCAGAGCTCCGATGAGCTCGATCTATTCTTCGCATCCAAGCCTCCCTCAGAGATCATCATTCTCGAGCTCGAGCTCATCCACAAAAAAGGCAAAACATCATCTACATTTTTCCAACCCTCCATCGAGACATTACAAGCAGTAGGCAAATGGCTAGGCGGATCTCTTCGTCGCTTGCATATCTACGTAGGACCGGAGTCTCCTTCTTCAGCTTGTAATCCCGAATCGTATCTTCCGCTTCTTATGAAACTCTACTCTTTACAGGAACTTGATATGGAATGGGATGTATCCCCTTCTGATTACGTCTACAAGACAGGCAAGATCCATCCACGATTACGCATTTCGACACTCAAAGCATATCTCACAAACATGAACAAATTCAAGCCTTTACAGAGGCTCACACTTCCATATCTCGAGATTGATGATTCGTCAGTCCTGAAAGATCTGTGCAAGATCAGATCTCTTACACATCTACAACTTGACTGGCCAATGCGAGTCCGCTCCAAACACGTCATTCAAATCTTGAAAGGCTTAAACACAGTCACGAAAAAGAACAAGCAAACCATGGCTGAAGGAGGCTTTGTTCTAAACTTCGCACCTGGCATCATTGAGCGAAACGAGGGCCATAAAATGGATGGAGAATCAGATGGAATAGAAAGCTGGTTTGCTACCCAGAACCCACATCTCAGCATTCAGGACATTGAGAAATTACTATGTGAAAGTGATAAGATGAAGAAATTGAAGAAATACTTGGATTGGAGAGATCCCGTCCAGTTTGGATTTCAGAAAGAAATAGAGCAGGAAGATGATGGAGAAGAAGAACAAGAAGAGGAGATGGAGTAGAACTTGGTCTCTCGCAGGACTGTATTCGTCGAAGTATATGGGAAGCAGTCTCAAGGTCGAAACCTTTCAAGGAGCACCGCGCTCAGGAAGTAGAAGTGTCTGAGTAGTCACAGTCGAAATGATGCAAATGCTATGTTCTGCTGCTTACCTCCTATCCTCTCTTGAGCCCTTCTGACTGCTTCGCGCATCATGAAAGGGGTGTCATATCGCTTGGCGGTTCCAAAAGTCGAATTGATGAGCTTTGGCTCTATCAATTTTGTTCCTTTGCTACTCTACTGAATCGCCTCTAACCTCTGACCTGTAAGGCTTTGTGGTTTACCTGACTTCAATCCATTACGCCAGATTTGTCACGCAACTGCCGTCCAGATTTCTGCCTGGGGATTTCTCACACCAAAATCTGCGCCAAAACGGACGACGAGCGAGGACGACGAGCGCCAACTTTGGACTGTATTGGTATGAAGAATGCAGATGGTCAACCACACGCCATGGATCCCGAGCAGCAAGGCGGCCTACATGGCATACCCAGCAATTCCAGCAACGCCAGTGGCAGCCATGGGAGCGAAGAAGCGGCATCGCAGCCTCCTAGCTACAAAGAATCAATGACAAGAAAGATGCTCGCTGTATGGAATGCTTCGCTGGCTTGGGTCGGGAGTAAGAGCGTCCTTGAACCCGTAGCCCGATGACGATGGACTAAATGCGTTCGCATCACTCTGCGCAGGCCATCTCAACTTCTATAGGTAAATCAGGATTTATTCTATGAGCAACCCTGCGAGCCTGCGAACATTGATGATCTTTGCGAACGAACAGAGTCCACCTCATCGTTTTTACCATCACACCCCTCATCTTTGCAGGCATCATGTGGGCAATAGATGAAGCAGGCCACGACTTTGTGGATGCAAGTCAACACTCCCTGAAATTCTGCATCTTGAGAGCCTCCTAACATCCCCACGTTCTGTTTGACAGATCTTGACGCTATGCGTTTCCTCCGTGACTGTATGCGGTATGTCGCTTAGGACTCCTATACACTACTTCAATATTCAAGCCTGATGCCGCATTTCATAAGGCCTCAACCCTCTGCTCATGGAGACCATCAGCCACAGCCAGCAAGGCATCGCATTCCTCCTTATGTGCATAGGTAGTACGGTAAGCTTACTAGTAAGCAAGAAGAGTATCCGATAACGCGGCTCACCGTGCTTTCTTGCACGCACCGAAAGTCATTCGTGAGCATCATTACCATCGCCATGCGACGGCACTTCTTCAAGAAACGGTTCGAGCTCATGGTACAAACGGATCCACGAGCTCGCAAGCGTATGCGAGACATTGAAGAAGCTGAAGAGAGGGAGAAGCAAGCCCGCTTCTATCACAATATCATACATGGGTTCAAGGACGAAAAGAGACAGCCACGCGACAGGGGTGACGGAACAGAGCCTGTCACAGGATCCAAGAGAAATACGCATGCTGGATGGAGATCTGGATCACCCACATTTCGACCATCTTCGCCAGCCGAGAAACCTACAAAGAAACGCAAGCGGGACAAGCTTCGCGTAGATATGATCAGACGGATAGACGCTCCAGTCAGGGTCAACCAGATGAACGTTGGAGGTTTCCTGTCGGATGATGGGCCCAGAAGATCGCTCGATGCTGCGCAAGCGCAAGCGCAAGATCTGCCTGGCAAGGACGCGAATATGCTAGGCCCGACGGTTACAAGGTCTGACAGTCCAGCAGAGATGTCGCCGCCAGAGCCGAACTTTCCAGTACGATCAATGACACCACCTGCGAGTCCGAAAGCCAACAATAGGATCCAGATCATAGAGCAGACCTCGCCTCGCAATAGACGCAGTAGCCTCCCAGCTTCCGTAGGGGAAACATTTGCAGGTCATCAAGCTGCCCAGACTCAACTTTTAAATGGCGATGTTGACGAAGGAGCAGAATCGAGTTCGCAAAGCTCCGATGAGGAAGACGACGCAGACGTCGTTCAACAACAAGTTTCTCGCAGAAAGTTTCGCCGAGCTAGTGAGCCAGCTATCGATGCTACGCGCATTTCCGACAAGTCTTTCAAGCGAGTTCGTACAATGGATGTTCCAAGAGATAGAGTCGAGTTCGGCCCCCCCGTATCAAATACCAAGCATTTCCCTCGGACGCAGACTATCGAGATTAGAGAACCTACTATCAATAGAAACGCTGCACACTCAACTGCTTTGCCGCACATCGGTAGTATGGGAGGTGCAGACAATATGCGAAGACGCACAGGTATCCCTCTCGAACTTAGTAAGTCGGGCGGATTATTCTTTCGCAACGTGGTTAAATCCGCTAAGCGACCCCTTCCTTCCTTTCCCCAGCTCTGTCTCGTCGCGTAGGCGTCAGTCTGGAGCCCTCAAGGACGTTCAACAGCGACAATCTGCCTCGGACAATTACCAGAAATACTGCAATGACGTCTGGATTTGGAGGTTTCCCAAATCCAGTCAAGATCGTCGCTAGCGCTGCACGAGATAGACTCGTATCCCGAGGCAATACCACAGGACCCAATAACGATCTCTCACTGGCACGCACAACCACTCTGCAAAGTGTACACTCACAAAGTGGTCTATCGAATTTCGCGGCTGGACCTACGAAAGCTGTCAGCTATATCAGCTTCGATGCAGTCGTTGGACGGAATTCTCGATTCTATAGCTTGACATCAGCCCAACGAGACGAGTTGGGAGGTGTCGAATACCGCGTAAGCCGATTTTGCAATGGTGGTGACTTCTGTCTGACGAGTATGCAAACCAGGCACTTTCCGCTTTGCTCAAGATTGTAAGCTTGTATTGGCTACTAGTCCAGCTCATTCCTATCGTCATCTTCGCTCCCATATTTCAATACAAATATCGCTGGCTTTTTGGGCCAGAACAAGGCACGGCAAACAATCGTGGAGGTTGGTATGCAGCGTTCAACGTCATTTCTGCCTATACCAATACCGGCACGTCACTCCTTGACGAGTCTATGGTTCCCTTTCAACGGACCTATAGCTGGATCCTTGTTGTCGGTTTCCTGATCTTGGCAGGAAACACGGCCTTCCCCGTCTTCCTCCGCTTTGTAATTTGGGTAATGAGCAAAATCACTCCGAAACAAGGTCGCTTCAGCGAAACCCTTCAGTTCCTTCTAGATCATCCACGGCGCTGCTTCATCTATCTTTTCCCATCTCATCAAACTTGGATCTTGGTCTTCATGCTCGTAGTCCTCAATATCACCGATCTGGTCGGCTTCTTGGTCCTCGATATCGGAACTCCAGTCATCGAGGCGCTGCCTGCCGGCGTGAGAATAATTGATGGTCTATTCCAAGCTTTTGCAGTCCGAGCGGCCGGATTCGCTATCGTACCCCTTGCAGACACAGCCCCGGCCTTGAAAGTATTATATGTCGTGATGATGTAAGTGAACATCTACATCACCAGTAATTCGTATGCTGACCAATTCTAACAAGGTACATTGCGGTATACCCCATTGCTATGTCTGTACGAAGCACAAACGTATATGAGGAACGGTCAATGTAGGTGTCTGGGTCGCTTTGCCGCCCTTCAGTGCGGCACTTAGAGCTGAAATATCACAAAAAGGGGCGTGTTCACGGAAGACGATACAGACTCGGACATCGAGGCCGACTTTGAGCGTGATCATAAGGCTGGAAGCTACTTCGGTAAGCGGGCTCTATCCTCTTTAGAGGAACGCTTCGCTGAATTGCATTGATGGTTTCTCAGCCCATCACGCTCGGAGACAGCTCGCTTTTGATATTTGGTGGCTGGCTTTAGCTTTATGGGCTAGTAAGGGTGTTCCTTAGCGTCTCACTCCTCGAAGAATGGCTAACGTAAGCTTCACCCGTGCGTCTTTCCAGTCTGTATAGTCGAAAGACACAATATCGACGATCGAGCAACCGACGCATACTTCAACATCTTCACTATCCTATTCGAGCTTGTGTCGGCGTATGGAACGGTCGGCTTATCGCTGGGCACGCCTACTGTGAGATATGTCAACTATACCTCGGTAGTCATGCTAAAGCTGGTTCAATGCAGGCAAATTACTCCCTCTGCGGTGACTTCAGAAGACTGTCTAAACTTATTTTGTGTGCTGTCATGATTCGAGGTCGCCATCGCGGTCTTCCTGTTGCCATCGAGTGAGTGAGATATTCATACGAACGGACTTAGCTGAAGTGACATTCTGCAGTCGGTCTATTCTGCTGCCAAGTGATCTCGAAGCACTGCATGGCAGAACGAACGATAACCTAGAGCGGAGACGCACCATGTCTGTGTCTGTGCCCGGTCCAGAACCTGATCAACCTCAAGGCGGAACATATCCAGAACGACGGGAATCAACGGGTAGCGGAGGTAAAATCAGGAAGCTCCAGTCAAGAGAACCAATGGAAGGCTCATCGAGACCGCAAAAGATGCCGAGCAACACATCTAGCGCTCAGCGCAGTCACAAACACAGCGAGAGCGTTTCTTCTCCCACCATCTCCTTCGCGCAGAACCCGCCCTCTACAAGAGGTCCGGCGACCGGGCTTAATGGCTTCTTGGCGACTGTATACTCAGCAATGCCATCTGTGTCGGATCTGCCTGCGACTGGAACATCTTCCAGCTCGGAAGAGTATCCCATGCATCGCATCAGCAGCCATGAAACGACTTCGGAAGGAACTAGTAAAAGTGTTCTTGGCAAGACTTCATAATCCTGTAGCGCTTTCTCCCTCTATTATATTGTCACATTTATCTCGCGGCACTTTCAGCCTGAACGATGTATTTCTACTGCATATCTAGGGTTCTTTCGCGTGCTGGGGTTATACATGCATACAAGGACACGTACTCATCTCTTCAATCGGTTAGGCCAGCAAGTCTCTGCGCACAAGAGTCTGTTTCGCTCTCTCGTAAACACCCAAGAAGATGGCCCCGCCTATACTAATCCACATTATTCTCGGAAGTACTCCTCGGAAGAGGGTGGAGAAGCCTTCTTCTCTGGCTATCCGAGACATTGTAGTTATGAAGTTCGAAGAATAGGGTTCGCTGAATGCGTTGGCGTCCTAGTTGATGCATAGACTCAGAGTGAGCGGCAGCTATGTATGCACGAAAAAGGATGGTCTACCTTGGTACTCAGCATGATACGCGTCTTGGCGACGTCCAGAGGCGTCGTCAAGCCTGCACCTATTCCTCCGGAGATGCTCCCACAGATGGCTGCGTATCTCGCTGGTAACTCATCACCTGATTTCAAGCCGAACGTCCGTGTCGCCGTAAATGTCTTCAGATATTCGTATAGAGGGAACTGTATACATGTGAAAGGTATCTAAAGGACACATGCACACATCAGCCTGCGATTCAAATAGCGGAAGAAGCTGGGGTGTACCTCTCTAGCTATCGTGCTTCCGAAGCCACGATAGAAGCCTTTGAAGCCCGAGTCTTGTATCACACGTCTTGCAGCTGCTAGAGAACCTGTAGCCGAGCCATAACTGGCTGCTTGCGTTCTGGATTTTACGACTTCTGTAGGGACGCGGATCAAGCAGGCTGCCTTTTACTGTCGTTTATCAGCTTGCGTAGCTTTGCAAATCTCTTATAAGCACTTACAATTTCTCCTCCGCTTGCAGCGAGCATATGTACTGCTGGCGCTGCTTCTTTACTTTGCAAAGAGGGTGCAAGCCGTGGTAGCTGGACTTTGAGCTGTTCATACATTGTGAAGAAGGCGGCAGCTGGGAGAAAGGAAATGAGGATAGAACGATGAGCCCGGATGTCATGCAGTCTTGGATTCCAGAAGATCAGCACACCTCCAGGAGCTGAGCCTACGACGACGCTGCCCAATCCACGATAGACACCTTGAAAGCCTCCAGCTGCCCAGAAGCCATTGGCAGCTTGAAGCCTAGTCTTGAGGGTATCCAGAGGAAAAAGGGCGACATCGACTGACGTCCCAGCAAGTCCGCCGGCCTGCGTTCAGATAGTCAGCATGATCTCAAGATGTGTCCTTAGGGTGGTATATCCACCACGAGTGCCTGCGTAAAGCTCGTCTCGAGCATGGACTGACTTGGATTAAGGCATAAAGAGCAAGAACACGCGATTCAAACGAGCTGTAACAAAAGCTGTACACCAAGTGTTATCCTGAAGCTTACACCACTATTAACAGCTATAACACTCTGATGTAAGCAGCTTTAGATACACTTCAAACATGTGATAATAACGGACCGACATCTACGGAAGAGATGCCGAAAAGGTGCAAGATCTTTCCAAGAATCCAATGCAACATGCAGATGCTCATGACTGACTGAACAGAATCCTCCCAAATGACGACCTCGATGCCTGAAGAAAGTCCTACGCCGTCTGCTCCTCTGCAAGAAAGTCCCGGCACGAAAGAGGCGACTTTGCCGTCAGAAAATACTGCTGGTTTGACAAAGCGAAACAGCGAGAAGAGTATAGCAGAACAGGACCCTACGCTGCTGCCTAATGGCGTGCGGCAGCAGGAAGACGATCCAGAAGGCGGACCTCTAGGCATCAGAGCCATCGTCGGAGCTTGGGGTGTCTAGTAAGCGCGTCCAAACGCTACCAGTCTTACTCATACACGATACTGACGTGCGTGAAACTCTTCTGTTTGCCTTTCTTCCCTCACATTTGTCCAGTTTCTGTAAGTATACGATGCATACGGGCTAATGACGGATTTCCGAGCTGAACCGCAATTTCCTAGGCTGCTGGGGTTTCGTCGGTAGTTGGAGTGGTGCGTGATACTGGACTATGATGGCCGTAGAAGCGTTTCTGAAAGCTGACCTGAAAACGCAGTCTTCCAGAATCGGTACCGGATAGACGAGTTACGGACGTATTCATCCTCAGACATAGCATGGATCGGGTCATTACAGCTATGCATGGTGTATCTGAGTACCACCTTCGCGGGTCGGCTGTACGATTCTGGGCATCTACGGCTCATGTAAGTGCAGTCGCAAAAGTTATGTCTGGCCCGCGGAGGAGCTCGTTGACCATCGATGTTTGCAGTATACTGGTGTCTGGCCTGATCAGCACCCTGGGGTTCATGCTGGCATCCATCTCAACGCAGTTTTGGCACTTCATCCTTACCCAAGGCCTTCTTGTCGGGATAGGCCTAGGAAGCGGTTTCTCCCCAGTCGTGGCCTGTGTCTCATCATACTATCGCAAGAAGAGGGGTCTAGCAAATGGCCTCCTCAGTTCCGGAAGCGCGATAGGCGGTCTCGTCATCCCCATCTACCTATCGAAAATGATAGACAACCCGAAGATAGGCTTAGGATGGGCTCTGAGAACAAGCGGCTTCATCTGCTTGCTCTTCTTCGCGTTTGCATACCTCATCATGAAGCAGAAAAAGACTATACCGAACAAGAAGCCCTTGCTCGATTTTTCCGTATTCAAGCAGAAAGCATACTGTTTCCTTGCTGCAGGTTATTTCATGACTACTCTGGGAATCTTCGTAAGTACACATGACGGTGTTCATTCCTGTTCTCCGTTACTAATAGGCTTGTGTGCTTCGCAGTACCCTGTAAGTCTGCGCTGCGAAGCCGTATAATACTCTAGGAGTAATCTTTAACTAACAGTGGAAGACAAGATCTTCTACATACAACCATATGCGATAAGCCAGGGTGTCGATCCCGATCTGGCTTTCTACAGCATAGCCATTCTCAGTAGGTTGGCCAAAATACGATGTTTGGAAGCGGACTAAGTTACCTCGGGAAATCTTTAGATGGCGTCAGTATTATTGGGAGAGTGTTTCCAATGATCGCCGCTGACAAAATCGGTGCCATGAATGTCATGGTTCTCTGCTTGATCGCGGCCTCGGTAAGGTTTCGTCAACCGACCGTTTTGTTCATGTACGCATATGATAGAGAGCTGAGCCTCTGCCGATGGTATGTTATTCAGATTCTAATCTTTGGATTTGCTGGAGTCCATAATTTCGGAGGCGTGGCTGCCTTCTCTGCCTTCAATGGGATAGCCTATGGATGCTATGTCACCCTCGTGCGTTCATTTTGCTTCTCCCTTCGTTACAATGCATGTCAATGGACTAATTCTCCTGCTTGTATCCCGCAGAACCCGCTTGTGACAGCCAATCTGTCAGACCATCCATCCAGGATAGGCGTAAGCGCCAGCTCAAAAGACCTCTGTTTGTCTTCGCTGATGTGTCTGTGCCATCATGTACAGACCCACATCGGAATGGCTTTCTTGTGCAATGCTCTTGCAGGTATCGCAGGCCCACCTGCATTAGGAGCCGTCATCACTGCCACGGGGCACTATTGGGAAGGTGAGCTGAGTCGTAATAGCCTTCGCATTACGACGTAGTGATTCCTAATGCCTTGATCCGGACAGGGGCTATTATCGCCGGTGCATTTGTCGCAATCGGCACGCTCCTCGTAGCCTTTGCGACATACTACAACAGGAAGAGCAGAGGAACTTGGCGAGTATAACGGACCAAGTGCGCCTGTGCATAGCAATGTAGTCGTTTCGAGAGTTGCCGTTCATAGGTTTATCTCCCCTGTATCAGCTTGCAGTCTCCGCAGCATACTATGTTAATAGCAGCATTCAGTTTGCGTTAGTCGCTGATCTAGTAGAATCAGAGCAAGAAGTTCAGTCGTCACGGCTTTTACAGGCTGAAGTCTGTAGAGATGGTCTGCACGCTTTTGCTCCTCGCTCTCAATGCCTAGCTGCCTAAATACACATCGTCTTAAATGCAGACTTGGCTTCTCTACTCGAAATGTCTTCTACGTGTTGCCGGATGTCGCGAAACGATTTAAAGAGATTCTGCGAAAGGAGACCAGGTCAGTCTACCACACAGACATACAAACGGAGCAAGAGGTGAGCTCACGGCTGATGAGTCCCTCGAGCTTCTGGACTCTGCTCTTTGCGCTCAAATCTACAGTCTTGTCATCACCGAAGTCTACGATGAGACCAGCGAGCAGATCTGGCTGGACTTTGTTGCTGACGTTGAGTGACTTGTACTCTTTGCTAATCTTGGATGACTCGATGACCTTCTTTAGCTTGTCGAGGGTTGCCTTGTCGAGTTCCTGGGCGGCTGCGCGCAAGGGCGACGCAAAGTCCCCCGAGTCAGCCGATGATGCCTTTATATACATTGGAGTACAGTTGCGACCCACAGGTGATTGTGATCTGCAACTCTCCTCGGTAAGCGGACATAATCTGCTCAAAGCCCTCTACGACTTTGTCTGTCTCGTAGAGTCTTCCGTTCTCAGCCAATACGGCCAAGAAGTTCTTTGTGAGTTCTGAAGTGTTGTTTCCCAGCTTGCTGAGGACGTCCTTCATTCCCGCTGCTTTTTCCGATGTTCCCAATGTAGGGTTGGCCAAGAAGGCTGCGACCGTCTTGTTGTCGCGGATGAGAGTCTTGAGTGCTTTTACATCTGTCTCTACCTGGGAGAGAGCCTTGCTGTTGCCCTTGCTGGCTGCAGAGAAGAGAGCGCCAGCGTACTTTCCAGCGAGGCCAGGCGGGGTGACGGGAAGCTGGGACGAAAACGACAGTGAAAGGAGACAGCGAGAAGTATCATTACGAATAGAACGAGAACAAAGGCATCAGAGTCAGCGTCCTGACGTCTTCTTTTCTGAGGCTATCCTAGCGCAGCTCAGAGCTCACCGATGCTTTCGCTGCAGCAGTCGCATAACCTCGAACAGCCTGGCGGACGAACGACATGGTTGAATAGTTGTTATAGAAGTGTTGTAAAAGTGTTTAAACTGAAGTCTTGAAAGTGTTTAAGCCTGGGTGTTGATGGCCCTTGAAATGGATGTAAAGAGACAGAGCTCAAGCTTGGACGAGGACGACCAGGAAAGAGTGTTGAATCTGAAATCAAAGGAAAACAACACTTGAAATACAGCAACTTAAACAACAATGTAAGGCATTATAACACTTTAAGATGCAGTGTTAAGCTGGCCCTACTAATCGCGGTCATCTCGTCCATCCTGCAGGTCGTTCTTCAGAAAAGCTGGAAGCGACAGCGACAGCAGCGACGAGAGCGAAGAGGAGCTTCTGACATCTGACGACGACGCTTCTGGATCAGATAAAGGCCTCAAAGCTGCTGCCAAACCATCAGCGTCGAAAACGGCGGTCGCAAAACCAAAAGGCTCGAAATTCCTACGCGGCGCTGGGTCGAGCAGCGAGAGCAGCAGCGAGAGTGAGAGCAGTAGCGAAGAGGACAGCGATGAAGATTCAGATTCAGACGACGACAACAAGGCCGCTGCAGGCACAAAAAAGAGCATTGGCAGCAAATTCCTGAGATCTGCCAAAGGTGCTGCAGAGTCAGACTCTGATGAGTCCGGTGAAGACTCGGATGAAGAGACTGTCAAGATTGTCAAATCTGCAAAGGATAAGCGCATGGACGAGATGGTTGCTATTGAGAAATCTATCGGAAACGCAGAGAGAATAGGAGACTGGGGCAGCGTCAACTCGGGTGCGCCGGCTGTCTCTTGTCCATTTACTGCAAGAGACTGACTTACATTCGCCTTCCTTCCCTGACTCTCTCGCTTTCCCATCTTTTCCCTTTGACCATGCCTAAACCTACCAACTAACAGAGTATGACAAGCTCGCCCGTCTCAGTGCGCCTCTGCCAGGCAGTACTTCCTCCATTCTTCCCCCTGTATTCTTGCGAACCATCCTCAGCTTGGAAGAGAATCTAGGAAACGCGTCTACTTCAGCAGGTGCAGGTGGCAAGAAGGCCAAAATGAACGCTACGAGCGCAAGGGCTCTGACTGCCATGAAGCAGAAGATCAAGAAGGCTACTAGAGACAATGAGGCTATCCTTACAGAGTACAAGGAGGTAAGATTCGGATCCCGGAAGCTTTTCACCTTGAACCTTTCTGACAGGCTCGCTCGTTCTCTGCAGAACAAGGAAGCCTACTCTGAGAAGTATGAGGGTGGTCCTAGCGTAGCTGTCGCAGCGGCGCCGAAGAAGACTCGAAAAGTAAGGGATCTACAGCAAAGCCAGAGTCCGTGTCTTTGACTGACATCCTTTCGCCAATGCAGCTTGGCCAGTCTGCAACTGCTGGTGAAGCAGCCGATGAGGACTTCATGACTGTTGGTAAAGGCGGGAAGGCTTTGGCATTCGGCGCAGCAGGCGAGGGTGTCTTCAAGAACCTCCAAATTATCCTCGAAGCCCGTGGAAAGAAGAACACCGACCGAGCCGACCAACTGAAAGCACTCAACAGACTATACACCGAGTCTGCTCAATCCATCTACTCAAAAATCCGTGTTCTTCTCGCTTTGGTATCGAGCTACTTCGATTACTCGAATTCTGCAGCTACTTCTTCCGGATACATCCCTATTGAATCATGGACTTCTGCAAAAGATAGATTGAACGAGTTACTCGATATCCTAAGACAGCAGAAGGGAGCATACGTAGTTCAAGAGGTAGTGAAGGAAGAGTACGACGATATGGAAGAACGCGCACCAAATCAGAATGGCGAGGGACCTACTGTCTTCATTCGCGGAAACATCATCTCGCTAGTAGAGAGGTTAGATGACGAATTCTACAAGAGCTTACAGAATATCGATCCACATGCTTCGGAATACGTGGAGAGGCTGAAGGATGAGAAGTTGGTCTATGATACTATCGTAAGAGGTCAGGCATACTTTGAGAACGCGCCCGTACTAGGTGGTAAGGGTCCAGATGGGGAAACCGGCCTTAGCAGAGTTCTGCTCAGGAGACTGGAGCATATATATTCCAAGGTGAGCACAAGCTTGGCGTAAGAATGCCGAGGCACATACTGACGCTTTGTTACAGCCCGACATTGTAGTTGGCGCCCTGGAATCAGCTCTTGCCAATTCTCCCAACACTACCATCACGCCTTCCCGCATTTCAGCTGCAGATGCACCAACGCTCACACGCACTATCTGCATCTACCTCTACAAGTCCGCTGGTCCCCGCATTCGCATGCGTGCTATGCTCTGCCATATCTACCATGCAGCTCTACACGACGATTACTACACAGCCCGCAACATGTTCAACATGTCAAACGTACAGCCAGATGCACCTTACGCAGACGTCGAGACGCAAGGACTCTTCAACCGGACTTTGGTGCAACTCGGCTTGTCTGCTTTCAGAGTCGGCTTGATCGAAGAGAGCGAACAGACTCTGCGTGAAATTATCCAGACGCAGAGGGTGAAGGAGCTGCTCTTCCAAGGTCTACCTACTTTCTCTTCGAGACACGGCTCGCTGTTCCTCACTCCCGAACAAGAGAAGATCGAGAAAGCCCGTCAATTGCCCTTCCACATGCACATCAACTTGGAACTTCTGGAATGCGTGTACTTGGTCTCAAGCATGCTCATCGAAGTACCTCAACTAGCCAAAGAAGACGCAAACCCAGAGCAGAGGAAACAGATTTCAAGCAGAACATTCAGGAGGATGTTAGATCATTCCGAAAGACAGGCTTTTGCTGGCCCTCCTGAGAATAAGCGAGATCATGTCATTCAGGCTTCGAAAGCACTCCTCGCTGGGGACTGGCAGAAGACGACAGAGCTTATCAACTCGATCAAAGTCTGGAATCTTATGCCTAACGAGAAGGCAATCAAGGAGATGCTGTCAAGGTGAGTAAAAAAATGGTTCCTTGTAGCGGTTTGACTCGTGCTGACCAGCTTCACGGATACTCAGGAAAATCCAGGAGCAAGCTCTACGAACATATCTCTTCACCTCCGCTCGCTATTACACGAGCATGTCGCTAGATCACCTCGCCACAACACTCTCCCTTCCTTTATCTACAGTAACACCCATTGTGTCGCGTATGATCTGGGAAGAAGAGCTTGCCGGGTCGCTCGATCAGTCAACATCGATCCTGAGCTTACAGCGTGTCGAACGCACAGTTCTTCAGCAACAAGCTCTCGACTTGCTCGAGCGTGCCGAGAATATGGTACGTCTGCTCAACCATGCTAGACCTGGTGCAGGAGACGAAGGCAAAGACACGGCTGCGCCTGGGCAGGATGGGCAACAAAGTAGAAGAGGTGGACATGAGAGGCGTCGTGGAGGCAATTACAGAGGACGTGGTAGAGGCGCCGGAGGTCAGTTTAGCGGTCCGATCCGGGCAATGTAAGAATTCTGGCGGAACTAGCTACTCGATGATCTGCTGTCTTTGTTCACGTTGTTCTTTCTTGTGGTCACAAATAAGATACAAGGGGTTGCAAGTCAACTCTGGACTGCCTCATTCGGTTTTACTTGACTGCTTTCGTTTGCCATTTGGCTCAGGCACCGATGGCGGTGAGAATAGCCTTACCGACAGCAGCAGCTGGGTGCATAACCCGAAGCAGGCTAGTTCAAACTGTACCGCCTTAGATCTTGATCTAGGACTCACCTGAAGCTGGGTTTTGGCCAGTAATGACGGTTGTGTTGCCGTTCTTGGCGACTTTGACGCACTCGCCCCAATCTTGCGAAGCTTTCTCAAACTTGCCTCCACTGTTCTTATTCAGAGCATCTTCAAGCTTGAAAGGCATGTACTGGGTGAGTTGGACACCTGCGAATACACAGAATCAGCTTTGGGTAAGTCGCTATCTAATAGCAGAAGAAGGACATACCGTCTTCCTCTGAATTGCTGAAACCGGTGACAGTGCATCCATCGATTAGGTAAGAACCGTTGCTGAGCTTAGCGTAGGCTAGGGCTGCTGGACCATGACAGACGGCACTGCAGGCGATCAAGCGGGCGTCAGGACTTGATAAGGGCACGGAGTATGTTGACGAAGCTTACGAAACTACTTTGCCCTTGTCTGCAAACTCTCTAATGAGGGAATGCGAAGTCTCGTCATGCGCCAGATCATACATGGCTGGAGAGAAGCCCTTCAGTGAATGTTGTAGAGATGAAGCTTGTACTACCCACGTCCATGACCTCCTACATAGAAGATGGCAGAAAACTCGTCGGTCTTTCCGACGAACGATGACAGCTTCTCGGTGTTTTCAGTCAAGTTGATCTTTTCAGCCTGGAACTTCTTGCATTGTTCATCGTCCTTGAATGCTTCTACGCTTGAAGGATCTAGAGGTGCCTTTCCGCCTTTGGGCGAAGCAAGGACCACCTCGACGCCCTTCTCAACGACTTCGTAATAAGGGTGAGCCAGCTCAGGCTTTCATGGGACAGTAACATTAGTAGAGTAAATAGCAGTCGCAGGTCATGAAGGGAATAAAGGCTACCAGATACCAGCCTGCAAAGCTTTGTCAGCGGACCAAAAGCGCGTCATCGATGCTTGGTCACTTACCTGTAGGCTTGTCGAGAGGGTCCATTGTCCCATGAGAGGTCAATACGAACAATACTTTCTTGTTTCCGGACATTGTTTGTGAGGTTGTTGACGCAAGAAGAAAGAAAGCGGCGCGTTATTCGTGTCTGGCAAAGATGTTTATTGCCCCTCATATTGCGAACGTCTCTCATAGAACATTAAGCACTGCATACACATAACACTCGCCGACTACTGCCCAGCTATGCAGAACAGATGATCGCTACGGTACGGCGAATCGCAATAATCCTGCCCATACCGCTTGCTGGCTCAACTTCGACGTCTGAGAGGTAGCTTCTATATCCATCAGTGATTATGCGCCGATTGTCGCCAGGATGGCCTTGGCTACTCCAGCAGCTGTACGGAAAAGGTGCTTAGACACAAGCCAGGATGTATGCAGGTTAAGTACAACCTGATGCCGGGTTCTGCCGAATAATGATATTGATATTGCCATTCTTCGCGACTTTGACGCACTCACCCCAATCTTGGGCGTTCTTCTTGCATTTGCCTCCGCTGGCTTCGTCGAGACGTCCTCGAGTTTGAAAGGCATGTGTTGGGTCATACCGAGAGCTTGTAGCGACAAAGAGGGCAGCTCAGACTCATTCTGATATGCTGATGCGGTGCAGAGTTTACCATCCTCTTCGGTGTTGCTGAAGTCAGTGACGGAAAGGAGATGAGATCCATCATCGAGCTTTGCATACGCTCGACTTCATGACCATTATTGATCACTTTATTGTATGGATGAGCCAGCTCCGGCTATACGATATGGGTCAGTGCTTGATTCTACGAAGGTCAGGCATGAGTAAGTGTACGAGATACCAGCCTGAATACAACAACGTTGTGAGCGGGAAAGTTGACCATGTCGATCTGGTAATCTCGTCCCATAGGCCTGTCTGCTGTCTCGAATTCGCCGCAAGAGGTCAGCATGAACAGTATCCTCTTGGTAGCGGACACATGTTATATTACTTCGAGATGTATCGGATGCAGAAGAAAGAGAGAAGCTTTGAACAGAAGGTGGAAATGTCTCTGACTAGTTTCTTCCTGGTAACACCGATTGGCCTGATTTCTTGTTTCTTCGAGTTAGACGCCGAATATGGACTGTCAAGGTTAGCTACCTGCTTCCGAAGATACCATCTGCTTTCTGTATCTTTGCTGGCATCGAAGGTGACAGAAATTGACAACTCGGAGAAAATTCGTAAAGGTTGGTCAGGCCGTCCTTTCGTCGCTTTGGGGTATCCCCACCACGTTGTTTGGAACAAAAGGAAGGTGAGAACATCATATCGAGGGCAATGGGTGTTTCAGGGATCGCATCAGTACAAAGGACTGTTCGTCAGATATGGAGTCTTGCCAGACAAGCCAAATGTTTTGGTTCGCGGGAAGCAGCCGAGAATGTAGATGTTTTTCATTCTCTTCGTCGATACACCTTATGTTGGTACCACACTCGTATCTTGATCATCACTCGCGAACTGGAGCTGACCTGAGTTGCTGATGGATTGAGCTCTAGAATCTTGGATCATCTATCACCGCATACGCAATACCATAATGCTGTTGGATGTTCTTCCACGTCTGCGAAACTGCTCAACTGTGAATGTTCTATTCACCGCAGGATCCCTTCAGCTTCATGATTATCGACCTTGAAGCTTGTTATCGTTTCCAACGCTTCTCTGGGCAGGGCTCCTATGTACGTAACACACGACAGCATGCGACTTTGATAGTAAATCAGATCATCATGCATGCGAAGACGGTTGCTATCGCAATCGCAGTCTCCCTATCTTTTTTTCTCGTGGAAAAAGCCAGGTGGCCTGGCCTGCTGGGACCTTTCACGCCATCCAAAGCTGATAAGGCGAGGATGTTAAATTTCGGTTTCGTGCACAACATGCACCGAATGATCCACCATCATGACGAGTTCTTCCTCCATTCTGTCGTCTCCGGGTGTTCTGGTTTGCCACCTCTATCAAGTGGCCGCCTTGGGTACTCCGAGCCGGTTTAGCACATGCAAGCAATTATCGCTCAGCGGTCTAAAAATGCAGAGAAGTGGTTCAGCATGTGAGACTGCACGCCTAGCCCTGGAGAACGTCGACATGCAATCAGGCTTATCATACTCCCCAAGGCGCGGGCTCGTGTAAAACTGAAAGAAATCACAAGATTTTCTCTTAACAGCCTGTGGCTAGACTAGGTCCACGATAATGGCAGATCAAGACCCGAAATGGCGTTGTCTCTTGCTCCGGTTGCTTTCTTCTTTCTTTCTTTCTTCCTCTGTTCTCTTGACATCTCTTCTCTTCATCACTCCCTCCTAGGCCTCCCAACATGAGCGCCGTCGAAGCTGATGCCAAGTCTCAGCACTATGCTGATCAGGAGTTCGACACCATCCCAGCAGTGCACCCACACTTTGGGCTCGACACCAGCAAAGCTGCAACAGAAGACCTAGACGAGAAGAAGGTCGATGGCGATCTGCACCAGACCACCCTCGACATTTCTTCCGTTGATGAGCACTACATTCCCGGCGATCCCCTTCCCATGGATGCCAACCTTCCTGAGGAGACCAATCAATTCACAGTCCGAGCTGTCCTTGTCGGATGTGCTATCGGAGCTGTCGTACAAGCTTCCAACTTGTAAGTTGTGTAGCCTTGGGAAAACTGGAACATTTTCTCTAACTTGAGTTATTTCATTTAGGTACTTGGGTCTTAAGACTGGTATTACCTTTGGACCTCAGTTGCTCGGAGGTATCGGTGGTTTCCTGGTCTTGAAACCTCTTTCCCGTGTTATTCCCAAGTCGCTACCAGCATGGTGCGGTACAGGCTACTTTGGACCCAAGGAGAACGTAACTGTTCAATCGGCTGCGACAGCCGCGGGAGGTCTTGGAATCCTGTTTGTTTCTGGTTTCCCCGCCATGTACCAGCTTGGTCTCATGAGCGCCACCCCTGAAGAAGACTTTGGCAAGCTTATCGGTTTCATGTTTGCCGTCGCTTTCTACGGCATGACATTCGCTGTCCCTCTCCGTGCCTTCTATATCCTTCGCCAACGTCTTACCTTCCCCACTCCTACTGCTACCGCTTACGCTATTCGATCCCTCCACTCTACCGGAGCGGCTGCAGCTGAAGATGCCAAAGCCAAGGCCCGCTGGCTTGGACTTTCCTCGTCGCCTTCATCCAGAAGACGGTCTCTACCTACATCCCGTGCATCATCTACGACTGGCATTTCTTCCACTGGATTGCTACCTGGGGAGCTCCTAAGGCTCAGTACATTGACAACTGGGGCTGGTTCTTCGAAATCACACCCGCCTTCTTCGGTGCTGGTATTCTCTCCGGAATGAATGCCTCGTGGTCCTTCTACGGCGGTTCAGTCTTGGCATGGGCTATCATCGGTCCTGCCCTTGTCGCAACCGGAAGAGCTGCTGGCAAAGACACCTCGGAGCCTGGCGGTCTTCCATACAGAAGTTACTACAGCATGAGCAACAAGAATCCTTCCGGTACCACTGCATCGCCCCGATACAACCTGCTTTGGATGGGTGTTCTCATTCTCTTGGTCTGCGCTTTCGTTGAGCTCTTCTGTGAATGGCGCGCAATCGTCGGAGGAATCGAGCCCCTTGTTCTCGCTGTCCGAAACCGCATCCGCACCCGCCGTGGCAAGGAGGCACTCCAGCCTTCAGGCCCTCCTCCTCTCAAGGACCCTGCACCCAAGCGTGACCAGGTACCTTGGTGGGTATGGGTACCTGTCACACTCGTCGCTGTTGTCATCACCTGCATCGTCCAAGGTGTTGGCTTCAAGGTCAATGTTGGCTTGTCCATCCTCGGTGTTATCCTGGGAGCTATGTTCAGTTTCGTGAGTCACACAATTCTATTCACTTACAGCTATCGCACATCCGCTGACTTTCGTCGCTCCAGATCGGTGTTCTCTGCGCTGGTCTTACCGATTTCAACCCCGTCACATCTTGCGCTAAGGCATCTCAGCTCATCTTCGGAGGTGTTACACACGGCAAATACATGGACTCCATCAACCCAGTCACCGGCTACAACGACCACGCTCTCAAAGTCAACCTGCTTTCCGGACTTGTCGCTGCCGGTGCCGCTGCTCAGGCCTCCGATCTTACTGGTGACCTAAAGACTGGTCACCTTATCGGTGCTAAGCCAGTCTCGCAGTACTTTGCTCAGCTTATTGGCGCCTTCGTATCGTGCTTCCTCTGCCCGGCCTTCTTCCTCCTCTTCACCACTGCCGCACCCTGTATCCTGGAGCTTGACGCCGATGTGTGCCAGTACCAAGTTCCCTCTGCTGGTGCTTGGTACGCCGTAGCTATCGGTGTCACGACTACCAACGGTCTGCCGGTCCCAACTACTGCCGGAATTCTCGCTATCGTCCTCACTGTTATCGGTGTGGCACTCATTGTCTTCCGGGTCTTCTTCTGCCCTTTGAAATACAAGGTAAGGACTTACGTAACATGGCGTCGTGTGTGTTCCCATTCTGACGCTTCCTTTTGCTGTTTCGCAGGGAATGGTACCCAATCCTACCGCTGTAGGCCTCGCGTTCGTCCTCAACGCTACCCACTACTCTGCAGCTATGGCCATCGGCGCTACAGGTACATTTCCTTCTTCCCTTTTCCTTCCCCCTTGAGCTAAATCAACTCATACAGGTGCCTACTTCTGGCGCAAGAAGAAGCCCGCCCACTTCGAAAGAGCTGGTTTCGCTGCGGCAGCTGGTATGATTGCCGGGGAGGGAATTGGTGGTGTAATGCAAGCCATTCTCTACATTGCCAACGCCGGTACAGACAAGGCCTTGACGACTGGCTGCCCTGCATAAACTACAACGCAATGCACATCGGAGTACAGTAACACGGTCTTCAGTATGCAATTACTCTAATATAATGGCGCAGCAGTTGGGCTTGCTTGTAGATGTAGAGAGAATGTATCCGATAGACAAGGGTACTAGGGTTTAGCAATACAGAATGCCAGTAATGCCTTCTCGATTTATTGACATGAACTAACACTGCTTGCGGTCTATCTCAACATGCTCGCTTGCCTCTACTTCTTCTTCCTGTCTAACTAGAGCTCCTGCAAAGGTCTCGGTGCCTAGCACGTGGGATCGCCTGTCAGGGTCGGAGTTGCAAGCGTACATTACATTGGCATAACAGCCTGAAGAACATAACTTCCTCCTTACTTTCCTATCAATTACTAATACAAGTGATACTCCGCCCAAATAGCGATGCTTCAGTCGAGCTTCGTCGCAAAGAGCTTGACCACCTTCCGACAATTTGGCTGCAGTCATGGCATCTCAGATAACCTTCAATTGAGCAGAAGAGCTTTGTCAGTGCTCAATGTCGCCAGCTTGAGCTCCTGCGCGAAGATCCCGCGACAAACCACTTCGTCATACCACACCCTGCCGATCTCGAGAAACGCCTCGAGACAGTCTGCTTTAGCACGCGAAACTGCTCCTTTTCCTCTGCATAATCAAATTCGCAAAACCTCAAACATGTCTGGACCAGGAGCTTCAAGTAAGCAACGCTCTTTACGCTGACATGCTGTTCCTAGCGCATACTTATGACATGATGCAGATACCGCTTTGCTAGCAAGCAACCTCTTCTCTGTAGAAGGCAGAGTAGCTGTCGTAACAGGAGGAGCGTACGTCTACGCTCACATTCTCGCGCTCGCTGCAAGTTGCTGATCTATCCGCGCAGTACTGGCATCGGTCTTATGTGTGCACATGTATGTTTTACCACCTCTTTCAGTCACGATCTTCAGGCTCTTACCATTACTGGCTATACCTAGGCCCTATCTGCGAACGGCGCCAAAGTCTACATCGTTGGTCGACGCGAGGAAGAGCTCAAGAAGGTCGCAGAGCTGTATAAGCCCTCTGGAGCTGGATCCATCATTCCTCTACCTGGAGACATATCTGACAAAGCCGGCGCACTGAAGCTTGCCGAGGATCTCAGCCAGCGCGAAAGCTGCATTCACATATTGGTCAACAAGTTAGTAGCAGCTAATGTCGTCCAAATGTCTTCATATACTGAATAAATACACCAGTGCCGGCGTAGCTCGCGAGGAACAAGTCAAGTTCAGCAACAATGAAAGTCTCGACAAGTCGGACCCCAAGAGCCTGCAAGATCACCTGCTACGCAATGAGAGTGAAGCATGGGTGGAAACATTCAAGACCAACTCTGCTGCTATCTACTTCGTTTCAGCTGCCTTCCTCCCTCTTCTCGCCAAAGGCAACGAGTCCATCAGGGGCTACACCAGTTCCATCATCAACATCACTTCTATCTCTGGAATCATGAAAACTCCAAGCTCTGGCCAGTTCGCATATGCTGCGTCGAAAGCTGCTGCTATCCAGACGACCCGAAATCTCGCAAACACCTTTGTAGACTGCAAAGTCAGGGTCAACTCGATTGCACCGGGTATCTTCCCTAGTACGCAACAGTTTCTCAGTTACATCATTATTCATTGACTAACATATCGATTTGTAGGTGAAATGACAGCCAAAGAATCGAATGACAATAACAAGTCGGAACTTCCAGACGCCGGAAAGGGTCTGCCAGGTAATTACGATGTGATTTAATGCCTGAATCATGCTGACTAGTTTGAATAGCTGGTCGCCCTGGAAAGGACGAAGATATGGCTGCCTCCATCCTGTTCTTGGCCGGAAGAAGCGGAGTATTCTATAATGGGCAGATCATTCACCCAGATGGTGGTGCTCTTGTCATTAACCCGTCTTCCATGTAATGTGGAGATAGCATTGCTCAAAGAAAGCAAACTGTAGCATGATCCGAGGTCTGATCTGGTGTAGTAGCCATTCTATGGCTTAAGGATAGCTGCTGAATAGCTACGTAAAAACCATTTCAGCACACGAAGTTATACTAAGTGACAGCAAACACCTTCCTTGCCTTAATCATGCGTGCCAGTAGTCTCCTCCACAGCTCGACGGCCGTTCTTTGTACCATTCCTAGCGTTCTTAGTTACAACTTCAGTCAGCACGTCGCACTTCGGCTCATATTGGCACACACTTCGAATGTCATCGCGTCAATGGAAGTCCGGATCGAAGATGGCTATTCCCTGGCAGGGCGACAGCCGCGACGGCAGCTGTCTCGCCATGGCCACCAAACACCCACGACTGATTCTCAAATAGCCACAGAATAGTCGGAGAATAGTCAGGAAATAGCCATGGAATAGTCAGAAGATACCATCAAATAGCAGGAAATACCATAAAATAGTAGGAAATACCAAGAAATAGCGAAGAAACGGTTAACTTACGTTCAGGCGAATATATCACGCACATACTGATCATGGCTAACGTCGTCGTTGTGCTTGACATGATCGGGTATGCCCTTTAAGTAGTCTTGTGACGGACGAGTTCTGGCGGCTTCTCCTCACTTACGCAGGCTTGGAAGATGTCGAGAAGTAAGACCCTGCTGTCGAGGATTGAGCGACTTCTTCCCATCTTGCTTAAAGGGAGGCGACGAGCGTGAAGACCGGATGTTTTAAGAACGAAGAAGTGGGGAGAGCTTTGTCTGATACAAAGTGAATTGCGTTAGCAGACAATCGACATGAATGCTGCGCTGGGAGTGGCTTACGAAGATAGACGAGGATGTTGCGGGCATTGGTCTGGTAGGTGATGGCGATGTCTGAAGGCGAGGGCCTTGAATGAAGTTTCCCGAAGAGATACCTGGTCTTTGTGCGTAGCCTCGCGGGTGAACGTGCGTTCCTCTACGGAAGCGACAACACAGTATTCGGATGAACAGTGGTCCCCCCAGACAGCGTAGTGCTCAACGCAAGAACGAGCTGAGTTTCAGTTGAGCTTGCTCGCTGCAAGAGCACACCTGGTCTCCCTCATCGGCAGCCGGAAACGGATTGTGTTCCTCTATCTCCTCAGAGTTCGTATGTGCAGTGCACGCTTCATTTTTTGACTCATGACAGGCGTGCAAAAGCGGATAGGGGATGACCTTCTTGACTATCTCGTGTAGGCCTTGTCTAGCTTTAAATAGACAGTCTTGTGCTTTGTACCGGTACCTTCACTTCAGCTCTGATAGAAGCGTTCCGGAAGCATGTTCTTCCATGTCGTATTGTGACTGCATTCCACTACGTAAGCGGGCTTGCAGCCTTTGATAAAATCGTACCCGCAGAAAGCTAGACCGTCTGTATCCTCTTCTATTGGACTCCCACTGGTATAGAAGAGACTCGCAGAACTCTGCTGAGCGAGGAAGAGAGCTTCTCTATATCTGTCCTGCTTGTGGTATTCCAGGCGAGTTCCACGTATTCTGGACGTGATAAACTGGTAATCTTACAGGAACCCTTGTTGTATCAGCTCGCGTCCAGATCTCGTGTCCCTTGCTTTGAGGTACCATCAAGCTCGACTCTCCCCTGCAGATCGGTTTTGACGCCAGCATTCTGCTCTTTGCTCTCGTCTACAGTAATTTGAAGCTGCTTCAGATTCTGCTCTTGCTCCAGTCTTGCTGCTTCTAGGAGTGCTATTGCTTCTTCTTCAAGAGCGAGTGCGTTTATCTGGTTTCCAAGTGAGTCTCTGACAGCTGCGGCTGCCGTCTCCGCTTCGTCAAAGCGAGCTCTAAACTCGGTATTCTTCGTGGACAAGGTGTGGAGGACTCGGCCAGGGTGGTTGCATGTTCTTCATACGGACGCTTAATGACCTTGGTCGCGCGCTTGTGGATCTTGGCTTGAGCGGTCGACGTCTCTTCTTGAAAGGTTACATAAGATAGAAGGATGAGGACAGGAAAGGAAGATTAGATAAGAGCAGAGCAGATAAGATTAGATTAGGTTAGGTTAGGTTAGATTGGCTGGCATTGAAATATTATGAAGGGAAGCAAGAGAGGGTAGTCGACAATCGAAGCTTTTATAGGCCAATGAAAGCCTGGAAGATACAGCGCTTGACATCACCTTTTTCTACTGTCGTGGAAGTGGGATCCGATCTAAGCTAGTTCCTTTCCATCGTCGTGGAAGTGGAAAATAACCCTATCTTCCAGGCTTTGGTCGCGTACGCGCGTCGGACGTACAGAGTCGACCCCTCCATCAATCAGTACTGAGGTGTGAGGAGAATGTTTGTTAGAAGTAGATCTTGAGCAACGGGGAAGAACGGACTTTGTTGAGATGAATACGATCTTCCAGTGCATTCAGTACGGGCCTGCACAGAGTGCTGTATGCTATATGTGTGCAGGAAATGTTCTGTCTTGCGTGTAGTTTGGCCGGCTTCATGCAATCTTGCATGCATCAGCAGTGGATCAACGTGTTTGCTCTTGAACAGGCGCGGATTTCCCGAGAAGAGAGCTGACGATTTTCCAGGCGAGACTGACTTGAGCACGCAGCAGCAACAAGAAACGAACGCAACCATCAGAATCAGCAAGCAACCCAACCCAACCGAGCGCGATGTCTTCGTATACCCAGGCTGAGTTGTCGGGAAAGAAAGTAGCAGACCTCAAGGTGCGATAGAAAGCCAGCTGGAAAGCAGCGAGCATACAGCTGAGACGTGCTTTGTAGAGCATTCTTACTGGACTCAAACTATCGACAGCCGGAGTGAAGGCAGACCTTGTGAACCGGATCCTGGAGCATCAACAAAGCAGCAGCGGAGACGGCGCTCAGGAAGCAGCAGCAGGAACAACAGATGATACTACTACATCCAAGACGGACCTTCCAGCGGCTACCTCTACTCCAGCCGATAGCGAAGTGCCGTCATCCACCTCTCAAGCGGCAGCAGGAGCAGCTGAAGAGAATGTAGCGAATGGCAATGCTACAACCACCACAAGTGATGAAGCGACATCTACATCTACAGACAACAAAGCAGCCGCTGCAGTAGCAGCAGACGCGGTCGATGAGGCAGGCAAGACGGACAAGACATCCGAGGCCGAGAAGCGTAAAGCGCGATTGATGCGATTTGGAAACAGCGAGGAACTAGCGAAGCTGGACAGGGCAGAGAAGTTCGGCACGGCTAGTGCTGATAGCATCTCCGACAAGGTGGGCGATATCTTTGCACCGATTGTCCTTTCGCTCTCGCTAATCACCATTTTGTTCTCAGTCCGTGTCTAAGCTAGACTCCGAGTTGTCAAACAAGCGCATGCGTTTGAATGGAAACGGTGACGCGAAGGCGACGGCTGGAAAGCCAAAATCGTCAGCAGGACAGGGAGCCAAGGCTCAGTCATCCAAGCCTGTCAGTAAAGGAAAGCCTGCATCCAAGGGAGCAGGGAAAGCTGCACCAGCTGTTGACCCAGCAGAGGAAGAGAGGAGGCGGAAGCGAGCAGAGAGGTTCGCAGGCGGGCAGTGAGGCCTCTTTCATTCGGATGTAGGTCATTGGTACGTAGGGTAGGAGCAAGGCAGGCTGGATCGCGCATTCGACTTCATCGTAGCCCAAGCTTCTGGAGAAGCCCTTCGATACCCGCTCTTTCTCTCAGGCTGAGCTTGAGGTTGAGTCATTTTGTAGTGCTTCCTGTTGTAACCATATTACTGCAACAGACGTGCGTATGCTGATGCTAATGCTGCAACGATGGTACCTTTTTGCTTTCTCTCGTTATTTGCCACCCAGCTTTTCCAGCTCGATCGCTTTTCCCCCTTCCAGGGAGTTTGCCCGCGTGTGCTTGCAGAAGAGCCGACTCTGCAGTGAGAATCTTGAGCAAACAGCGAGCAAGAGTGAGTGTTGAAAGAACATTAAAGAAAGTGTTGCAAGGAAGTGTTGAAATGCTGATTGAAATGTGTTTAAACAGTGGGATCCCAAAAGCCAAGAGGGTCAGCATTCAAACTTGGATTCAAGCTCGAAAGAACAGAGGGAACTGATGTTATACGAATGATATACCTACTACTACAGTTTACACGCCGCACGCAAGCTGCGCAACGACCGCAGAGAGAACAGATGGGCAGATTTGAACTACAAGAAGCGAGCACTCGGAACAGCCTTCAGGTCATCGCCCACAGGAGGTTCATCGCACGCAAAGGGAATTGTGCTTGAAAAGGTGGATAATGCGCATGCGCCAGGCTAGACCCTGGTCGAGGAGAGAAGGGCAATTTATGCTGAATCGCTGGGTTCTACGCAGGTCGGAGTCGAGGCCAAGCAGCCAAACTCTGCCATCCGAAAGTGTGTCCGTGTACAACTCATCAAGAACGGAAAGAAGGTCACCGCTTTCGTCCCCAACGATGGTTGTCTCAACTTTGTCGACGAGAACGACGAAGTCCTCATTTCTGGTTTCGGTCGAAAGGGCAAGGCAAAGGGTGATATTCCCGGTGTGCGTTTCAAGGTAGTCAAAGTATCCGGTGTCGGTCTGCTCGCGCTATGGAAGGAGAAGAAGGTGCGGCCCAACTTCGCCCTGTCAGATCTATCGAGCGCAAAGTGCTGACCAAATCACTTATTTACAGGAGAAGCCCAGATCATAGACGCAACCTCTCTTCCACTGCATTGTGCTCTTCGATGGCCTTCAGAGATGTACCCTGTAGACCTTTCGCTCTGATGATAATGCAACCATCTCTCTGATTGGCGAACCCTTTTCATGCATTGAATGCGAACACCTCAACGCCCATCCCACACACGCTTACAACGAAACGCCCATCATTCAACCGTAAAATGTGCAGTCCTCCAACGTCTGCGACATGGCTCGTGACAGACTCTACCTTTTCGATATCGCCGAGATCGGGACGTAAAGTCCACAGGATGACTCGCTGGTCTGTCGAGGAAGTCACGAATTGAAGATTGTCAAGCCATGCGATACCTGCGGGAATCCATATGAGCTCTTGCTTTGCATGCGACTTTGGCTGTCTTACCTTTGACGGACGATGCATGCGCGCTGAGCTGGCGAGAGTTCTTGCTATGTTGGAAGAGATTGCCGCCGTCTATGCTGACTTTTCCGTATATGACGGAGTTGTCATCGCCTCCGCTTATGACATTAATCAATGCGTCTGAACACCCCACATCAGCATACAAGCTCCTAGAGAACACTGGCCTAGCTTAGCTCACTTTGGTAACAAGCATCAAGATCATTCACCCCGGATTGATGCATACGGTCCAGTACGATCGACGGCTCTGTAATTAGGGCCGACTGCTGTTCAGACAGCTTCCAAATAGCCAGTCTGCCATTCCTGACTATCAGCGAAGATTCTGTTAACTTTCTAGCTTGAAGCAGGCATTACCTCCCATCTGTCGCTCCCGTCAAGGCCAACAACCCTGCACCTGTGCGACAGAGGTTTACGGATAAGATGCACCTATCGTGCCAAGAGCTGGACCAGGTCAGTGTCCAACTGGCGTTGGTCTGACAAAACCTCCATAGCTGCCACATTGCCAATTTAGCTTCAGTCTGCATCGCTACAAAGGGAAGAAAACTTACTTTGACAACTCCGTCTGCGTGTCCAGCTAGGACTGTATAGGCGTTGGGCCCGCTTTCTGATTGAAGTACATCCAACGCAACTATGCGACTGACTTCCTCATCTCCTTTCGGCATGGGCGCAGAAGCATATCTCCACACCCGAATCCGCTCTTCCTCCAGCAGAGTGACCTTCAAGCAATATAAAGCTCCCTGTGCGGCTGTCACGAACAGAAGCGCAACCTCGGGATCAGATGTATCTGCCCAGCAAACTGATCCTACAGCACCTGCGCCTTCCAGCGTAGCGTCTCGAAGCCTGAACAGCGGCTTGAAAGCCAGTGTCTCTGGGTGCACAAGGCTGATCTTGAGGACGCCTTCTTCTGATCCAGTAGCTGCCAGTATGGTATTTCCAGGACTGGCGAATTGATATAGAGCTATACAGTGTATCTCTTTGCCGTGCAGTCCAGACTGAAGTATAGGTGGTACGGATGTCGTATAGCTTTGTGTATGAAGCGACTTGGTGAGCATACTGTAGAAGTGATAGCCATCTAGGTTCTGGATGGCTTGCAGACTCTGCGACATGGAGGAAGGCGGATATACCGTTGCGAGCTGCTCCAAGGTATCAGTCTGCGTTAAACTCTGCGTCAAGCAGAGAGACTCACCGTAATACCAGCTTGATCGATGATCGCGGCGCGAGCGATTGTGCAGCACATATATTGTCTGCCACTCGGCGTATCGAGGATCTGCGATACTCGGCCATAACCCAGACAGTCGATTGCAATAGCTTCGACTTGCCAAGCTCCAGCCTTCTCGCTGATCTGATACGTAATGCACTGATCTTGGTTCCCGACCGTAAAGGATAGATCGCCTGACTGAAGATCGGGAGATATGCAATGCGTGCCTCTTATGGGCAGTCGTCCGGAGTGTACTAGCTCTATATGGGGTGGTGTGGACACGTCCGCGGTGGTGGACAGTCGATAAATCCAAATAGAAGCAATGGAGTCCGCTAAGAGGAGGGTATCATCGTCCAGCCAGTACAGAAAAGTCGGATTGCGTTCCGTTTCAATAGCTGAACTAGCAGCGTGAACCGCGAAATGTCGCGTCTAACATCAAACGGAAGGATCAGAATGAATGGTAGGGAAGTTTGGTGTGTCACAGCCTACCTGCTCGTCCATATAGAGCACCGCGACCTTTCTGAGCTGCCTGTCGAATATGGCGAGGTAGAAAACTTCTGAGACACAAGTTAGCCATAAATCATAGAGAAAAGCATATCCACCTACTCTGCAGGATCCTAACATCCATAGCCATGACGTTGTAGCCCAAATGCGATTCCGCAAGCCTGACGTTCGCGCCAAGCTGCAGTACCGCAATATCGCCCTGCCGACTAGCGATGAGCGCCAAGGATCCCACACCCTCTATCGACGCAAAGCATATATGGGCTTGAGTGCTAGGCTTGGCCAAGGTCGCAATCTCGACCAGCTGGTCTTTAGTGTTGCAGCGATAGTAGACGTCCCTGTGATTCGAGTCTGTCAGGCGTGAACAGCCATGTCATATATAAGAGAAGCGCACCCGTTCTTCTGCACAAGAATAAGATGCTCCTGCCAAGCTCGAAAGCTGGCTATACTGTCCTTTCCTGATGCCTCGTATAGGGTGGAGCTACTTTCATCAGATGCTTGCCACAGTCGGACAGCGCCATCGGCGCCTCCTGTTGTCTGGAACCCAGTCAAATTTAGTCTCACGCATCTATACTGGCAGAGAGGGCAGCTCACAATGACACCTGAGGATTGCGCTACGCTCCAGATATTCTTTCCTTCGTGGCCTATCCATTCGCAAATCGGCTTGAGAGGCTCACTGGCGGTAGCCAAGTCCTGCGGTCTTTGCCAGAGGAGACACCTTAGATCCTGTTGTCTCTCGTCAGTAAAGGGGAAGACACGTTGAAAACTGTATGTGCATACCTCTCCTACAGTGACCAGCTGTTGGCTTGTCTCAGACCAGCATGCCCGCCAAGGTCGATGCGAGTGGCCCCACAGCTGCGCGATGTCTACATGGCTATCGAAAGCTCGTCAGTCCTACAGGAACCACTGCCAGTATTGAGCAGAGCTCACTTCGAGTCACGGCGCCAGTGCCACAGCCTGACGCTTCTATCGTCAGATCCGCTTGCTAGCGTCCAACCGGTTTCATCGCAAGACGAGGGCGCGAACGAGCCGAAGAATATGGATCCCTGTAGCATAAATTAGCTAGGTAGAGCATATGCACGAAACACAACGCCTTACATCGTGGCCTTGCAACCGCCTTTCGATAGCGGAAGCAGTTCCGCAGAAGGGAGCCCATACCAGGACCTCGTTCATTACCGTTCCGACCGCAAGGTATACATCTTGCATGCGTGTATAATTTGGCTTGGTAAAACAGGCAGACCAGAGAAGCGGTCTTTCTTGGCATGGAATCTCCTGTAATAGGTTTACTTGATCTTCCTTTACATCGTAGTGGAGTACAGAGTTATGGGACGTAACGAGAAGTATTTCGGTGTCCTATCTCAAGGTTCAGACATACTCTGAAGAAGAACGAGGACGAGCTTACAATGATGAAACAACCTGTCAGGATCCAATCATTTGCCTTCCAGTATGCTTGGACAGAGAGACAAGAGCTAATATATGCGAGTGAGCATCAGAGGCAGGCTCGTTTTATACCAGGGTCGTGCAACTGACTTTGTGATGTCGATAGCTACCAGAGCTACCTCTTTCCCGCCAGCAATAAGAACGCGATTGGATTCTTCATCATGTATGAGGACGTGTATCCTGTGCGTTACGAGCACAGGCAATTCGTACAGAAGTGCATCGACTTTGCCGGAAATTCGAAAGAGCTTCAAGTAAGGACCTTGGGCAGCAAGAAGGAGCGTCGGGGCAGCAAAGCAGAGAGCAGTGATAGGTGCGCAGACCAGATTGCGGCACACAATTCGGGAAACGTCAGTCATGCATCTGGTCGATGATAGAGGAGAACGAGAAGCAATGATGCGGTCGCAGACGTATCGCCTTTGTTCAAAAAGCTGGGATTGCTTATGCATTTAACAAAGTTACATTTGCTTTATTGATGTTTAGGGTCGTCACAACGGCAGCTCAACCTCTATGAGCGAGCCTGCGCAAGGTCGGACTTGGTAAGGGTGCGCAGGTAGCCTGGGTTCGCGGTCTTGCCTGTAGAGAGAGAGAGTATCATAGTATAAGTATAAATGACAGTTTCGCAGGGCCATTAAGTACGTACCGGTAGCGGCGGAGACGGCTACATCAACGAGCTGCCCAATAGACGTGCGGGTCTGATACCAGTAGCGGATCTTCGGATGGTGTGGTATAAGCTTTCCTGATATGACATGCCTTCTGTCACACGCACCTCGTATGGCTCAACCTTGATGAGCTGAACACGGGGGTCTTCCGGTCCTCCAGTGTGCACACCATCTTTGAGGTCACCGAACCCTGAAAGGCAGCATCGCTTAGCACAGCAAGCAAGAGCTCGTCAGGGAAATGTGCCTACAAGCTGAAACCATAGGGTTGAAGATCTCCTTGATTCGGTTCTTGTCGTTGCTGATCGATGCATCTCCAGCTACGGAGATCCAGTTGGAAGACTTGGTGTCGTAGACAGAGACGTTGACTTTTTTGTCGGTGTTGACCTCGTCAAACTTGCCAGACTCGGAGTTTGCGAGGAACTCGAAGACGAAAGGTGCTTCCTTCGAGGCAGGAGCCTAGTATATCGCGCGTCAGCCACTGTTCTCAGCTGCTCCGACTGCAGCCTATTGCGCTGAGCGAGAAGCTCCCTAGGATCGTCATCGACTAACCATTGCTCGCGAGTGGAGTGTACCATCCTCAGTCTTCGTGGTGAGCATGCACACACCGGCAGCCTTGATGATCTCTTGGATCTCCTCTACCTTCTTCTGAGGCGTAGTGTCGTGCTCAGTGGCCTCTGCAAGGCAGCCAATACGGATTGACGCGGCCGGAAGAGCCAGGACAGGACGGGTCGCAGGAAGATGGGACGAACGAGAGAACAAAGCAGAGAAGAGTAACGAACAGTATGGTATCAGCTACCAAGCTTCCGCAAGCTGCTGCGACCCGACCCACCGACGTAAGGGTCCTTTGATGCGGCTTTGCTTGAATCGGCTGGCATTTTGCGCTGAGGTGTGTATGAGAGGTGTCTTTGGGTTAATCCGAGTCTTAAAGCTGGTGTAAAGGTTGCTGTTGATCTGTAAAGCTGGCGACTTGTCAGGTTAAGCATTCAAGAGAAAGCAAAGCAAGAAGCAGGGAAAAGGTTCTCGAGCTTTCAGGATGGCCACGGTAAACGTCATCGGCTCCACCGGCTATCGCCAAACGTCAGGCTACTAAGGTACATGGAACTGCCTTCAATAACAGCGTGATACTACATGCTATGTACGTGTCAACAACATCTCCAACTCAGATAATCCCAGCAAAAAGCGGTCCGTTCCTAGCTCCAACTTAGTAAGTCTCGTCTCCCATAGGGCAATTGCTGTTGAACAATGCTTCTTTAGCAATTGGAAAGCATCATGTATCACAAGACTCACGCCAAATCGTGCCCGAAAGCGTCACAATCGTCGCAGTAAGGCCTGCCGTCCTCAGCGGGAGCTTTTTTGGGTAGAGACTGTTCAAGAACAGGTGATATGGATGATCCAGCAAAGATGGGGCAGTCCTGAGTGCAAGAACTGTCACCCCGAAACTCCTCTGTTGTTGCTAGGCGGCTCACCTGAGTTTCATGCTGCTCGTGGCAGATTTCGCACTTTCCGTCTTCATCTTCCAGTCCATCTTCGCTGTACATACTCGACTTGGAGTGTCTCGAGCTGACACTCACGCTGTCGTTAGCCCTGACCGTTTCTCCTCGCTCTCTAGCCTTCCGACCGTTTCGTGCAGAAGTGCCATGCGCGACCATCTGCAGCTCCGCAAGAGCACGTTTCGCATCGTTAAGCTGTGACTCGAGCTCATCCTCTCTCAGGATCTTGGCCTCGACTAAGCTTTCCATGCCGTTCAACTCATCCTCAAGACGTCGGACGTCGTGAAGGTGCTTCCTCTCCAAGGCCGCTAGCCTAGCTTCCAGATCATTACCAGAGGCCTGGCCGCTAGCTTGAGAAGTAATTGTCGAAGTATGCAAGCTGTCCTGCCGAGCAGGCTCGCTGCCGCTGTTAGCCAGCTGGTCCATGACACTAAGAGGAGATCCAGATCAGCCAGGGCTTGGCTGATTTACTTAGCACTCACTTCTCGACGGTCTTTTCCAAGGCTCTTGTTGTATCGCTACGGAAATGTATTGTCAGATGTATGCAAGCCAAGTTGTGCGCGAGGTGGACCTACCGAAGGGTTTGAGCCTCGTCTATCAATCGCTTGTTCTGGTCAGCATAGCTATCGCGTTCTTCGTTCGCTTGTTTCAGCAGGAATTTGAGGCCTTCAACTTCATCCCGCAAGGTAGCTTGTTCGTCTTTAAACCTGCGAATGCTGCTAGAGCTCGATTCCCTCTTCGTTCGGAGCGAAGGAGAACTATCTGGCGAGATTGATGGCGCTGAAGGAGATTCTCGGCCATGAGCTGCAGAAGGTGAGAGATACGGATATGACTGTGCAGAAATCGGTGAAGAATCGTTGGTAGGAGGTTCCGTAGAGACGGTCATCGCTGATGCTGACGAGCGTAGAGCAAGACAACGGTTGAGCTCGCGAATCTCTTCGTCTTTCGAGCTGAGCTCTGCTTGATGCCGAGCTTGCATTTCTTTGAAACTGAGGGCACCATCACTCTCGGACCGAGAAACATCGGCAAGCTTGGTAGATTCGTCTCTGATCTCTTCTGCCAATTTAAGCTCTTCTTTCAAATCTTCCAATTCTTCCTTTAGCCGAACAATTTCGCTGGCGCGATCTGAGGCTTCTTTCTGCGCTTTCGACAGAGCAAGCTGCTGCGAATGTGTCGATACTTCCTCCTTGACTGTGCCTTGCGCAGACGTCGGTCTTGCAGTATGTTCGTTGCGGAGCGCTTCAAGCTCAGCTCTTTCCTTCTCCAGAGTTGCCTGATTCTCATCTAGAGCTGCTTGCAGTTCATTTGCTCGCTGACCAGCTTTGTCCTTCTCAGATTTAGCTTGCTTGACCATGTCCTTCAAGCTTGTCATCTCCCTCTTCAGTTTCTCGCCCGTCTCTACACTCTCTTGGCGCTTCTTCTTCTCCTTCTCAACTTCAGCTTCCAATTCTGCCCGAACATCATCCATCTGCTCTTCTAGGTGGGACAATCGATCCCGCGTGTGTTGGAGCTCCGCTTTCAGGTTCTCATTGTCAATAAGTGCTGCAGATTCCTTCTGTTCGCTTTGCATACCCGCTGATAACGACGCAGCGAGGATTGCGTCCGTAGTACCGGGCTGGAGACTGGAAGACTGCCGAAGGACCTCTGTATCGTTCTGTGCGCGCTCATACTGCTGCCGAGCGTAGTGTAGCTCTTCCTTCGTAGCTTGGAGGTCATCCTCGAGTTCCCGCTGAGCGGCTTCGCTGGCCGTAAGCCTTCCTTCGTATATCTCAGTGAGCGTTCTTCCAGCAACCTTCAGTGATTCAACCTTTTCAAGCAATTCCTTTTTCTCGGCAGCAGCGTCATCGTCGCTTGAAGTAAACTTGCTGAGATTGTCTCGCAGTTGCTGGACTTCCAATTCGAGGCCAGAACGGCTTGTAGTCGCCGCCGCTAAATCGTTGGATGCTTGGTCCAGAGCTTCCCGGAGCTTGCTCAACTCGGCATTGTATCTCTCTATTTCCACCTGACGCTGATCCAGTGCGCTGGCCTCGTCCACCCTAGAATCTGCTGCTTTCCGCTTAAGTTCCTGAACTTCGTTCTGCAGCGATGTGACTTTGCGTTTCTCGTCTTTCAAGTCTGTCGATGCCTCAAGGAGCTCTAATTTGGCTTGCTCTGCTTCTCGAGTTGCCTTGACAAGCGCTTCTTTCGCGTCTTTCAGATCCTGTCCTTGTTGGTGGTTATCCATCCCTGACAATACTTCTTCCTCTTCGTCATCATCACCACCTCTGATAGGCCTTCCTAGTCTTGAAGATGCACCACTAGCCATAGAAGCCCTAGATGACGCTCGCGAAACGGATCTGACACTTGCGTTGCTCATGCGACTGGATGGCCGAGCGAGAGTAGAGGGTGTAGTAGGCCGTGATACAGCGCTGTACCGCCTTCCAGGTGTAGCAGTAGCTGTACTCGCTCCGAGGACCGATTGGCCAGATCCTTTCCCGCTTACATCTCGTTGACTGAAACCAGTAGGTAAAGGAGGTACAGAAGGCACGTCGGGCGTTTGTGATCTCGCCGTTGCAGATGCAGTAGGACGCCGCAGGCCAGTCATTGGCGTCGGTGTACCTGGACCTCCGAATGACTTTCGTGGAATGCCCGGTGTCTGGCCTGCTGTACCCACGCTCGGCCTCGCCGTCCGCAATGGACGAGGCGTGATGCCTGCACTAACGGAAGAGACTGAGCTGGCTTGACTGCTCATGAGTGACGATTTTTCGGGACTGCTGGATGGAGATCTTAGAGGAGCTTTGTCCGCAAGCTTTCGTTCCCGAATCTGAGCGGCAGTCAGGTTCATGTAGTTACTGGCTCGCGAGCCTGCTGCAATCTTGGCTTCTGCTGCTTTCGATGCTTCTTGGGAAGACTTGCTCTTCTCTCGCGTGACTGTTGAAGGTGCAATGAATGCAGCAGATGGTCTTGGAAGCGGTCTTCGAGGAGTGGGTCCAGAAGCTGGCGCTGGAGAAGAGGATGACAATGATGAAGGCGGCCGAGGTACTGCAGATGCCGCTTGAATCGCATTCGGTGGAGGCATAGATGGCTCGATCTTGGTAGCCAGGACAAAGATACCACAGTTGGGCGGACAGGCAAAGTATTGAACGCTGCGGAGTTTTCAGATCAGCTTGGATCGCGTCCTTGAGTGCGAAGGAGGTCATTACCCTTGCACACTGCCGTCATTCTTCCCTTTGCCTGCATTTTCTCCTGAGAGTTCAATACCACCCCATATACCAGCCTTAAACTCGACTTCTCCCAAGAAGCGCAGGACTCCCTCAAAGCCTAGGCCACGTACTTTGTCTCCCACTTGGAAGTCAGACGCCTGCTGAGACAACGATGCATTGCTTGTTGGCCTTGCCACGGAGTTACCAAAGTGGATACCAGATTTACGCTTAGCAGGCGTGACGAAGCCTCCTAGAGGTGTTCTGGCTCGTGATTGTACTGCGCTGTGTGCAGAAGTATAGCTTGATGCAGACAGCGACGAGCCTGGCCGACCAGCCGAAGGTGTTGTTGGAGTTCCTGCCCTGCTGACCCGGCCCATTGCAGCTGCACTTTGCGTATGGGATTTACGTGGACTTGCAAGCGTCTCAGTCATCATTGAGGCATCTTCGCTGTCCGCAATTGACGCGTCGGCCAGCTTGTTTACTGCAGCTTGATCAGCGGACCTGTAATTTGCTGGATTCTTCGCTAAGATGGCAGCTTGCAGCTCTGCCAGCTGCTTCGAGATCTCATTGGAATGGCTGCTGCTGTCGTAGCTGCCGTGACTGCTGCTGACAGACCGGCTGCTCTTGCTGGGACTCGCTGGGCCAGGCGAAGTCGACGTTGGCAGCGCGCTCTTTCGCCGTCCTGTACTGATATTTCCAGGCGTAGGCAGTCCGCTGGACGCCAAAGAAGGTCGCGGCCTGCTCATGAACTGATCCGGGAAAGTCGACTGGAAGTGCGTCAAGAGGATATCGAGGATGCATAGGTCAAATCGAATACCGGACGAACTGTTTGCTATATCCCATACAGATGTATTACGATGCACACTCCCAGCATAACGAACTCTACACAACGGCCATGAAGGCCAGCTTTCTGCCGAGCTCCGAGACATCGCATATGCAGCACGCTGACCTACCATAAGGACTTTGTCTTCTCTCACACCCCTTGGTCCGTGCCTACTACTCTTTCTCCTTGTCGCTCATCCCTACTGACCCATTCAACAGGATGCCTCGCCCCGACAGCTGCCTCGTCATCAGCAGATAGCAGCAGATAGAGGCTCGCTTCATACCACTACGAACAGAGCTTACAAGCATGTCATTCGCCTTCAACGACAGCTTGAGGTTATTGCAGGTGGCGGCAGTATCCGCCTCGTTAGCTGCTCCTTACGTCAACTCTGCAGTGCAGAGTCGACCGGATAGAATACCAGTCAGTACAAGACTGTTATTCCAAGCCACGCCTTTGGTTGTCGGTACCAGGAGGATATGAAAGCTGAAATCATTATCTTGTTCTGCTCGCAGAAAGGCGCAAATCCAACCGGCTTTCGAAATGAGCTGTACGATCTGTTCCTGAACCATCTGTTAGAAAAAGGTACCCTCCATACCTACGATTTGAGCGTCGTTGCGAAAGAGGATAAGACAGCTTGGCTAGCGAGAAAAGCGGCCGTCAAAATGCTAGTAGACCAAGATCTGACGCGTGAGCACGTTCAGTGGGCTCTCAACAATGTTCTCCCACCAGCTCAGTACACGACTATAGCTGAGCGAGCTGCATGGGCTGAAAAGAGACGTGCGATCAGGAAGAAGTACAAACTGCTGGAGCCTAGTAGGCAGCAGACTCCCAGGACCGCAAGTAGGTGACTGATCAGCGTAGGATGGCTAAGTAGCTAATCTAAATCGGTTGTTCAGCTGTCAGGTTACCTTCAGCGAAAAATGCCAATCGCCGCGATGTAGAGCATGTCGCCGGGTATCGTCCAAAGCTTGAATAGTAGTGAGAGCCAGAAAGCAGCACTCATGAACATGAGGCATGTGAGCGGAAGTTCGTCAAGGTCGCTTCATGCGTTGGTATCTCATACTCCTGCCTTTCCCAGTTGCATACTTTCAATAATGCGATTGCCGGCGACTGACAACGCCGACGTGTTGACATGAGACTAATGCTTGGTGTATGCTTTGCGACTAGCTCTTCTGCCAACGGCCAAAGTACGCTTCGAAGAGGGCCATGATCGTCCACTGAGGCTATACATTAGCCAAGAACCCTTGAAATTGAGATTTGGACACACCTTGCGATTTTCTGCCTCGGGGAAGACTAAACTTCTATCCGAGTAAAAGACCTCGTCATCGACTTCTTCTGCTTTCCTCGGCAGACAGTGCATGAAGCGCCAGTTCTCTTTCGCCCCGCCCTTCTTAGCCATGTCCATAGTGATCTGGAAACCTGCAAAGTCCTGCAAACGCTGCTTCTTTTCCGCTTCTTGTCCCATGGAGATCCATGTGTCCGTCACAAGTATGTCTGCTCCCTTCACTGCTTCTAGAGGATCGGTGAAGTATTGTAAGACTTCTTTTGTAGCTGTTCCGCCGGAAGACTCTGCAGAGAGACCTTCTTGTGCTGTCCGCATAACCAGCTCGTCTAGCGCGTAGCCTTTTGGAGTCGCAACTCGCAAGTTGATGCCCAAACGAGCGAAAGAGACAATCATGTCGTTCAAGATGTTGTTGGAATCTCCAATCCATGCTACGGTCAGACCGCGAAGAGAAGAGAGAGAGGGCGAGGATGCAGAATCTGAACCGTAGGTCTCGAGCATGGTCAGGAGATCAGCGAGGATTTGTGAAGGATGATACAGATGCGACAAAGCGTTGATGACAGGGACAGTCGAGTATTCGGCCAGTGTCTGGCAAATATAAGATTAAGCCTGGAGTATTGGGAAGAAGGTGGTAGCCGGGCTTACTTCAACTTCAGAGTGGTGTCCTACGCGTGCTATGATGCCGTCGACCATGGAAGAGATGACTTTTGCAGAATCCAGCAGTGACTCGTTGACTCCTAACTGGATATCTTGCGAACCGAGAAACATGGCATGTCCGCCTGGCGAGGATGCATTTTAGCACATATGCTTCTTAAAATCTGTCTTACTGCCTACCTAGCAAAGCCGTAGCGCTTTCGCTTGCAACTCTGGTCCTCGTGCTTCGTTTCGAAAACAGCAAGGCGACGGTTCTGCCTTTCAGCAGTTCTCGTTCGCTAGGCAGGCCGTACTTTGCAGCATCTTGAGGTACTACGTTCTCGTTGTAACTTGCTTTAAATTTATGCGCGCTGGCCAGCAGAGTTCCTATTTCATGGACAGACAGATCCGCCAGCGACAGCAGATGAGGGGGACTTCTTGCGGCAGACGACGTGCTGAGTGCCCTAGCAAAAGAGCGGGAAAGAGCCATCTCGGTACTTGAAATCGATAAGAAGCTGAGAAAAGTCACGAGAATTGGTTGCATCTTTACCGACTGATTCCTAACTGACTGAATACCTACTCAAGATACTCGCTGTGTTGCTACGCTCATTACCTATCTGTACGACTCGCTGTAAAAGCTGCATCAAGAAGCGTGCATTTGGCTGTCTCTACAGGCTTCCCAAAAGCCGGCGAACCTATACCACCATGTCCATCGATAATGAAACGCAGCTGGATCCTCCTCTCAAGTTTGAAGTGCTCGCGAAATGCAGTACGACTCGCGCCAGAGTTAGCAAGATGACCCTCCCTCACGGCGTGACATATACGCCTGCTTTTATGCCTGTTGGTATGCGAGAAGAAGATCTGTAGCAAGGTTCTACTCTGACTATGGAGGTTCCCTTGCGTAGCGACCCAAGCGACCATGAAGGGTGTTACCGCCCGACAAGTGAAAGAGTTGGGACCAACGCTCATCCTGAACAATACATATCACTTGAGTCTAAGACCCGGTACTGAGATATTGGACGCAATTGGAGGTTAGCCTGCTTACTGTCCGAGACAAGCGATCTATTACTGACTAGCTTACAGGGTCTCACGTCTTTCAAGGCTGGAATGGCAACCTGCTCACAGATAGCGGTGGATTCCAGATGGTCTCACTGTATAGACCAGCCACTCGCTTACACAGCTTTGTTGTCCTGCTGACCAGTCCTCTTTACCGCTAGTGCAAAACTATCCGTAGTAACCGAGGAGGGTGTGCTGTGAGTGGCTCAGTCGGTTCGTCTCCAGATACAATATCTGACGATACTCTCTAGCTTCGAGAATCCTTTTCAGCCAGGCCAAACGGCTATGCTGCGACCTGAAGATAGTATGCGGATACAGCATTCGATAGGTGCCGATATCATGATGTGAGAGCAGGCTTTACCGTCAATTACCTGTGCTCATCAGTCGAACCGGACATGTAGGCAGCTTGACGATGTCGTAGCATCGCTCACGGAGCCTGTGCGGATGAAGGAGGCTAGCGAGCGAAGTGTCCGATGTGAGCACCGACAATTTCCAGGAGCTCATGTGTCTTAATACAATATGCAAGGGCTCGACAGGTGCATAGCTGCGCATAGCGCCAGTGGGCGAGACAAGAAACAGAACCTGTTCGCTATCATTCAAGGCGGCCTGGACCCCGCTTTACGTAATCAATGTGGGGCTGCACATACGCTCAACATTGATAGACTACTGAGCGCCTTCAAAGGTCTTACTGAAATGCTGCAGCGACAAGATCGGTTGCCTGGCTATGCTATCGGCGGCTTGTCAGGCGGAGAGTGAGCATTACAACTTTCAAACAGCTCCATGTCGTTCTGAGACTCTTTGCCTCCGCAGGGTGAAGGACATTTTCTGGCGGATGTGAGTTGCTCAGGCTGCTCTTAGAGAACCTTACACGCTCAAAATGGCTAAATTACAGAGTCCTACAATGCGCGGATCGCTTGCCACCGGAGAAGCCTCGGTATTGCATGTATGTTGGACCATCCCTGTCATGGGCAAGAGCTGACGACTCGTTTAGGGGTATTGGCTACGGCGAGGATCTCCTTGTCTGCGCAGCTTTGGGAGTCGATATGGTATGTCACCCCTACAAAAGGTGTTGGTCTATCTAAATTCTCTGCTTAGGCGGATTGTGTCTATCCCACAAGAACAGCTGTAAGCTCAAGTGCCTACTAGTCAAGCGGTACTGGGGCTGACCTGCATTTCCAGCGCTTCGGTCTTGCTCTGACGTTCGATGGCCACGTTAATCTCCGTCTTAAGAAGTATGCGAAGGACTTCGATGTCATCGATCCAGAATGCCCATGTCCTACCTGCGACAAAGGGCAAGGGTTATCCCGATCCTATCTCCACTACCTGGCAGCTCGAGAGACTGTTGGAGCTCATGCCGTCACGCAACACAATATAGCATACCAGCACAGGCTGATGCTGGGTGCTCGAGAAGCCTTGCTGGAAGACCGCTTTCCGCAATATCTGAAAGACTTCTTCCGGCGATTCTTTAAAGAGGGTTCACAATACCCGTAAGTCTTAGGGCAGGTCAGTCGAGTGGCAGTGTGCTGATGCCTAGCGAACAGGGCCTGGGCTGTGGAAGCACTGCGAACAGTGGGCGTAGATCTGTTGGAGGACCAGCCAGGTGTAATACCTCAGGGAAGTACCAAATGGGATCCGGCCTCGTGACCGCCAATTTGCACAGGTTGGCGTATCTAAGCAGTCAAGATATTGGTACGTTTACTACTTTACAGTGCCCTCAGCGCAAAAAGGCGCTGCAAAGAGACGGACGTGAGATAATCTACTCAGTAGATATCACGCCCTTCTTCGAAGCTATAGGCAGGCTGTTCCACATGGCTGCCTGGTCTGACTTCCGCATTGTCCAGGCGATTTCCATCTTAGCGTGCTATGCAAGTAGGCATACACTAGTCTCGCCTAGTGTACCTTTCCGCAATCAAATAGAAAGGCTTTGTTTATGTCGGGGTTTCCCATGCTCCTTGACGATACATCTTGCCTTGCCTTTCTACCACGACGATGAACTCGCTTCGAGCGTATCGGCATCGTCTCTTGCCTTTACGACAAGCATTGAATGCTCTATTAACTTTGGACAACGCAAAGAGCGTGAGTTGCTGAATCAATGGTCGGGTTGCATTCGCATCATTTGGCTGCGCAAGATGGTGACAAACGACCTCGATTCTGCTCATACAGCTCGTATTCTGGTATCTGGTCTACAGCTATGCTCTGACGGGTTATCGAACACTGCGAGCTCGCGGACTTGTCGAAACACTTCACCGGCTTTATCTGGGAATTGTCCAGTATGCATACAGCCTTGTTCTGCGGACGCCTCAAGGAAGGAAGAAGCTGCGCGAAGAGCTTGGAGTAGCAAGAAAAGAGCTGAAAGCCAAACTCATCGATGAGAAGGAGGCCAAGGTGACCGAGCTCGGAAAGTATACACGATTACCAGAGACTGGCAAGAGCAGATCCGACATCAACAGTATGTTTGATTACCTAGAAAGGATACACAAGTCTGATTGGGAGCAAGGGAAAGTCAGGTGCGTTGACCGTCATGCCTCGACTACGTGGTTCATAGCGTGCTGATGAATCTTCTGGACTTGCAGCGGTGCGGTCTACCATGGACATCAACAAGGCACAGAATTGGGCTTTGCTATCAATGACGGTATGTAGGGAAGTTGAGGCATTCGCCCAGGCCAAGCTGATTATGGAACTCTACTAGCCATACAACGGTTCTTACTATCCAATCCACTCCATCCCGATGTCTTCCCTGGTGTCAGAAAGATGGAAGCAGAAGTTATCGCAATGACGCTATCGCTATTCAATGCGAACGTGGATAAAGGCTGCGGAACTACGACAAGCGGCGGCACTGAGAGTATTGTTATGGCTTGCAAAGCATACCGTGACTGGGCAAGGACAGAACGAGGTATCACTCAGCCTGAAATGTATGGCTTTTTACAGATGCTGCCGGATAATCCAAGCTGACAATGCCAGTAACTAGGATCATTCCCATCTCTGCGCATGCAGCATTTGACAAAGCTGGCCAATACTTCGGTATCAAAGTACACCATATGCCTGTAGATCCCATCTCGCGCAAAGTACAGCTTAAGCGCGTCAAGCGGGCTATCAATGCAAACACAATCTTGGTAAATCGCACAGCTGGCAGCCAAATGGACTGAGGATGGCTGACAGTAATTCCAGCTTGTTGGATCAGCACCCAACTTCCCAGATGGCATCATCGATCCGATTCCCGGACTGTCTGCCTTAGCAGTAAAGCATCGGATACCCCTACATGTGGACTGCTGCCTGTAAGTTACAGAAGCTCAAAGTGACCAATAGCATGCTAATACCTATTTCAGAGGCTCCTTCATAGTACCCTTCCTCGAGGAAGCGGGCGTCACAATCGATCCGTTTGATTTCCGACTTCCCGGCGTAACAAGTATCAGCTGCGATACTCATAAATGTAGGCACGAAAAATGCACATTCGTTTGTCCTGCTGAGCCTTTACTTCGACAGACGGATTTGCACCTAAAGGATCTTCGATAATCATGTGTAAGTGAACTCCGCTGCTGTCAGGACGTCAGCCTGATCTCTTTACCAGATGCCGACCGAAAATGGAGAAATTACCAATTCTTCGCAACGTCATCCTGGCCGGGCGGTGTGTATGCATCACCTTCTCTGGCGGGGTCGCGGCCTGGTGCTCTTTTGGCCGGGGCATGGGCAGCCATGCTCTCGATGGGACGGGCAGGCTATCTCGACTCTTGCAAACAAATCGTCGGTGCTGCACGTAAGATCGAGGCTGGTGTGCGGGATATTGAGGGATTATCCGTCCTCGGCGAGCCGAAAGTCACAGTCGTCGCCTTCAAGAGCGATCTCTACGATACCTACGAAATTGGGGATCAAATGTCTGAGAAAGGCTGGCATCGTAAGACTGCATTGCGGCGAAAAAGAGCTGCGTAGTCTGACTATTCTATATTCATTGCAGTCAATGCCCTGCAGAATCCTCCCTCGCTGCACATCTGCTGTACACGGTTGACGATCCCTAGCGTGGATAAATTCCTGCAAGACTTGAAGGACGCTGTCGCAACTGTCAAGGCTAAGCCAGCTGGCCAATCTCAGGGAACGATGGTGCAGATTTATGGCCTGGGCAAATCACCGGTCAGCGGACCCTTCCTCGTTAGCGAATTTGCGAAGCTTTATTTGGACGTTCTATATGACGTTTGAAGCCACGACCTAGCTATTTCCGATGTCTACTGCTATTCACAACACTGGTTGATGTACAAACACGTTGATCTAGCAACCTTTTTACAGATAATCTTGGACACCGTACAATCTCTGAAAGAACAGTATTAAGATCTGAACCAAGGGTGTTCTTGTACCTCGGCAGCTGTCAGGCGCGCAGTCGGGCTGTAGCAGAGGCAGCCCATCATAAGACTGAATGGCTTTCGCGACATAGGTACCGCTGGTTCGGAGACTTGACCTGCCATGGCTTGTCAGCTGACGGACTAGATCTTATGCTGTGACGCTGCTTACCGTTCGCAGCCTGTTCTTGTGTTTCGAATGGCGCTCGCCCCGTCAATAGCACGCACAAGATACATCCGAGAGCCCAGATCTCTGCTTGAGGTGCTTGATATAGTTCGCCTCGCAATATTTCGGGTGATGCAAAGTTCAGGGTCTGCCAACAAGGTCAACCAACGCTTCTCAGTGGTAGAGACGCTGGCATACTCCTTTGAAGCTGTCAAGGTAGGGTGCTTCCTTCTTCCTGTCAAGCAGCAAAGCGGACCCAAAGTCGATAAGCTTCACACGATAATTGGCATCGATGACAATGTTCTCGTCCTGCGACGTGATGATCAGTGTCTGTTCGTAGTTTGCTTGAGAATGCTTGCTTACCTTCAGGTCTGCATGAACAACTCCTCTACTGTGTAGATAGCAGACCGCATCGACAATCTGCTTAAAGACATATCTTGCGAGATCTTCCGGCATATATTCGTGGCTTTCCAAACATTCAAAGAGGTCGCATGATGACCGTCGAAGCGGCATGCCAGGCCGTGTAGGTATGCCGGAAGTAGGTAGCGATCCGGTACGCGGCGAGGCGAGGTCGCTGCGAGAAGTGCGATTGTTTGGGCTGCTCCTGAGCTGTACAGGTTCCCTTTGGGGAGGGCTCCTTGAGGCTGGCTCTTCCTCATCCTCTTCATTCCAAGGTGTTCCGAAATACTCCATCACCTGTGTTACAGGTCAGCATTTGCCACGAGAGCCGTGTAGTATTGGTCAACATACAAGATAGGAGAAGATCTCGTCTTCGAAGTAGTCGATGTATCCGATGACGCCAGGGTGTTGTAAAGTCCGGAGTATGAAAGCTTCTTTGGGCACAGTGAAGCGAGTCATAGGATACTTTGCATCCCACCGCTCAGCTACTACCCAGTGATTTGCCGGCATCCGGTCTCTCCACATCATCTTGACTGCGACTGGAGCTCGCTCTCGCTTCCTCATTGCCTTGAGCACTAGACCATATCCACCTGCACCGAGCTCTTCGATGATAGTGTAGTCGTCAATTATACAAGGATGGAGCTTGTATCCTGTTGCAAGGACTTCATCGAATGATTGACATTTCGGTACAGAGACAAGCGTGGTCTGAGCATAACGAGGTGGAGGTAGGTCAGAGGGTTCCGAAGGCGGGGTTGGTGGTAGCTGGGAAGAATCGGTGCTCTGCAGATGGAATGGAGACGGCTCTCCTAGTCTTCCACGGTCATCTTGTTCTGGGCTTCCGCTAGACTTTGGTGATAGTGGAGTAGGAGGGAAGACGATGTGATGGGTAGTAGGAGATAAGCCAGGCAGCTTGATCGAGAAAGCCTCTAGTAGAGCACCTGCAGGACGTGCTTTGGCGGCCATCTTGCCTTTCTTTCCCGAGTTCTTTGGCGGTTTCTGACGAAGCATAGTTGCGAGACGGAGTGTGATGAAGAGCCGGGACGGTCAATGGATATGAGAGACAAGGTCTGAGAGAAAGATAGCCTTCAGCGATGCAGCTTTTTGTAGGTCATTATTCAGCCGCAGAGGCGTCGAAGGGGGTGATGCATTCTCCACTGCTCATTTCCAACTCGAATCATTCGCCTGCATTCAGCAACTGAAACATGGGAATGCTTGATGCAGAGCTTATTCATGCGGAATATTTCAGTTCTTTCCTGGCTGCATAATGTTGGAATCTGGACCATCTGCACGTCGCGCCTTTAGGGATACGATGAGAGGGGTTAGCAAGAAGACGCGATGGTCAGGAGACAGATCCCGCGATGAAGGACAGTGAAGAAGATTGCTGTAAGGCCAGACTACGAAATACGCGGTCACGCTCGAAGCTGGCAGGATTCTCGTCGAAACTTCTTGCATGCTGGAGCTTCAGAAACGGATTGAAGCAAGGCTTCTGTTGAGACTCGCGAAGATACCGCTGGATCCCATGCTTAAAGCACCTGGATATGGTCCACTGACTGCCTTTGTTGATCTTGATTTGTTCGGATGACAGCCCACTCATAAGCCGGAAGTTGGACGACAGGCCTTAGTCAACCGAAACAGCTGAACGCCTCTTGCGTCTGCTCTAACTCTCTACCCTTACTCAAGTCGACCTCCCTACCCGCCATCCTGCTCTGAGCGTCACAATGAAGAAAGCTGCAGCCAGTCTGGTTTTAGCTGGCGTCCTGCTAAAGAGCTGTTCTGCGCAAGGAATAGATCTATCCTGTGCTAACCAGGTCGTTCAGGCCTCGGAAGGTGAGCTACAATCAATTGAGCACCCGATGGTTAGCTGAAAAGACATCGAATTGCGAAGGCTGCGGGCAATCTCTCGAACGTGAGCTCTAATCACCAACAGTAACCCAAACTCCGACTGATGTTCATTACTTGCCAGTCTTCTGCAGCACTGCTTGCTACGGCATCGCTCTTCAATACTACTGCCGAACGCCCGATGATCGAAGCGCCTTGATAGACGCTTGCGCAGTCTCTTACCCAGCATCAAACTATCCAGGTCTCTCCGATATCTCGAGCTTGCCATCGGAAAGCTCTGAAAGCTCTGCCACCACCTCTGCACCTGACGGCGAAGCAACTTCCAGTTCTGCGGACGAGGACAACGTTTCAAGTGCTGCATCTGATGCTACTCCAACATCCTCAGCTGCAGGTGTATCACCATCTTCAAACAGCACCGATTGCGAAGGCGACGAACATTGCACAGAAAGCGCAGAAAAGCCCGCCAAAACCAAAGGACCTCACAAGAACGAGACCGATTCCGACTCTGCTGCTATGCTTACCTTCCAACCTGCTGCGAACCCAGTTCTTGTTGGTATGCTTGGTGCGACCTTAGCCTACCTCAATGCTTGGCTGTGATAGCTCTTGCGGAGACAATGTATCTACTTTATATGCTTTTGGCATTGTCGATAATCCTTGCTACCGCTGTCTTGTGAAATGTACATATGTTCTTCACCGTTACCTCAGACCTTGCTTCTTTGCTTCGCAACAAATGGAAAATGATAGTCACGCCGTCAAGCATGCCGTTCTCTCGTGCTATTATCAAGACGTTCAGAATCTGCATACGTACATAAGCGCCTGTCTTCCTAGCGAAATTGCGGAATTGGTGCTGCAGAAGGCAACCGACGAATCGACCTACATAACGTTGCTTGAAGAGACCCAAGTAGCCTGGAACAGCACTACTGGCGCGCCGAAAGCTCTTGTATACGAAAGCGCCTCCCAAGTCACCTCCCAATGGCTTCTGCGATGCGCTCAGCGCGAGCTGTTATTGTCGAACCGGAAGGATAGCAACGTGCTGTGTTTCGGCTACAAGCTCGTCAGTACTGAGATCCGGAGCTTTATGTAGCTAACTCCGCCTCCAGCTGGAAGGAAACCTCGTCAATACGGTCAGCAATTCGACCTTGACCGACTTCGAAGAATCGCGCGATTGGAAGCTCCTACTCTCAAGGTGCCTCAAGCAGTATCTTAGAAGCTATTTCCTAGTCTAACGCTACTGTACAGATGCGGGCCTAGTATGCTATCGCACCTCCTCAAGCATACATCGATATTCCTACCGCTACCAAATGCTTGCTATCGACAGCTATCTGGCCCACCGATATACGATCTGACAAGGCTTGATATTTCGAGCAAAAGACCGCCAGACGCTGTCACGGATCGACCTTCGAAACGCCAGAAGATAGCCAGTTCCGACATACTTCTAAATCGTCCTTCTATCTACTACGCTAGGCCTCCCCACGCCCACACAAAGACAGCATATTCCGGCCTGTCAGAGAGGCGTGAGCGTGTCCGGCCTGCATAGCGCGGCTGAAGTTGATCATTCGGACACAACAGACATACTCAATACTCTTCAGCATACTTTCCCTCAAGCGTACTTACCTAAATACCAGCATGATGAGGCACTAGCACGCCATTTGTCTAAGCATATTTGGCCTACCGAATACAGGCTGCCACTGCTGGACGTGGACACAAACGCCCGGCATGATCCGATGGACAAGCTGATCCTGCAAGCAGGGCCTGCTAAGACACCTGATATGCTGAAAGCAGCTCTACCACTGTTACAGCGAATGGCTCTTGCCCATAAGAACACGGACTATACCAAGCTAAGATTGAAATGCTGTCCTTCTACTGTGAGGCGCGTGTACTTTCCCGGAACTTTCGCCTGATCAAGTATCTCAGCTCCGAAAGACGAAGCTCACTGAGGACGAACGGTCTCTGCTGCTGGTAAATGCCATGTCTTATCCGAATCAGGCAAGTCCACTGACTCTGCCGTAGGAAGTCATCGCGGAGGATAGTCAGTCAATCATGACCCAACGGCCTGCGAACAGTCTGCTGTCATCCACTCTATCGCTCAACCCTGCCAAATTCAGCCTTCTCTCAGAGAATGGCAGTCGATCCCGCAAGCAAACAAAGGAGGTGCAGAAGCCAAGATTCGCCGACTTTACCATAAGTCACTACAACGTGACGGCATTCGTACAGCGAACGGTCGCTGCCGTTGTGCCCTTTGAACTCCTGGGAGCTGCTCATAACTGGAAGGTATTAAATGAAGGTACAGGACCTTGAGCTGCTTGCCGCGAAGATAATGCTGACAGATCTTGAAGCTATAAGTAGCTTCGTAGGCGCTCGTCGATACGAAAACATGTCGATGCATCAGATCTTGCAAGGAATCAAGCTTGACGATATCAGCTGGCTCAATAGCAAGCGAAACAGCAAGTCTAGACCCTCCGTCACGAGCCTCAATCGACGACGAGACATTCTGCAAGGCTTCCTACTTTGGTTGTTCGATGCGTTCATCGTGGATCTTGTACGGGTGCGTGCAATCACGACAATTATCACACAAACTCGCTCAAGTGGCAGCCCAGACCACCTTCTATGTCACGGAGTCGACCGCGCTCCTCCGCCAGACCTTGTACTTTTTGCACGAAGACTGGCAGATAATCTGTCAACCACTGGTGGAGAACATGGCCAGTACGCTGTTTACCAAATTACCAAAGGTGAGCACATCCAGTGTCCATGTTGTGCTTACGTCGACTGATGATGGTCCAGTCGGAAGCCGAAGTCGCTCTGCAAGCAACAACACGCAAGCTATCCTTCTCACATGTCCGTCTTCTGCCGAAAGAACGGGGCGTGAGGCCGATAGTGAACCTCAGTCGCAAGCCGGTATGACTGCATGAAGTACAGTTGTATGATGGAAGGCTGAGACTACACTTCAGGCTATCAAGGACAAGTATTCGCTATCCATAAATCAAGTTCTTCAGAATACCTTCAGCATCTTAAGCCATGAAAGATCTAGACACGAAGAGCTTGCCGGCGCTTCCGTCATGGCCACCAACGAGATATACACCAAGCTCAAGACGTTCAAGGCTTCGATAAGCTCGGCAGGCGCCCAATTGTGAGCTATATTCGTTGATTGGGAAGTCGACTTCGCTCAAGGATATCATCCTAGGCCTAAGCTATACTTCGTTAAGCTTGACATCCGGACCTGCTTCGATTCCATCAACCAGGATAAGCTGCTATCTATCCTCGAGGAGCTATTGACAGCGGTATGTACATGGATGCTGTATTCCCGTATATTCCCTTCAACTGAGGGAGAGCATGGCCATAGGACGAATATACTGTTTCTCGACATGTATCGCTGGTCAAGAGCAATGACAGGATCATCCGAAAATTCGCCAAAGAAGCCCGAACGTGCGGTAAGTGCTTGTGTATGCATATGCGACCAAGAGACTGATTGTTGAGGCGTATAGACGACTATCTCGACTTCCCAGAGTTCACATTCCAGCTTGCGGACGCGCTTCGGAATACCTTGTTTGTTGACCAAGTGAGGAAGGTCAGCGAAGGCAGAAATGAGGTGCTTAGGCTGTTGAGAGAGCATGTCCGGGACAATATCGTCAAAGTGGGTGCAGAGCGTGGAATTGTCGAGAGGACTAGTCACTGACGATAAAGGCTCCAGATCGGCCCGGACTACTACAAACAGACGATTGGGATACCGCAAGGCTCTATTCTTTCGACGCTCCTCTGCAAGTAAGTCATTCGCGATCCTCCATCCAAGAAGTTATGCTGAAGGCTTTGGGGATCAGTATCTTCTACAGCCAGATGGAGCACACTCATTTAGACTACATCGATCCTGCCAACAGTGTAAGCAAGCGCCGCTAGTTGAGCGTTTGCAGGCTTGCATTGATGAAACTGCCTCGGTACAGCTTCTCCTGCGTCTAATTGACGACTTCCTCCTGGTTACGACTTCCCGAAATACGGCTGAGCGTTTCCTCCGCTCAATGCACATTGGTCATCCCGAGTATGGATGCTTTATCTCGCTCGAGAAGACTCGCGTAAACTTCGATATCTCGTTGGACAGCATTGGACCAGTGCCGAAAACACCTGTCAAACATGGATTCGCCTGGTGTGGCCTGTCGATAGATCAGAAGACTCTGAATGTCAGATACGATTATTCAAGATTACAAGCAACCTATCTCGGGAACAGCTTGACCGTGAAGACGTACAAGCGTGCCGGAGAAACGTTTGTTGCGCATATGCTCCAGTACGTCCATCACGTCATGACGCAGTTTATGGCTAGAGTGAAGCTCATACTTCTCCTGTTAGAGCAACGCGCATTCGCTGCCAGCTCATCTACTTTGACACGTCCTTCAACAGCTTGATAACCGCATACGTGAATGCTTATCAAGCCTTCCAACTCGTCGCTAAGAAGTATCACTCCTATATCAGCATCTGGAAGCCAACCATCTCCAAGAATACCATGTTCTTCCTCTGTACGTTCGCTGCCTGCTGAGTAATATATTCACTCTGAGCTGACAAGTCTTTCCGCCCCGTAGCTACTATCCATCGGATCGTTGCTCAGGGCTGGCGCTCGATCCAGAACACGCTACTGTCGAAAGCCGCCAGAGACGGTAAAGCGACTCTACAAGGCCTTCGTCGACCTTGTATAAGTTGGCTAGGCTATCGAGCTTTCTTGGTGGTCTTATCGACAAAGCCGACTGCCTATAAGGCCATGTTGATGCATTTGAAGCAGATCTGCGCATATCAGGGGAGCCCGCGGATGAGGAAGCTTTTAAAGCCTGTCCTAGCTCATGCTAGCAATGAGGATCTGCGAAAGATTCCCTTCTGAAGATATCATTGTTGCATAACAGGTCCATGGTGTAGCCAATCATTCGGTTTCGCTAAGGAAGAACGTGTTCCACGAAACAGCTTGGATGCTGGACACCGCTTTCTCTGACAAGGAAGGCACGAGTGTGAAAGCCTTCGAATCTTCCGTGTGTCCAAGGCCTAGCTGGCCAATATGATCTATTGATCGGCAGAATCAGCGATCTTGCTTTCAATGATACTTAGGCAGGGTTGACTAACTTGATCCCGACACGTAGACCTGATGCTTGGCCGTCAAGAGCACAGAGTGATTGCTGCCACAAGCTATCTGCAGCACATCTTCTCCGTCTTCAAGCTCCACTAAGCTAGGTTCCTGTAGCTGCGAGAACCCTCCACACTGTCCATCTGCATCACTCCCAGCAGCATATACCGCTCCGTCTTCCGTCAAAAATAAAGTATGTAGGTTGCCCGCTGCGATGCTCTTGATATTTGTATGGAAGTTGTCGAAAAACGTAACTCTGCGGCATGACTTCCACGAAGAAGGGTAGGAATGACCTTGCTGGAAGTGGCGATTGTCACCTAGAGTATAGACTTCACTGTCTTGTACGTGTATGTAAAAGTGTGCGGCGCCCGCTGTAATGCGCGCAGATGTAGGGGTCTTTTCAGGGAATCCCGCTATGATGGCATGGGACTCGGTGTCTAGTAAGTCCTGCAGGTTCTGATATAGTCTCAACGCACGATCTGCCACACACGTTTGGGGTCACAGTCCGCATCAGTACCTTCTAAGGCTTCCCGGCACCTTGACACACCTTCTCCCTGCATGACAGCCAATACACGGCCATGCGCATCCATGTGTGCATCTACGAAGGCAGCTCTCGAGCTCTTGTCTTCGGCAATAGCGTGGATGCGCCCGTCTTTGTCCATCCAGGCTTGAAGCAGATCTTTGCCTAGCATCTTGACTGGCGGGTTCCGGATCATTCGCTCCATGATACAGTCTTGTAGATGAGCATCTTTGACTACAGGAAAGCCTGCGAGCTTGTATGCACCACCGGATCCTAGTTGGCAGACTGCATGAGCAGACGATCTATTGCTCTGTTAGGGCATCTTCGCAACTGACGGTAGACGATTTGACAAGCTGAGAGGCCAACAACCTCTTCGATACAGTCGGTTTGCCATTGTACAGATCGAGGTATCTTGACAGAGAGGGCGTCTTCTTCAAGGTCATTTGGAGCATCATGGGCAGCTAGTTGGGCATATTGGTTGCTTCCGGCAGCTAGGACAGCCAGAGGCATCGAGGATATCAAACGCAGGTCGGGTCAGCTGAAAAAGACGCGTAAAGTGGGAAGAGTAAACAAGGCAAATCGCGAGAGCTGAAGCCTCTACAAGAAGTTGGAGTAAAGCAAAGCAATTCTATTCATTTCAAGCAGAGTCTGAACACAAACCGACATCGTACAGCTTCAAGGCACCTTGGACTTAGCCAGATTCTGAGCACCTTTCTTACCTTTCAAGCGCCAGAAGAACGCCAAAACGATGGCTGAGAGCACGACGGATCCGCTCGAGAAGGCCGTCCTTTCAGGCGCTCTGTTTGCTGGGCCTGACCCAGATGGACGCGAGCCGCGAGCTTCAGGACGTCAAACAGACAGCGACATTAGCGATGGCAGCGACGACGACGAGAACGATGACAGCGACAGAGGCTTCATACATCCTTCTGAGCTTGACGGCGACAACAACGAGGAATCAGCGACCATGGCTGGCCGAACTGGCAAAAGTTCCTACAAGACTGGAGTCAAAGGCGTTCTAGCAGACTATCGAGAGCAACAAGCTGCGAACAAGCTCAACAACGCACGTCCTGTACCCAAATTTCCCTCAGCCTCGAGGCAACGCGACGAAAGTAACGAGGATGGTGACGATGACGACCTCTTTCTCTCAGACAGCGAGAAGGATGCACGAGAAAGCTATAGAAGGAAACGGATAGAGGAACTCAAGAAGATGGGAAGCTCAGAGAGGTCGGCAGCAGTAGCTGCGACAAAGAGCCTACCTCGCTTTGGACACCTTCGAGAAATCGGTCAGAGCCAGTTCGTTAAAGCTGTCGAGGAGCCGGAAGGTGTATATGTGCTTGTGCATGTCTATGATCCGGTATGTTCTCCCATCGTTTCTTTCGTCCTTCTGGGAAATAGGCTAAGCGCGATTGCTTGTTATTTACAGAGTATACCGCTTTGCAATGCCATTAACATGCATTTAACGTCTCTTGCACGGTCATATAAGCATACCAAGTTCATCCGGGCTCTAGCGACTGAACTGGAATTCGCATCGGGCAATGAAGAAGATATCCTTCCTACTTTCTTGATCTACAGAGGAGGTGAAAACGTAAAGAGCTTGATTGCTCTAGAGAAGGAGTTCAGAGACGACAACTTTGCCGGACGCGACGATGATGAAGACGACGAATTGGATACGGACAGAATAACACGGGCCCGAGTGGAGCAGCTGCTAATCAGGTGGGTTCATTCCTTTCATGATCTATCGAATCACACTAATCTTACTTTCGATCAGACACGGTGTTCTTACGGCCTCGCCTGCTTCGAGCAGCCTTTCTACGGACGATGAGGATACCGAATAGGCCGTCTTCCTCTTGTAATAATCAACATCCAGTTCGCTTATGTGCACACGTCAAAGACTGTAAGCTCTACTGGTACCCGAAATGGTTGTCATGCGCTTACATATCTTCCAAGCTTAATCAACTGTCATGCACGTTTACGTCTTTCTGGCCCTCTTTTCAGTGATATAGTTCTTGGTTGCAGTAGTGCAAGTTTTGCAGTCATGGGTGCCTGCTTGTTGTTTAATAAACTCGGGCATCATACTACGATACGCGTGCATCCTTAGTGTTATACCCTTTTCTCGCGCTCTTACCGTGCTCTTGTACTATATCATCGTAAGACTAGAAGTATGTCCTCGAACCGCAGACTCTCTGACGAACATCGATCTGATACCCGGATCCCGTTTGCACTTTCTCTTCCCGTCCAACATATTGCCTTCCAACACTCCACGAACGATAGCAGACCGCCACCACGAGATCCTGCACTTGAAGAGCTCGCTCGGGGGTTGCAGGCAGTCTGACTCGCTGGGATCGCTATGGAAGGCCAGCGCAGGGGGAGCTGGTACGCTGGATCTGCCAACAGCGGGCAGCAGCAGTATGTCGGGATAGACATGAGTCACAGTAACAGCCAGGGCAGCAGTAACGGCGGCGGTGGTGGATACAGCAGCTACAACAATGCTAGCCAGAATTACGGGTCAGGCCTAGGTACCTCATCGGGATTCCAGCAAACCCACAGCCATCAACCTATCCATACTGGTACACCGTCAATGGGCATGTCGCTATCGCCAGCTCTGCGGTCTGCTCCAGCTTCCGGCAGTAGCAACACCATCAGCAGTAATCCAGGACTTGGTATGGCTCGGGGAGTACCAACATCAAGCACAACTGGTAGCAATAGTGCCAACATACGTCCAACAACGTCGTCGAGCTATTCTCCTGCTGTCCCGGGAGTCGGTCAAGCGTCCGCAGCGCCCGCAACGTCGACGTCGTTTCAGCACCTCGCGCAGCCTTTCAATCGCACCAATTCATCAGGCTCAGCGTTGAGTATATCTACATCTCCTACGACTGTGGGAGGATACACCAGTCCGATGACGCCAAGCTCGCCAGCGTACCTTGCTGGATCCTCGAGCTCGGCGGCCGCCAACAATGCCTATCATCCACAGCAGCAGAACCAGTATGCGCAGTATCAGCAGCAACAGCAGCAGCAATACACAGGCAATAGCCAAGGACAGCAAATGCAGCAACAACAGCAGCAACATACTGGCGGATACGCTAGCATGGACGCTTCGCCGGCGTTAGGGGCATCTGGCAACCATACGTCTAGCGCAGCTAGTCCGAATCTGATAGCCAGCAGTTCTTCGAACAGCAACAACAACCATTTCAGGATGTCGACATCTTCAGCTACTGGCGGGTCTTCGCGGCCAACGCTTCAACCCTCTCACTCGTCATCCTCATCTTCCGCCTACTCACCGCAGGTCTATCAGCAGCAACAGCAGCAATCGTCGTATCTTCCTCAGCAACAACAAAATTCGCACTACCTTGAAGACCCGTATGCAGATAGGCGGACAGGCTCATATTCACCTTCGCATTACGCGATAGCATCTGGCCAAGCGTCGACTTCAAATGCAAACACGCCTCAACAGTACACGAATCAACTGCAACAGCATCAGCAGCCTCCAGCTTCACCTTACAGCCCACTCGGCTTGGCTCTAAACTTGCAGAGTCCCCAGCAACCCTCTCACAACAGCACAGCCCCTTCATATTTCCCCAATAGCGCAAGTTCCTCTTCGCAGACCCAGGTACCATATTCGCCCAATACGTACAGCAATGCTCGTCAATCGTCTTCCCTTTCGACCGCGACTGCCGGTGCTTCCTCTTCTTCCTCTTCAGCTACTTCTCCTGTATACCCTACGAATCAAGTCAACTACACTACTTCACCCCAAACGCAGACACATCGTCGTGGAGGTAGCGGAGGTAATGCAGGGCGGCATCAGCACACTCAGTCAATGTCTTCCGCGACGACGCCTTCAGCATCGACACTTTCTGCGTCTTACGCTCAGCAACAGCAGCGTTCTCAGCAGCAGCAGAGGCAGAGGCCGAGAAGTGCTGGAAGTGCCTTCAAAAGGATAGCGGAAGCGTCAGATCTTCGGCCTCTTGACCCCAAATTGAGTGGACGAAGAGCAAATCCGGATGGTGGGACAATCAGTGTAGGTCATTTATGTTTAAGCCTGTGCAGATTTACTCACTCGATTGAAATCCTTATAGCCTCTCAAAGCCCTGACCACGCAACTCTCGCAAACTTATCACCTCATAAACCCTTCTTTCCGTTACGAACTCTCTTTGAATCCTCGAAGAGTGCTTACGAAACCTTCCAAACCTGCTGGAAACGACGGCTACGATAACGAAGACTCCGATTATATACTTTATGTTAACGATGTTTTAGGCAGCGAGGGAAACAAGTACGTACGCCGAGCAGCAAAACATGTTCATCAGCTGATAGTGCTGTGCGAACGACAGATACCTGATACTGGACGTCTTGGGTCAAGGGACATTCGGACAAGTCGTCAAGTGCCAAAATATGAAGACGCATGAGATTGTCGGTGTCAAAGTCATCAAGAACAAGCCGGCATATTATCAGCAAAGTATGATGGAGATCACGATTTTAGAAATGGTACGCTGCTATTCCCGATGCAAGCGGAAACTATTGGCTGATCAACCCTGTCTGGCTTACTTCAGCTCAACCTTACGTACGATCCGGAAGACAAGCATCACATTCTGCGGCTGAAAGATACTTTCGTACACTGCCGGCACCTGTGTCTCGTATTCGAGCTTCTCTCATCGAATCTCTACGAGCTTATCAAACAGAATGCTTTCCGAGGACTTTCAACTAGTCTCGTGAGGGTTTTCACGGAACAACTACTTGACGCTTTGTGCGTTCTCAAAGATGCGCGTTTGATCCATTGCGATCTAAAACCGGAAAATATACTGCTCAAAACGTAAGCATTATCAGTTGAAGACGGCCCTGAAGGCTGTCATACTGATTGTTCACCATTTTTGATGTTCCTGTAGGCTACAATCACCGGATATCAAGGTTATCGACTTTGGCTCAGCATGTCACGAAAAGCAGACTGTGTATACATACATTCAGTCGCGGTTTTACCGATCGCCAGAAGTTCTCCTTGGACTACCGTACTCCACAACCATTGACATGTGGTCCCTTGGATGTATATGCGTCGAACTCTTCCTTGGCTTACCGCTCTTTCCCGGTACTAGCGAATTCAATCAAATCACTCGGATAGTGGAGATGCTAGGGTAAGCTCGCTGAGTAATGAAGATTTCACATACGTAATGACTCATGTCTCCTGGTATCACGTTCAGACTGCCGCCTACATACATGCTTGAACAAGGCAAGCAAGTCTCGCACTTTTTCAACGTCATGTACGACGAATACGGCCGAAAGCAATGGCGCCTCAAAACGCTGGAAGAGTACGAGCGGGAACATCCGAATGCGAAAGAGCAACCAAGCAAGAAGTTCTTCGCTGCGAACACACTTCCTGAAATCATCAAGTCGTATCCGAATCAACGGAAAGGCTTTAAGCAGAGCGATATCGATAGAGGTGCGTTTCCCTATCTCATAAAGCACGTTTTATGGAGATTGACATTCGAGTATCCACCTTTTTAGAAATGCAAAATCGGATCTCTTTCATCGACTTTGTGCAGGGCTTGCTTAACATGAACCCGATCGAGAGATGGACGCCGCAGCAAGCGCGCCAGCATCCATTTGTGATCAACGAAGTTTTGCGAGCGCCGTATGTTGCACCTATGGGACCGACATCATCACGAGTTGGTGCTCTGGCGTCTACGCAGCAACCGCCCGCTGCAAACAACGTGAATGCGGATCGTCCATATGGCGGGCTTCCACCAACTCCTGCTCGAGCAAGCGCAAGACAGTATCAGGATGCTGCAAGCTATCAGCAGCACTTGAATCAACAGCAAGCGCACGTAGCTGCCGCGTCAGCCAGTGCCTACAGACAAGCTCAATACTCGCACAACCCTTATGCACCGCAGCAAGCTCAAGTGGGTTCGCCAAAACAGCCGACCTCCTTCTCGCAGCAGCAACAAGGCCAGCCGCAATTTGCCCCTCCACGACTTCCAGCGACGACTGTACCCACCATTCAGACTCAGCAGAGAGTACACCAGCCCCCTGCTATCGTACACCATTCACCTTCGTCTTCCATGGGCTCGATCAACTACTCTAGTACTGCAATCCGCAACTCCTCTTCTGGACCTCTTTCCCCCATTATACCTACAAACCCTCCCGCTGCGCACGCATACTCATCCAGAAATCGCTCAGGCACCTTTTCGCAACTTGATGTACCGCCTGCACTTCAGAAGCTAGGGCTGGACCTCAGCTCGTACAAGGCAATCGGTACACCGCAACTTAGACGAGACGATCAGCGAGCAGCTTGGGAAAGACGGCACGGTGTCGATGCTTCCCAGCTAGACAGGCGGCGCTCACTCAAGCAGGCCAACCCGCATCTTGAGCACCTTGAGTATTATGCTCAATCTGGTCAGCCGGGGTACTACTATGCTAGTCCTGCAAGTTTATCGCAGCCTTTCTCGGTTGTCGTAGACCCTAGAATGCAGGACCATGCAGTCTCGGCAGTGACGGTTCCGCCGCAAGTGTATGCGGGCGCGCCGGGTACAAGGTATGCCGCTCCACCACAAGCAATGCCTATGCAACAGCTGCCTCTGTCAGCTGGTGGCGCAACGCCCTACGACACTTTCGACCAGTACGATCTCAGAGATGGTCTCAATACGATGCTTCATCAGCCGCTCGTCCCCACCTCACAGCAGCATCAGCAGAGAGGTGCAAACCCGCCTACAGCGTACTTTGGCAATCCTCAGCTACAAGCTGCACCGGGAGGCATGTACGGCCAGGTGTCTCCGTACGGAGGGCCACAGAGCTCGGCTATGAAGAATGCAGACAATCTGCTGAACGGAGATCTTGGCTCTTTGAACCAGACGACGGGAAAGCAGCGCAAATCAGATGCGCAAGTGTGGCCTTGATGGTGATAGGCGTAGAAAGCCTAACTCAAATTTTACCAGTTCTATGATAGTCTAGATTCAGGGCTGTGATATTCGAATAGTCTTGTCCAAACCGCACGATACTACGGTGTTATCTGGAAGCACGCATAGATCGCTTTATTTTTCATGGCGGAAGCAGGAGACACCGGGAAGTCAGTTGGATTGTCGTATCATAGATGTCGGGTCGAGAGTCTTACCGAATGACACTGCTCCCACGATCTGCTGCATACCGTGCTCTCAATGATTCGCTGCCCACTTCCTCATCTTGTGCTGCAGCAGCAACACCATGCGATGGGATTGAGCACTTTGTCTTTCCGTTTAAATCCACTATCCGGAGTATACCGTCATCCGATGAGACAGCTACGCCTGAACCATCTGCTAGCCAGGCATGGCGTGGATTCGAGAATATTGACTGTTCTGCATTTGTATATAGAGTTTCTCGTAGACGTTTTGCAGAGTGGAACGGAAGGATCATAATGCGTGAGATGGGTGTATCAGTCTGCAGTGTGATTGCCCGGCCGCAGGGGTGTATCGCGATTGACAGACTAGCGGCGAAACACTTCAGTCAGCATGCTACTATACCAAGACAACAGAAGTGTCGCCTACATGCAGAAGCTGATGTGCGAGTCTAGATTCTCATTGAGATTATAGCTTGACATCTCGAATTCTGCATCTCCGGCCAAATTTATATAATGCAGCTGATTATCATCCCTTCTTGAGAAGACCAGGTATGAAGATTCCGGGAGAAAGACAGCGGCTTCTGGATTGGATGGAAGCATCTTTTCCCATCGCAGCTTGTATGCGAAAGTAGGTTGATTCGCAAACTCGTCTGCATCAAGAGACCGTTCTGCAGGCGGTGTGACTATTACTTCATATAAGCAGATCTTGCGATCGTAGCCAAGCGAGCAGAACCAAAGGCCATTGTCGCTCCATGCGATGCGTATCACGCTGTTCATTCTGGATCAGCCTTCCGATCTAGCATATATACTCGCGAGGAGACAGACGCACTACTTCGAGTGTACCTTGTTATTGGATACCTCCCTTGTGAGAAGATTGGTAATTGAGTACGATCCATCCATTGCGCCGCTTAACATAAGCCAAGGGTACACCGGATTCATCTTGATACTGAGAGTGACAGAGGAACAAGGCTCGAAGCTGTCTTCCAGCGTCCAGTCGCGCGTATTCGTGAAGCATATCCTCTTGTCGGTGGAAGACGTGACGATGCATGGTATCCGCTCGCTCCTGTAGCTTGCGGTCGCTGTATCGAACGTCCTTCTGGGTAATTGGCAGTATGCGACGCTCAGGATGGCGCTCAAGTGAATATCTCGAAGGGTACGAGTAACGCGATGAGGTAAGATGGGAGTAATGGACTTATGCCAGTCGAAAGCCTGGGCTTTCTGAACATGAACATTGAGATCTGCTTCTGCGAGCTTGTCAGATATCGCCTGCTGGTCGAGCCAGAGCTGTACGAGCTTCTTGAGGTCCAAAGGCAGCGCAGGACCAGCACCAGACGACGACGACGGCGGCGCCTCAGCCTGGAAAGCCACCAGAGTTTGCGTATATCCGCTGGAAGAAAGGTACTCTGCGACGAGCTGGCGACATTGCTCGGCGATGGTAGAAGAATCGCCCATAATCTGATACAGTACTGACGAGAGCCTGACCTTTCAAGACGATATCGATATGGTCAAACGCAAAGCTGATGCAGAACTTGATGTAAATGAGCAAGAAGTACCGCTGAAACGCAAGAAAGTCGTAGCGAGCGACTTCAAACCTGTCGAAGCTGCCATCTTACCCGATAATGCTCGCCTGGATCTCGAAGATAGCGAAATCTACTATGTCAAGGATTTCATAGACTCCAAGCTTGCTAAACGATGGTACAAAGGGCTGCTGGAGCTAGAAGCCTGTGCGAACGCCTACCTCTGATGCTCGTTCTCCGGCTATTTCTGACATCAAGGTTTAGGGTACCAGCCTACGCTTCGTATGTACGGACGTAGCTTCCTGCAGTCTCGTCAGATTGCTGCATACGGATCCGAAGAAAGTCCAGAAACCCTCAAGTATTCCGGAACAGAAGTGCCCTTGCAGAAAGAGCATCCTCCGATTCTGCAAGAGATTCAGAGATATGTCGAGGACAAGCTGCACACCTCCTTCAACCACTGCATGCTCAATCGGTATGACGATGGATCGGTCTACATTGGGTCACACAGTGACAACCTCGGTGAGCGGACTGAATTATTCCATCTTCCAAATGGTCTAACATTCAGCATCAGAAAACTTATGTATCGCATCAATATCACTCGGCGCCGAGCGTGACTTCATCCTCCTGCATAAGAAGCCGCCGCCTAGTGCTGTAGTGACGAAATACAGAAAACGCTGGCCTTTGGCAAACGGTAGTTTGGTCATCATGCAGGGCCAGACGCAGAAGCATTGGAAGCATGAGATTGTCAGTTAGCAACTTTTCCCGCCTACCGCTTTAATGCTGACTCTACCGCAACAGCCGAAACAACTGAGAATCAAGCAAGGCCGGATCTCACTCACCTTCCGCCAGCTCATCGACAAGAAGTAAACAAGGCACTGGCTCCTGCAAATGCGTCGAGTCCGAGTGCCATTGTTCCAGCTGTGCACCTGTTGCTCCCCTTGATGCTTTCCACCTCCGACAATCGACTGGATGGCACTTGAGCTTGGTTTCATACACTCAACAATCCGATGACGACAGTATATAGTGCATATCAACCACCCGCAGAGCGGAGCGTTCGTGAGTTGCTATCCCAGCAATGACCAAATACAGCGAGGATTGACGAAGACATCACCCAGGTTTCGGGTCCCAAAGGACAATCCCTACATCCGGAAACTCTTATGTAACCGGTCAGCTATACAAGCAAGCGCAATCAACAGACAGTAGCAACGCCTACGGTGCCCGCCGGACATATGCGCATTTCATGACTTCGCCTGCGCCCATGACCGAGCAACGACAGCCGCTTGGACAATCCACTTCGTATAAAGCGACCCCTCGACCTGCACTTTCCAGCCGACCAAGCCAGGCAGCATCAGCGCCAATCACACGAAAGGGAAATGACTATTTCGGATTAGCTACGGTGAGTTGCTCGAGTGACTTTATTAATGTCTGTGCTTACGCATAGTCGGCAGTCGCAAACTCCAAGACCAGCGCAATCTGCCCCTGCACGCGAGCCGCCACGACTGGGAGGGCCCAAGTCGTTCAATACCGAATCGCTTCTTGTAAGCATTACACTCCACTGATCACATTGCGGGCGCCTCTGACAAAACATGTGCGTGCCAGAACAATTTCTTGTCTTTACCTCCCTTGACAGTGACTTTAGAAGCGCTCTTCTATTACGATAGCACCTCATCATGCTGGTTCCTCGCGAAACATCTGCCACTACATCTAGTCAAGGCCGTCAGCTACGAGCCTCGTCAATATGTCGATGGCATCGTTCCTCCTCAATGTATTTCAGCAGGTTTCATCCAGCAGAAAGTGCATATCAAGCATAACCAATTCGATCAAACTGAGAGGAAAGATAATCAAGACAAGCAGAGCGCTTTGCATATGTATGGAGCAAAACAGATTGATCAATGGGGTAAGAAGATACGAGTACGAGCGGAGATCGACTACCCTCGTAAAATGGCATGGTTCGGTGCAAGACCACGTCAGAACGGTAAGAAGGTATTTACTGTCATCGGCGCTACGACCAGTGAGGTGCACTCTTATCCTTCTGGGTAACGATGACTAATGATTGCTCACTCGATAGCATGGGACATGTTTCCAAACATACCGAATCTACCTTCAAACTACAACGGCAATCGCCAGAATTCGTATGTCACGAAATGAGCAGACGTCCCGCGATGGACTAGCTGGTCATGTACGTAAATTGTCACGCATAGCTCTACATAGATCAAAGCAGCAGGTCTGCACTACATTCCTCCAAATAGGGAAGCTAGCTAGTATGCATTATAAGCTGCTCGTGAGTCAACTGAATCTGCCTACGAAACTGCTCTAATGGAGTACGGTTCACTCCGCCAACTTGAGGCGACCCAAGATGCTGTACGTCAGCTTGGGCGAAGCATTGAGCGTGGTCCCATAAGAGACATAGATCTTGGAGGACGCTTCCATGGTAGCTCGATACATTGACCCTTTGATCGAAGGTCTTTTGCATGGGCTCAGATGCTAAGATGGCATTTGCGCACTTGACTGCATGAGACAGACTGAAGATGTATGGCTTGTTGGCGTGTGCTAGGAGCTTGATCAGCTGGGAGTATTCGTCGTAGCTGGCTGATTCCATAATCTTGGACGGAGTGCCGGACATGGACGAGGCGCCTAGATGGACAGGTGTCAGCCTGGAATCTGCATGGGCTAGCAGGAGCCTTACTGGATTTTCGACGCTGTGTTGGAGCTGATGCGGCCTGTGCTACAGAAGATCTGTTGAAGATTCGAGCACCCTGCATGCGAGGAGTCTGCATGTCTGGCTATTGGAACAGAGCTCTACCGGAAGTTTGGTGTGGTTGGATGTAAGCAGGAGCGACAAGACGCTTTCAACATGCAGCCTTGTCGTCAGTCTCCAGGCACAGCACAGGCACAAAGGGTAATCCCTGCAGACTTTGAGAAGTCAGACAGTCATAATGTCTTGATCAAGAGGGATCTTGCGAGGAAGAGGTCGTTACTTAGATATCGATGAGCTCAGGCGCGGCTACTCCGACATGACAAGACAGCTGTCATGCCTCCAATCAGTACTGGTACTGAGTATAACGGGCTGTCAGTACAAACATAGACGGAGTTCAGTGGAACCGTGAGCAGACTGGGATACCGGTATCTTCTTCGTTCGTTTCATGTAGGTATGTTCCGCGGCTATCCGTGGTCGCATTTAACCGGGAAGGTGCTTCTGAACTCGAGCTTCTTGTTGTTTCTTCTTGTCTCGTCAACTCGCATCTTAACCTCAGCCTAGATCTCAACTCATATCACAAGTATTTACCATGGCAGAAATCGTTCAGAAAAGTAGGCATATCTCCGCCTTGTTCAGCTGTTCAGCTGTAAGAGCTCACGGTATCGACCTCTTCGCAATCAGTTCAAGCCGTCGTTGGAGGAATTATTCCTATCAAAGTAAGGTCTAGCTTACTGCCTCATACAGTAGGCATCTGCAGGCTGTATGGTCGCTGAATGAGCGTGTCAAGGTCGGAGACAAGCTCGCTACCGGCATCAAACTCAAGGAGTAGGCTTTGTGCTTCGTAAGAAAGTGTGCTTTTGAACGCTGACACTGCTCGCTCAGACACTCCCCGTACGCGCGTTTCTAGGATGCTGCCGACTTTCTAGGAAACTTACACTATCTTTTCCTTCCTTCTCTCTTCTCCTCTGTCAGTGCAAGCGCCAATGTAGACCTTGACAATACCCCAGGCAAGATAATCATCGTCGGTGTCCCTGGAGCTTTCACGTATGTCGGGCCTGCGTCTAGAAAGCTTTACGGCTTCAGCTGAAACCACGTCTTCTTGATGACGTGTGTAGCTCTACCTGCTCTACTCAGGTCCCTGGATACGTCAAGAACTTGGATGCCATCCTCGCTAAGGGTGTCTCCGCCATCTACGTCGTCTCCGTCAATGACCAGTATGTATTTTCTCGCAAAACAAGCACGAGGCAGTAGCTTATGCTATATCCATCTCTAGATTCGTAATGGAAGCATGGAAGGAGAAGCTCGGTGCTGCAGACAGCCCCAAGGTTCACTTCCTTGCTGATGACGCTGGCAAGTGGACCTCTGCTGTTGGAATGTCCTTCGACGCTAGTGCCATTCTCGGTACTGCTCGTTCAAAGAGTAGGCACATCAGACATCCCTCACGAATCATGCCATGGCTAAGCACTTCCTCATCTTCCTGCAGGATATGTCCTCCTCGTTGAGGATGGAATTGTAAAAGAGCTCGAGATCGAAGATGATGTTGGTCAGGCCACTGTTACAAAAGCAGACAACTTCATGTCCAAGCTTTAAGTACACTCGGCAATCTACGATAAAGAGAAAGTCAGTTGGCAAGAGCGGAAGCCATGAGTCGATAATAGAATCTGTTTAGACTTCATGTCGCTAGACTTACAAGCACTATGAATGAAAGCAATAAAAGCCTTGAAGCATCCTAGACGTGCCTTGCCACTTTCTGTCTTTCTCCTTCTTTCGCCTAAAAAACTCGTGCTCAAGCAATTGCGATATGCCTATCTCGAAGGTCGGCAATCCATGCTATGGGACTTCTAGATATAACACTACTAACATGACTTCTGCTGCTCTCCTGTCCTTTCCCTTCCTCTGGCGCTGTCAAACCATGTCCTTCTCGAAAACCCAATCGACTTTGGCTGGCTCAAATCTTTGTCTTGATATGCAAAACGACTTGCACCATCTTCATACCGCTTCACAATTTACATGGAACTGTAGAAGGACCGCAGAAATCGCGACCAGAAAGCGGCCGAAGCAGCTGGCACGCGTGCCAAATTGACAGCAAGCGGTATTCCCGTCAAAGCAGAAAAGGAGAAGATCCAATGCAAGGTGGGCCATCCTCCTCCTCCTCAAGGGACACAGTAAGCGATACGTCTTGCTAATGTCGCTACGAAATGCAGGTCTGCAAAATCGAGATTGAGAAGGAAAAGAAGAAATTCCTTGAAGACCATGCGAGCAGTAAACACCCAAAGGTAGAGCTTCCTTATCATCTTCGGACTATATCATGACCCAGGCTGACTACTTGCTTGCTACAGAATACCTTCGCGGACTGCTTCACCCTATAACGCAAGGCTTTCACTACCTCTTTCCGTTAGGTGTCGCATTGGATGAGCATGCGCCTCAATGTAGAGCACCAAACCTCTGCTACAGAAGCAAGATAGCTCTGTTTATCCCCTTTACGCTTTCTTCATACAGTTGTTGTACCAAAACATCTATAAGCAATGACAATCGTTTCTGAAATTGGCTACTACGGCATAAACAACATCGGAAAGAATGTAAAGGACTAAATCACATATGTCGGCTTCTGCGACGTCTGTTTCTAGAGGTCGAGGTTCTGCCAGATACTCGGACGTGACGCTTCGTAGATGCTTTGGCTCGTATCTCGGCGAGATGGTCCAGTAGAGCTTTCAAGGCACCAGTAGGCTTGTTGTCGCTAGCTTTGCCGAGGCCGACAGGTCGGTGATGAGGGCAGGGTCGATGCTTGGTAGCGCTCGCATCTGGTATTTCTGCAGCTGAGGATGCTTCGACGACACTGGCAGCAGTCACTTCTGGAGATGGAGGTAGTGAGACTGATGAAGCCTTTGTGGGCGGACAAAGCAGCCGGCAAGCTGGGCTACCGAGCTGGGCCTGAAGAGCGGAGGGCATGAAGGTACTTGAGGCAGTGCCGGGTGCGCATTGCGAGCATAGATTGTTGAGCACGGGTCTTGAGTTGTATAGGACGAGCATGATAAAGCATAAAGCGAGCGCTGCTGCTGAGCGTAGCGTACGAGTCTTGCTGGAAGGATTTGGTAGTCCCGATGAGACATGGCTTGTTTCCTTGGATGATAGCATGAGTGTGCTCTCGGCTACTTTCTCGTCTAATGTAATCTCGCAAGTCTGTACGCTGACTGAGACACGGGACGATGTGATTGGGTCGGGGAATGGTGGATCCATGTTGGCAGGGACTCTGGGCAGGATGGGAGATGCAGGAGAAAGAGAGGAGAGAGAGCAGACACAAAGAGAGCAGAGACGGTTCAGCAAAGTCAGTGGTTGCTCAGTCAGTATCGGCTTGTCGGAGCTGGCGCTTGTCTGAAAGCGCGCTCTTTCCGTGATCAGGCTCCTTTGAGGCTGAGTTAATCAGTACGATGTGTTAGAATCATCATTAGTATTTCAAGTAAAATGTTGTTTAGCTTTTGTAGTTCGCCAGTTGCCATGTTGTCAAGCGTATCAAGTTGCTGCTCCTTGCCTCTCACCTTGCCCAAGACTCGCCCTAACCCTCCTTCAAGATGAGCTGTAAGACTGCCTTTACCGCAAATCAACACTTTCTGAAGTAACAAATACTGATGTATCTACCCTGCTATGCACAGTCCGATGTGAGTGCGCGCCGTCTGGTTCTTGTTCTTTCCCAGCTTGGACTGCCTGGCCTCTGCTCGCAAATGCGACGTAAATCATGCAAGAAGAGCTACAAATGCTATGCTATATGGACGATATCCAGCTCCATGTCATCGTATGCGATCCAGAGAAGACGGCGGACCTCTGTTGGCGCTCTAGCCTGGGCATTCCACGTAGTTCCTGTCATGGACTGGACAGCTCTGCAGCCGTGTCGCAACGAGCAGAAGATACACACAATACTCTCCATGAATATATAAGTCTAGGGCCGAACTCAAGCTGATGCTTTACCTTCCGTGGTGCCTGCCTTGTCTAGTCCTCGAGCTCGTCCGGTACGCGCACTTCGTTCGCAAGACAAGATGGCACATAGCTAACGAATCGTACTCTTTCTTAGACCCTTCATGGGCATCCTGCCCGAGATCCAGGCGGCCGACAGAAAAGTAGGCGGTCTATCTGCCCTTACCTCCCCAGGCCATTAGCTGACCTTTCTATTGTTGTATAGGTCCCCTTCCAACAGAAGGTTTGTTTGATGGCATCATGACTTCAATTATAGCTGCGCCAGGCTCACGCGTCTTGCTCGAAATCCAGGTCGGTTGGACGGCTGTCACTCTCCTCATCTACCTGGTCTGCTCGCAGATACCCTTATTCGGTATCGTGTCGAGTGATTCTTCAGGTAAGCTTCTTCCATCTTTATTAGGGGCGCAATCCTGACGATATACATGGCTTCTAGATCCCCTCTACTGGATGAGAGTCATTCTCGCATCCAACCGTGGTACTCTTATGGAACTTGGTATTTCGCCCATCGTTACCTCGTACGACCATATCAACTGTTATCTTACTGGACTGAGGCTAACATGCACTTCGCAGCGGCATGATCATGCAATTGCTTGCTGGCGCCAACCTCATCGAAGTCGACTTCAGCTTGAAGGATGACAGAGCCCTCTTCGGAGGAGCTCAGAAGCGTGAGTAACCGCACTACGCCGTGCCATGACCCTATCTGACGACCAACATGGATGAATTTCTAGTCTTCGCCATCCTTATCTCGTTCGGCCAAGCTACAGTCTACGTTCTTACAGGTCTTTACGGTCAACCTAAAGATCTCGGTGCTGGTATCTGCCTTCTGCTCATCCTTCAATTGATGATCGCTGGTCTCCTTGTCATTCTGCTGGACGAGCTTCTGCAGAAGGGCTACGGTCTCGGATCCGGTATCTCACTCTTCATCGCTACCAACATTTGCGAGTCGATCGTCTGGAAGGCACTATCCCCTACGACCATCAACACTGGACGTGGCCCCGAATTCGAAGGTGCACTCATTGCCTTGTTCCACCTTCTCTTCACGAGAAACGACAAGACCCGCGCACTCAAGGAAGCTTTCTACCGCGAGAGACTGCCCAACATCATGAACCTCCTCGCAACTCTCGTAGTTTTCGCAGCCGTCATCTATCTTCAAGGTTTCCGAATCGAGATCCCTGTCAAGAGTAACAAGAACAGAGGTCAGAGAGGTACATACCCCGTCAAACTCTTCTATACTTCAAACATGCCTATCATGCTCGAGTCGGCTTTGACTTCAAACGTCTTCATCTTGTCGCAAATGCTCTTCAACCGATTCCCCGAGAACCTCCTCGTCAGGCTGCTAGGTACATGGGAGGTAGGTTGTCATATACATATGTCCGTATCTTATTACATCGATTCTGACATATCGGTCATAGCCGCTCGAGGACTCCGCCCAGCTCTCAGCCGTCTCTGGAATCGCCTACTACATGTCACCACCCCACACCATCAAGGAAGCTCTCATCGACCCCGTCCACACCGCTATCTACATAACATTCATGTTGACCGCGTGTGCCCTGTTCTCCAAGACATGGATCGAAGTCTCCGGCTCCGGACCTCGCGATGTCGCTAGACAGCTCAAGGATCAACAAATGGTCATGGCTGGACATAGAGAGGGCTCGATGTACAAGGAACTCAAGAGAGTCATCCCTACCGCTGCCGCTTTCGGAGGTGCTACTATTGGTGCACTCTCTGTTTGCGCTGATCTTATGGGCGCTCTCGGTTCCGGTACCGGTATCCTCATGGCCGTCACCATCGTATGCGCTCCATCATAATCTCGTCATACAAACGCTGATGCAGACTTTCCGCAGATTTACGGCTTCTTCGAGATGGCTGTCAAGGAGCAGTATGCTGGGCCAGAGATGGCTGCGCTCGGCGACATGTTCTGATCGCATCAACCTGACATGATTGGAAGAGAAAGGAAGGAAGATGCAGGCGTGTGCACCTGTCCAGGCAGAGAAACAACAGGAGAGAAGAAAGGCTGAAGGAAAACAGTTCAGCGGGACGAACTACAACCTGAATAAGACGTAAAGATTGAAGAGGGAAAGATGAAAGAGAAAAGGCAGTTCTTGCGCTGCTATAAAACGATTTATTCGCAATGCGTGTTTGTCTTTCCTGCGCAGCATAGTATTTATTCATCGTTTAACGACAGTAAAGCAAGCAATGACATTTCAGTCAAAGGTTTGCTCTGATCCGCGTCGTACTTAAGACTATCCAACTTCACAACAACACTACTGACTACTAGATGCTGATGACCATCTTCCTTGCATTTCACCGTAACTCTGCCAAAGACATCCTTCCGACCTGCTTCAGCGCGTTCCCAGGTACTTGTAAAGCATGATTATCCCGAGCATTGGCTTGCTTCGCAGTACTAGCTGCTAGCGGGTTCCTAGGTGGCGCTGCTGCTCTTGAAGCCTGCAGGTGCTTCACTGATACTCCGCCTACTGCTTTGTAAGAGCTGATCTCTGACCGCAAAGCTTCTATCTGTCTATTTGCTGAAGACAGCTCAGACTGGGTTGCAATATGTTGCTGGGACGCACGCGAGTCAGCATCATGGAAGCTCTTTCGGGCAGTAGGTTACGCATCACCTTCTTCAAGCCCGCCAGCTCGTTCCGTAATCTATCCATATGCCTTATGCGTTGCCCAGGATTGTTGTGTCCAATGAGCTGCGCATTGAGCTGGGCCAGCTGATTGACATCTTCCTCAGCCAAATCTGCCGTCCTCATCAATCTGTCCAGCGCTTTTAAAAGCTCTTCATGCGTCTCTTGCAAAGAAGCATAATCGATAAGCTCATTTGTCAAACTCTCGACTTGGGTATTCAGGTGAATCTCTGTGGCCTGAGCTGCCTGAAGAGAAGTCTCGAGAGCACGACATTGTTCCTTCTGTTCATGAAGTTCCGCCTCTTGCGCTTTCTTGCCAGCGAGCGTAGCTTCAAGGCGTTCTTGTGTCTGCGCATGATCGACTTGCAGTGCTTCGAGTTTTGCGTGCTTATCTTCCATCTCTGCTTCCTGTTCACCTAAAAGCTCTTGTGCAGCTTGCATATCTTCTACCAATTTGGCGTGCTCCCGCTCAAGCGCATACTTCTCCATTCCCATATCTTCCAATGCTTTGTTGGATTTCTCATAAGCTTGTGAATGTAGATGTCCCTCTTTGATGCAACCGGCATAGTACTCGCGCTCCATCTGCCATTCTGTTTGAGCGGACTCATAGCGCTCAACCATGGCGCGCGCCGCTTCATGCTCCTCCTTGATCAAAGCCTGGTAGTGCTTTTGAGCTGTGTCATGACGGGCGTTGTCTAGCTCGAGCGTGTTTGATAATTCTTCCAGATCATCTTCGAGCTCTTCGTTTCGCTCTTGTAGCAGATCCTTCTCTTCCTCAAGAGACATGACGAGCTCGATCAGTTGAGCTACTTGATCCTCTTTCTCGAGCAGCTTACGCTCCAGGCGCGTAATACGGAGGTTGGATGGTAGGTTATCCTCTTGCAGCCGTGCTTGAGCGGACTGATACCTTTGCTGGAGAAGTTGCATATGTGCTGACGCATGGGCGCCAAGAGTAGAGGCTTGCTTGCGGCTTGCAGCGTCTAGATCGGCGTAACGCGTTCTCTGATCCTCCAAGACCAGCTGCAACTCGGCATACTTAATTGCTTGTTCTTCGCATTCCCGCTCTTTCTCCTTCAGCTTCTGCTCCACGTCTCCCTTACTTGCACGTAATCTCCCCAACTCATCGCCCAATCTTCCGACTTCGCGAGTCTTAGCTATTCCCTCTGCACTCAGCTTTGCTTCCGCTTCTTGTGCCGACTTGACTTTCTTCTCCAGGCCATCGATCTGGGACTTATAGCTGGCTATAGAGTCAGCATGTCTGGTCTTTGAGGATGCATGCTCTGCTACGAGATTATCAAATTTCTGGCGGAGTCCGGGTAGAAGTGCCAGCTGTTCTTTGGCTTTCTCGAGATCGGATTGTAGGACATGCTCGCGTCTTGTTGCAGATTCTGTGCACAGGCTTCATTCTCAATATAAGCAGGGCCTACTGCGACCACTCGCACTCACTGGAATCTTTCTTGAGCTTTTCGACCTCTGTCTGGGCAGTCTGCAACTCGGCGATCTTGCGTGTCTGTTGTGCTATCTGCTGTTCTAGTAGCTTCACTCCTTTTGCATGCTCTGACGTGAGCTGTACCCGTAGTGCTTCAAGCTGTAACAATGTCACGTGGAAATTGCATGTCAGTCGGTGTTTGCTGCTTGAAGGGAGCAAGCTGGCATACATTGTGCTTTGCTATCTCGTTACTGTTGATGTTAGTACTTGCTTTGAGCTTGCTGTATGCCATCCCATCGTCGTTTGCCGGCGCGAGTTCTGTTTGTTTACATGGGCCAAAACAGAGTCAGAAGACTGTCATTTCTTCTGTATAGAAATCTAGCGCACCGACGCCATTGTTCTGAACGTCCTTGAATCGCCTGTCTTTCTCGAGAAATGCGCCTTTCTTTCGGTTTTCTGGCGACAGGATCGTGTAGGCTGCAGGACCAGGGACGCCGCTGTCTGGCGCAGCAGTGAAGCGCGGTGCTTTTGCGAACATCGAAGAACGCTGTTGATGATGATCCTACTATCCAGAAGTCTAATAGTATTTGTTTAATTTCGATGTAAAGAAGACCTTTGGACTTTCTTGAAACAATCCAATTTCTTGACAGCGAAAACTGATGCTGTGACTATGCGCTGACTGCTTTGATGTACGATGTCGAGCTCTATCTCGCCTTGGCTGTCGAAAGCTGTTGAAGAGTACCGAAACAAGCACCGCGTCAATCTCAGCTTCGAGCATAAAGGCGGCTACGTCCAGATCGTCCAGGTTAGGCTGATGTTATCCGCATTTAATGTCAAGACTTTCTCCATGCTCAATTGTCCGTATGCTCCCTTGTTCTATGCCTCCAGTTCACAAGCTATCGCGACAAGCGAAAGCCAGAGTATGATCAGCTCGGCGTATGGGCCTATGTTCACGATAGACAGTTCAGAGTACTCGTCAAGTTTGAAGCATCCGCGATAAATGAGTTCGAGAGGTGCGGTGGAGCCGTCCTGAACCGAGCCTTCCGGAAGTGACTCCTTCTGCATGGTATTCTCAGAAACCACGATTCCTTCACTTCATACAAGGGCGGGCTTTTTCAAATACGTTCCTTTCGCTTTCAATACACATCAAGCTATGTCGACCGGGTACCTTCAAGTGCTCAAATTGATTTCGGACCCAAAGAGCGCAAGATCATTCTCTCAGTAGACTCTTTCAGATACCTGTCTTCCAAAGGCGAGGGTGACTGGTCGCCTTCCGCAAGAAATTTTGATCTTCTGGCGGCTGCCTGGATACGCGATATAATGCTGGACGAGGAGGAGAAGAAGGGAAACAGCATCGGCGGGAAGTCGTTAATGCAGTCAAAGGTATGTTAGTCTAGTCTAATCATCGCCTTTCCAGACTAACTTTTTCCAACATCCGAAGCCCGCCCAAGACGATGTCGTGAAAGCAGTAGCCGATGAGGCTCGTCGGAAAGTTATGCGCAAAGGTGGTAAGTCAAAGGAAACCTGCTGCGGTGTCCTATCTAAGGTTATGATACTTCAGGCAATGCGAGACAAGCTGCAGATACGGTCCACGAAGCTTCCGCTTCTACGTCAACTCCGATACAAGATAGAGCACATGCTACGCCTCTTTTGGAGACACCGTCTCCGTCTCAGAATCGTTCGCCAGACTTCATGTCCGCCCGAAAATTGGTCCAGCAGCAGAACGGAGATGACCAGATGGCAGACGGAGCAGCAGGCTTTACACCCACTAGACTGTTGCCTCATGCTAGTGCACGCAAGGCTGGAACAATACAAGACAGCATGATGCAAACAAACTTAAAACGCAAGAGAAGCTTGGACGAGCACGACCAATTTGATCTGGACAGTCCCGAACCTGAAGAGATGTTCACCCAATTCTCAGAAGAGGCTGCTCCTATCTCAGATCCACCTCCGCCTTCTAGCCATGCGAGCTCGCGCTCTGCATCGCCCGCATCCGATGACGATGGCCTACTGCTCAACAACGCGAGTATATTAGGAGAGACTCAAGGGCTATCTGTGCACACACAGGAGCGGATACGCACTCTCTTCAGACCGTCTATACCGCATGGAAAGACGTTCGAAGCTCTACTGCCGGAGAAGATACAGACTGTAAGCAACGCCAATACGGCCGATCTCAACCAAGTTGAGCAGGCAATCGTTCCATCCGAGCATACTTCCGGCGCGAAGAAGCGGAAGAAGTCCCGCCTTCCGCAATTTGAGCTTAGCTCACAGGCTTCGGATGATGAAGGAGCAGACCAGACTATGGTCCAAAACGATGAAGAACCTGACGTCTTGCCGGCAGAAGAGGTCGACGAGCAGGAGCGAGGCGACAATATCGATACTGAAATGGCCGACGTTGACGTACTTCAAACGCGAAAGTCGGCTGTAGAGGTCGAAGGTGACATGACGGTCACGATAGAAGGGGCTATCGTCATTAATAACGAAGCTGATCAACAGCAAGGTACTGAAGGACAACGGAATCTACCGCGAGATTCGACTGTCTTCGAGACACAGTCAGAAGCTTCAGAGGCCGAGTCCGCTTCAGACGAAGGCTTCGAATTTGTGAAGATCGTACCCGGTCTCACAGTCTCGCCTGTCCCCTTTACTTCGATCGTCAAACAGGAGCCCGCCGAGATGGAGCAAGTCGTCGGTCATCAGCAGCTGGATACCAAAGAGGCAGAAACAGTTTTGGAATTAGACCGATCGCAGCATGTTCGCGAAGACACGCTAGAGGAGGATCCTGATTTCGTCACCTCAAAGCTCGTGGAAGTCGATATCGACGCACTTCTCGATAGCCTGAACTCTCTGGCTGAGGATGAAAATGCTATCGAGTATGATAACGAGCTGCAAGCAGTCGATGACAGTCCAGGCGACGAAGCTATGCGCAATGTCATGGAGGTCTACAAAACTTTTGTCCAGATGGTGCAGAAGGACTGGTTTGATAGACTTGCGACATCGAAAGTCAATGCATCCCAGTCAGGCGCCAAAAAGCGTCGACCAGTATACGACGACGATGCTGAGGGGGCGCCTAATGCCACCAGGCAGCGATCGTCTTCATCCGGCAAAAGAGCTTCAGACACGCTTGCAAGACAGGGTTCGACGGCCGTATCTAGAGCGGAGACCGGACAGTCAGCGAGTCTGTCTCCTGAAAGGGCGGACCAGTCTACCTCGTTCAAGCCCCAATCTCGTAGAAAGTCGTCAAAAGCTTCTGCCTGGGAAAGCTCCAAGGGATTCTCCCTCGACAAGGCCAAGCCAAGAGGTTCATCTGTTGCATCAAGTGCAGGGCAGGCAGCGCGACTGTCGGAGCCCGTCCAACAACAGATCAACGAGACTCAGGCCTTGATTAAACGACATATCAGATCGATCGGTCTTTCGATGAAGGACTCTGTAGATCTGTGGTAGTGAGTGCGGAATAGCCTCAGCAGCAGCGTGGCTCTGACTTTCTATGACCTGCAGTTCCTGTTCAGGCGATTTTGAAGTAGCGAAACAGATAGCCCTCCACGACGTAGCGAAGAGTCAGGCGAGCGAGAGTTCGCAAGACCTCAACATACTTCCTCTTGCTGTTCAAACTGCCTACAAGTCTTGTTGGTCATACGAAGACGATCAGCTAGTCGAGAAGCGATCGAAAGATGTCGATCCACAGCATCAGCTGGATCTGGCGGATATTGAGCTGAGAAGAGGGAAAGGATCAGTGGAGAAGCGGCGTTTGTTCCTGAAGGAGGATCCGATAGCGAAGCGTCTCCCGCGAAAGGCTCGATATCCCTTCAATCTGTCGTAAGTAACCAACAAGCCAAGATAAAAGATGCTATGTCGTTGTACAACCGTATGCTTGCAGAAGGTAGTCAACAACGACCGAGACTGCACAGGCCAGGATGTCCGATGATGTTATGTAACAGGTTGAGCGAGATATACTACGAAACGTCTAGACCGATAACAGAAAGGTAGCTAATCGAGGTGGGTATAGACTTGCTGACTGAAAGATGCGTAAGAAATGCTGATGCTCACAACTCACTCTTGCGTTCGCTTGCGAAACCGCTGATAAAGGACAGACTCCGTTCAACGATAGCAAAGCAGGCTGCAATACTTGACCTGCAAGCATTGTAGAGCTTCGCCAATATGCTAGACAAGCGAGGACCGATAGCTGTGGTACCCGCTTCGGCGTGATAGACTGAATCTTGGATTGTATCGTGAGGATCCACCTCCACTGGACCCTGCTCCTCAGATGGCCGCGTCTTCTTTTCAGAAGCAGGCGCATCTGTATGTCTTGTAGGAGGAGAGAAGATAGCTGGCTCGGCATGTTCCTTCCCCTCCGGTCCTGACCGATTTGTTGATTGCGAAGGAGTCGCACTTTCAACGGCGTCTTGTTTCAGCTCCTCCTGCGAAGGTCGTCGAAGGACCAAGGGCGTCCCTTCTGCTTGGTCACGTTTCGCCCACATCTCTCTGAACTGCTCGACTGCTGCCAGGCTCTCCGAGAACCTATGGAGTGTCCAGACGAAGGCTACAATTTCGGATCTTCGGAGCTCAAAGTCATTGTTGAAGGTCGAAGAGGACGTGTCGTCACATGAAAAGAGTAGTTTGAGACCAGTCGCTACGCCTGTCACTTGGGTTTTGCCCCATAGTCGGCATTTGTCGCAGCCTACGCAATCCATGATGCGAGAGACATTCCGGAAATGCGATTTGAACTCCTGCTTCAAGATCTATAGAGTAAAAAGGTGTCTTAGCTATGGACCTGTGCATCTGGTGAATCCCGCTTCTTACCTTTGCTTCAGGCCCGCTGAACATGCTTGTCTCGTCAAAGGTCGCTTGACACGACTCAGCCTTGTCCAATAAGCCTGTGACAAGCTGCTTTGTGCGAGTATCGACTCCTTTGTCTCCAGTATTATAGTTATATTGACGGAGATACGGCGCAGCTTTGGTGAGCGCACGAAGCATGAGAACATAGTTGAAGTACACATTTTGTAGGCGTTCGGGATGTTCTGCTATGCGTGTGATGAAGCATGCAAGGTTGGGCTTCCATTGTCCGGTCTCTTGATCAAGGTATTCGGCGCAGATATGGATCGAGATGGAGGCGTGAAGTCCTGATATTCTAGCAAGGTTAAGATAGCACTCAAAATACAAGAAAAGGGTACGTACCTGAGATCAAGCGATAGTAGACACGCTTCTCCAGACACTGCTCCTCATCTTGTGTATCTCGCGGTGCAGCCAAGCCAAGATTGCCCATCAGACTCCGAACACTCTTTGACCTATCTCCAAGTAGACTTGACTGCAGATATCCAGAGCCTCCGCTCTCCTGACCCCGAGATGGAGCCATGAAAGGCACCACATCGAAGCAGTTTTCTTCGTAGATGGCTTTCCAGACCTTGTTGGCGGATGCGCCGGCATAGCCTGTAAAGCGTTCAGGGTTCTCATATAGATCCACGTAGATGTCATCTGATGAAGGCGAATCTTCGTCAAGAACGCAGAAGTCTGAATCTTTGGCTAAGGCTCCTTGTAAGGCATTAGGAAAAGCGAGCGCTTCTTTGACCTTGCCAAGTGTTCCTGATTTCCATGCCTCTGGAACATGGTCCTGGGACAGAAGCGCAGATGACAAATGGTCAGCATAGCCCAAACATGAATTCTGCGTTCGCCCACTTCGTCCGTCTCCTGGACCGCGCATGCACGGTTCATGCAACTACCATCTTCTTGCCAGAACGCGCACTCTTGAAACAGATTGACTTTCTGGAACCGGAAGAAAGGGAGCTGAATAATCTCGTCGAGCCGGCTTGCGAGGTCGTTGTTGACATCTTCTACTGTCTGATAGTCGCAGCATGCATCGTGTATAAGTCCAGTTGGCTGTAATGTCCCCCTTCACGTCAGTAAAGCCTTTCTTTCCAGATGACCAACGTGTCATGATCGCGCAATCTACCTTGCAACTCTTCTGGTTTGCGACGTTTCCTTCGAGCACCGTTTCGAAGAAGTCAGCTCGCGGCGCCTGGAGCCCATCCTTCCACGACGACGGAGCTGCTGTCGCGTTTTGACATAATCCCAGGATCGTGACCAGTCCCAGAGCAAGCGCCAGCTTCGACGTTGATGTCCTCCCAGATCTGCCAGAAGCTGCGAACGTGCGATTCCTCCTCATTGATGCGCGATGTATGCAAGCAACAACGAGACCGACGAAGCGGACCTTTCAAGATGCTCAAGGTGGCAAAGCGAGATGTCGACGTGTCTACGTGGATGCACGAAGAAGATCTCGATTATTATGCTGTGATATACTACATGCATCTCGCACAGCAGCTCCTCGAATCCATGGCCAGCTTCAGCCTCTGAGTTGCGTGAACCGTTTGCCTGCTACCTTAAACGAGGTCACACTGAACGCTGCCTAACTTCTGTACCGCTGCTTGAGTGGAAAGCCTGTCCCTTGCTCCAGAGGACTTCCCATGCCAGCTATGCTGTGGGAAAAAAAGCTTCCTTACCCTAGTCTCGATGAAGAAAGGCCAATTGTCCTTTCTTTCCTCTCGTCAAGCTACTGAAACTCGTTCGCTCCTACGGATGTTCCCTTGGCTTCTGTCCAAGCGCAAAGCAAACCCTTCCAGTAGAGCAGCGACTCGATACGCCCAAGCCCTTGAACAAGTACAACAAACATCATGTCATCTACCTCCTTGAACGAGCAGACGGGTACGCTTAAGCAGCGCGCTCAGTCTAGCGCGCATGATTCCTCCGACAGACATGGACGACAGCCCACCGGCCTACGACGCGCTCGGACGTACGAGGTCCAGGGCGATACCGGTGAAGACATCGTTGGTCCTTTCATTACAGGGACCGATGAAAAGGGCAAGCATCTTATGGAGTACGCGATCAAATGTCCGTATACCGAGGTCGAAGTACACCACAGCAATGGAACCATAGAGAAGATCAAACGTATGTACATTCTTGATTCTTTGATATCGAAGCTCACTAGGCTGACTAGAGGGCATTATTCATCAGGAGGAAAAGGTTTCAATGGCGATACCACCGGAGGCGGGGCCAAAGTCCCGTTTGTTGGCCGCAAGCGGTTCATAAAGAATCAAGAGAAGCTGTATACCTCTCCTATCCCTGGACCTACAGATATCACGATCGCGCCAGCCCGCCGACAGCGTGGCTCAACCAGTTCTACGGATAGTGACGCATCTTACTATACTAACGAGGCCCCGTACACCGGGACACTTACGAGAACCGTCGGTGCCACGCCCGATTTCCAACATGAGCAGACGATAGACTTCTCGTATGCCGTCCAGCCCCAAGAGCTGCACCACCGCGATGGAAAGGTCGAAAGAGTTAGCCGTGCGTATTTCTCCCATCGGTAGTATCAAGAGGTTGCTTATGTGCTGACCAACTTGTTATGATTACAGACATGAAACTCATGCATGCTACCCTGCGCAAAGGCTCAAAGGCAGGCTTCGCCTTTCGCAACAAACAACTAACACGCTTTGCGGTACGGCCAGCTGCAGCTGTCACATCTCCTGTCTGGGGACCGGTAGCTCTGGGTGCATGGGGGGTTCACAAGATCCGCAACCGATGATTGACGACTGTCCTTATGACTTCTGAACGAGATTCAAGGAAAGCCGTTATGATGCACATGTACACCAGTAATCTTCATGACTTGGATTGTCTACAAACCCCAAAAGCCGTTCACTGCACGCAACTATTGACACTCAGGTACCAAATTTGGTCCGCGCCCTTTCTCCAAGAAGTCTTTGATATTCGTCAGAGCCACTACCTCCATCTTTCTCCGCGCATCTTGATTCTCCGTCCCAAGGTGAGGAAGCAGAGTGATATTAGGCATGTCCAGCAAGCGTTGATCTACTTTCGGTTCCGTAGCAAAGACATCAAGACCGACTGTTGCGAGCTGCGTGCATTTCGAAGAAAGCTTTAGATGCCTTGTCAACCTCTATTTAGATGTGGGAATGAAACCTACGTGTCCTTCCTGTAATGCCTTAATAAGTGCTTCTTCGTCGATGACACCTCCTCTGGCTGTATTTATGATGATGCTCCCCTTCTTCATCGTCTTGATCTCCTTTTCACTGATACTATTCTTCGTCTGTGGACTGAGCGGCGTATGCACCGAAAGCACGTCTACTCTACTCAGAAGATCATATATGTCCGCACAGTATTCTGCGTTCTTGGGAGCGCGATCTGATGGTTTTCGATTATGATATAGGACTTTCATCCCAAATGGTTGGACCATCTCGAGGAAGCGAAGACCAATACCTCCCAGTCCTAGGATTCCTATAGTCTTTCCGCTCAGATCGAAAGAAGACGCTTCTAGCTCGGGCATGGGTGTGAAGTTCCCGGCGCGAAGATGTCTCTGAGCCCAGGTAGTGTTGCGCATAGTCGATAAGAGGAGGAAGAGAGCTACGGTCGCGGTGGCCTCGTCGACTGCTCCTGGTGTGTTTGAGAAGCCGATGCCTCGTGCTTTGATGTCATCGACTGCTACGCCATCATATCCGGCGCCCTTGTATCCTATTTACGTTTCATATTAGAAGCAGCTCTCTTTGGAAGAGTCTCTATTGTCTCACCGATCCACTTGCAAGAGTCCGGGAGAGCTTGAATCAGCTCCTTGTCCAAACCTCCGACAACCTTCTTGGCGGTACTACCATCGTAGAAGATGGCATTTATCTTCTTGTAATCAGACTTTAGAAGTTCCAACAGTTCTGCCCGGGACTTGGCCTTGGAGTGCTGTGGAGATGGGAAGAAAATGAGTGAGATGGGAATGAAACAGGGATATCAAGCTTGCATACGATGACTTCTGAGATACTTCCTAGAAGCTCATCGCATTCTTTGTGGGCCCATATGAGATGGCCTGTCATTGCGATGTCAGTAATCTAGCTTTATGATCTACAAGAGAAACCGTCACTCACCGAGGAAGAGGACCTGTTTCGACATTGTATAGGTTGTGATTAATATGACTGAAGCAGAGACAAGACACGCCAGAAGATGTCCGGTAATATCAGTACACGGCTACTTGCGGTCTTTGACGGGCCCGGCTTTGTGCTTCGACAAATTTCAGAATTTCTGGCCAAGTCCAGTCAGGACGCCCCTGATGTAGCGTACCCAAAGTCTAGAAGCGTCTATCAATCCTGGATTCTCTTATGTCCCAGACAATCTTGTATACTACATTAGGGTTATATTGTACACGAACTTTGTTAGTCTTAGCCTCCAAATGAAAGACTTGTTCAGCTTGAAGACTGGAGGTTGATTGCTCTTGATCCCGACCTAATTGACTGGTGCTTCAACCTTACGCCAACACTTCAAGAACTCAGCATTAACACTCAGAGAAATAGACGGATAGACTGCGTTGAGCCAGCTGCGTGCGACAACGATGAGGGTCGTCGTCAAAGGAGGAATCGTGAGGCCAAAATCCACAAAGAATCCAGCAAATGAATCAAGCGAATCTGACTGTGTTTACGACTGTGTAGTTCACCAATGCAGAAGATGAGGTGTGTTGCAGCTATGCATTCATCGACAGACCGGCAGTAGCTGATCCACACGCAAAAGATTCTGAAGGCAGCTATCGCCAAATGTACGCTGCAACCAGCCTGGAAGTACAGACAGACTGATGCAGTGATGTTACAACAGACGGCAAGAATCAATGGGCTCGTATCAGCTCGCTGCTCGTGCGAAAGACCCCAAAACAATGTGGGCAAACGAGAATGGCGACACAGCTCCAACAACGGCAGCTAATGTGTATCATTCAACAGGCAAAGCTAGATGGTACGAATGGCTCGACCCAAGCATACGCAAGACGGAATGGAGCAGGGATGAGGACGAGAAGCTACTCCACCTCGCAAAATTGATGCCAACGCAATGGAGGACCATCGCACCCATCGTCGGCAGAACAGCAAATCAATGCTTGGAAAGATATCAGAAACTACTCGATGATGCTGAACAGAGGGATAACGAGGAGTTGGGCTTGACGGGGACGGCGGAAGCTGGACCTTCAGCGGACGATGTACGAAGACTCAGACCGGGAGAGGTCGATCCAAATCCTGAAGTCAGGGCTGCTCGACCAGATCCTATTGATATGGATGAAGATGGTCAGTCTAGACCCACCTGAGAGAGACTAAAGCCTGGCTGAAGCGTTTGTCTAACTCTGCAGAAAAGGAAATGTTGTCAGAGGCACGAGCTCGTCTAGCGAACACTCAAGGCAAGAAGGCAAAGAGAAAGGCAAGAGAGCGTCAGCTCGAAGATGCCCGCCGACTCGCCATGCTGCAGAAGAAGCGAGAACTGAAAGCCGCCGGCATTCAATCACGTTTCAAAGTCAAGCAAAAGGGAATGGATTACAATGCCGATATACCATTTGAGAAAGCACCTGCTCCCGGATTCTACGATACTACTGAAGAAGCTGCTCGAGTTGCCAATTTACCCATTGGGAAAAGCATGAAACACCTTGAAGGTGGAAAGAGGAAACAAGACATGGAAGAAGCCGAGAAGCGCAAACGCCAAAAGAAAGCTAAAGAAGCTTCCGCTCAAGCCAATAAGGACGGAGGTGCAATGGCCAATTTCCTACCTGCCAAAGATCAGCAGATACAGAAATTGAAAGAAGAACAACAGATTGGTAAAAGGAGGAAGTTACAATTGCCTGGTGCTCAGGTATCAGAACAGGAATTGGAAGAAATCGTGAAGATTGGTCAGGCAGGAGAGAGTGCTAGAATGGCTGCTGAAGAAGGTGGGAATGAAGCTGGAAGAGGGCTGCTGGGTGAATACTCTGCGCTAGGACACGCAAAAGATGCAAGGACGCCTCGGACTGCGCCGCAGGGTGAGCCTACAATACTTACAATCCTCTGGTATTTGTAGCATCAACTGATACTCCCTCCACTTTGCTGCAGCCGACAATGTTATGGCTGAAGCCCGCAACTTACGCAACCTTACTGCCCAGCAAACACCTCTGCTCGGAGACGAGAATGCCGACTTGCATGAGCTGGTAGGCAGGTCCGGCTTCGAAGCTGCTACTCCTTCAGGCTCCGTTCAAGCTACACCAAATCCTCTAGCGACGCCTTTCAGACGCCCAGGTGGTGGAGAGGTAGAAGCTACACCCAGAAGTGTTCGCGGTGGTCCAGCTGGAGCTCCAGGAGCCACGCCTCTACGTACGCCCATGCGAGACAGTCTAGCTATCAACACACCCTATGGCGAGACGCCTGTTTCTGAGACTCCTCGAGAGCAGAAACAACGTCTTCGAGCTGCTCAGTCGACTCTTCAAGCTGCTTTCGCATCTCTTCCCAAACCAAAGAACGATTTCGAGCTTGTCGTTCCTGAAGACGACGATGAAGAGGATATGGAAGTCGACAATGGTGGTGTGCCATTGTCAGTTGAAGATGCAGCGGAGAGAGATGCGAGAATCGCAGCTCGTAAAGCTGAAGAACAGAAGAAAGCATTAGCTCGAAGAAGTCAAGCTGTCAAACTTGGCTTACCGCGTCCAGTCAACTTTGATCCGTCAAGTCTACTATATGACCTACAGAATGCTGAGGAGGGCACACCTGAACAAGAACTAGAGAGGATCATCGCGATGGAGATGGTCAAGCTGCTAGAGCACGATAGTATCGTGCATCCAGTACCGGGTGGAAGCAAAGCTGGAGGAGGCAAAAGCAAGATGGAGCAGATCCCGGATGCCGACTTGGATGCTGCGCGACTAGCTGTCACTAGGGAACTTGGCAGCGTCCTAGGCTTCCCTGGTGCTAACGAAGGAGCCGTCAAGCGAGCGATCATTTCACAAGCGGATCTTTCAGCTTTCGATAGCGTATGGACCGAATCTTCGAGGTCATTGACATATGATGCAAGCTCAGCGTCTTTCGTCGAGATGGCTTCATTGTCAAAGGAGGAGATCGCAAAAGGCCAAGCTGCTCTTCTGGACATGTACAAGAAGCGCATGACCTCTGATGCTGCCAAAGCAGCAAAGACGGAAAAGAAGCTCGGAACATTACTCGGAGGCTATCAAGCACGTTCCAAGAAACTGGCTGCTCAGCTCGATGAAGCCACTGAAGCGCTGCGAGAAGCGACGCTACAGCTCGAATGCTTTGTCCGTCTGGCGGAGAATGAGACGACGGCTATTCCAAGACGCCTAGAACAGCTTCAAAAGGAAGTTAGAGATATGGAGCGCATTGAACGAGAGGGTCAGAATAAGTATAGAGATCTTAATCATGAGGAGACGGAACTGTCAAAGAAGATTGAAGATATGGAGATGGAGTATGCAGAGGCTGTCAATGAAGCTGCGCTGAATGCCATGGATGAGGACTAGGAACTATGTCCGAAGTTATGATAGTGCTCAAGATGTATGCATCCGCTTAGTGTGTTTGATGCAATGTATAGACGGTAACGCCTCCCGCAACCTGGCTCTGCATTAATACTGCGGAAAAGAATGACGAGATTGAAACTGATGCAGATGCAAAAGAAAAAAGATACAACATCGCCAAACTGGTATATCTAGGTACGGTTCCCATCTGGCTGGCCCACGGCTGTCTTACCTCTCAGCTTTTTACTGGCTCCTCCAGCTTGAAGCAAGGCTTGTCGAGCGCAGGCTTCTCACCGCTTGAAGGCCAGTGCATCCTCTGCCATAGCAGCTGCTTCATCCCACGTATACGCCTACATTTTTTCATATCAGAATATGCAATACTGCGAGGGAAACCAACCTACCTCATAAACGTAAGCTACGCCAAAGACCAAGAATAGAACTGCTCCTCCGAGTGTGACATGCTTGACGGAAATCTTGGTAGCTAGGTATCGCCCGCCTACGACTGCTGCGGCGGTACAGGTCAGATGCCCAAGAACTGTGCCAATAGTGACGATGTACACGTTCTGTTCTGGAGTATTAGCATTGCATTTCCTCAGCTGCGGCATACTATAACCTACATGTGCCGCTGCGAGCGCAATAGTCGATATCTGCGACCTGTCTCCCCATTCTGCCAAGAAAGTCATGATGAACGTTTGAACCAGTATTGGGTTGAGAAAGAGTTGTGCAAGGTTGACGATGCCGTCTTTAAGGTTCTTTAGACCGCCTTTATCGCCGCCTCTGTGGCCTTTCCTGTTCGTCAGGGACAGTTTGCCTGTATTCCCTCCAGCTGATGAGGACAGCGCGTGTACAGGACTGGCCATGTTTCCTTCTTCTGCCTGTTCCAGTCGTCTAGCTGTTGAAGTAGTGCTGCTCGACTTTTCTTCTGCATCTTCGACTTCTTTCTGTACCTCGCGTAGTTCTTCTTGGATCTTCTCGTTTCCTCCTTCCATCTCGATACCTTCTTTCAGCATCATAGCTCCGAAAACAAAGAAGAGAAGGGCCGCTGCGACTGTTGTGTATCTGCGCGGCAGGAGAGAGGGTAGGATGTGCCCGAGCACAGCGGACAGCAGGGACATGACCGCCAAAGCCAGGAAAGCGCCAGCCAGGACGATGAGACGAGGATGTCGCATTGCCATGATTGCGGCGCTGAATCAGTTGCCAGCATATCAGCTTCGACGTGGATCAGGTAGGGTATGGACGCGCACAGCAGGAAGGTCTTGTCGCCGATTTCCGAGACTGTTTGATGGTGGATGAGATGATGAACAGAAGTGTTACATGTTAGTCTTTCCAGGTTTATACATCCAGGTTTAAAGGCCTTTAAGCCAGCTCGACTAACCAACGATAACAGCTGGAGGACGCGAGCATTAACCCCAAAGGTAAGCCCAGGCTTATACAGGATTTCAACACTTTTCAAGACTCACCATAAGACCGCGCTAATCCATGAAAGTACGGCGAAGCTTCGAGCGCGTCCATCGTGAACCAACGAGTTGACGAGAAGAAGAAGCAAAAGGCGGTCTAACTATCTGTTGGCTTTTGGGCGATTTCAAGCAAGAAATTATGAGCAAAGATGTCGCAAAGAACGGCGCAAATAACAGCAAGAACGGTGCTGCATCTTCTGCGAAAGACTCTGCCGCCGGACCTGTAGCCTCGACATCTCAGCTGCCTCTGTTCGAGATGTCCTCCCAGTTCAAGTACTGATAGAATCATACATCAAGATCATGATCATTGCAATGTACTGATTGAAATGCTCCAGAACATGGCGCTATTCTGTCAAGGGCCTGGCAGACGCGCGAGCTGAGCTAAACACAACAGCCGTCGATAGAGTCCGGTCTATGCTGGAAGAAGATCTAGCAAGCAATCAGCAGAGCAGTGATGGTACTGGGAACGGCGCGTCCTCCGCGCCTGCACCCAACGAGGTCCAGTACTTGACGGTCGCCGATGAACTCTCCCTGGTCGCATACTATCTAGCACAGCTCGTAAGGCTTTGCAAGACATACAAGTTCCCTCTTCCTGTAGAGAGTACGGCTATGACCTACGTAAAAAGGTTCTACCTGCGCAATACATGTATGGACTATCATCCGAAGAATGTCATGTAGGTCTGAAAAGATCATCGCACAATTTGATAGTATACTGAAGTAACGCGCTGTTCTATAGGCTCACCTGCCTCTTCCTCGCTACCAAGACGGAAAACTTCCCTATCTCAATAGAAGCCTTCGCATCCCGAATCCCGAAGTGCACGCCAGAAGATGTTCTTTCATTAGAGTTCCTGGTCGCTCAATCACTCAAGTTTCAGTTCAAAGTGCACCATGCGGATTTGGCAGGAAGAGGCATGTTTCTCGATATGCAGGTGGGTTATTTTCTGCATGTCCCCATATGCAGGAACTTGTATATGCTGATTATAGACTGCTTAGACTATTCTCGAAGGAAACGAAGACGATATCTCGCATTTGGTCTCCTCAACGTATCCCAAAGCTTCAGCGTCAATCCTCCTTCTTCGGCTAACAGACGCCGAATTCCTCTACACACCTTCACAAATCGCACTCGCCGCCTTTCACATAGCCGATCCCTCTCTCACCGAACGGTGGCTATCTTCCAAGCTCGCCTTAGCTTCCGAAAGCACGCTCATCATCGACAAAGCTGCATTCAAAACTACCCTAGACAGCTTATTGAAAGAAGTAATAGATCCTTTAGTCTTACTAGTTGAGCAGGCGAAGAAAGCAGTAGACGTAGAAGCTGTGCGTGAAGTGGATAGAAGGCTTAAATTCTGTAAGAATCCAGAAAAGAACCCGGAGAGTAGTCTGTTCAAGAAGAGGGAGAGAGAAAAGGGAGAACAAGAGTCTAGGAAAAGAGAAAAGAAGATTGCCGAAGCGAAAGCGAGAGAAGTCGACCCGTTCGCATAAGGTGATTCGGGGCTTTAACGAGAACGGCCGCTGTTGTTGTACAATGAGAGACGATCCCTTTCAGAAGATCGCAAGCATGAAGGAACTAGCTACATATAGTCAAACGAACCCCTGCGTATATAATACATCTAGGAAATTCAGTACAAATTGGCCATGAAATGCGATCTCCTGCGCTAAATAGCTGAATGCACAACGACACACTGACCAACTCCTTACTTATCCGTCACATCATGCGTATCGTGCGGTGGTCTCAGCTCTCTGAGTACCGCCTGAATCGTTCGAAGTCTGCCGATTCCGTTGCGAAGCCAGAGTCACACCTTGCCAGTCATCGCCGTGATCTTCATTATATACCGACGTATCCGCTGCTATATCGTGCTGGTGCTCCTGTTCGGGCATGCGAGAGACACTTGCTGTCGGAAATGAGAGCGTTCTCGCTGTAGACGGCACCACCACAGCTTCTGTATCTTTGTCGAAGAAAAGAGAAGCCGGCGAACCAGCAATGTCTGAGTTATTTGCCCGTACAGGCTGTGGCATCTCCTGCCAATCCTCCTCATCATTGTCCCTTTCCTTCGCTTGGCCGACTTTCGAGTAGTCCTTGGGAAGACTGCTCGAAGGAACAGACGCGCCAGCAGAACTTTGTCTACCAATACTTTGTACACCCATGTTGGATTCGCCTTCCGAATCCTCAATGTCCCAATCATCTGAATCTGCATAATCAATGGAATCGGCATCTGCCTTGCTCGTGGCGCCTGGTAGCGTCTCCGAAGCAGTTTCCGACAGTTGGGACATCTTTGCATCGCGAACGGCTTCTGTCGGTTTGCCGGTACTGCTGAGTGTCCTGCTGGGATTCCGCATCCACGCAGGCATCTCCTGTACGATATGTATGATGGGCTGTGCGCCCTTTGCCGATCCAAACTCTTTCATCCGCACGCAAAGGTCATCCCAATCTGCCCTTGTCTTGCAGAGCAGGCCAACAAGCATGCTGGGATCCAGGCCAGTCAATGACATTTTGCGAACCTTTTCGCAGTGGAATGACAGTAATTCGCGGGGATGGTATGCAGATCTGAAGAAGTGTTCCACCTCTTTCGATTGTCTAGTCTCGCTGATATGCATAGGCTCATGTTCTGCCTGATGCCTCAACTCGTCTGGAACAGACACTTTCTGCACGCTCGGCTTTGTATGATGCGGATCGATATAGAACAGATTGTCATTCTGCGTGCCGACGAAGTAGTACGAGCTTGATGGTCTGCCTCCAGCGATGCCTACGCATTGAGGGAGCGTGAAGTAGTGCTTGATGGACTTGAAATAGATTGGATTGACTCCGTTATTTAGTCCAAGGCGTAATGGAATGAGGATAAGGACTGGTCTGTTCCACTGTCCATCTGAACCGCCATCGGCAGCTATGCTGAATACTTCAGAACGGTAAATCGTAGTATCTATCGCTAAGGCCACACCAAGATTTGCTGGCTGGAAGCTGTTCGCTAGAGACTTGATAGCACCTGCGGCTGTTGACGGTCCGAACCATTCCCCAACTTGCTTGCCGAGCCGTTCACCTTCTGCTGCAAAGCGATGTATGGAGAAAGGTGCCAAAGGGGATGGGTCATCTAGAAACCAGCTGACTAGCCGTACATAAATATGGTAGTCGGGGCGGTCTTGCACTGCCTCCGCACGCTGAGCTAGCGGATGTCGCCAGTCTGCAAACAGCAAGCTACTTTAGCACTCCATGTATATACGACATTGTTTTCCTCACCTCTGCCGAGGTGCACATCGAGTAGAGCGTTTGCTAACAAACTCTGACCAGTCCGTAACATGCAACCCCAACCAGTATCGCTAGTCAAGCCATTTTCTTTCGCAGCGGGAGAGCCTCGTCCTATACTGGCACTAAGGCCGTTGAGCATCGAGTTCCACGCTCCGCTGACGGCATTGGTCGGTGACAGGGCAGTTGATGATGCCTGAGCAGAGGGGATCGGTAGGAAGCTTGAGCGATAGGTGAGCTGTATTCGCGAGTAAAAGTCCAGGTAAAAAGACGGAGGCCAGCCATTGCTCTCTGCCAGAGTTGGCAACATGCTTTCATCTGAAGAGCGAGGATCTGGAGTCGCCTGAGGTGTTGTGATAGACCGTGAGGAGCCTGCTGATGAGGAAGACGACAGCCGCGACATGGTCTGAGAGGATGCCGATATACTAGAATTGCTAGAACTCGCTCGGCCTAACATCTTTGACGGCGAGCGAGATGCATTCTCTGGAAGAGAATACTGTGCGATGCTATTGAGAGTATTGTTAGGCTTGAAGGCTGAAAAGAAAGCTGCCGACTTGGATCGCGGTGGTGAGGCGAACGGTTGCTGTGCTGTCAGGCGGGATGTAGAAGCTTCGGGAGTGGATGAGAACGAATTTCTGGAGGTTTCGGCCTGGTCACTGGTCTCCCCTAGACTGGACTTGCTGCCTCGGCGTCCTTCGCGACCCTTTCCAGCTCCAGTGCGCTTGATGCGAGGCAGGCGAGGGGATTTGGAAGTTTGAGTTACCGAAGGTAAATATGAAGATGAGGACTCGCTAGCGGAAGGATGGCGATCGCTTGTCGCAGGTGGAGTAGCTTCCGCTCTATATCCATCGTGCCGCACGCCAAGAAGCCAGATGTCGTCCGGACATATATCGGCATTACTATCTGAATCTGTAAAGTACTGTACTGCGCGATCGAGGAATCTATCGAATCCTCCCATTCGCAAAGGGGCCTGAGACGTCGAAGCCTGTCCAATCGGTGGTTCGGGTCGGATAGTTGCGTCAAAACTGTTTCTCGTATCTCTTGGTGTATCATACTTCTTGCGCAGTTTGGATGGTGAACTTGTATTCGATGCAACGGTGGAAAATGAATATATGGAATCAGCATCCCCGCGAGAAGAGTCTATGCTCGCTGGCGGGGTCGCTCGATTGAAATTGTTGTCCTGATGATTGCTGATGCCATTGATCCAGGCTCCCATACGTCGTCCGGCTTGCTGCTCTGGAGGTATCGGCGCTGGCTTATCCGGTGTTATCTGGGCTGAAGCCATTGGAACAGTCAATTCTTCTTGCGGCGGGAGGCTGGGTAAAGACTTGTTCGCGTCGATGTTGCCTTGTGCCTTCGAGGAGATGGATGCATCCAGCGGGCCTGAAGCGTCCTGAGTCAGTAAACATAGTGAAGACAAGATCAAAGCAGAACGTAAGCTACCTGGCTGGTTCGTAATATAGTCAGTTCCATTAGATGATGCGTCCAGCCGCGACTGTCGCGGTTCCAGGATCACGTAGGGTCCATCTGACGAGGCCTGGGTTGCATCTTCGGGCTGATTCGCAGCTGTCCCATCGTATGTTTGTGATGTACCAGATTCCATGGAAGTACTATGTCGCCTGCTCGAGCTGCGCGACCCTGCTGCCGGCTTAAGCGTCATGCTGATACTTATCGCAGGTTGTCTCTACTCCAATCTCTTCCCTTCTTCTGGTCTGACTCGATACGTTCACTCAAGATTTCACATCTTCTGGCTGCTTCTCGAGAACATCGCTGTTGACTGCTGGCTGCTGGCGAACGCTGCGAAAGTGGTCCTTTAGTGGTCAGAAGAACAAGCGAAAGAAAGCTATCGGACCTCTCTACTCAGTACAGACCAGCTTTGTCACATATGAAAGCCATCATACAATAACATATAGGCCAAAGTACCAGTCACAAAGCCATGGCTTCACCCTCTGGCAAGGGAAAGTCCGCAGTGCTGTGCGAGGCGAATACAAGCTACAAGAAGAAGAATGGTACGCTGTCATTGAACAGAACACATCTTATCTGGAGTCAGCAAGGGTCGACCAACCCCAACGGCGAGCTCAGCTTTGTCAATGAACGGCTGAACAGTAAATTAAGGCAGGAGCGCTTTCCGTGTATCATTTTCTGACTCTATCTCCCCAAATTAGCTCTATTCATGTCGAAAGAAGGCGGCGCGAAGGTCGTAATGAAGATAAATATACTCGATTTGCCAGGCGGTTCAAACGAAGAGAGCTATAATTTTACGTAGGTTCGATGAAGTTGTCCCGGCGGTACATGCTAAGCCTATGTCTAGGTTCATATCAGGAGCATCAGCTGTGTCGGACCGAGAGCATTTCAAGCGCGAGATTTCGCAAATTATCAGTCGGAACAAGGCAGCTACAGCGTCGGCGGCTGAAGCAGCCATATCTTCATCCGCAACACCTTCTGCGGCACCCTCGCCGTCTGCTGGCCGCAACACGGGCGCAGGAGGCTTCAATGGTCTTCCATCTCCTAGCCAAGCAGCCTCTCAAGCAGGAGCTGGGCAGAACGGTAGGGATTCTCCGATGCCTGGGAGTTCTGCAGGAACGACAGCTCAGAGAGATCCTACAAAAGATCTCGCTGTCAGAAAGAAGATCCTCATGGACAACCCCGATCTATATGCATTGCATGTAGACCTGGTTAGAGGTGGAGCAATGAGTGAAGAGGAATTCTGGGAAGGCAGAGAGGTGTGTCTGTTTTTCGAAGCTATAGCGGATCTATGCTGAAAACATTGTCTGTATGAAGTATATGCTGCAAGCGGAATTTATAGCACAAAGCATCAATAGTAATCCTGGTCGATCTGCCCAAATAGTGGATCCGAAGCCAGAGCACACAGAATCTGGAGAAATCAGAATTACGCTAAACAAGAACATCATTCGCGACATTTTTGAGCAATATCCTATCGTACAGAAAGCTTACAACGACAATGTGCCCGAGCCGGTGCGTAAGCTGCACTTGCATATTAGGCGTATCTGACAGCGTACTGTTTAGTTGGCAGAAGCCGAGTTTTGGCATCGCTACTTCTCTAGCAAGCTATTTGACCGACATCGTATGTCCGGCTCATCAACACTCGCAGGACAAGCTAGTGGCCGCATCAAGGATGATGCTATCTTTGACAAGTACCTAGAGGATCCAGACGATGATCTCGAACCGAAGAATACAAATATGAGGCAGGACGATATCTACAGGCTGCTGGACTTGGCTGCAACGGAAGAGGATCATGGGGAAACTGGAAATTCAAAAGACTTTACGATGAAGGCTGGGAGTCAGAAGAAAAGCTTGCCCCTCATGCGAAAGTTCAACGAGCATAGCGAAAGATTGCTCGTGCAAGCTATGTGAGTTCTACGCAAAGTCTGTAGCTGTACATGAGCGTAGCTGATACTATTCGGTGCGTAGGGGAGCTGCTGCTCGCGGTAATAATAGTCTCAATCACTTACACGGCGGAGATGCAGGTTCTCGCAAGTACTACGATGATATCGTTCTAGACGATCTTCAGGGCAACGAAAGGGACGAAGTCATTCCATTAAACGTTGGAGACCAGTCTGATGCGTATGGAGGGGGATCTGCGGCCGCTGCTTCGACTGACGGCGCAGACAAGGAGAACCAGAAGAGGCGCCTCACAGAAGAGGAAGCAGAAGAGATCTGGCAAGACAGCAGAAAGAAGCTGAAAGAATGGTATCCAGACCTTGGACACTTCCGCTTCTCCCGATCATCCGCTACCTCTGCTCTTCAATCATTACAAGCCAATATACAGCAACGCCTAGCTACATCCTCCTCATCTACAGCACACTCTCAACTCTTCCCCGAGCAGATCTTACGAGCTATGATATCATGTCAGGCTTCAGCCAACGAATTTCTTCGACATTTTTGGTCTGCGGTCTTGCCTGCGCGAACAGACGATATATCCGCTAGTGCAATGGCTACGCCGCAACAGAAAGCAGGCAAAGCCCAACGTATGGTCACGTACCTGGAGAAGACCCAAGAACGAGTAGATACCGTCGTTGCAGACGCCAAAAAGCTCGGAACAGACGGTGTGGCAGTCAGAGAAGCGCTAGAGCCATGCCTGGGAGCAGTCAAAAAAGCACTTGACTACTTCCATGCTAGAGTAAAGGGGAAATAGGCGCCTATAACTCACGGTACAATGCCGGCCGCTCGCCTTTCAGAACTGTAGTCCCTTTCGTGGTAACAGTTATTGAAACGCTTCGTCATGCTAGCTGACTGTGAAAGCTGAGCTACACTCTCTTTGTACCCAAACGTAACGTAAAGCAGATATGCAACGCCGACGCCCGCCTCCGATACCGTCTCCTCTCCGGCAGATGAGACGTGCTTACTCGAGCTCAAACAGTGATACAGCACCAGCGCCGGTCTCCAGGCGTCGATCGAGCGCTGCGTCATTCGAATCGGCAATATCTCCGGTGGAAAGTGCAGCGTCCGCCAACTCATATTGGTCTGCTGTATCTTCGCAATCACCCTCCTCAAGTCGTCGGCAGAGCCTTATCGATTCTGTTACGGTACCGCTGTCACGTATGTCGATTGCAAATTCTCGAAGACGGGTCCGCCAGGTCACGGCTGTAGATCCATCCTGCACACCTTCAAAACCTCCCCTCGACGTCGAGTCACCGTTATACGTGGCCAACAACATGCTGAGCATTACTACTGGACTTCCAGGCCTGTCAGCCGTTGACAAAGTCCATATACCGCTCAAGTACTGCGACTACGACAAGCAAGATCGGCTAATTGTACAATGCCTTCGGGAGCGCAATTTCTCGAACTGTCGCTTGAGTAGCATCGTACCCTCGTTCAAGGACGGTCATGATGCGGTGACTCTACAGCGTCGGCCTCTGCTAACGTTAGATGCTGGAGAAACCTGGAGGCGCCTCGGCCAGATGCGCGCTGTTGATTACATAGAGAATACCACAGACGGGCAGCAGAATGGCGAAAGCTTATCTTACACACAAGCAAAGGTGCGACTCCTCGATAGTTCACGAAACGACTTATGGCTCGATTGGTCATTGATAAATGTGAAAGGCAATGACAAACTCCTCAAATTCGTCAATGCCATGCCTCCTCGGATGCGATTAGGAACCGTGTCAAATTGGATCAAGAATGGACGGTTGTTCGTCGAGAATGTCCATCTCAACAGTTTTGGAAGAGCCATATCTGCAGATTTCCTGTTGAGAGCGTCCAATGAAAATGGCAAATGAGGCTCAGGCCGTATCGAATGTGTAGTGTGGCCACTCCAACTTACACACGTGAAGGTAATACGCAGGCCAAATATTCACGTGCATGCATGCAACCTCGTGCGAGTCCTGCAACATGCCTGCTTCACCCGCAATTCCCCGTCATCAATGAGGATTTAAGCAGCTTCTCTTCCGTGGGGTTCGAATAAAAGCAGAAGAAGGCAAGACCTGTGGCATATCAAACTAATATATCTGATCTCAATTGACAAATCAGCCGAATTAAGTAGCTACGACTTGCACACGGAAGAGACGAGATTGCCTACGTATTACTTCAGATATAGGAGAGAAGCAGGGTATGAAACGAGATGATAGGACAACGAGATGCAATCTTTGCGCATGTACCGTAGCAGTCGTGAACGAGTTCAGAGTGGGAGAGTAGAAAGCTTATTTAGGGCACAGTGGGATTCTTTAGCTGCTAAGCTTCATGATACCGCAGAGACGGCAAGTCCAGTATTCGTGTTCTGTCAAGCCTCCACATCGATGGCATGTCCTGTTGCCAAACAAGTATATTCAGACTTTCTTGTTCCGGTATCTTGCTAACGTGTTCGGGGGAAGCTCACCAGCCAGCTTGATTCTGCGCAGTCTTTTGCGGCTTCTTGACGACCGGTGCCGGAATATATTGTTCATCTTCAAAATCGGCCAACGAAGCACCATCTGCACAACTTCTTTCCGATCCACACACTTCACAAGCTAAAGCCATAGCTTTTGGATTACTGAATGTACAGATATCGCATGTCCATGCTCCGCTTGCTGCTTCTGCTGAAGGTTGCTTCTGTTTCTGATTCGGAGGTCTCGCTTTCGTGGCTTTTGAAGCGGGGGCGGGAGATGGCGGTTGTGGTCTTTTGCCTAGGATAGTAGATGACGAAGCAGAAGGGATAGGACGAGCGACTGGAGGACCTGATATGATTTCAAGATCCGAATCATCCGATGATTCAGTTTCGTATGCTTCCGCTTCTGATTTCGCTGATATCGGCGGAGGCAACTTAAACTCCTCCTCATCATTGTCCTCCTCTGTGTCAGGATTGATAGCATTAACAGCTTGACTTAGATCATCTGCCTTCTGCGCTTCGGTCGCAATAGCTTGATCGTTGACTGCATCTCCATGCCCACATGATTTCGCATCTCTTGCTCTCCTCTCCGCGGCTTCAGCCATTAGTTCCCTCTGCGATTTCCCACTCTTGAGCTTACTGCTTCCTCCTAGTGTTCTCCCACCTGGAGGACCCATAATCTTTGCTAGTTTATTCCGGCGCTCAGCTTCTTCTAACGCTTTGGCTTTCGCTAAGTGAGCAGGTAAATTATGAGCTACTCCTAGTCTCTTTCCATCAGATAGGAAACCTTCGCCTGTATATCCTCCCGATCGTAAAGCATCGAATTCATCTTGTAGCTTGTCCAAGAAGTCATAAAAGTTCTTATCGTGTGGACCATGAAGGTTATGAGTGAACTCGTGTAACAGAGTACCGACTAAGGATTCTTCCAAGGGATAGAAGGTATTCTTGTCATAAGCTGGTCGAAGACGGATAAAGATTGTCTGGCCCCGATTCATGTTCATTCCTAGCAAGTTGTCGTTGTTGGGGAAGAATTCACATAGTGTAGGGAGGTACCATCCGCTGGAACGAACACGCAGAGTCAGGATTGTAACGATGGGCGGGCAGATGACATTCGCGAACTGACTACTTCTTCTGGATGGGCTTGCATAGAGAGTGGAGTTTCTTCAACAGTGCCAATGCTTCATCCATTCGAGGCATGTTCTTCAATACTTGGAATTGCCCGACATTTCCAGGCCCTTGCAGCCTGTCGCTCGACGCGCTCATCGTTTACCGTGCACGCTGCCGTACAGCTCGAGCTTGAGCTGGCTGGTAGGCTAGCCCGTGAGCTGTGAGCCTTTCAGCACTGCTACTATCAGTTGTTTCAAGGTGTTGTTGCCTGTCCAAGCTGGAAATCGGACGAAACGCTGACGATGATGCTGCTCGCTTGCCCGTTAGACTTGCGCAAGCGCATACGCGTCCTGAAGCTGATGAATCAGACTGACGCTGGCATAGATATGAAAGGTTTGCATATAGCATGTTGACGCTCTGTCACAACGCAAAGCCAAGACAAAGCCTTTGAAGCTCCATTGTAGATACTGGCTTTTCGGCGCTTTTCTGCGTAGAAAGCATCCCACATTCACATTGTATTGTATTAAGCTGTCAGTATCTACATCGCAACTCGACACCCTTCTTCTGCTCAGATAGGCACCTCGCACTTAACGGATTGCGGCTCCGCTCGGCTGAGAAGGCGGACCCACGCTGATGATCAGATAAAATCCAGAGATTGGGCTAGGCTTTGGACTTTGACTTGACTTCGAAGAATTCCAACGATGACTGCCCGTCCACCGTCGCCGGTGTCGAGCAGCGCACACTATACTGATGCAGAGGAGGGAGTAGATCTAGAGACGGTCGGGTCCAGGACTCCTCGCCAGAGTTTCGATGGAGGAAACACGACAGATGCAGATCACGAATACTTGGATGCACAGTCATTCGCAAACTCGAGCGTGCCCAGCTTGGTTGCGCCTACCGGGTCATCGTACAATTATCAGCACTATCTCGCGGCTCCCGGGCCATCTGCCAGACCTAGATCCCCTCTGGCTACGTATCAAGCAACAGACTATGTACAAGATCATGACGATGTCCAGTCGCATGCTACCCCTGCGACCGACGATACCCAGCATCAGCACCACGGCCAAGTAGAACCACCGATCGATCAGGCCACACTGCAGGCATATGAACAGGGACCAGATGTGTCGTCTGCGCCTACTACAACCAAAGCAGATGTAGCAGAAGAGACAGCTGGTGTGTTGAACAGACAAGCTGCGACTCAGGCTTTCCTACCACAGCCTGCAAGAGAGGAGGATGCAGCTGTGACAGGACAGACGGAACGAGCAGCTACAGAAGAAGCATTGGCGAAGGATAAGGCTCTTCTTGATAATGACACGTCAGAGAATGTTACGCGTGTACCTTCGGCAGCAGAGGCAGGAAGACAGACTAATCTTGGCGATGAGGGGACACTTCATAATGCAGTCAATCCATCTTCTTCCTCTCCATTACCTGATCAAGTTAACAAGAAAGCAGCTTCAACAAGTCACAGCTCCAGTTCAGATGAGAAGGACGAAAAGAAAGGCGGCGGTCTATTCGGGCGGAAAAAAGCTAAGAAGGATAAGACAGAATCATCAGGAGGAGATCACAAAACAAACATTGCACCAGAAGACAATCCCGATCTGAAACATTTCACACCTGAACAAAAAAGAATCATACTTGCGCAGACGGAGATTGGGAATGAGAAACGAAAAGCGACTTATGCGGATATATATAAATTCTCAACGAAATTTGAGCTGCTGCTTGATTTCTTGGGCTTGCTTTGTGCAGTCGTCTCCGGTGAGTCTGCCCCTCTCCCTGAAGTTCGATGAGACAACAGATGCTGAGATGCCTTTTTCTTTGATGGATCTAAAGGCGTCGTACAACCCCTCATGACAGTCATTTTTGGCAATTTAACAACTGCTTTCGTACAATATGGTACAGCAATCGCACTAGGCGAAGACACAGGTGTGATCCGCGAGCGGCTCTTCCACGAAGTCAACAAAGATGCTCTCTATCTCGTCTATATTGGAATAGGGATGTTCTGTACGACTTATGGATATATGGCGACGTGGTGCGTTTTCGCTATTTCCACTATTTATTCTCGAGTTTTCTCCTAAATCGTTGGAATGTGAATTGAGCAGGATCTACACGGGAGAAATCACGACGAAGCGTATTCGAGAAGCGTATCTCCGCTCTGTCCTCCGTCAGAATATAGGATTCTTCGACACGCTCGGAGCGGGAGAAGTCACTACGCGCATTACTTCAGATATGCATCTGATCCAAGAAGGTATTAGCGAGAAAATACCAATCACAGCGCAGTTTCTTGGTAGGTCGCCATATACCCCGTCAAACTATAAGAAGGGGCGTACCCCTAGCCTGACTTGGATCTCGGTACAGCTACCTTTGTCGCTGGTTTCGTCGTTGCATTCATCAAGTGCGTCTCTTATTCACTCATCTCTCTCACGCACTCTAGCAGCTACTAACCCGCATATATAATAGGAACTGGCGCCTCACTCTCGTCCTCTCATGCATCGTCCCCGCCATAGCACTCACAGGCGGCGCAATGGCTTCTTTCCAAGCGAAATACCGTATCAAAATGCTAGCTTTTATAGCAGAAGGCGGGTCTTTGGCAGAAGAAACTATCTCAAGCGTACGCACGACACATGCGTTTGGAACACAGGGTAAATTGGCGAAATTGTATGATATCCCAAATGCCAAGGTAAGCGAGTTATCCGATGGAGAAAATGAGAGACCGATGCTCAGTTGGAAGAACGAAACAGGCCCTCATCTACGGAAAGAAGACGGCTCTCTTGACTGCTATTGGGCTCGGATGGTTCTTCTTCATTATCTATGGAGCATACGCGCTTGCGTTCTGGTGGGGAACGACACTCATCCTACGCGGCGATGCCGTTGCTGGAGAGATCATCACCTGTCTTTTCGCCATCCTCATTGGAGCTTTCTCACTATCCCAAATAGCACCAAACATGCAAGCTGTCGGCTACGCGATCGGAGCAGCCAATAAAGTCCTCTTTACGATCTGGCGTATTCCACCAATCGACAGTGCTTCAGACACGGGCATCAAACCCCCTAAAGTCGATGGAGAGATCGTCTTCCAGAATGTCGATTTCTACTATCCTTCAAGACCGAGTGTCAAAGTCCTTGATAGTTTCACAGCTACTTTCGCAAAGGGCAAAATCACAGCACTCGTAGGCGCTTCTGGATCTGGAAAGTCAAGTGTCATAGGTGTCCTGCAACGATTCTATGATATCTTAGGCGGATCAGTCAGGCTTGACGGACAGGAAATCAGCTCTCTAAACGTGAAATGGCTCCGCTCGCAAATCGGTCTAGTCTCGCAAGAGCCTACATTATTCAGCTCGAGAATCTGGCAAAATGTAGCTTATGGACTCATCAATACGTCATACGAATCTGCAGATGAGGATACGAAACGGAAGATGGTCATTGAGGCATGCAAACTCGCAAACGCAGACGAATTTATCAGAAATCTACCTGAAGGATACGATACAAGCATTGGAGAACGAGGTATGCTATTAAGTGGAGGCCAGAAACAACGAATTGCAATTGCTCGAGCCATCGTATCGAATCCTTCTATCCTCCTCTTGGACGAAGCTACTTCGGCATTGGATTCCGCTAGTGAAGTTCTTGTTCAGAAAGCACTTGATCAAGCTTCTGAAGGCCGTACGACAATCACTATTGCTCATCGACTATCAACCATCAAAGATGCTCATCAAATCATAGTCATGTCGAAAGGCGGTATCGTAGTAGAGCGAGGCAACCATGCAACTCTGTCAACCAAAGAAAACGGCGCATATGCTGCTCTAGTCAAAGCACAGGCTTTACGTCAACAAGAATATTCTGATGAAGAAGGAGAAGCACCTGAGAAAGTCGATGCTGAAGAAACACAAGATTTACTAGATAAAGAAGCGAAAGGAATACTGAAGAGAACAGGTACGGGAAGATCGGAAGCTAGTGAAATCTTGGAGAAGAGAGCCCTCGAAGCGGAGAATGAAAGGAAGAAGAGATCGCCTGGCATGTTGTGGTTGTTGGCGAGAATGATCAAGGAAATCTGGGAGACAAAGTACTACTACTTTGCTGGTACATTCTTCAGTATCGTGAGTCGCGTTCTGCACACATGCTACGGAGAAGTTTCGCTGAGTTCATATGGCTCATAGGTCATCGGAATGGTCTATCCAGTAAATCTGACACTCGACCATGTAGTCACCACGCTGTCTTTGTAGGCTGACCATACCATTAATAGGTCTTCTCGATTGTCTTTGGTGGCCTTCTTGGCGTCTTCAGTGTTACTGACCGAGCAGAGTTCCGAAGTGGAGGCAATAGGAATGCGTTGTACATGTTCATCGTCGCCCTCGTTTCTTCGGCCTCCATCATCATACAGACATACTGTTTTGGCTATACTTCGGGTGAGTCGATATGATCTGGGTTGTCAAGTCATGCACCTGACGGCTGATAATACGTTCCTCCTGCTCAGAATACCTCTCTCGCGTCCTTCGAGTCAGAATTTTCTCGGCTACACTCCGCTCAGACATCGCCTACTTCGATGAAGACAAGAACTCTACGGGTGCTCTGACCAGCAACATCAGTGAACAGCCTCAGAAGGTCAATGCAGCATGTGGTGTCACTTTGGGTAAGCGCATTGAGTCTTCGAAGGACATTCCAAACCGCGTTCTGACTGGGCCTCATAGGCGTTATCATCCAGAGTATTGTCACGCTCGTGGGTGGTTGTATTGGTAAGTCCGATAAATTAGGTACATAAGCCAGTCGTTCTGATTTACACGCGCTCTGTAGTTGGTCTCTGCGTAAGCTTGTTTAGATCGCACGGGCGGCTTCACGATCTAATACAGCTTGTGCTCGCAGTATTCTTGGAAGGTTTCCCTGGTCGGAATCGGTAAGCTTACCCTCCATTCAATGCATCCGCAGGGAGCTGATATTGACGCGCTTATCTAGCCTGTCTGCCGATTACCCTTTCTGCTGGTCTTGTCAGACTGCGAGTCGTCAATCTCAAAGATCAGAAAGTCCGAGGCGCACACGAGCATTCGGCACAAACGGCATGCGAAGCTGCAGCTGCCATTCGCACCGTTGCAAGCTTGACTCGCGAGGAAGATGCCTGCAGGGCCTACTCGATCTCTCTTGGTAAGGTTTTCCCTGCGATTCTGACGCGAACAATGAAAATGCTGACAAGGCGCGACAGAAACTCCCATGCGGATAACGAATAGGATTGCTCTGATTTCGAATGTCTTCTTCAGCTTGTCTCAGGCACTCACTTTCCCAACAATGTCAGTCAAATGCATTCTAATCTTTTCCGCAGCGAGCTAAAACAGCATCACAGTGCCTTGATCTTCTGGTTCGGATCACACCAAATGGTCGACCATGGCCTGGCGACTAAGAACTTCTTTGTTGCGCTTGTAAGTGACCTACGTGATAGTCCGAGGCTGTCCGTTGCTGAGATACCTTTCTTACAGACCTCCGTCATTTTCGGAAGTATCCAAGCCGGAAACGGTAGGCACCTCTTACGCTCCAGCGTCCAACCGAAGACGCTGATTCTTCGGTGCAGTGTTCACGTTCGTTCCGGATCTGAGCGGAGCGAAAGGTGCCGCAAACAAGATTGTACAGCTCTTCGACCGGGAAATCGAGATTGATGCCGAGTCGCCTGCTGGCAAGCCAGTGGACAGGGTAGAAGGGTCCATCGTCTTCAAGAAGTGAGTAGCAATTGTATCATTGATCTCCATATACTGACCTTCCTTTTCTTGCAGCGTACACTTCCGCTACCCTACCCGTCCGGCCGTCCGAGTTCTACGAGGTTTGAACTTGGCTATTAAGCCTGGTCAATTCGTCGCTTTGGTAGGACCATCCGGATGTGGAAAATCAACTATCATCCAGCTAGTCGAGCGCTTCTACGATACTATCAGCGGTCAAGTCGAGATCGAGGGGCAAGACGTACGCGATCTCAACGTGAGGAGCATGAGAGAGCGCATATCTCTCGTCTCGCAAGAGCCTACGCTATATGACGGAAGTGTCCGCTTTAACATCACACTTGGAGCTACGAAGGAGGTCACACAAGAGGAGATCGAGGAAGCTTGTCGACAAGCGAACATCCATGACTTTATCATGTCGATGCCTGAGCAGTACGATACTTTGGTGGGAGGCAAAGGTTCTCAGCTGTGAGTGACACTCTCTTTGCAAGCGAGCTCAAGCTGATTTGTGAATTGCACTATAGATCTGGAGGACAGAAGCAACGTATCGCCATCGCAAGGGCCTTGATCAGAAATCCCACAATCTTGCTACTGGATGAAGCGACTTCAGCTCTCGATTCATCATCAGAGCGAGTAGTGCAGGCTGCGCTAGACAAAGCAGCTCGCAACCGAACAACTATAGCCGTAGCCCACCGTCTTTCCACGATACAGAATGCAGACGTGATCTTCGTCTTGAAGGATGGACGAGTGGCAGAGAAGGGCACGCATCAAGAATTGTTGTCCAAACGCGGGATCTATGCTGAGCTCGTGCAGCAGCAAGCGCTGGAGAAGCGCAACTAAATGCATCTACAGTCGCTTTAGATAAAATCAGTCGGTTTAGCAGTACAGAGGTACCCGTAATTGTATGATGCCTCTTTCGAGGCTATAATGCTCAGACCTAATCGCAAACGCTCATTAATCACCTTTAATCTAGTAGATGCTACCGCGGCTGCGGATGTCGTACAAAATATACTTGGGGTAAAAGGGAATCTCGGTCTGCACTTCGCTTGATAAGTCGTCGGCGAGGCTTCATTTCTTTCCTTTCTCTTGCGGAGTGAGCATAAGCTTGAATACACCCTCAGCATCTGGGCCATCCTTCAGCGTAAGCTCGCGAGTTCTGTGCAGCGACTGTTTTCGCGATCATACCAGTCAGCAAAGCTTGATGCACTGTAAGATGTGGAGACTCACTTCAATCTCGTCGACTCTTTCACGAACAGCATCCAATCGCTCTTGGAAGTCTTCCTCCTCTACTACCTGCTTGAAGACCGTTAGAAGAAGCTTCGAGTCTGGCCGAACACTGCAGATATCCGAGTCGGCAAGTTTACGGAGTTTCATTCAAGATAGACGCACTTGTAATGCGTGTCGATCTGTATGATATTCAGATGATCCAAGTCGTTTATGAAGTCCGGTCTTGTCATGACCTCGCGAGCGCCTGCAGAAGTACTCAGTATATTATAGACTGGCGTAATCTGAGCACGCACGGAACCATGTTACTTTCGGATCATCAGATGTTTCGGCTTGTTTCACTAATTCTTGCAAGAGTAGCCACGAGCATGAACTCCACTTTTGTCTGTTGCGACAATCAGCTTCGGGTTTTCGCACGCTCAAGACGGTCAATTTACTCGTCCATAACATCTACGGAACCATTGACATCAGTAATTTCCTCAATGATATGAAACACGACATACCATCATCATGATCCGGAATCAAGCCGACTTTGGACAAAAGCCATTGTTTCTCCTGTTCTATCCTATCCTTCGCCGCAGCTATGGGATCTTTCTTCTTTGCAAGCCTGGAAAGCGTACTTAACCTGCCTCCTACCAAATCATAGACTTCTTTCGCTTGTTCTTTGGACATGTTCTCGTTCCATAAGCGCTTGCGGGCTTGTCGCATGGCGAGTATAGCTTCGGATTCAGGGAGATCTTTGCACGAGAGTACTTCCATGCGATTCGCCGTTTTCTCTATACAGAGGGTAAACATTCAGTTTTAAAAGCTCTGAAAAAGGCAGCGAGTCTCCTTACTCAGCAGATCGTATATCCTGAAATCATCCGAGTTGAGGATACTTAGAGAATGATGGAAAGTCAGCTCTTCCGCTCTTCTGTATCGCTGGGACCATTGCACCCACATGCTTGCACACTGGCTTTGCGCCCAGCTTTCCGCTCTTTGCTGTATAAGGTGCAACATCCCCTGTCCAGCCTCATCGTCTTTCATGAAGTGAGTGTTATTGAAGATCAAGATGAGGGGTCTGCCTGTCCGCTTCCTATACCGAATAGCCACTTTTTCAAGCTTGTTCATTGCCCGCTCAAGATCCATCAGAGGTCCGGCTTCGCGAGGATCTCGTCGTGAGAACAAGCCGTTCATGCTGTCCTCTGAGTCGTTGTACTTTGTCAGAAAGCCGTTTGTCTACTACGCAGTCGATGCTTACCGGAGTATTCGAAGCTACATTGAAACGTTCCTGATTAGCTTGTTACTTCGACAGCATGAAGCAAATGAAGCTCACTCCAATGCTTTCCCCAGGCGTAATCTAAATACTTCCGGGTCTTCGTGCGCCTCGCATACCGCTACTCCTTCAGCATCGACTTCCAGGATCTGCGAAATCAACGATGGCTCATCAGCCAAACCACCCCAATTCCTGTTTCTCAGGACAGAACGGGACGCACCGACTGTATGAGCATACTCGACTTCCCACTTCCTTTTGGTCCCAGCAATAAATAGTAATGCCCTCTTTCTTCTCCCTTGATGATTCTATCTATGAAATCCTGTTCTGATCTTCTGACTTGTGTATCTAGCTCATTCTCATCTTCAGCTTCTTCATCGCCCGTTTCTGGATCTTGTTTCTTCGAGTGATTGCATGAAGGAGAGTGGGAAGCGCGGGCGAGTTCTAGGATGGGATCATAGCCGGCTGATTGACAAGAGGGAAGAGTTAATTGAAGAAGTATGTGCTTTGATTAGGATATGTTTTGGGGTACTTCAGGGCGAGCCAAGCTTACGCGCAAATGCTCGTTCCATCTTCTTGAGCACATTGTACTTGTACCTATAGCAATAAACACTTCAGGCCTACTGCTTTCAGCCGCGCCAACAAGCTGCACTGACCATGCAAAGTAGGCGACGCTTCCGCAACCCAGCAGCAATGTTCCAAGGGCAATACCGAGGGCCGTATCGATAGCACCACCAGGCTGTTGTTGTTGTTGCTGACTATTAGTACTTTCATTGCTATCCGACTTTATTTTCTGGCGGAGATTCTCGAGCTCTTTGACGAGCTGATCTAGCTTTTCTGCGTCGTCGGCTGTCGAGGTCGAGGTGGAAGTAGGCCTGTCATATCTGTAGCGAGAAGTAGTTCTGAAGGTACGCGCTGCTTGACGGCTCGTTGAGCGCAGACAGCTCGACGATGCTGGAAATAGGGGTCGCATCACGAACAAAGCCAAGCCAAAGTCAAACAAACGATAAACAAGGTTGAATGAATTGATGGATCGATCTCCTCTAATCTACAAAACATGCAGTCCAAAGGGCAAGAATGCCCGACTATGCATCTGCACCGACTTTGTTAGTGACACCGGTTCTTGCGGTATCGTGACCCCGCTCTGTAGCTTGCTGTTGCTGCACAGAGCTCGAATAGTTCGTCTGTCAATATCACATCAGCTGACTCTCTTTTGAGTGGTTGCAAGAAGACCGCTCACCATCGGGAAATACGCAAACTCATCGTGCGGAGGGACTTCTTCGCTTGGTGCCCATGACAGCTTGACACCCGAGACAGGCAGGGGAGGTAGTTTTGAAGCAGTATAGAAAGTAGTGGCATCTGCTTCTGATTTATCGGCTGAGGGTGCCAAGTAGAGAGAAGAGAGAGAAGGTGCTGGAGATGGAATGGTCGTGATGTCGGTAGTGCCCTCTGCGGCTGCTTTCGCAGGTGCGTTGTTGGGGAGAGGGAGGCTGGGTACAGAAGTATCAGCGCTGTCTTATCCTTGAAGCGTATAGGCATGCGAACACTCACCCTAGCTGCTCTGGCTGTGCGAGAAGGAGAGCAGATAAGTCTGTCTGCGTAATCACGTCCAGACGAGGATATTGACGGCTACGTAATCGTGAACAGTATCTCAGTATATCTCTCGCCTTCGCAAAGCGATACCTATGTGCTCACCGGTAGTCCCGCTCAAAGTATGCATTCTGTGCGGGGTCGGAGGCTGTCAAGAATAGCGTTAGCTGCATGTACTACATATACTAACTTGATATACTCCTTTCTCACCTTTCGTTGGCGGGAGGGCGTACTTCTCAGTACGAGATCCAGGCTGAGGGTTTCTGAATTTGGTAGTGACCTGGTCGCAGCAGACATTGCGCCAGTATCAGCTTGATGCTTTCTTGTATGTTCTTAACCCTATGTGAGTATTGCGCACCCAGTTTCCGGTTGTGCTTTCTGGGTTTACGACGAGGGTCTCTCTGAACTTCTTCCAGAAGGGGGACTGTCAGGAATACGCAGATTGAGCACATTCTGTATATCTTCTAACTATATCTTGTTGTTAGCCCACCTTGTCTCCCAAGTGGTACTTCCATGGATCTGCCCAACCCAGTCCAATCCAAATGCTCACAATCAGCTGGGATAGCTCGTCGTAAGGTAGGTAGGTGGATCTACTGACCAGCTGACTTGGGGCCTGCTGCTCCTGCTTTTGCTGCGTTGCCCAGCGCTGCTGTAGCCCGGAAAGACATTGCTGATGAGGAGGTGTAAGGCTGAGGGTAAGGGTTGACCTTATGCGCATTGAGCAGACCTGTACAACAATTTCAAGACTATGTAACATCCAGCCTTAAGATAGGCTTACACAGTCTTAAACATAACCTAAACACTCTGCTGCTTCTCACGGTAGACTATCTCACAAAGGGTGCTCGAGATCCGGCTGTCGTAGAGGGCGGAGGACGCCTGGTACCACAAGCAAGACTGATTCAACGCTCATATCAAACATTCCAAACATACGAAAGATCCCTCTCACGTCTTTTTTCCCATTGACGACCCGCTGTCGCTGCCAAATAGCCCGCGTATATAAACAACCACAGCTCGCAAGTCTCTACTGCTCCCTTCCACATCCTTCATCCAAACTACCTCCATACACACACACACTCCCTACTGCACTCTCGTTGATAACATGCCCCAGTCCCGCCGAAACACCATGGTGAACTTATGCGTAGCCGCCGCAGTGCTCGCTACTCCCGCGCCGGCACAGTTTGTATATGAGAGCAAGTCAAACCTCGCTGCCCGCGCGACATACGATCACAATGCTTTCCAAGGACGACCCTTGTTCAGATGTTTGAATGGCGTGAGCCGGACCATACAAGCCCCGTTAGTCTGCGCAAACTGATAGAGCCGCATGTGAATAGCCTATGACTCTATCGCTGCCGAATGCGAGATGCTTGGCAAAGCAGGCTACACGCACGTACAGATATCCCCTCCGATGGAACACATAAAGGGATCGCAATGGTGGACTTCGTATCAGCCAGTCTCCTATAAGCTGGTGAGTAGTACATTACCTCTTTCCCCTGCTGTCCTGACGAGATAATCCCCTGAGAGACCTCCAAACGCGGCAACGCGGACCAGCTCGCCAACATGGTCAAGACGTGCGGACTTTCAGACGTCAAGATAATCGTAGACGCAGTCATCAACCACATGTCAGGAGGCGATGGAACTGGATTTGCAGGAACACAGTACTCGAAATACAGTTATCCACAACACCCGTCTAGCGCTTTCCATTACTGTGCTGGCAATGGACAGGTCAAGAACATCGCTGATTACAACAATGTCAAAGAGTCGGTGTGACATTCATGTTTGCAAAGGCAAAGTCGCTGATCCTGCGTTGCAGGGTCCAAGAATGCGAGCTTGTCGGACTTTCCGATCTGTAAGCTGATTACACATCACACATGGCAGAAGGGCACATACTGACGGATTCATCATCACGCAACAGCGACCAAAGCCAGTCTTCCGTTAGCAAAGCTATCCAGGATTATCTTAACAGCCTGGTCGATCTGGTGAGTCTGGCTCCGATAGTACTGGAACCTTTGATATTTACACAATGCTGACCTTTTATCTCTCAAAAAAGGGCGTCGCCGGCTTTCGCGTTGATGCTGCAAAGCACATAGACCAGCAACAGCTTGGTAACATACTCAAAAACGTCCAAGGCTACCCCGGAATCTTTGTGACGCAGGTCAGTCAAATATCAATCAATTGGTACTAGTCTTTACTTGCTAAGCTAGCCTTCTACCCTTACTATCAGGAAACCATCGGAGGCGGTGGAGACCCGCAAGCGTTGCAGCCCACCACGTATGCAGCAAATGGGTAAGCATTGACACTTCGATGCAAGGTCTCTACAATGGGACTGATCACATCTCCCTCTTCCGAACGGCTCAGCCACGTTCACGAGTTTGGTGCGGCCCATGATTTGAAAGACCACTTCGACCGCTCGAACGGCAAAGAGATTCAATGGCTCATCAAATCAAAATTTGGACAAAGCTGGGGTCTCGTCGAGTCCCGCTTCGCCAATATCTTCATTGCGAACCACGATACCGAGCGCGAAGGCAACCCTACTACATTGAACTCGAGATCGGCCAATAACGCCTATGTGCTCGCAAGTATTTTCATGCTAGGCTGGGACTATGGCGTACCTACTGTTCTAAGTGGATATGACTTCGATGGTAATTTCGATAAAGGCGCTCCGCAGGATGCGAGCTCTGGATTGACACATAATGTCGAATGCTTCAAGAATGGCTTCAGATGTGAACATAGATGGCAAGCTATCGCCAACATGGTCTATCTTCGTAAAGTTGCGGACAAAGAGGCTGTCAGCAATACTGCTACTGGGAACCTACATCAAATCGGTGAATGGCATAGCAGCGGAGTCTGACACAGATTACTGAGTAACTTCGTTACAGCCTTCGGAAGAGGGAAGCGCGCTTTCGTAGCTATTAACAACGACTCCTCTGCCTGGACATCTACCTTCAAGAGTGGTCTTCCAGCCGGAAACTGTAAGTAGACATGTCAAGTCCGCTCAGCAGCGAGAGTTCGCTGAATATATAATGTTCAGACTGCAACATCATTATCGGAGACATCAAAGATTGCGCGAACCCTATCACGGTCGCAAGCGATGGTTCTTTCCAAGCAACAATCAACGCGTTTGATGCGCTGGCATTCGTGAAGGCGTGAGGAACTCATCAGTCCATTCAGCATTGATGACACCTGTCTTCACATCCATGTTCGGCCGGGCCGCTTCACCCCTTCGGCTGTTTTCGTTAGCTATCAGTGTCTTCGTTATTTCACGCATGATACCCAAATAAACGCAATACTGCCCTTTTGAAACATTTTGAGAGGTGTCATTGCTGATCCAGATTGTCCAAGGCTGATACATGCTAAGCACCTGTCTACACCATCGCTGCCTCGAGCCTGCCGCCGTATTTGAAGAAAGCCTCATTCTTTCGGGATGACGACAGATTCCTCTTACGTACAAACGTCATTTGTCGAAGAATGAAGTCGATTGCATCCTCTGTCTCTATCCTTAGAAGGCGCGCTTCCGCAGCTTGAGGGAAGAGAAGAGAAAATCGAGTGCTAAGCCAGTGATACAGACCTATGCAGCGATGTAAGGACTCCAAGCCAGCAAGATTGGCTGGTGAAGCGAATCTCGTTGCTAATTCATTGTTGAAGCCGGCAGCAAGTTTGACGTCTGTATTCCGATCATCGACCTTCCTGAACTCGGCCAGCATTTGCGAATATTCTGCTCCATCCTCGCTTAACCAGTCGGTCAACCTAACGATCTGCTGGTTCGCATACGAGCTGACCCATTTTCCGTATAGAGCCGCAAGTTTCGGATCTCGAAGGTTCATTGGCGCCTGTATCATTTCCCATCTGTCGGCCAGGAGTAAATTGGGGATACCACTGACGAGGTTGGAGATTTTTAAGCCCGGGCCAAAAGCCGGAGAATAGTAATCGGGTCCCATAGATGCGAGGACAGGGAAGATCTCGAAGACATGCGATTGGGTGGTCGTGTCAGGTAGTAAAGAGCTAAAGTTTTCTAATTCTTTAGGCCTCGCCCTTAGAGTCGCTTTTTCTATTGGCTCCATCGGTGCGGCGAGGGCTTTTCGCAGCAATGGCATATCTTCAGGATCCAGGCATGTGACAATACCTCCGGCATCCTCTTCAGACTCCTTCTGCTTCGCAGTACCGACGTTGTCTATATCTGGCGCTGACGGTGACGATGCTGAGGTGTTCGTGCCGTATCGACCTGCTCTTCCCGCGATCTGCTTGATCTGGGAGAACGATAGATCAACGGCTTGTTGCCCGTCGAACTTGCTCAGAGTCTCGAAGATTACGCGCTTGATCTTTCTAAGATCGGTACAGTGTCAGTGTGCCTCTAACGAGGGGAAATTAAGTAGCCTCACAGGTTCAGACCCATGCCGATGGCATCACTTGCCACCATGATATCGTATCCGCCCTGTGTACCAGCTGCATTGAATCCTTTCGCCTGCTCCTCCCTGACTTCCGGCGGAAGACTACCGTATGCGACCGCTACTTTCAGACCGGTGGTCCGCTCAATCTCAGTCTTGAGTGCGAATATATTGTTACGCGAGAAGGTCACGACACAGTCGCCTGTTCTGAGCTTGCGAAGGTCACCTGCCAAGCTACTCTTTGCGATTTGCAGTGGCGACAAACGCTCGTAGCGGTTGACGATAACTTCATCCCCGCAAGCTTTGCCTATACGCTTAATCAAGTCCACTACGCTTGCTTCTCCGCACAAATGTACTTCTTTGGCTTGCACACCCAATAGAGCGTTCGTCCACGCAGTGCCACGATTCGGATCGGCAATCATTTGTATCTCGTCGATGACCACGACATCGTATGAGCCGGTAAGGTCCATTGTCTCGATGGTGCAGGAGTCGAGTCCGCCATATTTGTCTTTGATACGCCGCTCTTCGCCAGTGATCAGATTACAGACTCGAGGCGTTTCGGGCGTCAAGCCTCCAATCAGGCCTGCATTGAAGCGATTGTATACCTCGGTTGCTAGTAAGCGCAAAGGTCCTGCAAAGATACCTCGAGGAGCTTTCGCCAGCGCACAAAGAGCGTTGTATGTTTTCCCGCTATTCGTCGGGCCAACATGTAAGATCAGCTTGCGAGCCTTAGAGCGGGACCTTGGAAAAGTCTCTGGAGGAAAGCGAAGATCGAGAGTTTCCAGGATGGCGTCTAGCTGCGATGAAAGGACGTACTTGCCCTCGGAGGCAGCTTGACGGATCCAGTTAATAAGATCGGACAGCACGGCGCGCTCTATTGCTCGCGGTCCATGGACTCTGAGATCCTTCTGGACGGCATCTATATCAACAGTGCTGTTGCCGACATCAGCATGTCTGTTCATGATAAGCCTGACATAATTCGGCCGTACCTGTAGCGCAGATCTTCCTTGCCCTTGCCTTTCGGATCAAGATGCTTCTTTGTATCGAAAGGGAGTGTATCTGCCCAGTCTTTTGCGAGCTTCTTCAGCTCCGCGCTATCGAGACCCAATCTTTTCGCGAGAGCCGAAAGGATTTGGAGCATTTGGCTGGCAGGATCAGCGGCACTAAGCTCTGCCGTACGAGCTTGCAATTGTCGCAGAACATCTTGGTCGCGACCGCCTTCGCCAGCTTGCACACGCAGATCTGATGAAAGCTTGAAGACGCTCGGAGCTGGAGCTCTGCTTGGAAAACGTCTTGAAGGTGGAGGAGAAGCATAGGAGGGTGAAGTATTACGGATTGGTCTACTTCTTCTGCCAGCTATCGCAGCTGAAGAAGAGGGTTTTGGCGCGACTCGACCAAGCACCGGCGAACTCGATAGGCATCGCTGCAAAATTCTGGTCAAGGTCGCTTGCTGGCGGCGCGCAAGAGCAGAGGCGCACAGCTTGCAGCCCAATACTGGAGCATGGCTAGACATGCGTCGTATGCAAGGGAAGATTGCTGAAAATTATGGCTTGACCCAACCATGACATTACGCACTGCCCATCTAAAACTACGAAAATTATCTGTTTGTTGGTTATTCAGCCAGTGCTTACAGGCTACCCAATGCCTTCTCGTAAAGCTTCTTGGCTTCCGCTATTGCTTCCTGGACCTTGCTAGGCTCGCTGCCTACACCCTGAGCTCCGTCTTCTTTGCCTCCTCCACGCCCTCCTACAATGCCAGAAACAGCAGAGATCCACTCCCTTGCGTTGAACGCCTTGCTGACATCGGACTTGGGGAGTACGTTCATGTGGATGACCTTTCCATCGTCTTTGTCTACCGTGAACAGGTAGGCAGCGCGCTGATACTGCTTGCTGACATGACCAAGCGCTACTTGTAGAGCTTTCGTGTTTCCTCCAGCATCTACCTCAAGTACGCATACCCGCGCATTCGGGTTCTCGGTGAAGAATGCGGTGACAGCGTCGACGGCGTTCTTGGAGGCAGCCTTTTCTAGCGCTTTGTTTTCTTCGTTGATCTCCCTCGTCAACTTACTATGCGCCTCCTTCATCTTATTCTTTCGTATTTGAGAGATATCTTTGGCGTCCAGCGACTATCGGATGCATTCAGTCAGCGCCCGATCAATGCCAGCAGAATCTACGCATACCAGCAAGAAGCCCTTGGCGGCATTAGCTCTGTCCTTTCCTTTCATATTCCGGATTGAAGTAAGTTCCTCTTCTGCTTCGTTGGCAAGGTGAGATGCTTCGCGAGCCTCCGTGCCTGTGAAAGCGATCATTCGCCTAACGCCCTTTGCAATACCAGACTCTTCGACAAGTACAATGTCCTTAATATCGCCTGTGCTATTCACATGGCTAGAGAAGGGGTCCAGTCAGCAAAGACCAAGCATGCATGGGGATGTCTGACTTACGTGCCACCGCAGAATTCGACGGATGTTTTCCTCCACTTCGGGTTCTCGATGTCGTTCGCAATCTCGTCTACATCAAACTCTAGAGCAACTACTCTGACTGGGTCAGGGTACGCTTCACCGAATACTGCTCGAAGACCTGGGATCTTGTGGGCCTCCTTCAGCTGCAATTCTTTCGAGAAGACCTTGACGTTCCTCTTGACCCAGTCATTACAGATGGCTTCAATCTTCTCCATCTCTTCTAGCGTGACCGGTCCCTTGTGCGAGAAATCGAAGCGGAGTTTGCTGGGTGCGACTAAAGAGCCACGTTGATCGATGTGGTCGCCGAGGACTTCGCGCAGGCCGTAGTTGAGGATATGTGTTGCAGTATGGTTGTTCCGGATTGGCCAGCGTCTGAGCTCATCGTACGTGCAGACAACTTCGTCATCCAAGGATAGCTGACCCTCCTTGAGCGTACCGATATGCAGTACGTAGCCGTTAAATACTTGGACATCTTCCACCTCGAACTCGACTTTGCCATCAATGCTGATAATACCGGTGTCGTTTTCTTGACCTCCAGACTCGGCATAGAAGCAGGTTTTGTCTAGAATGACACCAAACACCTTTCCAGGTGCGATATCTTTGGAAGATGGGTGGAAAGCGCGAGCATCATAGATAGCCTTGACCTTGGCAGTCACATTCTCTCGGCCATATTTCGCTTCATCGTTGGTCTTGGGCACGTCTGCGTTCTTTTCCAAGGAAGCGATGTCATGCACATCCAGCCGTACGACTTCTGCATCGCTCTTCTTCGCCAGACCTTTACTGGCTTCCTTGCTCGCCTTCTGAGCAGCCTCAAACTCGGCCTGGTTGATCTTGAGTCCTTGTTCTTCCGCCATTATTTCTGTCAGATCCACAGGGAAGCCGAATGTATCGTATAATCTCCAAACATCCTTGCCATTCAGCTCTGTCCTGTTTTCTTGCTTAGCAGCTTTGGCGTAGGTATCAAAGAGTTTCTCTCCACGGTCCAGTGTTCTAGAGAAGGACTCTTCTTCTTCATCTAGCAGAGCCTTGACATCGTCGACTTTCTTTGTGATTTCAGGGAAGAAGGGGCCCTAACAAGGAGGATTAATGATATAGGCATGAAGCACAATCTGGGAGGCTCACCATTTGGTTAATCAAAGTGGGCATAAGAGAGGAGAAAAACGATCCAATGGGCACCCCGAACTTCTTGCGAACATAGCGCGAGCCTCTCCTTAGAATGCGGCGAAGCACATACCCTCTACCGATGTTGCTGGGCACTCCACCATCCGACAGTGCGAATGTTAAGGTTCTCACATGGTCTGCGACTACTCTGTATGCTGTATCGATTCCATCCACATCCTCATCTCCAAGCTTGCCCTGATATTCTCTTGCACCCGTAAGCTCCTTGATCTTGGCGAAAAGAGGACCAAAGACGTCGGTGTCGTAGTTGGATGGCTTGTCCTGCAGAATAGATACTAGACGCTCGAAGCCCATACCAGTATCGACATGCTTGGCAGGGAGTTCCTTCAGAGATCCGTCTGATTCTCGGTTGTATTGCATGAAAACGAGATTCCAGACTTCGATGACCAGAGGATCGTCTTGATTAACCAGAGATGCAGCATTACGCCCGCCGACACGATCATAGTGGATTTCTGAACAGGGACCGCAAGGTCCAGTTGCACCCATCTCCCAGAAGTTGTCCTTTGCATTGCCTGGCAGAATGCGGTCTTCAGGCACTCCCAAGTCTAGCCATAGCTGCTTGCATTCGCTATCTGGCTCGAGCTTTTGCTTGGGGTCTCCCTCGAAGTAGGTCACATATAGACGGTCTGGGCTGAGTCCGTAAACTTCGGTGAGCAGCTTCCACGCCATTTGAATCACTTCCTTCTTGAAGTAGTCGCCAAAAGACCAGTTGCCCAGCATCTCAAAGCTGTACAAGGTGTTCAGAGTCAGTGCCTTGTAAGAATTGCTCTGAAGCGTGATCTCCATACAAAGTGTGGTGATACGTGTCCTTGCCGACATCGTCCAGATCTGTGTATCGTTTACATTATACATCAGCTCAAGCTGTTGCGAAAGGCATCAACACTCACCATTATGCTTGCCGCCAGCTCGAATGCACTTCTGACTGTTGACAGCTCGCTTGAGCTTTCCAAAGTCAGAATTGGGGTCTGCAATACCCAGGAAGATAGGTTTGTACTGTCGCGGTCGTCGTCAGACTTGCTTATAGATTTTGGCTTGTCGACAGGACAGGGACCTACTTGGACCATTCCGGAATTGACAAAGAGCAGCGTCGGATCCTCATACGGCACCACGCTCGAGCTGGCGACGAAGGTATGCGCTTGCTCTTTCTCGAAAAAGTCGACAAAGGTCTTGCGGACGGTCGTCGCATCCCATTTTATCGGGGCAGCAGCTGAAGCCATCTTGCGCGAGAACTGAGGTTGAGAAACGCGCGTAGGTAGGAAGCAGCGATGCGCTCTGGTGAGTCTGGAAGCCAGAAGAATGGTGTGGGTGTGACTCAAGTCGGGATTTGGGCAAGCCGGTGTGTGTGTCTCAAACAGATTACATTTCCGTTGCTTGGGTCGCTTGTCTATAGCTACAGAGGTATACGGACAATCATAACAAGCTCGAGCTTCACTATCGCGCGCGAGGCAGGCGGGCTATCTTCACTTCTTCAGCGTGCTTGGTCCATTCAGTGCGAAGTCGATGTAAGCGACGGTCATCACTGTTCCAATCGTGTCCAAAGTGGATTTCTGCCGAAGACTGATATCAGCAGGGCAGAGAGGCATTAGGCTCGAACACTTACTCTTCAACTTCCGCTTCTGGTCCAGCAGAACCGGAACAAGACCTAGTAACGTATGCCATGCACTGTAGTCATAGCCTCCTGCATTCCGCATATTGAATTCCAGCGATTCAAGCTTCTCGAAGGGCCGGAATAAGGCACTCGGAGCATAGACGGGATAGGAGCCAGGCTCTATGCTAAGATGAATGAGATTCATGGAAGCAGAAAGTGCGCGATCAAAGGCTCCATGGCTAGCCCTCTGGCCTGGGCTCCAGTTTCCACTGTTCTGATTCCCCCAATTACCGTTGTTACCGAAGTCGTCGTCATCATCTGGCGCAGCGTCTGCATCTTTGATCTCGCAGGCAGCTAGAGTGAGATGAGTGAGAGTCGCGCCATGCTCGGTCAGCACCATGCAAAGATCCTGACCACATTCATCAGCCTAGGTCAGCTCATCGACTGGACATAGCAAGATTTGCCTTAAGAGAAAGGGAGCCGATACTCATCAATGATAACTGTGTTAAATGGCCCTTTGCACCATCGAGGACGTCTACCAGCCGACCAAGAAGCCTTACTTTCTCCATCTTGAGCTTTTGCAGAGGGCATTTGGCTGGATATGTCGAGTCTGAGAGACCTCGAGCATATGTGTCGGACGAGTGGATCTTCAGGACGATGCGAGCAAGGGTAATCTCCTTGAGACTCTTCCAGCTTCCGAACATGGCTCTTTGCCCGTCTGTTCCGAACTCCACTTCTTTCTGCGGATTGCAAGCATTAGTCGTCGTGAATCAGCCAATCACATGTACATGTAGTCATAGGCTCACGCTATGCCAGGCGTAGCCCTTGGGATCGATTGTACACTTCTCGATGCGGTCGGCGATGTGGTGTAGCACGACTCGGGTCGCACCGAATGTTGCCATCTGGCACGGGATGCATGTAAGCGAGGTTGTGACACTACGAAAGGATATTCAGACTGACATTCTCGAAGACGAGCTGCTTGGCTTCAGCACACAAAGTCAAAAGTAGGATAAACTGCAGAGGGGAAGGCAGACTTTCGCGCAGTGCGACTGCTTTTGGTACGGAAGGATCTGAAGGCTGGAAGGTGAATGTCATAGCTTTGATGACAGAAATCAAGGCTTGTCTGGCTGTAAGCAGCTCGATAAGGGCGTCGGCTCTTTGCTTGGACTGCACTTTCAGATCGGTTACTAGTAATTGATGCGTCTCAGCTCGCTTAGCTGTAGTAATGGTTGATGTGGAAGCACATACGATTTGCGAACATCAAACTTCGGCAAGGCAGAACCCATGCTTTGCATATGAGACAGAAGTTCTGCAGATCCTCTTTCTTGAACTCTTCCTTCTTGAGGACCAGCTCGATGATGCTCGGTACTGCCATTGGGTGTAGCTCGGGTGTGGGCTGGCATGGTCTCAGTAGCATTTTTGCCTTTAATCTTGTCACTTCCCGCTTGTTGTGGAGAATCTCTGCAGCTGTTTTGTCGTCTTCTTCCTTGGTCTTCCTAAAGGATACGCTCGGTTTCAGCCAAACTATAAAAGCTGGCTGCAAAGTCTGGTTTGCGCACGTACTTGCCATCTTTCTTTTTCTCCCAGGCTTCGACCGCAGCTATATAGTCAGCTTGTCGCTTCATATCTAGTTCATCCACGGCCTTAAGTCATCCAATCTTTCAGCTGTCCGGTCTTCCGTGCTTCAGTACTGTCCGGTATCCGACCTTGGTAATGGCAACCTGTGCGCGTTTAGAAAGTTAACTTTATCCGAACACATTTAGCAGCGGTTCTTGCTTGCCTGCATTGCACCAAGCGACTTCATGGCTTCGGCGAGCATGGCTCAGCAGCTCCTGCAGTGTCGAAATCAAAGATTTTGGAGAGGAGACCAAGTCCGGACTGCCAATATCTGGCTTTGTGGAATTTGAGCAGAGCCTTATAAGACTTTACTGGCATCAGATCAAACAGCCTTTCCAGGCGAGCATCTGAAACACTCCATTTCTGAAGAGCAAAGTGCTCTTTGATGCGTCGCAGGAGCTCCTCTCGCGCTTGTTCTTCGCTTAGACTCCTGGTAGTCCAGGATTTGACGAGATTTGCGATCCTTGTGAATATGCCAGGTGGACGCGCAGGAACCTCGATGTCTGTATGTAACGGGGATGGCTTCTCAACGTACCACCTTGCACCTCGATTTGCCTAACTTACCGAAGTCTACAGCTTCCATGCCAAGCGCGGCACGACAGTCTACGACTCTCTTGATAATCGCAGTGATCTCTGCATCTGTCAGTTGCCTCTCCTGCGTCGTGGATGTCATGTTGGCAGATAGAGGTTGGAGTGTGTGAGAGGATGGAAACTCGGATGAAAAGCAGGACGTTCTGAGGCGCTCAGGCCACGCCGGCGAGGCGTGCCGTACAACGCTTCAAATTTTGCATCTTGGCTTCGCTCATCGTAGATTAGGCATCAACATGATAGATCTCAGCATTACCCACAGTCTGGAAGCCCTCAGAAAGTGGAAGAGAAATGTACTGGAAGCCATGCACCGGAGGCTTGACATGGACTACGTTGAGGACTCGACCGGTAGGCTTCATCGCTCTGATAGTCAGAGATGTAGCTAAGAAGTGGGCACGACATTCAGCTCGATGTTCTGTCGCTGGCAGCCTACTGCCTGCGAACGTGGTCACTGCGCCAGTCGTTTTCACAGTGGACGACCCTGGGCGCACAAGCTCCGGCATCCAACGCGACCTAAGGGGACAGATCTGTTATCCTGGTTCTTCTGATGCGGAGGATGAGGACAACGAAGATGCGGGCTTCTCCATAGTACGCTTCAAGTTCACCGGGAAGGCGCCAGCAACAGCCCGAAGTGGTGATCGCATGGTGCTAGAGTACGAGTGAGCATTCGTGTGGTATTGAGTCGCCAGCGAAATGTTGATGGTATCTTCTCTAGGGCGGAGCGTAATTGCCTGCGCGGGTATCTTATACGCAAGGCTCGAGTCGATACGCTTGATATGCATAGACTATCACCTCTGTTCACGCCTGAATGGATCCACGCCAACAGAGGACAGCTACTCGACTACGATCAATTCCATATCGATGTGGAAGCCTATGATTTGGAATCAGCCATGACCTATGGAATGAAGCATATGCGATACTGCTTGAATTTGGACGATATTTATGATCCAATTATCCTACCGAAAGTAACCATCCGCTCTCTTGCACTCAGCCGGAACCCCACGTGGTACAGCGCCTCCCTCTGCACGTCCACAGGCAGATTCGAATCGAGAGGGGACAATTGCTGGATGAACTTCAACTCATGCTATTTCATCACGTCCCAAGGTCTGGAATTCACCTTCAAATGCAAGCGTGCTGGCATACAAGTAGGAATGGCTAAAGCTTACGGTGCCCGCAATGCGAAGGCGCACCAAAAGCGTGCCGAGCTTCGACCCCTTGCAAAGATAGACAACTATCAAGAGAAAGGAGGCAGCTTCCGATCTACAGCCTACTGGATCATAGAGTACAGAACCAAAGAGAAGGATGGACGTTGGGGTCCAGCCACGCCTCAAACCCGGCTGCAAGGAGCGCGAGGAGTTGTCAAGTACGACATTGAGGAATACGGCATAGGCTTCGCTATGCTACTGCTCGATGACATTTTAAACGGGTACACCGATCCTCCCAAAGGTCGAATCGTCCTGAAAAATGGCATCATAATTCCTGCTGAAGGAAGCGAAGAGCTGCGATTAGCAAAGATAGAGCATGAGCTATCGCGAGTGTAAAGAGTGTGCATTAGTGTCAGCGAAGCACAGACAACCGTGCATCAGTAAGGAGATGGAAATCAAGTTTAGCCGACGTGAGGGAGACCTATCGGAGACTCTTAAGAGACTTTCAGCAGACCTTTGGGAGAGCTTCCGGATAGCTTCAGCAGATTGACGCCTGTTGTACAAAAGCTTGCCTAACTGAGTAACACGTTAGGTACAACAACGCTCTACGGCCTCCTTTTTTTGGTCTTGGGCTTGGAGGATGATAGTGTGTTCGCAGTTGTAGATCGTTCTCTTTTCTTGAGCCAATCAGTGAGGTCGCGGATGGTTGATCTGACGTTCATGATAGGCTCTTCTTCTTGAACAGGCTTGACAGGCTGCGCAGCCGGCTGTACAGGGTCGTCCTTACTCGACAAGACGACAGGGCAGTCCGAAGTCCCGCCTTTCGTGGGAGTGACAGGAGGAGGGGGAGCTGGTGCAGGAAGAGGAGGCGAAGAAGATCGCTCTGAGATTACCCTGCCTTTGCCTTTGCCGACGTAGGCAGGCGACTGCTTTTTTGCCTTGAATGACGACGTAAGCACATTAACACCAGCAGCAAAGCCCGAACCGATTCTGGAACGTCTGGCTGGAGAATCGTCGTTCGTCGGGGCTAGGGGAGGAGGAGTTGGACGCAGTCTGGAAGGGCCAGCGACAGGAGGAGGGGTCGCAGCGCGCTGTTCGTCGGCTGGAGGCGGCAGTGCATCAGCATAGACAGGCGGGCCCGGTGCTGTCAGCGAACCTGGTGCCTCATGATCATCTTTGCCTGGTCGGGATGCGAGGTCGAGACTCGCTAGCTGATTGCGCAAGGCAGCGTTGTCCGCCTGCAAGACTGTGATGATCTAGCAACAGCGAGCGTATGTGAGCGCGACGCTCACTGCTCGGCCTCGCAGAACGTACCTTGTCTTTCTCTGCGATGATTCTTTCCATGGCTCGGCGATCCTGGAGCAGGGCGGTGAGGTCGTCGAGCATCTGCTTGCGATTGTCTGTGCTGTCGTCTGCGACGTCTTCAGCCGGCTCTGCCATGAGGACGGATTGCAAGGTTGGCGAGACGAGAAGCGGGTCCATCAGGAACCCCGACAGCTTTCAAAGGTCGTAAAGGTAGCAATGGACTAGACGCAACAAGACCTTTGAAATGCATTATAACACATTCAGAGCCTTGGCTAACACAGCTAGCTTCAAGCAAAAGCTCTCTCGGGCCAAAGGCGACTGTTCCCTTCTGGAGCTCATAGAAGACCGTTCCTTTCCCTTCGACTAGCTCTTAACGACGCTCCATTGACTTACAGTATCTAACTTCGGCCGTTGGAAGACCGGATCTGCCGTTCATCCTGCAATGCATCTCTTACCGCGCATTCTCTTTCGTGTCTCGAACCGTTGGTGTCTCGCGAAGACGGAGCCTGTCGTTACAAGTTCCGTTGCGTTCCATCTGAGCTAAAACCTGAATGCCAGCTGGAGTCCGTCCGAAGACCTGGCCAGCCTCCCACCGCGTCTCAACGGCTTTCCGATCAGCTCGCATGAGATCAAAATCAATTCGCTTTCTTTCTTTCGTCTCTTTCTTTCCTTTCGACTGTTTCTCCCGCACGCTCTCTCCCCTCCTACTGACTGCACCGAGAGCACTGCGTCCAACAGCGACTCGCTGTGCAAGCGTTTCTTGCAACATGGTTCCAAAGTATCATCTCAAGTCCCGCACTGGAGAAGACAGGTTCTTTCACTCGGCTCGCGATATTACCCCAGCTGACCGCGCTGGTAAGACTAATTCTCACCTCATTTCACGTCTCCCCCATGCCTCACTCCTCTCCCACATATCATCTCCTTCGACAGTTCCCCTCTTATCTTCATTCCGTTCTCCGAGCTGACTCATTACATTTCAATGTCGTATCTTCAGATGACGCTTACTGGGAGAAGGAGTGCGAGAAATTTGCCTACGTCGACGATACCGGAGATGACGTTCAGACAACGGACAAGAGTCAGAATGATCGCTCTGATACTGATACTTGTAAGTAAGATGTTTAACTTGTCTTGTGACTTCGCTGAACTCATCCTTTCCGTCCAGTAACGGATCAAGAGGCCGAGGACAAGCAGGCTGTGGATAAAGGCAAGCAGGTAGAGAATGCCGCAGCTCCAAGCAAGGGAACGTTCGTCGAAGATCAAGATGGAGAAGAGAAGGATGTCAATACCGATGGAGAAACCAAAGAGTCTGTTCAAGGTGAGCTCTCGCTGAAGCTGTTCGTCCACCAGCAACCATGTTGACTTTTGACCACAGCAAAGATCGATGACCTGGTAAAAGCTCAGGAGTCCAAGGGGGACGATGTTATATATTCCGCCTCTATTCTCAAGAGTAAGTTCAGCCGATCCACAGGCCTTCTATCCTCTGCTCATACTTCTCTCAGAGCTGGACATACTCCTCACAAAGTTGGATTCCTTCCCTGTTGCTCAGTCTTCCACTCCACCCCCCGTTGGATCTCATCCTATGCCTCCTGGTTCTTCTGCTGTTCCCGCTGTGCCAAAGAGCAAGAAGAAGCCTGTTCAACCAAAACAGTTCATCGAGATTCCTGACGACGACGATCTTCACGACGACGACGATCATCTCCCTTCGATTTCCTATAAGCAGAACTCCAAGAAGCGAGACAATGTACAGTCAGATCTCCGAACTTCCAAGAGAGTCAAGCGCTTTACACCACCTCCTGAGTCTGACGAGGAGTCTGAAGGTGACGACTTCACGTTCTCATCGGACCTCGAAGACTTCGACAAAGCAACAGCAAGCTCTTCAAAAACTAAGACCAAGACAAACACATCGTCGAAATCTTCGGCAACCAGCTCCACATCCTCTCCATGGACTCATCAGGAGCTGATGTCCATGCCATATCGACCTAAACACTCGTTCTATGGCAAGGATATGTCCAATCACCTTGCTTTCCCGTATGATGGTCCCTTCCCTACAGAAGCAGCAATAGCAAAGATCAAGGGTAAGCCACAGAGGGTCAGACGAGCGCTCATTTTCGCTATGGGAGTACCAAGCACAAGTTACAATCGAGATAATGCAGAGACTGAAGAGGCCAAGCTCATCGCAGTCGTAAGCAGCTCGTTTGACTGGTGACACACACATTGTACTGATTGTTTCTTATCGCTACAGACAAGGGAATGGGCACAATGGTACATGACACATAGGGGTACTGCCTATGTCAAGGCGCGCACCATCAAAGCTATCGATGGTGACATTTGGGAAGCTGCTATGAAGTTCATGGATGCTAGAGGCAGGGTATAGGAAAGTAGTTAGTAGATGGAAACACTTCAGGGCATCTTTCCTTCTCATCCTGAGGAGATGTGATGTCGAAGTGTTGACATCGGACTCTACTGACAAAGAATGTTTATTTCAAGCTATATACAGAGTAGAAGGTGGATGCAGGTACTTCAAGGCTTCTTTCCTCCTCATTCTGGGGAGATGTGATAGCGAGGTAACCACATCGGACTCTACTCCGAGAGAATGTTGTTTCAAGTTAAATACAATGCTATCGATACTCAACCGCGCCAGTCTTGTGTCTCCTTTTGATACACTCCCGTGCATCTTCTCTCCGCGATCTCGTCGTAACCAAGGCTGGAAGAAAACACCCAACTCTGGGAAAAATCACCCAACCTTGGAGGAAAACACCCAAGGCTGGAGGAAATGGTACAAGGTGCCGAAGATATGCGCTGGTTCGAATGAAGCAGGAACAGAGGAAGAGAAGAAAAACACCATGTTGTTCCCTGCAGTGTTAGCTGTTTCGATGTGGGCCGGCGAGCGGTGCCTGGTTCAGATAGAAAGGTTCGCGTGGCTTGTAATGCGACGTAAACCTGTTACGTCAATAGATAGTAGGGTGAAGAGAAACTGCATATGATACATGAACTTTGGTAGAGCTTGGGAGTGAAGGTTGTTCTTCTAGCGGGAGTTTTGCCGCAGCGATGTTCTCGTGAATAGCATCAATTCGAATAGTATATAGGGAAGGAAGAAATGTTTTCTTTCCCGAAGATTGCCGTAATGACTACCTAGCAGGTCCTCCAGGGTTGTTCATCAATAGGTCGTAGAGCTGTAGGATATAGTAAGCATCGTTGCCTGGAAGAATGGAACGTCAGCTTGTCATGACAGCTGTTCCGCATGTTATCAAGCACGCACCAGCGTTGTTCATCCTGTTTACCGGGATGTTCGAGTCTTTGCATGCTCTTGACAGACTGGTCTGAGCAGCCTGTGGTTGCGCGACATATGCCGCATATAGTCTTTGCGTATCTTGAATGATGACCGGATAATGAGGTTGTATAGTATTTCTGTTCTTCGCTTCTGAGGCACTTAGCGATCTCGTGTATAGTTTGGATGTTGGAATAGAGGTGAGCCAGGGCGTTATGTCCATTTCTTTGCTGAAATAGTCGGTCTCAGGTGAGGCTTCGTGGAAGATGAGAAGAAGAGGACCGGTAGATGTGAGATTGGTAATAGTTGCTGCGAAATCACTGATAATGTCCTCTTCTCGCTTCGTGACCGTTTTGCCGAAGCCAAAGTGCTGCACAATCATGCCCGATCAGGATGTGAAAGCGATCACTGCGGAAGGTCCTGCTTACCTTCTGGTTGTCAGGCAAGGTAAGGCCATTCTTGAGGGTTTGGCTTTCCTCCAGGACTTTACAAGGACTTTCAGCGGAATTTTCAAGGCATGGAAAGTAATGAGCGCACTTACTTCCATGGTATACATCCTCCCTCTCCTCCATCCCAGTCTTTCCCTTGATGAATTGCAAGCTAGACCAGCCGATTTCCAGCACGACTTTCTTGTCAGCCTCATAGCGCTGGGTCTTGATCGCAAGTGCAGCTCCTCCTTGGCTGCATATAGTGTTGTAGGCATGTCGACTTTGGGTGAGGAGAAGCGAGAACAGGCGACCTTGGAAACTTTCGATGAGATCTCGTAGCTCGGCTGCGGTTTCTGGTCTGAAAGGCTCCAGAGTGCCGGGCTCAATAACGTCTTTGACTCTGATGCACTTCTCGGGGTCTTCATATAGGGCACTCAGCGCGTGAAGTGAAACAGTCACTTGCTTGGCTCGCTCACCTGGTCGGATGGTAGCTCTGGCAACCTGCTCACACTGCTCAGAGAGCGTAGTGCACAGTTCATCTACGCTTTCCCCGCTGAAGAAGAGGCCTTGTTGACCAGTAGAAGCGATTGTAGCCCGCCAGAACTCGTGTCCATTGCTCCATCTCGTAGCAACACCTCCGTTCTCGCTTCCGTGAATGAGCCTGTCTTCTGCTAAGAATGACTTTGCGCGCTTGTCTCCAACACCGCTGAAGACGAGCTTCTCTTTGAAAGGTCCGACGACATAGTCGTATGTCCAGAGCTTGGTAGGAGGAGGGAACTCAGAGTCTGCGCGTGCATACTCAAGTCAGATGGTCCTATTGCTTCGTATGTTCATTCGCCAGACTAACACGTGATTCCGTTGACCCTGTTGGGCTGGTTTCCTTCGTTTGTCTTTAGCTTTGCACCAGCCATGTAGCCATCGTCCGAGTCATCATCATAGTCATCCGAGTCGTATGCGCGTTGCTTTGCCTTTGATTTGCCCATGTTGGCTGGCCCAGATATAAGCAGGATTGACTGGTGTTTGACTGCTTTCCTTCAGCTACAGCGTCAATCAGTCCTTCAGCTGTACAGTCCAAGAGAAGCACGACCAGTCAGGATGAGTTGGAGCAGAAGAACGAGGCGAAGAGCAGCAATCAGATGGAGAAGTCAATAAGCAGACAGAGACGAGACGGGGCTCATCAGAAGTCTTGAAAGCTTTCAAAGGTCATAAGGGCAACATATAAGCTAGACATACGAACCTTTGAAATGGATTATAACACTTTCAAAGCTTTGGCTAACACGGCTAGCCTCAAGCAGAGGCTCTTTCGGGCCAAAGACGACTGACTCTTTCTGCTCGAGAAGCGACGCAGTTCTCGCGACAAGCTGCTCAACCTACGACGACACAGCTGCTTCTGCTGGTGACTGGCTTCTCCTGCGCTTTCGAGTCAGCTTTCAACTGCGGATTCGGCCAAGCTGACTTGAACGGCGTCTGACCGTCCAACCTGAGCTCGATAACAGCGAAAATCCTGCAAGGTACAAAAAGGCGTGGAAGTTCTGGTCTCTAGGCTTTCTTTCCTACCTCTCACACACCCTCCTGCATCCCCTTCTTACTCTCGTCATGCTCGTCCTGCAGCCACCGCAAAGAGCTGACGACGTCTTGCAAGATGCTTCAATCGCGCTGGCCTCACTCAGGTTCGCACAACCAATTCTTGTGCTCAGTGCTTCCTTCGTGCTCTTCTTCTGGCGAGTCGTCATGCGTTACGGACGCTTCATGAGTGCCGGCGTGAAGCTAGATGACGATGAAGAAGAAAACGGAACAGGTCAGCTAGGAGCGGCCAAGAAGAAGAAGAAGACTAAGAGACAGAAAGAGGAAGAGGCCAAGCCAGTCTTCAGGCCCAGAAGACTCGTTCTTCTGGCTTGCATGGTGCTGGCCAGCTTTTCTTTCATGGTCGACGCTGCTGCTTTGGTTATCCACGCTGTTCTCTTCCGTAGAGGAGCTATAGATGATTTCGATCTGTACCCTGTGCTTATGAGCATACTTGGATATTGGCTCCCTGCTTTCCTCCTCATTACGACAACGAAAGATCCGCTCGCAACAAAGTCGGACTACTACACAGCCATCACGATAGCCTGTAAGCAGCTACGCTCCTCGTATAGCTGTGAAGCTCAAGGCTAATTCAACGCAATCTTTAGCCGTTATCTGCCAGCCCTGCGCACTCGCAGCATTGGCTACGATCTTGGCTATTCGTGCGTATTCGCAAAGCTACACAGTACGAAACAACTACTGATGCTGTAACATATTGCCAGACAAGCATATCGGCGCCCTAGCTATCGTTAGCTTGGTGACATATTCCCTTCGTACTCTTCTGTTCGGCGCATTAGCAGCAGCCTACCTACAGCGTTTTCAAGAAGAGATTCCTAAAGAGGAAGAGGCCAAAGAGGAGATTGTCCCCGATGCCGCGAATGGCACTGTGGGAGCTGAGAATGGAGACGCTACCAAGAAAGCCGATGGAGAAGGGGAAGATGAAGATGACGAAGATGAAGAAGATGCTAAAGAAGCTGAAAAGCTGGAGAGGAAAGCCAAAGCAAGAAGTTACGATATCGTGACTATCTATAAGCGCATTCGCCGCTTATTACCTTATATCGCTCCTCTTCAATCAAGAATGGTCAAATTCATCGTCTTCCTCTGTGTCGTCCTTGTTTTGACCTCCTCGGCCCTCGCTATCCTGATTCCAAGACAGACCGGTATCGTCGGTGAGTGCAGCAGAGACGGCTGTCATCACAAGGCGCCTAACTAAATTATGTACTCGCTCTCCCAGTGCGTCATCTTGCAGAAGGCACACCTCCCTGGTCGGCTATCTTAATTTGGGCCGCACTGCGATTTTCTGTTGGGTACAGTGGCTTCCTGTCAAGTGAGTAACTGCCTTCACTTCATTCATGTATACATGTCAATGACTAACGCATGCATATCCTTTCGCTAACAGGCATTCGATCCATTCTGTGGGTCCCTATCGATCAGCGAGCAGCTCGAGAGATGGAGGTTGTGTCATGTGGGTCTCTTGCGTAACAAATATGTTCTGTTAAGTCGCTCTCTGACAACCAGTATTCTACCATTATTTACTTCAGTCCAACATGTCCTTGGTCTATCCGCTCGATACCACAACAACAAGAAAACTGGTGAACTACTCAATGTTTTGAATCGCGCTAGCTCCGCGTCCGACTTTCTAGAATTCGCGATCTTCAATATTGCTCCCCTCCTCGTCGACCTCGTCAGTGCTTCAGTGTATTTGACAGTCGTTTTCGGCTGGCCAATCACCGTCATTGTCGTTTTCACGGGTGTCATGTACGCCCTCATCACCGTTTACGCAATGGCAGGAATGAGAGCACTACGAACGCAAATCAACGAACAATCCGATCTGGTCTCGGGGAACAAAAACGATGCTATCTCAAACGTGGAAATTATACACTATTTCAGTGCAGAAGCGGTAAGTCTCCATCGTCTCACCTCCTGATGCTGTGTCCCGAACCTTCTGACCCCGGAAATGCCACTTCACAGTACGAAGTCAATCGTTTTAAAACGGGAACACTAAAAACTCAGCTCGCTTCCTACTCTTCTATGGCATTTTATAGACTAACCAATCTGGCCCAGAGTATCGTCACAGACGGCGGCGTGCTGCTTGGCGCCCTGTATGTAGCCAGGCAGGTCACGACGGGTGAAAAAGATGTCGGATCTTGGATTAGCTACACATCATACATGACACAGCTCTTGGGAAGAATCTCCCAGCTTGTTTGGTACCAAGACTACTTCTCCAGACTCATGGTCGCCACCGACAAGCTCATGGACATCCTCGATGAGGAAAGCGACATCACAGACAAAGAGGAAGCAGTGGAGCTCTACGAGTGCAAAGGAGAGATCGAATTCGACAACGTCACTTTTCTGTACGAGGATCCGAAGCTCCTTTACGCGAAGCATATGAAGGACAAGAAGGCTCACGCCGCGGATGCTGAAGCTGATTCTGAGTCCGCTGTGACCGTTGCAAACGGAGATGCTGCGAACGGGACTGGAGACGCATCAGCGGATGACGACGATAAGAAGAAAAAAAAGAAGAAGGAACCCAGAAAGGCAGTGCAGAACATCTCATTCAAGGTCAGACCTGGTCAACACGTTGCACTTGTCGGTGAGACTGGTTCTGGCAAATCTACCATCTTCAGTAAGTCACTTCCATCGAGTCTGCAATGGTCAACGCTGAGATAGCGATCTTTTCCAGAGCTACTCTTCCGCTTTTTTGATGTTACTGAAGGAAGCATCAAGGTCGATGGGCGGGATGTTAGAAATTACACTCAGCATTCGCTCCGTCAAGCTCTCGGAGTCGTTCAGCAAGAAGGCTCTTTGTTCAACGCTTCGATTCTTGACAATATCAGATATGGAAATATCACAGCAACCGATGCAGAAGTGATGGAGGCTGCAAAGATCGCCAAGATTCACGACCGCGTTGTTCAATGGCCGCAGAAGTATCACACAATCGTCGGAGAGCGTGGAGTCAAGCTGTCTGGAGGTGAAAAGCAGCGAGTCAACATCGCGCGAACGCTGCTCAAGAAGCCGGATGTTCTCCTGCTCGACGAGGCTACTTCTGCGCTGGATACAAATACCGAGAAGGAGATTCAAGCCCAATTGCGCGAGTTGGTAAGTCTGAAAAGATCTCTTTCTTACTGTTCGAACGGCTCTGATGCACTCTCCACAGACGCAAGGCAAGACCACCCTTGCCATCGCGCATAGACTGAGCACAATCTCCCATTCCGACCAGATCATAGTTCTGAAAGAAGGCAAAATTCAGGAAGTCGGCACACACGAAGAACTGCTGGCTATTGAGGATGGACATTACAAGAAGCTCTGGACCGCTCAAGTCACCGCGGAGAAGAAGAAAGAGGAAGAGAAGGATGGAGATAAGGACAAGGATGGCAAGCCTGACGCTGTCGAAGGTGACAAAAAGGACGAAGAAGTGCTTGTCGACGTCTCTGTGCCAGATGAGGAGAAATCGACCTCCGAAGGCAACGCAACAGCGGCCGTCCAGGCTGAATCTTCCAATACGACGGATGCAACTGGATCAGCAGAAGCCTCTACGTCGACTTCGTCAGAGCAAGATCAAGATAAGGACAAGTGATCGCATGTCCAGTTTCCCGAATCGTTAGACTTCTCTAGCATCCCGTCATGTTTCCATCGTCGCTTCGCAGGATCAGTCATCGCAGCCTCAATTCGTTAGCCAGTTCTACTTTTACATCTTATGTTTGGTTGTTTGTGAAACGTGAATAGTTTCTTTTCTTTCTTTCTTTTCCGCTGTTTCGAATTCTCATCTCGTCCATCCTGTAGCTTTCGAGCACAGAAGTACTGAAGACATCGAGCAATGGAACGTGCACCACAGCAGCTCTAAGATGTCCAGCTTTCCAGCGGCTAGCCAAACTTGGCGGATGCTGTGTTTGACCGTCCAGCGTCGCGATGGGCCAAATTTTGCAGGCTGATCAAACGCGAACGCTGTACTGCAGCCTTCAGTACCCACCATCGTCTTCTGGCCGTATCTCGCTGTCGCTCTCATGCTGGCCCTGCGGCTTCTCGCAGCTGAAGCCGGCTGGCTCGAGGATCTCTCGACTGCCGCAACCTTCCTTCGGGTCGCACAACCTGTTCTGGCACTGTCTGCCTCGCTCTTATTGATCTTATGGAAGTTGGTGCTGCGCTATGGCACTCGCATGTCTGCTGGTATCGTCCTCGAAACAGTCGAAGAAGAAAACGAGACCGGGTTGCTAGGAGCGGCGAAGAAGAAGCGAAAGACAAAGAAGCAGATAGAGGAAGAGCTTCAACCAATCTTCAGACCAAGAAGAGTCCTGCTGTTGACCGCCTTTGTGCTAGCAAGCTTTTCGTACTTCATTGATGCTGCCACATCTGTTCTATACGGCATTCTCTTTCGCCGAGGTGTCATCGAAGATCTTGATCTATGGCCTGTACTATGTGGAGCTGTGGCATATTGGCTGCCCGCATTCTTCCTGATTACAACAATTGAAGACCCGCTCGCGACGCGGTCAGAGTACTACGTAGCGCTCACAACAATCTGTGGGTAGTACTCCCTGCTGTCACAGTAGCACTACACTCATCACGCTGCTATTCAGCGGTTTTCTGTGCATGGTGCATCTGGTTTTCACAGGTGACTCTTTCGATCATCTGTAAGCTGCGCCTTCCTGCTCTAGTTAGTCTATCCTTTATCTTACCCACCTTCCCAGGCGGAACCCGAAGTCCTTTGGCTATCGCGGCTGTGACGACTTGCTCCATTCGCGTGATCATTTTCACTATACTAAGGGCAGCATATTGGTCCCGCTGGCAAGAAGAAGTTCCGCGATCAAATGCTATGTTCACTGGAGACGACGGTTGTGCTGGGAGAGATGGTATGTGGGACGGCCTCGAAGAAGACGATGACGAAGAAGACGCGAAAGAGCTCGATAGGCTGGAGAGAAACCGGAACGCGAAGGGCTACGACATTTTTAGTATCTATAACCGTATCAAAAGGCTCCTTCCCTACATCGCGCCTCTCAAATCCAGGATAGTCCGCCTGATTGTAGCGCTCTGCCTATTACTGTCCCTCGTTACATCAGCGCTTCAAGTTCTCGTTCCTCGACAGACCGGAATTATAGGTAAACAGGTCTCCAGCCCATCCACTACTCATCGCTGACCTCTGATACCGCTTTTGATCGTATTAGTGCGACACCTTGCAGACGGTACTTCGCCATGGAAAGCAATTCTAGTGTGGACACTTTTGAGTACTGTGACAGGATCGTCGGGCCTTGCACAGGGTGCGTCACAGTGGTTATGGCAGTACATGTGCAGAGATTACTGTGTCTTCTGATGTAATCTGACTTTTTCACATACCTAGCTGTCCGCAGGGTCGTCTGGGAGCCTGTGCAGCAGCAAGCCGCATTGGAAGTAAGCGTCGCGTCGTGTGAGTCACTCGTTTGGCTATATAGACCTTGGTCAGCAAGCATCCTTATGATCATCTGACACAACGTTCCACAGTTGAGCATGTCCTTGGTCTATCTGCTCGCTATCACAATAATAAGAAGACGGGAGAGCTTCTCATCGTGCTGGATCGTGCTACTGCCGCTTCCGACTTTCTGGACTTCGCGTTCTTCAGAATGACTCCACTTGTCATCGAGCTCGTTTCGGTTGCGATTTATATGATCTCAACTTACGATTGGCAAATCACTGTCCTCATTCCACTGACTGGTCTGGCCTACGCTTCTATGATGCTCTACACCAATTCGGGCCTTGCCAGATACGAGACCACGGTCAACGAACGATCCGACATTGTTTCTGCCAACAAGAACGATGCTGTAGCTAATGTCGAGCTAATTCACTATTTTGGTGCAGAGGCGGTAAGGACCGCTTACCGCAGCGTCCTTAACAGTCTTGTACAGAGCTAATCGCCTTCACCCTGGCAGTACGAAGTGCGTCGCTTCAAGCAGGGAACAATAAGAACTCAGCTCGCCAAGTTTGAATCGTCGGCCTTCTTCAAACTCTCAGATCTTGCTGAGAACACGATCACGAATACGGGCAGTGTCATAGGAGCTATGTTGATTGCCGAACGGATAGAGTCTGGCCAGATGAGCGTTGACTCCTTCGTGGTATTCACAGCGCTCATGAGTCAGCTATTGGGATCTCTGGGCCTTCTCATATGGCTACAAGAGTACTTCATCAAGCTTATGGTTTCTACCGATAAGCTAATGGACATCTTCGACGTCAAGAGCGAGATCATAGATAGAGAGGACGCAATCGAGCTGTACAAATGCAGGGGCGATATCGAGTTCGAGAATGTCACGTTCATGTACGAGAATCCACACGCGAAGTACGTGAAAGACAAGGCCGCTAGGTCTGTGGACGAAAGTACTGCCTTGCTGAATGTTGAAGACGGAGAAGGTGCAGACGAGGGTGGGAAAGGGGGAAGTGAGAGTGATAGGACGGCAAGCAAGAAGAAAGAACCCAGACAGGCGCTGCAAAACATCTCGTTCAAGGTGAGATCTGGCCAGCATGTCGCTTTCGTCGGTGAGACCGGGGCCGGAAAATCCACCATCTTTCGTAAGTTGTATTCCCGTAGCATCGCAATTAGGGGGCTGACGTCTATATGGTCAGGGTTGCTCTTCCGTTTCTTCGATGTTACGGAGGGCAGCATCAAGATTGATGGGCGCGACATTCGGGATTACACACAAAATTCGTTGCGTCGAGCTCTCGGAGTTGTCCAGCAGGAAGGCTCGCTCTTTAACGCCTCAATTCGTGAGAACATTCGGTACGGTGACATTACCGCAAGTGATGCAGAAGTGATGGAAGCCGCCAAAATTGCGAAGATACACGATCGTGTATTACAATGGCCGAAGAAGTACCATACGATTGTCGGTGACCGCGGTGTCAAGCTATCTGGTGGTGAGAAGCAGCGTGTCAATATCGCACGCACACTGCTCAAGAAGCCGGATGTCCTGCTACTTGACAAGGCTACCTCTGCGCTTGACACGAGCACTGAAAAGGAAATCCAGGATCAATTGCGAGAGCTGGTGAGTAGACTAGGCTCCATGCTGGCCTAGGCGATGAGGCTGACTCAAGCTATGTTGTTGACAGACGCGAGGCAAGACTACGCTTGCTATTGCGCACAGACTCAGCACAATATCTCACTCTGACCAGATCATTGTTCTGAACGAGGGCAAAATCCAAGAAGTCGGCACACACGATGAGTTGCTGGCCATCGATGACGGGCATTACAAGAAATTATGGACAGCTCAGGTCACGGCCGAGACGAGCTGAGAACATGGAAGTGATCAAAGAGGGATGCAGATCGAGAGTCGTAGTCTAATATTGGTAGACCAGAACAAAGAAGTCCAAATCGCCCGATCTGCCGTGAGAAAGCCAACCCTGCGGATTGACGGTTTTCGCCTGCGCAGGACCATAGGCGAAATGTGTACTATGTCTACCTTCTAGATGAAAGGGGTACGTAGTATCGATGAATTTGCACTGTCACTCTCCATGTATAGCTTAGGCTTTGTGGCCCGAAAGTCAGATCTTCGTTTGAATCCATTTGCAGTACATCATTGCCCTTCGTATTCCTTCGGCATACTGCGAACCAATATCAGCCGATGTACTGCAGCTCGTGAAGGTGCGACGATGCCCTACTTGAGTCCTACACGTCGGGCTGTGAGCCTCGAGCGTTCTTCCTGTGTCATGTTGATACCAGCATTATATCTTTCCAGCAGTTCCTTCAACGTTCAATCAGCCTGCGCACTCTTTCCAGAAGCAAGACCGACGAACTTGGTGTATCCGGTTTGCTTTTAGGAAAGCTGCCATCTCTGCCAGCTGAGCTTCCTGTGCTGCTACATCTTGTGTTTTCTCTTGTAACAATTGCCTTAGATGCTTGAAAGTGGCAGACCGGCTGCGATGTGCTGAATATTTGTGAATGGTGTCCTGTAATAGTCGGAGGTCAATCCCTGACAATCTTCCTCGAGGGAGCACGGTTGACTGACACTCAGACGGAACTCTCGAATGATATTGCGATAGAGCGACGTCGGTTTAGTTGCCATGTTGGAATCGTTAAGAAGCGAAGATGTGATAGCATTGTTCTACAGAGAGCAGCGTCTAGTGGTCTGATACATATGCACTGCATTCTAGAAAATATCTATGGCTGCGAAGCACCTTCTTCCTCTGTATATCCTGGTTCGTTTGGTTTGGACTCCGCTTGTGCAGGAGCAGGCGCAGCTTTTCCCTCCTTCATTGCATCTACCTTGTCCAATACTTCCTGTATATTCTTTATACCTTCCTTACGTGTCTTCCTCGCTTCCGTCCACCGCGCGTCGATATCGTAGCTATCCAACTTGAGCAAAGCTTGCAAGAGCATTTCCGATACATACATATGCTGCTGCTTGAATCCTTCCGTTTTAATAGCTTGAGATGACTTGGAGGCTAGTGTTAGATTATTGAGCGAAGATTGTAGCTTGCCGAGCGTGTCTTTGACAAGAGTATCGATTTGAGCGACGGTCCGCGATTCGTCCTGAGCTGGATCAGCCCGCTTTCGATTGCTTGTTTGCTGAGCAGACTTTGCAGGAGGAGCTGATTGTGTAGAAGACGGTGCTGGAGTTGAGGAAGATGAAGAAGAGGAAGCCGTAGGTAAACGATCTGACACGACCGCGCTCGTCTCTGGGCTGCCTATCATTGTTATCTGAAGTTTCCTTGACTTGCGCCCCGTAACAACGCTACTCGATAGCCCCCATTTGTTCAGCAGCCCTCGAAAGCCAGCGCCGAGACCGTCATCTTCGTCGGGAGGGTCATCGGATAAAGATGGTCTAACTAGGCCATACGTCTTCAGAGGTAGGTCTGTTACAAAATGATAAGTCGAAATCCTCGCTTTGCTGTAGTGAAATGTTGCTCACCCTTGGCAAGAACAGCTCCCCCGATGATGAGCTTCTGGTGATGAGGAGGGACACCAGTCTTCTCAGCTATGGCTTGACGTAATACAGACAGCGGTGCATCTGGCGGAGGTAGCTCGAACTTGTATCTGCAGTGCCAATATACACGTTGGCTTAAGCATGAGGCCTCGCGAGCAGAGGCAGAGGGATCATTCACGTCTGCTTATGCCACACTACGCTGACGGTATTGTCGTCTTCGTCGTTATCGAATGCAGCCCTCTTGTTGGCAAACATGGCTCGCTACGTCGTAGACTCAGGCGTAAAGGCTTGTTCTTTGAGCAGAGTGAAGCAGACCGAGCGACAGGCTTTGATACCTTCGTCTCGAAGCAAACACTGGTATTAAGCCGGCTTCAATCTGATTTAAAAGGATTGTTTGAACAGAGACCAAGCTCTGCCTTTCTCAGACGTCTGCTATGAAAACTCGCGATGAAATCGACGCTATTGCTATTTCTCTGACAGTGCAGCTGCGATACAAGCTGCAGAATCTACCTCGTCCCGCAAGAACAGCTGGAAATCGTCAAAGCTCGCATGATGACGCGCGCGACCTCGCAAACAGGTTTGGTCAAGCTTCTGCTGCTCGAATACCGTCGAACACTACAAGAAACCATTGGATTCTGGATACCTTCGACCATTTAGATCAGGAACTTGACCGTTACGAAACCCCTACCTTGCATGAACGGGTCTTGGACCTGATTCCCTTCGACAAGCTGGCTTCAGAAGCTGAGAAGCTAGCTGCTACTCGTACAGATCTCGACTTCCAGGATTGTCTCGCCCAAGTTCTTGTTGAATGGGCAAAACGCGACTTTCTGATATGGGTCGATCCAGTCAAGTGTGCTCAGTGCGGCGGTGATACAGAAGGCATGGGAGCTGGTTTTCCATCGTCAACTGAAAGAGAGCAAGGTGGAGCTGGACGGGTAGAGCTGTACAGATGCAAAGCGGACGGAAGCATTACCAGATTTCCGCGTTATACAAAGCTTGAGAAGCTATTGGAGACTAGGACAGGACGATGTGGAGAGTTTGCAGCTCTCTTTACGCTCCTACTCCGCTCCCTTGGCTTCAGAGCAAGGTACGTCTGGAATTCGGAAGACCATGTCTGGAATGAGTATTACTCCGAGCATCTGAAGAGATGGGTGCATTTGGATAGCTGTGAAGGAGCGAGAGATAAGCACCTACTGTACGACATAGGGTGGGATAAGAAGATGAAGGTGTGCCCATTCTTCTCTATTGTTCCGAATTTTTCTGAATCGTGCGGCAGTACTGCATTGCCTTTGGACTGGATGGTGCTCGTGATGTGACACGGTCATACGTCTCTGACTGGAAGGCAACACTCAATCGCCGGGATACCGGCTTAGAGACGTCCATTGCGCTGCATTTGGCTCGTATGACCGGAGGACGGCGGGCAGGCAGGTCCGAAGAAGACATTGCAAAGCTTCAAGAAGAAGATCGGTTGGAAGAAACCTGGCTTTCAGACCATGTCACTCGAAAGAAGGCAGCGGAGCAGTCTGCCCTAGAAGGGCGGACAAGCGGGACGAAAGAATGGCGAGCTGTGCGTAGCGAGTTAGGGAATAGAACCCAGAAGCTAGGATTAAATGGTGTGTGCATGCCTGCGTGGTTTGTCGATCACTGACTTTCTACTGTAGCCGTTCAGCTTCTGCACAGCAGCAAAAACAGCAAGCCTACCTGTAGCGGGAGTGCACATATCTCAGATGGTTCTATACACCTCACAAGAGGCAGTACCGATCAGATAGGCTCAGCTTTCCTGGCTCTACCTTCTGAGGTCACTGCTCTAATCGTGGACTTTTCGTTTCGGATCAATCAGCCCGGTGCAGATGGCATGGCTCTAGTCTTTCATTCTGCTCCGACCGGTCTATCTACCCTTGGTGGAGGCGGGTGCGAATTGGGCTATGGCGGAATTCCGCAATCCATCGCGATTGAGATCGACACATATCGTTCGGAAGACAGATGTGCAGATCCTCCAACTCCTCATATATCTATACATACGCGCGGAAAGTTGCCGAACTCTGCTCATCACTCTGCGAGTCTATGGTGTACCAAGCCTGGCAGCCTTCCGAACCTGGATGACAATAAGGAATACTCTCTGAAGGTGGGAATCAATGATGAAATTAGAATATGGTTCACAGAAGCGGGAGGAGAGTGGGCAGAACTGACGGAGGCGCCTGTGCCGGTGCCAGAGATCGGAAGGAAGTTCGTAGGGTGGACAGCTAGCTCGGGAGGGATCAGTCAGTCGCATACTGTTACTAAGTATGAGGTGTGGGAAGCTACAGCTCCCGAAGAAGTGGCAAAGGATAGCGTTCAGTAAGCCTTCGCTGAGTAGTATGCATTGCTGACTCGTGTTGTTGTAGTACATCAAAGTACATGAGACTCTCGGACTGTTATACATGCGCGGCCGCATTCCTTACTGCCATTGCCTCGAAAGGCGAAAGCGGCCTTTCTTCTGTCACGCCCATGGCTCACACTTCTGGCCTTCAAATTGTCACAACAAGCCAGATACATTACTATAACTTCCTTCATATGGCAACGATGCTGACGGGGCCTTCTATAACGATAAAGTTCTTCCGCCCATGAAAATATGCAGATCTACTCTTCCCTTTTTTTCTCTTCTTCAGCAGACCAGTCATAAACACTGTGTGCATCAAGTCTATGACCATCCAGAAGCGGTGTGAACCAGTTTCGACGACTGCGAACGATATACCGCCCAGGGACGACGATCAGAGTCGCATCTAATGCTACAGGCCCGACAGCGAGATTGGAGCATGCATATCAACGTGGAGAAGATGACGATCCGCATCAGAAAGCCGTGCGAACCTGTTCCTTCAAGTGCGAACGAGGTCTGGCACAAGAAACGTGATCCGGAAGATCAGGGTCGCAATCAACCTCACAGGCTCACTAGAGACATCAATATGTACCTCCAGGGACATAGAAGACGATGATATGCTTCTACGAGCCGTGCGAACCTGTTCCGAGCCCTTTCGACGGTTCTGCTTTTTGTGTATATAGTCGCGTTGTACGAGTGAATCTATACAGCGAATGAGTATGAGTGCTATACGCTTGAGATGTATTTATGAGGATGAAGGTGCTGCATCAAGGCTAATCTGTTCGGTCAATTTATCTATGTCTTGGGCTGTGATAGCAGGAAGAAGATTGCGACTGAGGCGTCGACTTCTAATGAATTTGAATAAGTGGTGAATGGCCGCAGCGCGTCCGTAAAGCATCCCTGTGTCGTCTGGATCCATGATGTCTTTGTCCGCGAATGCCCTCATAAAACCGTCTCCGTATCCTCCGATAGCAGTGACCAGTATCTCCTGTACTTTCTGACATCCTTCTAGAAGCTGGTTCCGGGTCTCGGGCTCAATTAAGCAGAAAAGGCAGATCTTGCTGAG